>ML681964.1:52468651-52982674 GCA_007922195.1 Podocnemis expansa
TGTTCTTGTTGTTAGATCTGTAGTTGCTGGTGAGTATCTGTTTAAGATTAGGGGGCTGCCTATAAGCAAGGAGTGGTCTGTCTCCTAATGCTTGAGAGAGAGAGGGATCATCTTTTAGAATAGGCTATAGGTCCTTAATGATCTTTTGCAGAGGTCTGACTTGAGGATTGTATGTGGTGACTAGTGGTGTTCTGTTGCTTTCTTTCTTGGGTCTCTCCTGTAGTAGATGACTTCGGGGAACCCGTCTAGCTCTGTCAAATTGTTTTCTTACTTCCCCAGGCGGGTACTGTAGTTTCAAGAATGCTTGATAGAGATCCTCAAGATGTCTGTCTCTGTCTGAGGGATCAGAGCAGATGCGGTTATATCTTAGGGCTTGGCTGTAGACAATGCATCGTGTGGTGTGTTTAGGATGGAAGCTCGAAGGATGTAGGTAACTATACCGATCAGTAGGTTTTCGGTATAGGGTGGTGGTGATATGTCTATCCCTGATTTGTACTGTAGTGTCAAGAAAGTGGATCTCCTGTGTGGAGTGTTCCAGGCTCAATTTGATGGTGTTGTGGAAATTATTGAAATCTCTGTGAAAATCTTCAAGAGCATCCCTGCCGTGTGTCCAGATGGGTAGTAGACAGAACATCCCTGGCCATGGTTCTGGTGGTGTTTCTGTCTCTATACATTCTTGTGCTGTCTTAGGGAGTTTCTTGAGTAGGCGTTGTAATTCCTTTTGGTATTCCTCAGTGGGGTCAGAGGAAAGTGGTCTGTAGAAGGTTGTGTTGGAGAGCCTCCTTAATGATAATGTCAGAGTTGTTTTTGAGGCTGTGGATGGCATTGCGTTCTGCAGGGCTGAGGTTATGATGTAAAGGATGTTGTTTGTCCACGATTTCAGCCTTGGTGCGGTGGCGGAAGCAATCAATATAGAAGTCATGTCTCTCATTTCGGCCTTCTGGAGGAGTCCATGAAGAATATTTCTTCTTGTAGTGTTTGGAGGAAGGCATCTGTGTGTCAGTGCGTTGATCTGTGGTGTTATGGAAATATTCTTTGAGTCTTAGACGACGAAAGTAGGCCTCTAGGTCAGATTATGACCAGGAGGCTTATAAACAACTCTCCAACACAACCTTCTACAGACCACTTTCCTCTGACCCCACTGAGGAATACCAAAAGGAATTACAACGCCTACTCAAGAAACTCCCTAAGACAGCACAAGAATGTATAGAGACAGAAACACCACCAGAACCATGGCCAGGGATGTTCTGTCTACTACCCATCTGGACACACGGCAGGGATACTCTTGAAGATTTTCACAGAGATTTCAATAATTTCCACGACACCATCAAATTGAGCCTGGAACACTCCACACAGGAGATCCACTTTCTTGACACTACAGTACAAATCAGGGATAGACATATCACCACCACCCTATACCGAAAACCTACTGATCGGTATAGTTACCTACATCCTTCGAGCTTCCATCCTAAACACACCACACGATGCATTGTCTACAGCCAAGCCCTAAGATATAACCGCATCTGCTCTGATCCCTCAGACAGAGACAGACATCTTGAGGATCTCTATCAAGCATTCTTGAAACTACAGTACCCACCTGGGGAAGTAAGAAAACAAATTGACAGAGCTAGACGGGTTCCCCGAAGTCATCTACTACAGGAGAGACCCAAGAAAGAAAGCAACAGAACACCACTAGTCACCACATACAATCCTCAAGTCAGACCTCTGCAAAAGATCATTAAGGACCTATAGCCTATTCTAAAAGATGATCCCTCTCTCTCTCAAGCATTAGGAGACAGACCACTCCTTGCCTATAGGCAGCCCCCTAATCTTAAACAGATACTCACCAGCAACTACAGATCTAACAACAAGAACATTGAAGCAGGCACACACCCTTGCAAAAAACCACGCTGCCAAGTCTGCCCACATATCTACACAACAAACACCATCATAGGTCCAAATCAAGCCTGCTACTCCATCAAAGGCTCATTTACCTGCTCGTCTACTAATGTGGTCTATGCCATCATGTGCAAGAAATGCCCCAACACCTTATATATTGGACAAACAGGACGATCGCGCCGTAAGAGACTGAATGAGCACAGAGCTGATATCAGAAATCAAAGAACAAAGAAACCAGTTGCTGAGCACTTCCATCTTCCTAATCACTCGATGATGGATTTGTTAACGACTGTCGTTAGAGATGTACCTGGGACATCAAGACTCCAAAGAGAAACAGCTGAACTCGAATTAATATGCAAACTAAATTCTGTGAAAGCAGGACTCAATTGAGATTATGGGTTCTTTTCCCATTACAAAGGGTAATTTGACTTCAGACTTCCCATTCTTTAAGCCTGTAAACTGCTCTGATTTGCTGTTACTTTATGACCTGATCCTATGTTTTACACCCCCTTGCATTTAGTTTCATTCCTTTCTGTAAGTTCACCCATCTTCGAAGCATCTGAGGAAGTGGGATCTTCTCCCACGAAAGCTCATGCAAAAAATAAATCTGTTAGTCTTAAAGTGCCACACAACTGCTTGTTGTTTTCTTATTCCCAAACATACTGAGACTGAAATGCTTACTGTTTCAGTCTGATTATAATTTATAAATTCTAATTCATGTGATCAGCGTTTTATATGACAAAAAGAGAGAAGCTCCTGCCTGTAGAACCGTATTTCAGGCTACAAGACAGTCTATCATGAAGTGATGAGGTGGTCTGAAGAGATCAGTGAAGAAAGGAGCTGCAAAAGCAGCGTGTTTTCAGGAGGAAGGTGTTCTTGATAGAGGAAGGGAAAGTTGCTTGGTGTCTGAGATGAAGGAATTTGAAGGAATTCAAAGCACAAGAGGTGATGTGGAAAAAGGTGAAAATCTATGAATGGGATAAGAGTGCAAGGGTAGCTAGGGAACAGCCAAAGTATAAGGATAAGGGAGAAGGAAAAGAGCACACAGCTGAAATGGATCTTGAAGTAAGGCCATGGGACACAGACTTCATGCAAAGTGCAAGAGATCTAGAGATGAATAAACGTAAAAATTTTGGCAGAGAGGAAAGGAATAAGCTATGGTTTCAGGATGTTATCCTCAGTAAAGGAAACAAGGAATGACATCAATTTCCAAAGGGGCAGCCGTGGTAGTCTAGTTCAGCAAAACAAGCAAGGAGTCCTGTAGCACTTTTTAAGACTCACATTTGTCTATCATATGAGCTTTTGTGGGAAAAATATCCCGACTTCATCAGACACTTTGACCAAGTGGATATTCTCCCGTAAAAACTCATGCAATAAATAAATTTGTTAGTCTTTAGGTGCCACATAACTACTTGCCTTTTTTTTTTTTATTAAAGGAATGATGTGTAATTCTATTTCCATTTTTAGCCAGATATCCCTGCAACTGGCTGACTTTTAAGTGTAATCTTGAGATGACTATAGAACTAAAGAACCCAGCTGTCTTACTAAAGAATGGCACCAGAAGATTTTCCACAGAAACTATGAAAAGTAGCATGTTATGCTCAAATAATAACCAACCTCATGAAGGCCTTGGGTGGAAAAGGGTATCCTCAAAAAGTTGCTACTCTGTTAGCCGAGTATGTTTTAAACTAGTGGCTGCTGACTTGTGGTCCATGGCTCCCCTCCTCCTGACTGCAGAAAGGAGCCACTGCCTCAGGACTCATGGGTACTGTGTTCTCACTTTGCTAAAGTAGCAGTGCAGGCTCTTTGCTGCAGTCAAGGAAATGGGAGATCAGAACTCCCCTCCCCCTGACTGTAGCAGGGAGCATGGCAAAGACCTCTGCCTAGGTCAAGACGGTGGCATCCCAGCTGGAACCAAAGGGCAGGGAGATCTGCGCTCTCCTCCTGCCCCCCCCGGCTCCAGCAGTGAACAAAGTCCTTTCCCTGGATCTCTAGGTGCTGGGCTCCCTGCTGGAGCCAGAGGCAGGAGAGCACTGATCTTCCATCCCTCTGGCTGCAAAAGGGAGCCACTGCCTAAGGATCCAAATGCAGCGCACAGTGCTATAGGATGCATGATATTTCCCTGCTGCAGCCAGGAAGACAGCAGGGAAATATCATTGATATTTGTGGCCTTCGAGTCAAAAAAAAAAAAAAAAAAAAAAAAAAAAGATTGGGAACCACTTCTTTAAGCAGAAAGGGATACAATCTGTTCAGGCTTTGATGGGATTCTTTTAATTCAACATACATTTGTTGGAGGACAAGATACTGGGCTAGGTGGACCACTGGTCTAACCTAGTATGGCCATTCTAATATTATGTTCACTTTGCTAACAAGCATTTAAATATAAAATATATTGCAAAAACTTAAACAAAAGCAAGCAACCAACAAAAGAAGTTATAGGTGTTGATTTTGAATGCACTTGTCTAAAGACTGCGTATGCAAAGCTTCATATACACAAACAAATGGCAACTGAGCAAGGCAGGTGGATTCTCTGATAATAGTTTTCTGTAAGTTTCATTTGAGTTTTTAAAAATGTATATTTAATCAAAAGCATAAAAAAATTATAAAAGCAAATAGTGGAGCTTGTTTGGTAATTGTATGTTTCTGTATTTTCAGTTTCCACTATGTCTCAGATTTCTGCATTAACAGTGCAGCAACACTACAACCTTTGGTCAAAGGAAAATGATATTCTGGCAGCTGTGAACACAAGTTAGATCTCTGGGCATTTTAGGGGGTATGGAAATCCAACTGGGATTGTGGAATAAACATATCAGCTGGACATTTTTACAATCATGAACAACAATCGAAGAGCAGAGAGTACAAACAGCAATGTTATCTTCAGACTTGATAATGTACTGAAATGAATAGACTAGTTCACATCTCTCTGAGATATTGTTCCACGCTATTCGCTCAAGACATCGCCACTGTACTAGTTTACAATCTGAGGATCAGAAGCAATTTTTTTTAAGAATTAAAGCTTACATTCTGGAGTGCAAGTCTGTGACAAGGAACGGGCGGAGTAGATTCTGCAGCTACAGAATCACAGAACAGGTGCTGCTTCAGCTTTAGTTAGTGAAATCCATTCTTCACAGTTCTGTAGTTTTAGACAGTTTCAAGAATGGTTTGAAACATTCAATATATGCAGCCTAATGGAAATATCCATGTTGGAAATCTTCAGTGTGAGTCTATATTTATCTCCCTGTTCTGGCAGCACTAAAGACATTCTGATATAGGGCTTTGATGTTTTAAGACGGGTCAAACTGAGCAGTGTTTCAGGGCTATGACTGGGTTCTAAGATAGTGCTTTTTTCTTTTCTTTTCTTTTTTTTTAAAGCAAAGTTGCCAAAAATCTCTGCCTTAGTGTACGTTGGATACTAAGCTTATAGTTAAGTAATGTCCCCTAGTATTCACAGCTTCAAATTTGATTATATAAACAACTCAAAATAGTAGAGATTTCATAGTTTCTTGGGGTTTGTCCATTGCAATAAAACTATATATCCTATCATTCTATTTAATATACTATATTCCAAGTAGTGGGATCCTATCTAATGAAGACAAATGAGTTAAGAGTATTAAATAATAACAAAGAGATTACAGTATTATTCTGAATAATTACAGAAATGGATAGATAAATTCTAATAGCTGAGAAAAAGAGAACCCATTAGCCCTATAATTTGTATTTTAGTTTTGTATTTAGGTTTTCAAAAGACGAAACTTCCACAATAAATATAATTCTTTAAATTATGACTAGATAATGAGTTCCATTGTCCTCTTTTAAAAATAATAGTTTATCAATTTAAAATCTTGGTTTATGTAAATTATGGATTGACTGAAGATCACAAAGGCTTCCTAATTACTCTAGACAAAGTTATCTCCTTTCTCCATCTGTAAAAAGGACAATAACTGTGGCAATTGATGGACACTGAAGAATGCTAGTTAGCCAGTTTACGCAACAGGAACAAAAGAGACGCAGCCTTTCTGACTCATCAACACTATCTGGGTATAGCTGATACTTGAATCTGAGGAATAAGATGCCTTTGGCAAAAGCCTAAGATATTTTTATTAGCAGTATCTGAATTAGTTACAATTCTGAGGATCTGTATAGCAATAAAACATGTAAAAGAGTGTGTTAATGGTGCATGCATTAGCTGGACTGTGAGGCATGAACACCTTCAACCAACCACCTCTAAAGTGCATCAGTCACAAACTAATACATATCTTATGGGAGTTTATTCAATCATAACATGGTGCATGATGATTCTAAATTCAACTTCTGAAGTATTTTTTTTCGAACCAGGAAAACAGTCCCTGGTGAAGAAGAAATGGGAGGGAAAAGTTTATAAATACTTTAAAAAAAAAAATCTATCTTAAAAATGCTTTATTGATTATTTCATTAAAAATTTCTTTTCCTTGGGTCCTGGGACTCAGAATTGCATCTCCCGTCCCTTCCCTTGTCACCCACAAACCTGGCTGCTCTTTCAGGTAGCAATTTGTGGTCAAGTAAGCACCATAGATTTTCCATTTGTACTGAAAACTTTTTCTTCCCAAATAGTTAAGTGGTCTTCTGACCACAAACTGCTGATGAAAGCAGTGAGTTAAATGAGGGACAAGAAGAGAATTTATAAATTTTCCTTTCCCCTCCCTTCAGATTTTCTACCCCAACCTGTCCTACCAGCCCTGAGATCCTCCTCTCCCTTTTTAAAGCTTTATAGCCATATACAACTTTCACTGGTTTACCTAAAATATTTTTAATTGATTTAGTATGTACATTTGCACCTGTTTACACCAGTTACATTGATTTAGATGAAGTCAGTTTTAAACAACACTTTTATTAAGCTGTTGACACTTAGAGGTCAAAAAAATACTTGCCTGTGGTGTGTCTTTCTGCATTGATGTAGTAATTTTAAATTTTGTTCGTTTACTGCTGAAGTTCATATTTAATGAAAAAGTAGACTCTGCTTCTATATCTTCCTGAAATAAAAAAAGCATTTGTGTAGTTTTAACATACATAAAGGTTGCCAAAAACTATAAGCAACACACAAATTTTCCAAGGATGGCTAACAATTTATGTGCAAAATCAATGTACGTTAAGTATGGCTCTAATACGCACTGACAATTTATTAAAAAGTTCTGTAATTCTAAAGAACTATTTGAACTGAGTTATTCAGCTTTTCTCATGTTACAGCTTATTTGAGTTAGAAAGCCAGCTTATTCTGTAACCAAAATAAGAAAGAGAACAAACACTGCCATATATGAACAGTATTAATTCAGACAATGAAAGTAAGTTTTTGTTCTATTACTGTAGCTATTTGCTTTAGTATTCCTAAAGCACAAATTGGAGGGATTGTTTTTTCTGAAAATACACATTGCATTTAATCTGAAAAAGCCAACTAGGATTTTTTATGTACCTATAGCCAAGTCTAGGGGACACGGCTGCATTTTCATAAGCATTCAATATTGCATTGTCTGCTTAAATAGTAAAAATATTAATAAAACCCCTAGAATATTTTTATTCTTGTAGTTTACACAATCATACCAATTATGGGTTCTCCCATCAGTCTAACTATAGCTCTTTCCAAACAATGCTTCTGTTTTGATCACCTTTATGCCTGATAGCCATGGTAAGCTGTTCACTGAGCTCTGAAGACAACGAATCTCTAAACTGGCCAGTAGGATGACTTGTATGGTGAGCACTTATCTTCTTTACAAGTCCCCTATTGAGTCATCAGTATAAGTACTACCAAAATCTCCAACCACAGGGAAATGGCAAGTTACTGGGCTCTCCCATGGCAGTATTCCAAAATACCACTAAGCTACTGGCTGGCTCACATGCCAAAATTTAGAATGCAAGCCATCAATATTTATCTAATGACATGCTAAGGTAGCAACACTAATTTCACATTCTACAAGAAATAGTTAAATTAATATTTTTTGCCACAGGCACAATATAGCCAATTTATTAAGGGTTAAGGATAAGCAATTAGAATCTATACAGAGCATCAAAAACAAACACACACCTGAACCCTGTAGCTATCGGACAGAGGAAACAAAATGTCCAGAAAGAAAACTGGAAAATTTTTGTACCCCCCCCCTTACAGTCAAAAGTGATGTTAAAAAGGAATACTCTGAAAAGAAATGCAAATAAATGTACATTCTTTTAGTTCACAGAAATATAGTATCAACTTACACTTTCAGAAACAAGAAAATGTGAAAAATATTATATATAGAAGTTCGAGACAGTGAAAACTCATCAGATAATATAGTCCAGCTAATAGTACCCTGACACAGAACGTATCACGTAGCAAACACTGCTGCTTCCCTCCTCATACTTGCTCCCTACGTTTTGCATAGTTTTGATATCTTAAATGAAATTTAAGAAAAAAATTCTGGACTACTTTAATTCTTTAAGAGACAATACAGAAAGGAAAATTTAATATTAAAATATAATTGAATTATTATTACAAGTAAGCCACCACTTGGACTATAATCTCCTTGGGGCAAGAAAAAGTTTTATATGTACAATATGTTGTGGATGCTAATTTGACTCCTTGGGAGATACAACACAAATACAGCCATCATGTTTAAGAGATGAAGTTGAATTGTTAATTATATCTTTCTTGTATTATGCAAAGAGCACGATAAACTGTTAGCAGAACTCCAACATTTTTCTAACAGTTTACACAGAAAGAGATAATGGAATTTAAGAGACAGAACAAAATCAAAAGCAATAATAGTTGTGTGTCAGCTTCTCCCTGGCTATAAATGGGTTTCACTATTTTTCTCTAACTGCTCCCCATTCTAGATTCAAACCTAATTCAATTCCTATTAAATCTTTTCCCTCTATCCAATATTGGCTTTTCAGTTATCCTTCTACCCTAAGCTCACTTCTGGATATTGTCAGGCATGTACCCTTGAACCAAGCACCCAGATCTTCTTTGTGAGCTTCCTTATCTTTCTTGGGAAGTATCTTTGCCAGTAAGCGTCCTTGTCAGCTATCAAAACAGCCTTGGGTATGCGGCTCCCTTCTTGCAAACTACATGAACCACTTCAGCTCAACTTTGCTGGAGTGGACACTGCAGTCAACTTTCTCTGGAAGAGCTGGAAATAAGACTATTTATTTACAATCATATCTATAGTACTCGTTACCATGGCACCTTTGCCCCTTGAAACTCTGAGTACCCTATTTTATAACTCTCTAGTGAGGTAAGAAAGTACCTATCCCTCTCTTGCCCCCCATATGTACACACAGTCAAATGACTTGACCAAGATCACAGAGATGTCTGGGCATCTATATCGCCTGTTTGCTAGTCCAGCACCAGAATCACAACTCTACTTCATATGTTATTACTTGAAAGTTGTGTGGGTTCTGTGGAAATTGTGGAATGGCTGCATGCTGGCAAAATGCTAGTCAGAGTCTCGGACAGACTGATTCCTCCCACCGAAACACTGGCGTCCCTTCCCAAATTATCCTGGAATAGTTCATTGAGAAAAGGGTTAATTGCTGCTACTCTTGGTCTCAAGACTGAGGAAACAAGTGTTTTTGTCCCAGCATCTGATCAGAGTCTTTGCAACCAACCTTTTCAACACTTCCTAACCCCAAAATCAGCCTAGCTCTTGGGGAGCTATGCTTACAGTGTTCCCTGTCAGCACCACCTCTGAAGCCATAAACAGATTATTTTGCACATGGGAAATAGCTCTGCAGAAAAGATAATATAGCCTCAAAACTTTTTAGCAGACCTGCTGGTGTACAGCCAGTGTAAGGATCATCTATCCCTCCCCACTGGTTATTACAGAAGAGAGAACTCATGCCTTCCCCACAGGGATCTGAGAAGAGGCATAGGGGACAATAAATCTGGCTCTCAGTGAGGGACAAACATCAGTGGAATCTTTTGTTTTGTTTGAGTAAAAAAAGGAAAAAGAAAGAGTAATCATGACAAACAATGACTGAAAGAGTTACACGTTTTCTTTATGCCATTACTACATACCTTGTCTAAGTCATGGTTGATCATTTTGACATCAAGTAATGATTTGATGGTTTTTGTCAGTTCCTTCTCATTCATCTGGGTGCTATCCTGAAGCTCTTTGTAACTGACATTTTCACTGTTGTTGAAAGCAAGCAGTACTGCCATTTGGTATGTTGTGACCATGGCTACATAAGGTTTACACAAATAGTTCATTTTTACTTCACCTGGTGTAACAACAATAATGATAGTTTAAAAAACTGGTATAAGAAATTTGCAATTATATTGTGAAGTTGTAAGACTTGATTATTAAAAGGTGTTTGTGCAGTCCTGCAAACATCACCATAGACGTGCATGCGTTGCTGTGCGTGAGTTCCAAGCCTAATAACAAACGCGAATACAACTACACAAGTAACCGAATGGACCTTCTGCCTAAAAATTCAGATCAATGTATGCTACAGATATGCACCATGTTTTAGACATGAAGTGAATAATTCTAAAATTGTATGCGGACACAGTACAATTTAATTTATAGTAATGAAGAAAAGAAATCCCAAATGGTCTCAGTGAATTACAATGTATAAACTAGAGTTAACACTGGTTTACAGTAAAGATACTCTTTGGGGAAAAAGAGAATTGTGTATAATGGGGGCTTTCTAAATATTACATGTTTCTGCTGAAAGAAATACATACTGGAGAGAACCACCTAAAAACCTGGGGGTAGGAATAGCCAAATGAGGATCTTCAGTTGTCATACCAGTGATGCAGCTTAAAATGCAATTTTATATAACAACCTATGACAATTATTACAGACCCATTTCACTGACCTATTTCAAGTACAATGTGAATCATTGGTAATAAAACCATGGCTTCATTAATACTACAAAATACTGAACTTCATGCAACAGCCAATGGAAGTTACCACTTTTTTTAAACAGTACAGTAGAATCTCCTATCAACATCTTGACAACAGAGATTGTTCATAACTCTGAACATCATTGTTCTTTCAAAGCTGAATACTGACTTAGATTTGAAAAAGAAAACTGCTGCTTTTAACTAGCTTAAGTAAAACACACAGGAACAGTTTAATTACTTTGCCAACTTTTAAAAAAATTTCTTAGAAGTTTATGTTTAACACAGTATTGTACAATATTTGCTTTGGCGGGTGAGGAGGGGAGGAGAAGGGAGGTCTCTGCTATTGCCTGATTGCATGCTTCCAGTTCCAAAGGAGACGTGTGGCTGACTGACTCTGGTGCTCATGACCAAGGTTCTACTGTAGCTGGCAATTTAAGTTAAATTGGTCTCATTTAAAACTACTGTGTACTCATGCTAAACCAAAAGGCCACCTCAGAGGTCAAGTAGCACAGAGCACTTAACTGGCTGAAGATCAGCTCAATGGTTAATAACCCAGAAGTTCTGCCACACTCTTTTAAAGCCTATAATATATATCAATATATTTTTACCAGTAATTGGATGTAATTAATCATATGCATAAAAAATAGAAGATTATAAAAAATGAATTAAGAAATACTTCTTGAGAAAAGGGCAAAACCATGTTAATTTAACTAAAAAAAAGACAAATGGTTTTATAAAAAATTCCAAATTGGAAAGGAGTTCAGGGATATGCATAACAGAAAATTATTTATTGATGGTGGTATACCATGTACTACTCTGCAAAATTTCAATATATCAGAAACACTTATTTATTTTTACCTGTACAGAGATAATGTAACCAAGTTAGCTTCCTCCCACTGAAGTGCTGATTGTAAAACAATTCAAACTGTAAAACAAAAGTCATCCTCAGTTAAAAAGTCATCTTCACTTATGTACAACTATTTACAGCCTAATAATTCACGGTCACACTACCACCATAGTTAGTAGAGTGAAACACTAACTTATTACCAAGACAAATCAGAATATTGTACAGTACCTGAATACACATTTACTAGGTGTAAGTTGAAGAATTTGAGTTTTACTTTTGCTCATAATGACTTAGTCAAACATGTTTAGATCTACATACTGTAATTTGAAACCAAAAACTGTAGGGATTAATAAATCAAAAATTAAGATTAACAGGTCAAAAATGTCTAGAAATGATCACAAGTAACAATCTCAGTACTGTTTCAATAAAAGTGTTAATATTGTTCCAAGAAGAGTAACTGATAAAATCTATATAACAATGACAATACTGTACTATTATTATAGGATTGGGATATTAAAAGCGTACTATTACTGCTGTTACTATGCATACAATAGAAGTGAGCATGTACCCTTCTATTTGTAACCTTCTTTTTCATGCAGTCAGAATCCTATATACACAAATTCCGATTTACTCTTTCAATTTAACTAGAAAACCTACTGTAATTTACGTGAAGCTATACAGTTTGATGGATGCTGCAATTAAAGTAAACTATACATAATAATTACATGTTATGATATAGACACCTTATTTATGGTGCAGAACAAATATGGAAACAATCTAAATTAACATCTCTCAAAACAACTTAAATCAAGGAAGTAATTGAAAAGATAATTCAGGAAATGGACCATAAACATGCACTAGCCTGACTCCTTACTCATAATACACAATGTAATAAACTACATTATTTTTTTAAATTTCACGTATGAAAATGTAGATAAGCAGTTTCCAACACAGACTGAGAGGTCTGGGAAATTCAGATAAATCAAGAAAGTTCCAAACAACATAGTCTCCTTACATGAAATTTACTCTAATTTCAGAAGTTTATTGTATACTACAAAAATGTACTTATTTTTATATTATCTATTTTCTCCATATATATTTTAATAAATTATTAAAAGAAAGTGGGTGTTTAAAAAAAAATTACTATTAGAAAGTTGTCAAAAAACAGCTTTTGTTTAATTCCCCAACCACAGGGGTGAGGACTCCACAAAGCATCTCTCACTGATAGCTAGAGATTACAGAATAAAAACTCAGGAATATAACAATTATTTTCTCTTAATGATTTTCTTTGAAGACATTTTGAACGAGGGCTACGATGATTTTTTGTATCTTCCTGAAGGACGTTTTATCAGTTACAGGAGTCAACTGATTAAAGTGAAAAGCAGAATGCATCATATTTTGATTAACAGAGTGGTTTAAATGGTACGATCAAGTTAAAAATATAAATAAAAGTTGGTAACCAACATTTAATTCTGTACATCTGCATGAAAAGAGGATGAACTTTAGTAGTCACATGGCCATCAGATGATCCCTTCATTATATTACTCACTACACAGGTCCACATGAGCCACAGAGATCTACTTCCCTTAAAAAGCACAGTGTCCTTCAAAAGCATCACAGGTAGAATGACTTCCCCTTTATTGCTGCACTGGCTAGCCTGTGTGGATCATATGAGAACTGTTTCACTTTGCAAACAGTTGACAATTAAATGTCAACCTCAAGATCAGAGTTAATTTAAATCACAATTTTAATTTTCAAAGCATAGGAACCCTACAGTTTTTCATTAGAGACACTAAAAAGGAAGAGGAAGACATAAGCAGTTTGTATTTCCGAGTAATCCCCCCAACATAATTGAAACTGATTTTCTCTCAAAATAGGCAATTTTAAGAGTATTTCTATTTAGATTTCTATTATGCTTTTGGACAAAATATAACTAACACGTTTAATCAACTTATTTACACAACTGTCAAAAGTTTTCAAATATCTTATAAAAAAGAATTGTTTATAACTCTCTTAAAACAGGTTATTTTTCAGTTTTTTCCCCCTGGAGAGCAGACAACACTTTGCAAACCAACTTTCTCTCTTCCTCACTATTTATTCTGTCTACCATTGTTAAATGTTCTATGGTGTTTTGCTAGACACATGCGTAAGGTTGACGAGCCAACAAAGGCACTATGCAAGCAGATTAACTCTTACTGAATACACAAAAGTAAGGGCCTCATTTCTTCCTACCAGGCTAACAAGATACTACTAGGCTAACAAACTGAGCAGTGTTAACTGTCAGCAAGTGCAGATCTACAACCCCACCCATTCCATGTCAGTTTTCAAGGGTGCCTCTGTGCGAACAAGGCTTAAAACATGAGCCAAGTTTCACCACTATTTTGAAGTTTGTAGGACAGCGATTAACTTCAGGCCTGAAACAACTGAGTTAGAGATCTAACTGCCAAGATTATTAAAAGTGAATAGTGACTCTGGATGCTTCAATTTTTGGTGGTTCTACCTGAACCTTAAAGCAGTCTAATTTTCAGGAAGTGCTAAACATCCACCACCTGAAAAGTTCTCTTTTTAAAAACACATCAAAACTAGACACTCAAAAACCGAAGCACTCAAAATCACTGGTCTCTTGGAAAACCTTAGACAATATTTTTCAACCCAGTAACAATCTTGTTCATTTCTTTCTTCGGCCATTTTAACATAATTTTTAGTTCTTGTGAAAGGTGTCACAGAGCTCTGATAACTGATCTTCTGTGTGACTATTGACGTTCCAGTAGAGATTCAAAACAATCATACCACAAAAGCACACACAGACTAAATCCAGTAAGACAAGAGGCCCAAAAGTATAAACATTTTCATATAGAGAAGAAAAAAGTTCTCTTTTACTTTTATTAAAAGGTCTTTAATTGTACATTTCCAGTATTATGGGACAATTTTATTCCTCACCTGTAAATTGGTCTTCTCTTATCTATACAATTTTTGTCAATCCTGGCATTGCTGGGAAGTCCTGAGCATGGCTCTTGTAACTGAGGTGGTTATCTAGAAGATTCTTGGAATCCAGTCCCCAGTTTAAATAGGCAAGGGGTGCTTCATATTACCAGTAGCTTCTTCTAAAGCTCAAGCATCCACATCTAACAGTAATTTCCTAACAACAACAAACAGTAACTTTAAAAAGGGAATGAAGGATTGGTGGATTGCTATATATGAGAAAACCAGTCTAACAAGTAAGGAACAAATTGCCCCATTCTCTCACCATATGCAACCCACCAATCCTGGCACTGTTGGGAATTAGCAAGTGGTAAAGAAGAGAATTAGGCAGGAACCTAAGGAGGAAAGGAAACATCTTCACTGACACGAAAAACTAAATTCACAGGGAGTACACATTCCAGAGTGGTTCACAGGACCCTTTGGTAAGGAATGGACTGTAGGAGAACATTCTTAACAATTATAACTTCAAGTTCATTTATCCTGTAGTCTAAAGGAAACTGCATCAAGAAATTAGTTTAATGTTGTGGAAAAAGGTAGCAGATCCCCAAAGGCTCAAATAAAATTGCAACAAGGCTTGCAAACAGACAATTTCCAACTATGTATCTGAGAGCACAAAGGCAGTCCAATTCTTTTGATCGCAGTGAAGAAATTTAGAAGTGCAGAGGTGAGACTTCAGAGGTTTTTCCCTTCGAGATCCTCAAAACTGCTACTGCCACCATATAAACCTGAAATTTAGCTGCAAACTTCTCTCAGAAACAGATTTAAAAAAAAACATATACAGGCAGTCCCCTTGCTTGAGCCTTTGTTAAAAGTAGTGGCGCGTGCCAGGCTGCAAACATGAACCAGACACATTAGTTAAGTTTTGGTTGTAACATTTCATCTACTTTCACAACAGTGGCTTTCAGAAAAAGGCCAGAAGTCTCATCCTTTCATTTACCAGCTGAAAGGGACAAGAACTTCAGATTTGGGAGTCTGATTGGACCCTATGGTCAGGATAACCTTTGGCGCTCTGAAATATTTAAGCAGGTTCCAAAGACTTCTCTTGAGACAATCCAACAAAAGAGTTTTGCCAATACTAATGCTTTTAAAGGGTCAATGTGACCCAATCTGACATCTTTTGGGACCAATGTTTAATAATGACAGAGGAGGAAGAACACTCAAACACTTAAAACAGATGTTTATTTTCCACATGGCCTTTTCCCAGTGCCTACAGCAGTACACATTAAAACTGCTGTTATAAGATGCAAAGGAAATATATCCAGAGCTTTAAGGTGTTGAAGATCAGGTAGACAGGTTTTCATCAATTAGTTCAGGTACAGAGATCCTCTCAGACACAGGTCAACTACAATCTTTCTTTATGCTCATATCAAGACCCCCATGAAGTTCCTTTCTTCAGAGGCTGAGGGTCTTTGATAGCGAAGGTAGTGGCTGTCTGGCTACACCACACCCCAGGACCATTTCTCCAGGATAAACCTAGTGACTCAGAATTCCAGTCAGCGGGTACTGTACAGAGCTTTCTTCTCGCACATGGTACACGAGGAAGCTCAGATTAGTAAACCCAGCCCTTCTCAGCTTGCATTCATGAATGCACAGAAGATTTACAATCTGACAGATGTTTACGACCACACTGAACAAAATGATTTGACTGAATCGTTCCATTTGTGAGGCCTCCCACCTACGAGAGCCACCCTGAAGTGTATGTGAGGTTGAATGCCTAGGAGGATGATATCCTAGAGAAGTTAACAGGCAGCTCTTACATAAACCCATGGGCTAGAAGGAGAGAGAGCACTTGTCTATAAGAATGCTGGAAGAAACCAGACATCAAAAACACAGTTTGAGCTATGAAAAACAAGGATTCCCCCCCCCCCCCCGAAGCAGGCACCATTATCTCCATTTTTTAAAGATGACTTTAAGAACAAAGCAATGGTCAAAAAACAGCTTCTCAGTTGCAAAAAAAGGAACATAGAATGAACATATTGACTGGAATAAACAAGTAAACTTGAATGTGCCCCTTGAGTAGCCAAAATCAATCTAGTTAGAAACTGGCAAGTTCCATAACGTAGCCTGTGTTAGTAATCACGAAGCTAACCGGTCCCGAGTTTCACCTGTGGCAGTAACAGTTTTAATCTCTTTCTGATAGGCTTCTGTTAAGCAACAGTGAAGATGTGCCCTGCTGGAAATAGCAGGCAGAATATTAAATGCTAGGTCTGCTCTGAAAAGATTCACTGAATGAGAAGCAGTGATTCAATACTGCTTAAATCTGGTTTTAGGATGTTTTTTTGTTGTTCAAGAGCTGAGGACTCTTCGGTGACGATATCGAGGTTCTCCTCCAAAGAACGTTAAAATATTGCTTATATGTGAAGCTGCTCATGTCTTCTAGCAACAGTGGGCACAGGACAGAACTCAAATACCATAGGGGCCTTTAACAAATATTTCATATTCCCAGAATGTTCCATTTTGGACAGTGAAGCTCTAGAAGTGACCTGACAGGTCAAGGACACAAGATGAAGTGCAGAATAGGAAACAATCCCCTAAAAATGGAGTCAGGCTTTCTATAAAAGATGTCTTTAGGAATGGACAGCATGTTCCAGGTAACCATCCTCTTTGCCATTCTTTTATTTCAGGAGCCTGGGGAAATACGAATAAAAAAAATAGGTGGAAATCTTCAAATTTTCAAGCCTTTTATGACAAGACCCTAAATTAAGGGAAGGTGTTCAGTTCAAACTAACTTACATTCTGCATCTGAAACTCATTCACAAAAGTGTACAATCCTCTGAGGTCTGTCTTCTTTCCCCAGACATTGTTGCCTTTGAACATCTGGAAAAATGTGATGCATACTAAAGCAGGCTCTTGAAAACCCACAGGAACAGTGGCCAGAAATTACAGAATCCTGGCAGGACTCGACACCAGAGTGTCCCAGGAGGTACGGAGAAACATTGCCTTGCCTCAAAAACATAACTGATGATGTATAAATCTATATACCCAACTCCTGTCGCTGTCCTATCTGAGACACATGAGACACAGGAAAGATTCTTGGGAGGAGAAGAAAGGTAATGCTAAAAAGGAGTAGATAGATTAACAAGGCAACAGGGAAGGGATCACCCCATTATTTATAAAAAACAGTCAAAAGGAAGGCACCCCAGAGGTGGAGTAGGGCCTACGTGATTCTTTCTCAGTGTTATTCTCACTGGACAATTCTGCAGTTATTGTTTCCAACTGACCACTATCCACAGTCTAGGTCAAGCACAGGCACATTTCTGCATCTCCCTGTTGCAGCCTCTGCCGCTGATCAAGGGCCAGCCCCTCCAGGCAGTGGCCCAACAGCTGATTGATTGGCAGCCTGCAGAGGAACCTTGCCGAAGAGCTCTTCTGCAGGTCTGCCCTGCAGACTGGCAGGGGGGTCCAGTCAAACTCATGATGGTCTGCTGACAAAGAAGCCCCATGGAACAGTTGACTGATGGCTAGTCCCCACCCCCATCTCAAAGGCAGGGAAGCAGCCCCAAAGGTTGTGAGCTGCAGGCAGCTGCGTGCCCACCTTTGAGAGCTGCATCCAATTCACCATCTTTAAAAATAATAATCACAGACCTGAGATATCCATGAATTTGCAGGGCTCTAGGCACAGCTACTAGCAGTATATGCAAAAGGAAAAGAATTGTGTGCAAGTGGTGAAGGAGTAGCCTGGAAAGCTGTTTTCACTGGGCTAGCAGCAGAAACCTTCATAGGTGTGTATGCATGTGGTGGATATTAAAACCAGGGAGGGAAGAAAGGCATAGAGAAAGAGCACAGACATTTTCCCATCAACAGTAGTAAAGGGGACCCCCTGAAAGGCCTGAGGGAGAAATCAGCTGCAGAGGTCTTGTGCTTGGAGTATGCTGAGGAGCCACCTTCTAATAAAGGCTGCATTTTCACCTTTAAGAATCTTCTAGACAACCTCATCAGTGATGACAGCCATGGGGTGGGACTTCCCAGCAGTGCCAGGATTGATGGAATGAGATAAGCATGAGAATACTTCACTGTTTGATGTATTGCAAGACTTTGTATTGCATAATACACTAAAATTGAAATTGTATTAATTAATTAGTATACGTCAGGTTTTTTTTTTTTTTTTACATGAATAGCAACAAGACACGTAATAGTAAATACAGATGTTTCCTATTAGACATCGAGTTTCAATTATATCCAAAAGCAAATACGTACAAAAATTCTATAGAATTCAGTGTATTTGATAATGTAAAAATAATTTTCATTTTCATGTACTTTCTTCCTAATAAGCTTCACAACCCACATATACGTTGGCAGGTGTTAGTTTAGATATTGTGTATTTTTTAAAAGTACACAAGGCACATGAAACTAGAATTTCAAATACTAGCATATAATAAAAATATAGGGCCCGTGAAATGGTGCTATCTGTAGAACTGAGGACAAAAAGCAGTCACACAACATTCTGAATGCCAATAATAGGGGTTGATGTAGCTTTTTCACCAAAGGCCAGGACCACAGGTGACAACTCAGAGTATTCTGAAAAGTGTCAGAAGACCTTGCATGCAGAACAAAAAGTGTCTTGGTCTTTAAAGGCTCCTCCGAATCATAGAACAAGAAACTTAGGTTTGCTGTTAAGATCTGACATTAGAAGAGATAAGCTTTTCCCCCTTAATATTAGGAATCAGCATTTGAGCTCAGAGATAATTACTTAAAAATTTCAATTATATGAATTGCTAGAGGGGCTTAACTAAAATTTGAAAAACAGGGAATTTCATAAAATCAAAATTTCAGTTGAGGAACTGATGTCAAATTTCAAACAATTGGAGTTCGGATAATTGTGGGTTACGTACATACCTGAAAGACTGTGTTCTTGCAATAAAACTACCAGCTTTGGTGTTTGAGATTCTAATGAGATATTATTAAATTTGCAAGAAACTACTAACCTACCATCTGTACACTTTTTTCCAGTTCCTGAGGAATTGCAAATGTAGATGAAGGAGCCTGAGTCAGAGGCCATGCACCAGCCTGGAAGGGAGGAAAGTGAAGGGGAGGAGAGGTGGAGAAAAAGCAAAACATCAGCATTCCAACATATGTTAAAAGTAGTTCCAAGGAGCACATACACTAAACAAAATATTCTTCTCCAGTACTGGTCCCAAGGGCATCGCTGGTGCTGGGCACCTGGGGCATGTGCCCCGAATCCCAGCGTCGGTGCCCCGGGTCTGGCGGCCCCCTTGGTCTCCGGCCTAATTGAGTCGGAGATCCAGGGCCCAGCTGCCCACAGCTGCAGCAGCCCTGTCCCCAGCTGGGGAGCCGTGGCTTGACCGCGGAGGCCTCTTCTGGCCCCATCCCCAGCCAGGGATCTGGGGCCCAGCCACCTGTGGCCACAGCAGCCCTGTCCCTGGTGCAGGATCTGGGGCCCAGGCACCTGCAGCTGCAGCAGCCCCATCCCCAGCCGGGAATCCGGGGCTCAGCCGCCCGCAGCAGTGGCGGCCGCTCTGGTTCCGTCCCCAGCCGGTTTGATCCGGGGCTTGGCCGCCCGTAGCAGCAGCAGCCGCTCCATCCCCATCCCTGGCTGGGGATGTGGGGCCCCGCGGCCGCTTCCGTCCCCGTCCGGGGATGCAGGCCCAGCCACCCATGGCGGCACGCGGCAGCTTCTGGCCCTGTCCACGGCCAGGGGGCAGGGCCTGGGGCTGTGTCCCGGATCAGCGATGCTCCTGACTGGTCCTACAGTTAAAATCAAGTTACGAAGATATCCAAGTTGGATTGGGAGTTGTATTACTCAATAAAATGCATGCTGTTGTGAAGGATTTGCTCAGGTGAGAAAACCTAAGGCCTTGTTTCTGTCTTTCCATTACGCAGTACAGAAGGTATGCTATCTTTCAAAAAGAAGCTAAGACTACCTGACTGTTTTATATAACTGAGGATTATTCAACAGGGACATCAAATTCTTAGGTTGTCAATTTTCAGGCTGAGAAATATTCAAGTTAAGTAGATTTTAGAAAATGTATTTGTTATGGAACTACAAGAAACCAATTATAAGCAACTAAATAGCAATGAATTATACATTAGTACCTGTAGAACGTATATCTGAAAACTAATTCCCAAATCTATAATGGCATCCTGGTTTTTGATAAAGTTGTTGAATTTATTGTTGAGATCAGCACTAACACTCATGTCTGTATACATTCGATGGAGCTTGCTGGTGAATTCATAACCACAGGCTTGCTGTAAAGAAACATTTTAATAAATTTCATAAGTAAGATAACTATTTAAAATACATTATACATACATATTTCTTGAAAAAAATAAATTATGAATACATCCAGACGACTGTACTCATTTCCAGATTTGTTTTGCTAGTGCCCTTGCAACAGTGCACATATATGTGAAACTACCTAACCTAAGAATGTTACTTTGCTATACAACCCATTTCTGAAATTTGTCCATGTCCAATGCTAACTTACAAAGGTGACAGTTTCGTATGGACTACCTAGCTTTGATCACTGACCACACTTACTGTTATGGAAATAACAGTGAAGTGGCATATTTTATACAACTACTCAAACTAAGGAACTGCTTGTAATATTTGGGATTTTCCCACCAATGGGAAGTCTCTGCAGGTGAGGTTGCAATTATTTATATCCCCTACTAGCAGTAGCAACCACTAATTCCTAAATTAATTTTGGCACTTCCTGCTGACCCCCCTTAAATCTTACATGCATCAACAGTTACTATTGCTAATTATATTGTTTTGAAAGAGTAGTTCATAATACCTTTAATTTATTGATCATGGCTTCTTCAGAATCCATAGACATTGACAAACCGTGAATTAATCGTTTTGCCAACATTCTGGCATAGAACTGTATAAAACAAAACAAAGCAAGCAAAGTATTTGCTCAGTTGTGAGGTTTTTTTTTTTTAAGAATGTTAATACATCTAATAAACAGTTTAAATAAATGACATTTTTGTTTTAACTGTCACTAAAAATTAGAAGTTACCTTCTGGAAAACATCTTTGTCATCAATGTATTTGAAAACAGTAATGAAGCTTGTAAGTTTGTCTTCAACTTCACTTTCTGTCATTCCTTTGGCTGATTTCTTCAGCAAATTGTCACAATACTTGGCCAGCTCAAGTGAAAAAACAAAAAGCAAAACAAAACCTACTTGTCAAGCTGGAGAATAAAAGTGTATGAAAGTATGTGCAATATTAAATAAGGGTCAAAACGTGCCACAGATCAAATTACAAATGACACAAGAGATAAAGAGCCACATTTTTGAACAAAGGCATGTCAAATTGTGCACCCATAAAAATGAATTTGTGCGTGCAAAACTGGTAACTGCACTGCATAAATGCTTGTTTGCACATGCATAGTGTGTGCCCAAGTTAATTGCCTATTTTTAAAGACTTGAAATGATTCAGTAAGTGAAAATTTTCATGTGTGGTCATATGTTAATGACTAGTTTGAGGGGTTTTTTTGTTTTTGTTTGAAATTACTATTAGAGCACACAAGAATATTTGTTACTTACCAGCTCAGGTGCTTTGCAGATCGACTTGGGTTCCCTATAATTTACTACTGATGTTAGAGCCTATATAAAAATACACAATAGAGACAGATTAAGAAATACTTTAACTTTTGCTTTGGTGATTCAGAGAGACACATAAAGACATTGCAAAGACTCTCAAAAAAAGAAACATGAACAGAAAAACAGACAAAGAGGGAGATGAAGATTGACATAAATAACCTGATCCAGAAAACAATGAGCAAATCATAAATGATATTTATTAAGTGAGACAAGGAAGGGCCAAAGGGGAGGTTGAAATAGCAGAGGAGAACAAGTCAGTCATGGAAAGCAAAGTCATAGAACTGTTTTGATTGGGAATGTAGAGGAGTAGAGAGGATGCTAGGTGAACACGAAGAGTGATGTTCCAAAAGTAAGGAGTAGGGTGAACAAACATGAGGATTAGAAAACACAGAGAGAGAGCAGTAAGGTGACAAATCACAGCAGTGTATAATTTGGGGTGAAAGTACCCTGTGAGATGTGAAATGAGATAGCAAAATGGATATAAGCAGCAGCAGAAGTAAAGTCTTCCATTATAAACAAACATTTGAACTTCAGAGCAGACAGCAGATTGTAAACATAGCTCAGCCTGAAAAGGACTAGGGGGAGAAGTGGAAAAGGAAGATCTCTGAAATATTATACAAAAGATGAGATCTGAAGAGAGTCTGAATATGATTTAGGGAAAAAAAGAGAGATCAGGATGAGGCTTAGGGCTTGAGTGATGAGACAAGCAAGAGTGGTCAAAATTAGTATTCTAAAGGGTGGTTCATATTTCAGTCACTTACTGGAGTAATTACAAATCAAATTCAGTATAGTACAATAAAATAATACCATACACCAGTCCATGGGATCTCTAGGTTACAATCTATTTCCATAGAAGTCAAAGCCTAAGGACTTCTCTGATTCATTAATATCTCTGCCCTCTATCCCCACACCCCCTTTTTGAAAAGTGTTCTAAGATTTTTAAGTATTTTTTTTCCCATTAAAGGCTCCATAGGGACATGGCGCTACACACCAGGACACTGCTGAATTACATGATGCCCTTGGAGAACTGGGATTACAAGCCTTCTCTGGAAGGAACCTTGTCTATACTCTGTATCGGCAGGTTTGGGACTTTAAGCTTCAAAATTCAACAAACAGTTCATATATGATACAGGCAACATTTATCACCACAGATGACTATTAACGTTCTATATCACATTATGAAGCTTAAAGCCCAAACTCACCTGTATGGATAGGGTGTCTTGCAGTTATATGATTAAATCACTTAACTCTTCTGCATGATGCATCATGAGGTTCAACAACATCCTGATACACAAGAACAGGCCCCAGCTAAGTCTTGTTTGAAGAAAATACCTGATCTGACAAAATGTATGAAACTCCTAAAAGCTTAAGATACACCCACAAACATAATAACTTGAGACATGCCAGGAATATTATTAACCTAACATAAAAGTCTAGGCTTCATTTTAGTAAACAAACTATAGAGTAAGATTCTGAATTCTACACATTTTGAGCTCAGTCATGAGTAAATGATGCCAGGCTAAGACCTTCAATATTTGATGAAAAAAAAAAAAAAAAAAAAATTTGAAAGAGGATCCCCTGTAATCCATTTCTTATTAAGTATTATTTAAGATGAATAAAATTGTTCTGCTTAGAAGGTAGAAGGCAACAATACAAAAGCATAAATTTGTTCCTACTCCATCTTATGGTCAACACCACTAACTGCAAATGAGAAGGAAGTCAAAATGTACTAGCACTGGAATGGGTCTTTTAGTTTTACCTTTTTACAATATGAAATGTTGAAAGACCATTTACCAAGTATTTATTACAAACCACAAAGATATTATTAAAAAAAACAAGTTTGTTTTGCAGAATTTACTCTTTTGATGAAACCCATCCACAACCCTGTAGGAAAGCCACCAACTATCTACTGCTAGTGTAGATATTACATACAAAAAGTAACCTGTGTTCTGAGATAGTAAGCTGTATACATATGAAAAACTGTCCTTGCTTGTGGGCACTGGGTGTGAAAGACTTATCAAAAGAAGAAAAAAGAAGAGGTTGCTTACCTGTAATCGGTGTTCTTCGAGAGGTGTGCTCCTGGCCATTCCCTTGTAGGTGTCTGCATGGCACGCCGGAACTTTTTTCCCATAGCACCGGTCATAGCGCCTCCTGGAGTGGTGCCATAGCCATTCTCTATATATACACCAACCAGCCCTTCCCTCCTCAGTTCCTTCTTCCCTAACCGTAAGAGGGGAGGCGGGAGGGAGCGGAATGGCCAGGAGCACACCTCTCGAAGAACACCGGTTACAGGTAAGCAACCTCTTCTTCTTCGAGTGCTGCTCCTGGCCATTCCCTTGTAGGTGAGTCACTAGCCTTACCTTGGAGGTGAGATACGTCACAGGGATACCGACTGCAGCACCGCATCCTGCCAGGCCTGTTGGGTGATGGCGTAGTGCTGTGCTAATGTGTGCGGCAAGGACCACGTCGCCGCTCTGCAAATTTCGGAGATCGGGACCCCTGCCAGAAATGCTGTCGATGCCGCCTGGGCCCTTGTCGAATGGGCCGTGACATGTGGGAGTGGCCTCCCTTTGCGTTTGTAACAATCTCTAATGCATGCTACAATCCAGGTAGCAATTCGCTGCACGGAGACAGGTTGTCCTCTCATCCTGTTAGCCACTGCCACGAATAGCTGGGGCGATTTATGGAGGGCTTTGTCCGTTCAATATAAAAAGCCAGTGCCCTACGCACATCCAGCCTGTGGAGGCGCCTATCTTCCTCCAACACACGAGGCTTAGGGCAGAGGACTGGAAGGTATATGTCCTGGTTGATATGGAACTGTGACACCACCTTGGGTCTGAAAGCTGGATCAGGGCGAAGCCGCACCTTATCTTTAAAAAAGGTCGTGTACGGGGGCTCCGCCGACAGGGCGCGCAGCTCTGACACCCTCCTAGCCGAAGTGATCGCCACCAAAAATGCCACTTTCCAGGAAAGACAGAGCAGCGAACACAATGCCAACGGCTCGAAGGGTGGCCTGGTGAGACGAGAAAGGACCAGGTTCAAGTCCCATTGGGCTGCCGGGGGGCGCACCGGTGGATATAGCTTTGACAACCCTTTGAGGAATCTCTTTACTATGGGTATTGAAAATAGTGTAGAAAACTCGTCAACCCGGCGAAAGGCCGCAATCACCGCCAGGTGAACCTTGAGGGATGGCAGGGACAGCCCGGATGATTTTAGATGCCAAAGATAGTCCAGGATGGTATGAATGGGCAGTGTATTTGGGTTCTTTCCTTCGCCCGTAGCCCAGTGCACGAAACGGTGCCATTTGGCTGCATACGTAGCCCTTGTGGAGGCTTTCCTGCTGCCACACAACACCTGCCTCACCGGAGACTACCACAGTTGCTCGTTTGCTGTCAGCCATGAAGGAGCCAGGTGTGGAGGTGCAACGCCTCCAGATTGGGGTGGAGTAGTGACCCGCTGTCCTGGGATAAAAGGTCGGGTCTCAGGGGCAGCCGAATGGGGTCGCACCTGGAGAGCCTTAGGAGGGTCGCGTACCAGTACTGTCGTGGCCATGCCGGGGCCACCAGAATAACCCTTGCTCGTTGCGCTTTTATCCGCTGTAGCGTCCTGGGAACCAGGGGCATTGGGGGAAAGGCACAGGAAAGCCCCGCCGTCCACGGAACTTCGAAGGCATCCCCCATTGAGCCTGGGCCGAGCCCTTGGAACAAACAGAACTGGAGGCATTTGGTGTTCCACTGAGAAGCAAACAGGTCCAGGTGGGGACAACCCCACTTCCGGAAAAGATCCTCCGCCACATCCGGGTGTAGAGACCACTCGTGGGTCATAAACCTCCTGCTCAGGTCGTCCACTATAGTATTCTGGAGACCTGGTACATACGATGCGACAGGGTGAATGTCGTGGTGAATACAGAATTCCCACAGGGCTATGGCCTCCTGGCAGAGTTGTCTGGAGCGGGTGCCACCCTGTCTGTTGATATAAAACATCGCCGTTGTATTGTCCGTCTGCACCGAGACCGTCCAACCGCGAAGCTGGTCTCAAAAAACCTCGCATGCCAGACGCACTGCCCTCAGCTCTTTGATGTTGATATGCAAGGTGGATTCCTCTCCCTTCCACAGGCCTTGGGTTTTGAGACTGACCAAATGGGCTCCCCACCCCTTGTCCGAGGCGTCTGACATTAGATACACCGACGGGTGGGCCCGCTGGAAAGGGATCCCAGAAAAGAGGTTTGCCTCCTGAGTCCACTATCGGAGGGACTCCAACATGGATGTGGGCACCGTGACCATCGTGTCCATGCTGTCCCTTGCTGGGCGAAACATGCTCGCCAGCCATAGCTGGAGCGGACGCATGCGGAGACAGGCGTGTAGAACTACAAATGTGCAGGCTGCCATGAGCCCCAGTAAACGGAGGCACTCCCGAGCCGTCACCAGAGGGAATCTTATTAAGGAGTTCACCGCCTCCTGAATCCCTTGGAAGCGGGATGTAGAAAGGGATGCTCTTGCTAGTGCAGAGTCCAGAACTGCCCCTATAAATTCTATTTTTTGTGTGGGCGACAGCACCGATTTTTGCCTGTTGACTAAGAGGCCTAGTCGGCCCAGCAGTGATTGCGTTGTTGCCAGATGGTCTAGCATCTCTTGAGGCGATCGGCCCACTACTAGCCAATCGTCCAGGTATGGAAACAGACTGATCCCTCTCCTCCTGAAAAAGGCGGCCACCACCATCAGGCACTTGGTAAAAACTCGCGGCGCTGCCAAAAGGCCAAACGGGAGGACCGTAAACTGCAGGTGATCCCGTCCTACCACAAACCGCAAGTACTTCCTGTGATGCGGATGAAATGTGATGTGGAAGTACGCGTCCTGTAAATCGAGGGCGGCGTACCAGTCGCCTGGATCCAGAGAGGGGATAATGGACGAAAGAGATACCATCCGAAAACTAATCTTTCTGAGGAAACGGTTGAGGCGCCCTAAATCTAGAATTGGTCGAAAACCCCCCTTCGCCTTCGGGATCAGGAAGTAACGGGAATAAAAGCCTTTGCCCCTCCTGTTGGGTGGGACCTCCTCCACCGCCCCTTTTTGGCATAGGGACTGAACTTCCTCCCATGATAGGCTTTTAAGCGTAGGGTCCCACTGGGCAGCTGAAAGGCGGGGTGGAGGTGCCGGCAGGGGTAATGAAGCAAACTGGAGGGAATAGCCCTCCCGAATAGTTCTGAGAACCCAACGGTCCGAAGTGATCGTGACCCACTCTGGAAAATAACGGGAAAGTCTGTTGTAGAAGGATGGAGTCTCTGGATCTGGTGTGATTGGTACGTCGTCCCCGGGCTGACCTTCAAAAGTTCTTTTTCTGAGACGTCAGTTGGTGCGAGCCCCCCTGGTCGCCAGACTGGCTCCCTGAAGACCTATGGCCCCCCTTATTGCGACGTCTGTCCTCATCCTGGCACCAGCGGAATGGGCGCGAGGGCGGCGGCGGCTTGAAAGGCTTTCTCTAAGTTGCCGGCATGTGGAGGCCCAACGATTTTATCAGCGCCCTAGAATCCTTTAGAGTTTGCAACCAGGAGTCCATCTGCTGTGAAAACAGCTCAGGGCCCTCAAAAGGGAGGTCTTGTATCGTGGCCTGCACCTCCAGGGGAAGACCCGAAGGCTGTAGCCAGGAGCATCTCCTCATGGTCACCCCGGAGACCATTGCGCGGGCTGCCGCGTCTGCTGCATCCAGCGCTGACTGCAGGAGGGCCTTGGCCACAACTCTGCCCTCCTTGATAGAGGCCGAAAGGGCGTCTCTGGAGCTCTGGTCCAACGAATCAGAAAACCTCTCCAGGGAGGACCACGCGTTGAACATATATCTACTTAGAATAAGCCTGCTGATTTGCTATCCTAAGTTGGAGGCCTCCAGTTGAATAAGTCTTGCAGCCAAACAAGTCCAGCCGCTTCGCCTCCTTTGATTTAGGGATTGATGCCGGGTGGCCGTGCCGCTCCCATTCATTCGCCGCAGCCACCACCAAGGAGTCAGGGGTGGGATGGGAATAAAAATGTTCATAGCCCTTAGAGGGAACAAAATATTTCTTGGCAGTCGGGGGAATTGAGGCCGGCGTATGCCACAAGGCCTTTGTGGTGTTTTGAATAGTCTTGATAAAAGGCAGGGCAATGCGGCTCAGGCCTTCAGGCAAAAGAACGTCCACCATAGGGTCGGTGTCGTCCACTATTCTTCCGCCTGCAAATTCAACCCCCGGGCTACCTGGCGGAGGAGCTCCTGGTGGGCCGAGGTATCATCTGGGAAGGAAGCTGGCTTTGCCCCTGCCACCACCTTGTCTGGAGCGGACGATGAAGTTTCCCCCAGGTCGAGACCCACAGACTGAGCTCCCGACCGAACACTGCGGGCCTCGCTAGTTACACTAGCCTGTTTCTCTCCAGGGGAGTCTACCTCAGACCCATCCCCGGTACCGGGGGGGAGCGCTTGCAGTCACAGAAGGCAGTTGGTGAGCTTGCGACCCAAAACCCGGGCCCCCGGGACCCTGACTTTGTCCTTGATGAAAGGCCCATGGGGTCCAGAAAGGCCATTGCATGCCCGGCTGCCAGCCCAACCACTGAGGGTGGAATGGGGGAGCGCCCTGGGTTGGGTGGGGAGGTTGAGCGGCCTTACTACGTCGCCTCGACCCAGCATCCTCTGCGGAGCTCGAAGATGGACTACTCCTCGGGGACCATGGCGGTGCCGAAGATGACGGTACCGAAGGATGGCGCCCACTAGCTCCCTGACGCTCCCGGTGCCACTGAGTGTGTTCTCGCTGGGACGGTGCCAGAGAGCGGTACCGGGGAGCCCCCACCACCGCCACTACCGTAGGGGGAATCGGGGAATGGTGCCGTCGGGAAGGACTTGGTGCCGTGCGAGGAACCTTGGATGATGCCCAGAGTGGGGTTGGCTTGCCGCGCGACGGTACCAATCGTGGTGCCAGAGGACTCGGCATCAGGGTCTCAGGGGCCGCTGGGCCGCAGAGCTCCTGTGCCACCGAAAAGGCCTCTGGAGTGGTTGGTAAAACAATGTCCTCCTCCAGTATCTCCCTCGTCGGTGATGACTCCGAAACCGGACTGTACCGGACCTCCCTCGGCTCCGGCGCCGGGGAGGGAGAATGACCGCTGGTCAAATCAACCTGTCCAGCATCCTTTTGGCTCACAGAGCCACGCAGTGGAGAGCGCCCTCTAGTCTCTCTCTTTTTAGCCGGCACCGGCGACGTAGAACGGTTCCGAGGCTCCCGGTGCGCCTTGGGCTTCGGTGCCGGCAGCAGCGCCAATGAAGCCGGGGCGCTCCGCACCGATGGCGCCGAGCTTGATCCGGAGTCACCCGGTGCCGGGCGCAGCGCCTCCTCCATCATATGGAGCTTCAGTCGCTGGACTCAATCCTTTTGAGTCCGTGGCTTGAAGCTCGGCAGAGTTTACACTGTTCCGCAAGGTGAGCCTCCCTCAAACACAGCAGGCACAAACTCTATGGGTCATCCACTGGCATGGGCTTCTTATAACACCCACATGTTTTAAACCCCGGCATAGCCCGACCCCGAGCCTGGGGCGGGCGCGACGATGACTCTAACGCTAACTAACTAACTATAAACTAACTACTAAAATAACAAAGAACTATATACAAGGGTACTATGGAAGCGAACTGCGAACCACAGCAGAGACACGTTTCGGCAACCAACGGGCGGTAAGAAGGAACTGAGGAGGGAAGGGCCAGTTGGTGTATACATAAAGAATGGCTATGGCGCCACTCCAGGGGGCACTATGACCGGCCCTATGGGTGCTATAGGAAAAAAGTTCCGGTGTGCCATGCACGTGGCGTGCAGACACCTATAAGGGAATGGTCAGGAGTAGCACTCGAAGAAGAATGAGAAATTCCAAAAAAAGAAGCAAAAGGAGATAATTTATTTATCTCTTGTTGCAAGGTTTTTCTTGATTGTTCAATTTCATTGTACAGCGCCCAAAGCAATTAATAAAAACAAGTCTAAAAAATCTTTATTAATCCAGTGACCATAACTGCGAATAGTTCTGTACAGTCATGGAGAAAATAGGTTTCCAATTCTGAGGGGCACAGTGCAAACAGACAAAATTCACATACACAAAGCATCCTAAAACCAAAAAGTGGATTCAAATACATAGCAGACAATAGTCTATAAATATAACATTTAAATAAAAAGGCACACTACTGATTTCTTTTTGTTGGTACTACTCCCCCACCCCTCGTTTTAAAGCAAGAGAATTCCATGAGAGTTTGCTCAAGAGTATGCTTTTACTCTTGAATAACCAACTCTATTACACTCTGATGAAAAAAATATGACAATGTTATATTGTTACAAAAAAAAAAAATTACCTTGTCAAGGGCACTCATAAAGTGCTGATCACCATTCAAAACAGTGTTGATAAGCTGAACAAATTTACTATGTACTTCCAAAACTGACTCCACAAACTGAGTTGGCATCTAAAAAATACACAATACAGAAAACAGGTTTATTGAAAAATTCAATAGCTATACAAAAATCTAAAAAATTAACATAACTAGATTTTCACAGTTATTCTGGTTTATGTTCACAAAAAAAAAAATTCTAGCTCACCTATAATTCAATCTCTAAGACCATTTCTTCTGCATATTCACACTAAGAGGATGCAGCCCTGGCACTGCTGAGTTTTGGGAATGGCTTGGAGAACTGGTGCCTTTGAGCACATAAGCACTAAAACCTGGCACAGAATGTGGCATTCAGCTTCCGGAACTGAGATTATAAGCAGACTTCAATCACCTAGACCTTTCTTCCCAGGGGGTTCCCAAATTGTGGTACGCATACCAGTTGCAATTTAATGAACCTTATGTTCCTGCCATACAAATCACAACAATTTTTTATGAAAGTGGTATTTGACCCTACCAAGTGTGAGAGCAGGTACTCTAAACCCTAAAACCCTTGGGTATCACTCTGAAGAGAAGTATAAAGTGAATGTATAATACAACATTCATAAGGACCCATAGTTACTATTACAATAAAATCAACTTCTCTTCTTTCTTCAAGGTAGCATCTGTATCCTGACGCTTGTGGGAGTCTGAAGAACAGTACAACCCACTAAGAAAAAGGGCTGAGTGTTCCAATACAAAAAAGAATGGCAGAAACTGCTTTCCTAAAGTAAATTTCAGCATCTAGATGCCAAGATGACAGTAGTGCTGTAAAATGCCATGAACAAAATTGCAGATGGAAGCCATGCTTTTTCACAAGACCCGTGCTACAGGTACATTCCGCAAGTGGAAATAGAATAGAATAGAATCATAGGGTTGGAAGGGACCTTGTGAGATCATCAAGTCCAACCCCCTGGAGCTTGAACCCAGGACACTCTGCATATTAAGCAGAGGTGCTAGCCAAATAGGAAGCAAATACTTTAAATAACATTTAATCAAACCAAGTGATATTCTTGTTTCCTAATAAATTGAAACAGCCCATTGTCAACTATCCGGGAACAAAATTTAAAAGAACAAGAGCACCTTTTAGCAGCAGGACACCATTTGCCATGATGTGTTTACCCTAGGGGTGTCAAACTCATTTGCTATGTGGGGCCAGATGTGACTGAAACGTACTTCAAGTGGACTGTGCATACCATAAATCGAAATATTACTGCACTTTCAGCATTGCAGAGCGCTGTGTGAGAGACTGTGCTCTGCGACACCGCACTCTCTCTTTTAAGGAGAGCGAGGTCCTGCAGAACTAACAGACCAGATGGAAGAGGTTGGCGGGCCATGGCCCCATGCATGATGCCCTGTTTTACACAATTATTTTAAAAAGTTTTGATCGATTGGGGCCCAGCAAGAAGAAATTTTAAAAAATACGCAATCAATGCATCACACAACTGACAGCTGATCAAAAATTGCAATTTGTGTACAAAGTTCCAAATCTATATAAACAGATTTAAAAACAACACTGGTTCATAGGGTGTTTTACAAACAGGAACAGAAACACTCCAGTCACATTCGTTACCATCAGCTGTCTCAAAGCAATAAACCAGAGTAGCTAACGGAAGAAAGCAGATTTTAAACAGGAATGTAATAAGGTTGACTAGCTCAGGCCTGGTCTACACAAAATGGCACCCTATGTCAACAAAAGAATCCTGGCATATACTTTGCAATCACCCTTTTGTCAACAAAACTGCTCTGTTTTGTTGACAAAATAAAACCTACCAGCATCAGTGCAGACTGTGTTTCCTTAGACCTGTGGAGGTGCGGTCACTTGTCTTTTTGAAATTAACACATGGTGGGGGGTAAAGGGGTGTTGGGGTCTGGCTCTGCAACCTGCTTTAGGCCTGCACCTGGGCTGACAGCTGAGTGGCTGCAGCCCACCAGCAGCTGAGGTGTGGGTGACTGCAGCCCATTCATAGCTGTGGCTTGGGTGACCATCTCCCCCAGCTCCTGGCTGGGAGATGGGATCGGGCAAACCGCGGGGTCTGCAGCTGGCTCCTGCCCAGGAGTGGGGAAGTCCCCGCATTCTGACTGGAGGCTGTAGTGGTGGTGCGGGGCAACTGGGAGTCTGTGGCCTCCCTGCAGAGAGCAAAGAGATGGCTGTCACAGCCCCCCACCCCTCTTGGGTCAGAGGTGATGGTCCTGGGGAGGATACATGCTACTAACTGAAGGATACCATTGTGGATGACAACCACAGTTAGAATCAGAGTCCTGGCTGAAAGTTAACATAACGTTTGTTGACACATTTTTGTAGTACAGTCGTAACTTCAGTTGCCTGGGTTAACTTACATTTTCCTGAGAAAGATTGCTGGTTGCTCTAAGGCCCTCATCATGGATATGGTTTTGTAGTTCCTGAATCATATGAGGTAAACCACTTGACACAGCACGGAGCAGGGTGTACATATTTGCCATGTCTGTAAACAAGATACACTTTTTACACAACATACCTTAAAAAAGCCACATTCTCAATTAACTTTTCATAGCACCATAAATTTCAATGGATCTTCACCAAAATTGAAATAAGACTGCTCCTTGCCCTGGAAAATCTTTTGAAGTGAATTAGCTAAACATAGAACATGAAGGTAAACAAAGTGAAAAGCAAGAAATGGAAATATGATGGTTGAAACAAGTATTAGTTTTCACCAATGTAGTTTGTGGAGTTACAAGAAACTTGCACTTCACATACTGTTAAACTGAAAGAGTTTCAGGTAGGAGTGACAGAGGCAGATCAATATGGAAAGAACCACTGAACTAATATATTCCTATCTCCTAACTTCCTAGACCTCCATGTCAGCAGGTAGCAACTGGCAGATCAGGAGAGCTCTGGCACCCTCTAACAGTCTTTTCCCAATTTGCTCCATCTCAGCTTTGAAAACTTAAAAAATATCTAAGTGGCTGTTTCCTAGCAAACAGCAAAAGGAGTCTACCACTGAGCAGAAAAACTTGAAAGAAAACATGTGAAATAAAACCCGAAACTCTAATCCTGAAAAAGTAGATCTATGAATACTTGTAATAGAAATTACACACTCTCCCTCTCTCCTCTTGGTGATTTATTACAAGCCAATGTCAGAGAAAACACCCCCCCCCCAAACAATTGAAAATTAGGGTTAGAAGGGACATCAAGAGGTCATCTAGTTCAACACACTGCTCAAAGCAAGACCAACCCCAATTAAAATAATTCCAACTAATGCTTTATTAAGCCAGGCTTTAAAAACCTCTAAGGATGGAGATCCTACCACCTGCCTAGGTAAGCCATTTTTTCAGTGCTTTACTTTCCTATTCAGTAAGATTTTCCTAATATCCAATCTGGACTTCATTACAACTTGACACCATGGTTCCTTGTTTTGTCATCTGCCACCACTGAGAACAGCCTAGCTCTGTCCTTCTTGGAAACCCTCCCCTCTCCCCTGCTTTTAGGTAGCTGAAGGCTGTTATCAACTTTCATCTTTCATCTCATGCAGACTAAATAAGCCCAGATCCCTCAGCCTCTCCTCCTAAGTCATGTGCTCCAGTCCCCTAGTCATTTTCACTGTGCTCCACTGGACACTCATCAGTTTATCCACATCCCTTCTGTGGTAGGGGATCCAAAACTGGACACAATACTCCAAATGTGGTCCCACCAGTGCCAAATAAATGGAAATAATCACTTCCCTCGATCTGTTAGCACCGCTCTTAATAACACAGCCCAATATGCCATTAGCCTTCCTGGCAATAAGGGCCAGTTCTTGACTTGTATCCAGCTTCTTGTCCACTGTAAACTGCATATCCTTCTCTGCAGAAGTGCTGCTTAGCCAGTCAGTCCCCAGTCTGTAGTTGTGCATAGGATTTTTCCATCCTAAGTGCAGGACTCTGCATTTATCCTTGCTGAACCTCAAATTTCTTTTGACACAATCCTTCAATTTGTCTAGGTCACTCTAGTCCACCCCCCCACCCCCTCGCTTAGTATCATCTGCTACCCTGCTGAGAATGCAATCCACTCCATATTCCACATCATTAAGAAAGATGTTGAATGAAACCAGTGCCAGCACTGACCCTGAAGCATTCTACTTAATACTAGTTGCCAAGTAGACATCAAGTCATTGATCACTTTCTTTGAGCCTTGATGGTTTAGCCCAGTGGTTCCCAACATTTTCTTTGGTGTGGAACACCTTGCTACCTTTAATTAATTTGAGGCACACCACCATAGTTTCCAAAAAAACTCATGAATGTTCATAAGCCAATGATTCAATCCAGAACTCTAGTTTTTCAAAAAATTTTGTGGCACACCTGCATTCTGTGGTACAGTGGTTTGGGAAACACTGGTCTAGCCAGCTTTCTCTCCACTTTATATAGTCCACTAAACTTCTTTGCTGGTAAGAATACTAGAGAAGAGCATCAAATCCTTTGCTAAGCTACAACACATTCACTACTTTCCCCACATCCACAGAGCCAGTCATCTCATCATAGATGGCAATCAGATTGATCAGGCAAGACTCGCCTTTGGTGAATCAATGCTGACTGTTCCTGACCACCTTCCACTCTTCCAAGTGCTTCAAAATAGATTCTTTGAGGATCTGCTCCCTGATTTTTCTGGGAACTGAGGTGATGCTGACTGACCTGTAATTTCCTGGATCCTCCTCCTTTTCTTTTTAAAGGATGGACACCGTATTTGCCTTTTTCCAGTTAGCTGGGACCTCTTCCAATTACCATGACCATTCAGACATAATGGCCCAATGGTTCTGAAGTCACATCAAACACCCTCAGAATCCTCAGGGAGTTGCGCATGTCCAGTTTTGCTAAATATTCCTGAACTTGTTCTTTCATCACTAATGGCTGCTTGCCTCGTCCCCATACTGTGCTGCTACCCTGTGCAGTAGTCTGGGAGCTGACATGCTCTGTGAAGTCAAAGGCTAAAAAGCATTTAGAACTTCAGCCTTTCTACAACATTGGTCACTAAGTTTCCTCCCGTATTCAGGAAGAGGTCCACACTTTCCCTGACCTTCTTATTATTAACATACCCAAAACAACACTTCTTGTTACCCTTCACATGGCTTGCTAGCTGCAACTCCAGTTGTGCTTTGGCCTTCCTGATTTCATCCCTGCATGCTAGAAGCTTATTTTGATATGCCTTCTTACTTATCTGTCCAAAGCTTCCACTTATTGTTAGCTTCCTTTTTATTTTTAAACTTGCAAAAATGTGTCTGTTTAGCTACGCTTGTCACCTGCACATCAGGATGGTTTGTTCAAAGTTCCTTTAAAATACAGCCAACTCTTCTGGGCTCCCTTCCCCCCTCATACTAGTCTGTCCCTGTGGGAGTCAACGTCTGCTTTTTGGAAGTCGAGGCTCCATATTCTGTGGTTAGAATATGGATAAGAATTTGTATTTCTACATTGCATACAAAGATGTACAACAGAATGACTCTTTCCAGCAACTCCTGCTTTAGAAAAACCAACAAGCTGAGGCAGGCATATAACCAACCAAAGTCCAGAATTGATATGACACAGGAGATTTCTTGAAGAACTATTTGTAAATATTCCCCATCAGCATTCACACAGGTAGGGCCAGCCCAAGGTTTTTTTTGATGCCCTAGGCCAACACTGATTTTGGTGGAAATGGTTCCAGTGAATTGAAAAGGATTATCTGTTCAGATTCCAAAGTTGGAAGGTAATCATCTAACTTTTCCTGCTATGTAACAAACCACAGAACATCCCCAAAATAATTCATAAAGAACATTTTTTAGAAAAATATCCAACCCTGCATCAACAATTGTCAGTGAAAGAGAACCTCCTATGCCGCTCATTAAATTGCTCTAATGGTTAATTACTCTCTTGTTTAAAAATGTATGCCTCATTTCTGATCTGAATTTGTCTAGCTTCAACTTTCAGTCACTGGATTATGTTATAACTTTCTCTGACAGACTGAAGAGCCCATTATTAAATATTTGATCCCCATGTATAGACTGCAAACAGAAACCTCCGTTATGTTTCTCTTTGTTAAGCTAATTTAATTTACCTTCTTGAGCCCCTATCACTGTAATTAATGTTTTCTAATCCTTTAATTATTCTTGAGGATTTTTTCTCAATCCTTCCCAATTTCCTAACATCCTCGAACCATGGGCACTCATATGCAGGTATTCTAGCAGCAGTCACATCAGTGCCAAATAATGAGGTAAAATAACTCCTTAATTCCTACTTGATATTCTTGTTAATGCCTACCAGACTGTACGAGTTCTTTTGCCTAGAGCATCACATCAGGAGCTCGCAACCCACTGATTGTGTACCCTAATTTCTAAATCTTTCCCCGCCATCACTCTTCCCAATTTAAGTCCCCCATCCTAGTCAGTACAGCCTGCACTCAATTTCCAGAGTCATACATTTACATCTAGCCATAATATGCATATTGTTTGCTTGATAAACTGAGCACAAGCAATCTACACAGCTTTCAATCAAGAACTTGTCCTCTTCTTCCTTATTTGCCACTCTCTCTAATTGTGTCATGTACATCAGTGATGACCCTTTTTGTTTTCTTCCACACTGAATACCTTAGCGCCAAAAGCAGATTGCTAAGGAACCTTGTGGGAAACAGACCTGCTCAATGACAACTTCCCATTTATAATTATATTTTGAGACCAAATGGTAAGCTAACTTTTAATTCATTTAATGCAACACATTAATTATAAATCACTTTATTTATTTTAAACAAAATGTTGCCTAATACCAAGTCTGAGCATATTATGTCAACAGTATTATCTTTCTTAGCCAAACTTGTGAGTTAACCAAAAAATGCTATCAAATTAGTTTGATAGCACCTATTTTCCATAAACCCATCCTGATTTGCATTAGTTACATTATTCTCCTATTTATTAATTGAGTCCCATATCAGTTGCTCAATTATCTTGGCCAGGGTTGATGTCAGACATCAGGTCATCCCATTTACCCTTTAAAAACATTGGCATAACTTCTTTCTTCTAGACCCTTCCAAGTGCTCTAAGACTTACTGAAAATTAGCATTAACAAGACATGCAGGTTCTAGATCTGGGTTCCAAAATCAACAGGCCTCTGTCTTAACTTCAGCCATAAATTCAAAGATATTCAAGCCCTGTTGTCACTAGGAAGGACAATAAGTAGAATACTCTTCAGTGAAGAGAGTACTTCTCCTGGGTTGATGTGCCTGCTCAAAGTCTCTCTGAAAATGGGCTTCTTTTACCTGCAACATGCCATCTGCTCTGCTTTTTTATGAGCTGCTCTACCCAACATAAAATCTGCCAGGCTTTGGTCCTAACTGGCTCTTCTCTTGGATCAGCTAGTTTATTTATTATATAATGGAGAAGAAGTGTAAGGTATAGAGCAGTGGTTCCCAACCTGTGGGCCCTGGACCCCTGGAGGGCTGCAGAGCGGCTCCAGGGGGGTCTGTGGAGAGTCTGGGAGCTGGGGCCGGACGCCACCGGGGTCTCCAGTAGCCAGGGAGACGCAGGTTTCTGGCCAGCCAGCAGGGAGCTTCCCCCAGGCTGGGATTTTTGAATACTCCTGCCCTGAGCATGAAAAGCATGCTCAGAGTATACTGGTCGGGCAGCCAGGTGCTCCTGGCTCCAACAGCCAGGTAAGGGGGGGAAGGGATGGGAAACCAGCAGGGAGGAGGGACAGAGAACAGGCAGGCCAGCGGGAAGGGAACACTGGGCAGGGGGTCATGGCCACAGCGGCTCCCTGGCTAGGGAGAGGGGGCCATGGCCGTGGCAGCTCCCTGGCTCAGCGTAGGGGGCCGCATTCTGCCCTGCGTGGGCCACATTTGGAGTGCAGAGGCACTGCCGCGCTCACTCAAAACAAGGACTACAGACTTACTTTCCCCTCAAAAGGGGGTCCCCAGCCTTAAAAAGGTTGGGAACACCTCGTACAGAGCAATACAAAAGAGGGCCAAAACACCACACTAACCTGACTGGGCAGCTGCTGCCTGATGAAGGAGAGAGTAGTAATAACAGACCTATCTATTACAAGGACTGTTTGGAAATGCATAAATAAAAATAATACAGCAACTAAATCTCACAAGTTATTCTATTCTAGCATAAATTGAGAAAAACAAAATTGAGTAGGTAAAAAGGTAAAGGGAATATTGGAATTTATCCAGGATGCTGAGGCACAACAAATACTAATGCAGGGGGAAGAGTTCTATCTGCTGGAATCACTGGCTGCAACACAAAACACACACAATGCCTACAGAGCATTTAATATTTCACGAGACTTACCACCTCTTCTCTCTTGTCTGATGATATTATGACATTCTGCATGCAGAAACTGCAAATGATCAGCTACCATTCGCTGTTGGCATTCATGAATTACTTTGCCATATGAGCTGGGGTGTAAATATTTCCGACACCGCATTTCTTCATCTTTTAATCTACCTAAAACCTAAAGATAAATTTTCAAACTATAGAACAGGCAAATGCTACAGAACAGTTTAGGAGGGCAAAGGGAATTGCATATCCTTTTGAAATAATACTGAGAATTTAAGTAGGAAAAAAGAGAAACTTGAATGAGTGCAGGACACTGAGGCATTATTGCAATGCTAACTGAGAGGCAGGGGTGCTACCTATGGGAACCATTAACTTTATTCCTACTTACTGCCTAGGCCCAAACCTCATTATAGTTTGAAAGATCTACCGCTCCTGCTAATGTTCCTCTTCTTGAAATTTTACCCTCTCAGGGGCTTTGTGACCTGTCCTCTCCTGCTTTTCCTCCAATCTCTCATACTGCTCCTTCAGCATGTTCTGCAGCAGATCCTTCTCATCCCATCCCAACTTTCTCTGTGGGTTACACAGTGCTCTGTGCCTGGTCCCCTTTCTCTTCACCCTGTATCTTTTATCTCTGGGTAATTTCACACACCAACACACTCCCCTATCATTTCAGACTGTCTCTCTGACATCTCCTCATAGGTATCTAGCCATTAGCTCAAGGTCAACATGGCTAAAAAAGAGCCATTAATCTGCCCCCTCCTCTCCACCCCACACAGTTCTCATTCTCTCTGGACAATACCACCTTTCTTCCTGTACTTTAGGCCCATAATCTGGGTATTACATCTCTGAAAATACTACACCAGAATGGTGATTACTTTAGTTATTTAAGATTACACATATACATTTATCAGTTAATCAGAATTTAATGTCTGTAAAGTGGTTTGAAACCAAAAAGCAATATAAAGGGGTTGGTTAGTAACAGTTACTTCGATAACCGTAACAAAAAATAATTCTTAACCACCCCAGAGCCACAGGAAAGCACAAGATACATGATAGCAGAGGTAGAAGACAATTAAAAAGGGGAAACAATTATAGAACAGAAAGTTGACAGCTAGTAAGGTCCTCGCCTTGGTCTTGCCAGCCAGTTTTATGTTCTTTAAATAAAATTCATTTGCTTAACTATTTAACAAGGTTTCTGGAAAGCATCCATCCTCATAATAATGTGTGTGCATGGTGTATGTATGTATATATTCTTTGATCAAGATAATAAAACAGAATTGTAAAAACTAACATCTCATTTAACTTTAAAATAATAGTTTTAGTCCATGTTATTGTATCACCAGGAAGAAAATTAGTACAAAAATCTTTTCCTTCTACAATAATTAATTTTACCACGTACAATTGTATAAAAAGTAACTTATTTGGCACTCTGCCTTCACATAATTTGACTTGTATCATGTCTGCATGTGTAAAAAAAATAAAATTGGGCTTCTTACCTTCTCCATATATTGTGAGCAGTTTGACTCCTGCAATAAGTTTGAAGCTTCTTGTTTATAATACTCCCCTGTTTCATTCAGAAAAGGATACTCAAAAATTTCCTGATAAAACTAAATCAAGAAAGTCTGATCAAGGCCAAATAATACAAGGTGTTAAACTACTAATATTCACAATAGAAAACATGCCAAGCAATCATGCATTTTTTACCTTTAGGGGGAATTTTTTCTTATACTGTTCAACATGAACAAAGGAGTTAATAACCCCATGGATTACTTTCTGGTTTGGGTCTTCTCCACAGCGATCACTGAAATATTGAAAAACAAATATTCATTCCTAAGAACTTGGATGACTGGTAAGGAAGACATGAAACCTATTGACATTGGACAGAAGATTTTCCGGGGGGGGAGTGGGGAGTTTGCTGTGGTGTGTGCAGGGGTGTTAAATTAGCCAAAAGAAAAATTTATAAGATAGATCCTGTTTTTCTCTCCTTCCCATTCCATTCAGACCACAGAAATGGTTTTCTGTAAGTTTTGATAGCCTCGACAGAACAATTATCAAGCACATACTGGATACATTAAATTGTACCAGCAACTACACCAACATGCTATTCACGTTCAACAACAGCCTGTTACAAAGTAAATACAGTGCATTTATCCCTGTATGAATACTGGTGATATTTTAACAGAAATTTTGGCAGCCTTTTTGATCCATCATTCATTTGCACACTCAGCAGCTGCCCTCCTTGTGATATTCTGCACACAATCAATTCATCTCTTTATGATCATTTCTTACTGCAATGACCCAACACTATGCCTTCCACAACAATGGTCTCCAGGTTATTCTCATATCTATGCCAGATATGACCCAACTTTGCAAGTGTGCACCTGCTGATTTTTGAGAGCAATATGTGCTTCTTTCAAATAATATTTCTTGGAAAACCATTTTTTGTCCTTCCTATCCAGAAGATACGTGCGTCTTCACCAGCACATCTCGAAAGCTTCAGTTTTCTTCTTGTCAGCAGCATTTGCTTTCCAGGATTCCATCCATGGGAAGTGACAGAGAAAGCTCAAGCTTTCCACCCATTGAACCTTTTTCTATGTTCCAAGATGCCACGGTTTTTCCATATTTTCATTAGGAAGAAGTTGGCTGAGCAAACAATCTCTGGTGGCCTTCTAATTTTCTTGGCACAGACACCTCCATTGGATAGGTCATCTGCTGCCCCTACAGCTTGACTGTTAAACTGTCATACCCTCTCGTATCCTGTTGTTCACATGTCAACGTATACGCACTTCATTTTCGCCACCTTCAGGAATAATCCATATTACCGACTGACAGTTTTTAGAGACTTCAGCATTCACTGAACTGATGGCTGCAGCAAAATCATCATATCAGCATACCTGAAGTTAGTTAAGAAGTGTCCACCAATAGAAGTCCCAGCTCCTTCTGCAGTTTCTTGCAGAATGAATTCTTTGTACATACTGAAAAGACCTGGGGACCAAATGTAACCTCCTTGTCTCATGTCCTGCCCAACAGTAAAGTTTAACCAGTCATCATCACCTACTACTGTTCATATCACAGTCTGTTATTGACATGAGATACTTACAATGAATTCAAGAAGATATTTTGGAATCCCCATGTTTGCCACTATTCTCCAGACCAGCAGTCAGCAACCTTTGCCAACCCCTGTAACCGGTCCTTCCTCCCTGACCTTCAACTGGTGCTGGCGGCCCCTTCTGATGAAAAAATGTGGCAGCTCCCTGAAAATTCAGCAGCTGTCACAGCTGGAGTGGAAGCGCTTCCCAGGCATGCCATGGAAAGAAGTCACCCAGAGCGGCTTATCTTGGCAGCATGCGTGGGGACTGGGATCCCCAGGCATGCCACGAAAAGAAGCGGCTCCATTCATGGGTTCCCAGGCATGCTGCAGAAAGAAATTGCCCGGAGTGGCTCCTTTGGGGAACATAACACTACAGAGAGAAGCCACTCTGGCCAGCTTTTTGCTGTGTCACACAGAGGCACAGGCATGGGGGGACCCCCTGTATCCCAGCTGCACCAGAAGAAAGCCTCCCAGAGCAGTTTTGGTGGCAGGAGCAGCAATTTCTGTGGTACCACAGAGGGTGCTGAGTGCCGCTCTGAATGGGGTCAGGTGCCACTGTCGACACACATGCCAGGGGTTGCCTACCCCTGCTCCAGATGCTGCCATGTCAGATGACATCAAACACTTTGGAGAAATCAATGAAACACAATCTATGGGTGATTATAGTGTCTCCATTTTTCAGTAAAATGACATATTTGCAATGCAATCACATGCCTTGTCTCTCTCTGAAACCACCTTGTTGTGGTGATAGTTCTGCTTCTATTTATTCACTTCACCTTATCCTGAATGATGTACATCAGCACTTCAGTTGTGCATGACAGCAGGAAGAGGGTGCGATTGGTACTGTACTCTCTAATATGCCCTTTCTTTGGTGAGGGCAAAGTTGCTTTTCATCCAGTTGTCTGGCCAACTTCTACTCATCGACGTAGTTGCAAAATTTCTACAAGGTCAATATTCTGGTCACCAATTGCTTTTAGCAATTCTACTGGTATATTAGACCCAAGTGCTTTCATAGGCTTGATCTTCATACCAGATGCATGACTTCCTCTTGCAGAATTAATAGCTCTGTCTGTATTTTCTTCTCTGTCATCCTGTATTATAAGAGTCGCTCTGATGAGACTGGCACAGTTGTTTTATACCACCTTCAGTAAGAAGTCTGACATTGTGAGCTTTTACTATACTCTGTCCCGGGGAAAACTTTTTTTGTAATAGAAAATATATGACTTTTGTATTCTTATTCTTTATAATTCTCAAGTTTCTTGCATTTTACCCTGATGTATTTGCTTGTCTCGTCAAGTCTGTCTTTGATTCCATCTGCTCAATTCTTGTATCGAAGTGTTCAGTCACCTAGCCACTTCCTGACTCTGCATCATTTTTTCAACTCAAATTTCTTTTCCAGTAACCATGATGCAGTCTGAAACTGATTTTTCAGACTGTTTGATTTAGCAGCTTTGAACATGATAGACAAGAATAAAATCACAAGAAACTGTGATAAATTCCATCTTACCAACACTTTAACCTTTAATAACTTAGAGCCATTATTAGCTCTTCTCTGAGTCAAACAACAGATACTTTTCCATGTACTGACTTAGACAGCACATTGTTTTAATCCTCTACCACCTATACATATCTGAAAGGTTACAATGCATGGATGCTCTCCAACCAGAGAAGACTGACATAAAACTTATCAAGTATTTCTGTCCCCTTTCTGTGAGGAGTAGCACACAGGCACAGGATTTTCTTGTGGTCCTCTAGAGTAAATATGTTATTGAAAAGCATGAGGTTGCTACCAAAAGGGCCAAATGGTTCAACAGCAAATATGATCCAGAGCAGAAAACAGATAGCATGTCTGGGGACAAGGACAAAAGCAATAATTACTTTAAACAAAACAACGAGTCTAGTGGCACTTTACAAGACTAAATATATTTAATAAGTTTAATAATAAACCAACAAACAAAAACAAAATTCGTTCATCTTGAAAAGTGCCACTAGACTCCTTGTTTTGCTGAACTACACTGACACAGCTACACCTTTGGAACTTGTAATGACTTTAGGAAGCACACCCTAAACTGATCTAAAATGGGAAACGATTCCATGTGAAGCAGGCTGGATGATGGATGCAAGAATGACCTGTAGAGACTTACTCCTGCTGGAAATGAGGCTGACCCAGATATACCTCAGGTCCTATCCAGAGGAGGAAGGGATGCTATCAGAAGAAAAATTACTTTGACAAAGACCAACACTAAACTATACCAAATGAAGCTCCAGCACCAGCAACTTTTTGGAATATCTCCTGAATCCACTACAGACTCGAGCCACAGCCACTAGCTGTTTAAGAACTATTTAAATTAACCCAAGATCTAAAACTTTCCAAGACCTCTCCACATGTAAGAAGCAAGCTGTATCTCATGTTCTGCCTTAGATGCATGACAGTTTTTCTGTTGCTTTAATGAGAGTTCCTCTGGAAGTTCCAGAGGATTGTTTAAACCTATCTCCTCCTGAATGTGACACTTGCACAGTAAGAGTATGAAGCTAAAGACTGACCTTTGCCAAGACAAAAAGGCAGCACGCCTGTTTGTTACAAACATTTTACATACACATCACACCTTAAATCTTGCCTTCTTGGTTGTCTTAGTAACGTCTGGAGCAAACAGTACTATCAGATTTCTATGTACCAACAATAATAAAATTCATAAACCAAACGACCTAGAGAAAACAAGAGGAACAAATATAGTCCAGAACACAACCAACCATCACAAAAAACTATACATTTAAGTAAAAGAAAAGGTGAGTGCTTTTAAAATAAGTGACAACGTGGACTACTGGAAGAGCACAGGCCTGGCAGGCACTAGAAACTTTTTTTTTTAAAAGACAAAAAAGGCCCAAAGGTTTGCAGTGTGATTTTTTTATGAAGTTTTTATATTGGCAAAATCCTTTGTGTTGAGACAGCTATGCCAGCAAAAATGTGTTTTTTCAGTACAGATTTTTTTAATTTGGGGAACTAGCAAGCACATTTTTGGTTACAGAAGCCATGTCTACATCAGGACTGTTACATGTTTATGTATTTATTCTTTCACTATTAGCATACAATATGTGAATATTTCAAACATGACCAAAGAACTGTATTGCGAAGATAACTAAATTTTGGCTCTTAAAATTAAGAAGGAAACATTCCAACAGGTTAACACTATAGCATTGCCCGCATATTTCTAGCCTCATCAGAGTTTTAACTTTTTAAAAAAAATAAAATTCTGGCAAAATAAATATCCTTACATACAGATAAAAAATTATTCTTTGGAAAGGACAATAACCACTAAGGTACTTTTATAACAGTAATTTTCTATCAGGTTATTTATAACTTCCTCATTATAAGATATGCACATATAAAACTTTTCTGAACAGGATGATCTTTCTATAAGTTATTTTGTTCATAAAGTTATTGACAGAACTACATGGCAAAGTATCTCCCTGCATTTATCTGGTAAATTAGAGTTTGACAGTCCAGTAAGCAACCTATAGATACCACAGGCCCATGATACACTTGAACTTGCTAACATCTCCCTAGTTTCATATTTAAAAAAACCAAAAACCAACCAGACAAAAACCACACATACACAAAGCCACACATCTAAATTAGATCACAATGGAACTCATGTCAACCCTACTGTTATGCCATTTTAAGAAGTAAATTATAATGGTGGAATGACAAGCTAACAGTTTATTACACGCTGCATAACAGTGATAATAATTACATTTAAAGTTCAGGATACAACAGTCAACAGTGGTGATCCCTGCAAAGAGTGTCTTTGTTTACATTAGATGTCCTTTGGTATAAAGAATTAACATTACAGAACATTTAAGTTACTAAAAAGAATGTAGGAACAAACTTCTAATTACTACTTCAGATTCGAAGTTCTGTCAATAAACATAGTTTAGACGTTCTACTTTAAAAAAGTGGACACTTCTCATAGTGTCTTGTTCTTAAGTGCCTATTCAGATTTGTAACTGCTTGCTTACTAAGAGTTCTTTTGTGCATTAATGCCAATGTTGAACACTGCAAAATGAACAACCACTGAAGAACAAATTATGTTGCAAATTTTGTCAGCGAAACTCCAGATACAATGTGGTTCAAGTACGTTTACATGTTTGTAGTGATTATAAAGCAGAACATCAGGAAAAACTCAGTTTGATTTTTTGACAAGTTATGCTTTAAAAAAAAAAAAAACCTAAGACCCGTAAACTAGTCCAATTTGATATGGAAGTCACTGACTGAGAATATGAAAGCCAAAATGCCATTTTACATTTGTTTTTGAGAGTGATATTGAATTTAATAGGTTTCCTTTTTACAATGGATAATATTAATACCTTGATAAATTACCTATTAGTAGCTTCATAACTAGTATATTATGTAACAGTCAGTCAGTTTATTATGTGTTTAACAGAAAAATCTGTAACATGTTCAAGTTAGATTGTACAAATTATTGTCATTTGAACTAGCACTTGAATCCTTTTCAGATTATTTCAGTGTTTAGTATTTCATACTTGAATTTTTCTCACAATTCATGATCTTGTCTGCCTCTTGCTGTGCTCAAAGACAAATGCAAAAGTTGACATTCAGCTTGCTTTGAATAAGTATAGCTTGGGCTGGGGGGGAACAAAATGCATAATATTCAGGATTAATTTTAATTACCTAGTTGTATTTTGCTGTCTTCCTGCTACAAAACCAATCCACATTTCCAGGATTATTTTTTAAACAGTATCTCGGTCCCTTGTACTTTGCCAAAACCATGAGTAGAAAATGTTTTAAGATCACAGAGGTCATTTTTAAAGGAAAACAATTCCAATTCAGTTTTTATTGTACTAAAAAAACTGTCACAGCATTTGTGGTTTTTTTCCTCTTAACATACTTGACCATGTTGCAATAAAACCCATTTCCAATAAATCAACAATTTCAGTAGGATATAGACAAGCCAAGGCGAGGGAAATATTCTTTTACTAAACTAACTTCTGTTGGTGAGAGTAAAGTTTTCAAGCTACAGAGTTCTTCCTCAGGTCTAGGAAAAGCATTCAGTTTCATAGCTAAAAACAAGGTTGAACAGATAATTCAATGTTAAATAATTAACTCGTGGCTTAACAGAGAGCTCTGCACTGAGCTGAAGCATAAAAAGGATGCTTACAGGAAGTGGAAGCTAGGACAGATGACTAAGGAGGCATATAAAGACATTGCTCGGGACTGCAGGGATAAAATCAGAAAGGCCAAAGGACGAATGGAGTTGCGACTAGCAAGGGATGTGAAGGATAACAGGAAGGGGTTCTACAAGTATATCAATAACAAGAAGAGGATCAGGGATGGTGTAGGTCCCTTACTGAATGGGGCAGGCATCCTCGTGACAGAGGATGAGGAAAAAGCTGAAGTGCTCAATGCTTTTTTTACTTCAGTTTTCACAAGCAGGGTCAGCTCCCAGCCCACTACACTAGGTACGGTAGACTGGGGAGAAGAAGAGAGGCCCTTGGTGACAGAAGGTCAGGTTAGGGACTTCTTAAAGAAACTAGATGTGCACAAGTCCATGGGGCCGGATGAACTGCATCCGAGGGTGCTGAGGGAGCTGGCTGATGAGATAGCAGTACCGTTGGCCATTATCTTTGAAAACTCGTGGCGAACAGGGGAGGTGCCAGAGGACTGGAAAAAAGCAAATATAGTACCTATCTTCAAGAAAGGCAAAAAGGATGATCCTGGGAATTACAGACCTGTCAGCCTCACCTCAATCCCCGGAAAAATCATGGAGCAGCTTCTCAAAGAATCCATCCTGAAACACTTGGAGGAAAATAGAGTAATCAGGAACAGTCAGCATGGATTCACCAAGGGTAAATCATGCCTGACCAACCTCATCGCCTTCTATGATGAGATGACTGGATTTGTGGATGCGGGAAGAGCCGTTGATGTGATATACCTTGACTTTAGCAAGGCTTTTGATACGGTTTCCCACAGCATTCTCATTGGCAAATTAAGGAAGTATGGGTTAGATGCATGGACTGTAAGGTGGATAGAAAACTGGCTAGAACAACGGTTTCAGCGTGTAGGAATCAATGGCTCCATGTCAAGTTGGCGGGCAGTAACAAGTGGTGTGCCCCAGGGGTCGGTCCTGGGGCCAGTTCTGTTCAATGTTTTCATTAATGATCTGGATGATGGGATAGATTGCACACTTAGTAAGTTTGCAGATGATACCAAACTGGGGGGAACGGTAGACACCCTAGAGGGCAGAGACAGGATTCAGGGAGACCTAGACAAACTGGAGCAGTGGGCCAAGAGGAATCTCATGAGGTTCAACAAGGATAAGTGTAAAATCCTGCACTTGGGACGAAAAAACCCCATGTACTGCTACAGGCTGGGGAGTGATCAGCTAAATAGCAGCACTGGAGAAAAGGACCTGGGAGTCATGGTGGATGGGAAGCTGGATATGAGTCAGCAGTGTGCTCTTGCTGCCAAAAAGGCCAATGGCATACTGGGCTGCATCAGAAGAAGTGTTACCAGCAGATCGAGGGATGTGATCATTCCCCTCTATTCTGCACTAGTGAGGCCACATCTGGAATACTGTGTCCAGTTTTGGGCTCCCCACTACAAAAAGGACATGGACAAATTAGAGAGAGTCCAGAGGAGGGCAACCAAAATGATCAAAGGGCTGGAGCACAAGCCCTATGAAGAAAGACTGAAGGAACTAGGCTTATTTAGCCTGCAGAAGAGAAGACTGAGGGGGGATTTGATAGCAACCTTCAACTACTTGAAGGGTTGCTCCAAGGAGGAGGGAGCTCGACTGTTCTCGGTAGTAACAGAGGGCAGAACGAGAAGCAATGGTTTCAAGTTACAGCTGGGGTGGTCCAGGCTGGATATTAGGAAAAACTTCCTTACTAGGCGAGTGGTGAAGCATTGGAATAAGCTGCCTAGGGAGGTGGTGGAATCTCCATCTCTGGAGGTGTTCAAGTCCCAGCTGGACAAAACACTGACTGGGATGATCTAATGGGAGTGGTCCTGCTTTTTTTGGCAGGGGGTTGGACTAGATGACCTCGTGTGGTCCCTTCCAACCCTATGATTCTATGATTCTATGAAAGGGATGATTCAAGATAAAGTGGCCCATTAACACCCCCATAATCATAAGGGGAAAAACAAGGGTTAGCAGCTTATAGATTGTTGTAATAAACCATAAATCCATCATGTCTTTATTAAGACCATGATTCTTAGTGTTGAGCAAAGTTATGCATTTAAGCTTTCAGGCTCACCTTTTGCAAGTGCTGTGCAGCACTGAGGATGAGGACAGATAGTTTAGTTATAGAAAGATTTATTTGTGAAACATGTTTGCTCTCAGCTGATACAATATTTTTGTCTTTTATCATTTTATCATTCCAAAGAACAGTGATCGTCTCATTTCACCCATCTAGTTGCTATTGGGGCATTCAGGACACCAGATGAGGTGCACCACATTGCGACAGGCACAGATAGGACATATGGATCTTGAAAGGTACAAGGCAGTGGTTGATCATTGTAGCACCAGAGATATCTACAGGTTCTCCATCTATTGTTCTGGCAGGATCTGGTGCTGTTTTGAGTGGGGATGTCCAGATCTGTAATGCTTGCCATCCGGGTCGCTCATGTGCCATCCATCTTGTGATGCCATTGGCATCCTTTCCAGCACATGAGATCTGATCCCCCCTGTTCCTTCTCTACCGTTGAGGCTTAAGTCTTAACTCTACAGTAGAGAGGAGAGGGTGTGTAGTGGAGCACCCACATGGGGACACATCTCAAAGAACCCATTACCATACAAAGTGTGCAACCCACTACTCGGGGGGGGGGGGAGAGGGAGTTCGTACAAATTTTTGTTTGTTTGTTTACAGGAAAGGTAAGCACTGAAAGCCAATAGCAGATTACATATAACAGAATAAACTAATCATTGATGAATTATTTGACAAGCTGAGGAGAACTGCCGAGGACCACAGATGACTGAGAAGGAACTGAGGGAGCTGGGTTGCATGCACAGAAAAGAGTGCCAACAGTGCTGTGAGACTGAGATGGTACATACACAACCTGGACAAGCACTACTAATGAAAATCTCTGATCATGGACATGCCAACACCTACACTGGAGAACACCTGTTACTTCAGGTATTTCCTTATGAGATGCGATTTGGCATTTTTTCCTCCTATGAAAATACTAAGCAATCCCTGCACTGGTAAATTTGATTCTGAAAGACAGCTACCACGGTAGCCACTAAAATTGTCATAACCATTTGCCATAATATGAACTGATACTAATTATAGAAGATGGCACAAGTATCACGGTCATGTAGTTCAGCAAAGGCAAAACTGTAAAGGTTCTCACAGCATCCACTATACTGTTAGGTACTTGGAAGAAATAATTATTTCTAATAATAAAAAGAGGAAAAAAGAGAAGAAGGGGGGAAAAAAGAGGTTGTCCCTTGTTTTGAGTATTTCATCACGCAGAGATCATGAACTGCTTTAGAAAGGAAAGTCATTCTCCTTATTTTACTGATGAGGAAACTAAGGAAGAATGTGAAATGACTTGCTCCAAGTCATACAGCAGTGCCCATGGTGGAGCAGAACAGAGAAATCAGATCTAGCCATTAGATAACAACTTTGCTTGCAGCCCTACAGGTGAACGGTTTTCACTACTTTTCAAGTTTCTTTTACTGAATGAATTCACTCTGTTCTCTTACAGACCCTGATCCAAAGACCACTGAAATTAATGGAGTCTTTCCACTGACTAACAGTCTTTGGATCAGGCTCATTGTCCATACTGCTGGAAGGTGATCTTTTTCATAGCTTTTGAAAGTGTTGCTTATTGGTTGACAGTAAGTAGTCTTATCTAATAGATGCACCAGCTCCCCATTCCTTACAAAATATCCAATTTTGATTGATTGGATTATCTGTCAACAGTGTAATTCATATTTAGGTCAGTTAATAAATAGTCAAGATGAGAACCCACACTGCTTATGTTTACTATAAGTAAACAGAAATATCCACATTGCTAAGCAAGAGACCCTGATGCCCCTCAGTCACCAGACTCAAAAAAGAGTATAATTACTGTTACTTAACATCCAATTTATCCTTGAATTAGTGTCCATGTTGGCTCTCGAGGAAGAAGTCTTAGGTAGAGCTTAACATTAGCAAGTATATTATAGGCGTCAAAAGAATGTTTCAGAAGGGTGGATCAGTCCTTATCATTTATTCATAAAATCCAGTTGAAAGGAGTAGAAATGAAACAACTACTACTATACTAGTACTATTTTGCAATTTCAAAGCGCTTCATGTGACTATATTCAAGCAATACAGAAATACTGACCATCATAAAACCCCGCCTCTTGTGCAGTAGATAAAAATCGCCATTAAAATGATGTTTAAAGAGAGGTATTAACACATGATTAGCTCAGTTTCTCTTCAATTCAACATTTGAAATAAGAGGAGAAATCAGAGTTCTAGTCTCTAGTCCCAGGTAGTAGAGAACATTCCCTCTGGGTTAAAATTAAGCATGGCAGGATTCAATCTAAATTGTTAGACTTCAATATATGTGTATTTTACCTGATGCACTGAAGAAAATGACAAAAAATATCCACCGAAAATAACTGGCAAGCACAACATCTCCCACACTTTGCACCTTCAGGAATCCAAACAAGGAGTCCTGTGGTACTTTTAAAGACTAACACCTTTACTTACTGCATGATCTTTTTTCTCCTATGAAAGCTTATTCAACAAATAAATGTGTTAGTCTTTAGAAGTGCCACAGGACTTCTTGTCTGTTTTGCTGAACTAGACTAACATGGCTACCCCTTTTGGAACATGTCAGCACCTAGGAATCCAGTGTCACCAGCTTTATAACTCTGTAGGGAACACACTGAAGCCCCATTGTCATGCTCTCGCTTGCTCACACACCAGTTGGGAGTGCGGGGACCATCCACAGGCAAGAACCATTCAGCAAGGAGCTCGCTTCCCCCATAGGCTTCTTGTGCTGTCCTGTCAACACCATAGCTTCCCCCACACCTTGCAACTCCAGGGAGCTGGGTGTCACCAGTTCCCTAGCCACCCAGGGCTGCAACCCCGCTGTGAAACTGGAAAAATTATTTATTTAAATACAGCATACATACCAGGAAAAAAGTTTAAAATAAACATTAACTGAATTTACTAAAAATAAAAATCAACTTCTGCAAAGGCTAATTACAAAGAATTAACTTTTTTTAACACATTTTCTCTTTCTGCATGAATAAATTGCAACAAAAGTGTTTGCATTTTCAACAGCTAGAGCTTCTGGAACATTAATGAGGCAATATCAGCATATTCAGAAATGGCTGACACAAAAATAAGGAGGAGCTTAGCTCATTGGTTCCCAACCTGTGGTCTGGGGACCCTCAGGGGTCTGCAGAGTTATTGCAAGGGATCCGTGAATGTATTTGGCCCCAGCTGCTGCCAGCTAGTGATCCATGTTGAAGAAGGCTCTAAATCACGGGTGTCAAACCTATGGTCTGCATGACTGGATCTGGCTCGCGGAGCTGCTGCCTGTGAAGACAGGCTCCTGGTACAGCAGGGTCATGTGCCTGCTTCTAACTCACTCATGTGATCCAAGTCACAGCACAGGGGAACAAAGGAAGCACTTCAGCCAATCCTGGCTCAGCTCTGCTGTGGTCTGCCAATCAACCAGAGTCTCTGTCACGGCAGGCTAGGGCGGCTCCAGAGAGCCACAGCACTGCCCGCCCATCCCAATTGTTCACTGGTAGCATGCTAATTTGATTGACAGCACCTTGCACAAATCACAAATAAAAAAGGATAAATTGGCTGGGGCCCACAAGCCAATCAAAGGTCAGCTACAGGACTGAGCAAATCAAAGGCCAGCATTCTGAATAATTGACAGTGAGTGGGCCAAGTGGGGGAGAGGCAGGAGCCCAGCCTGGCTCCCTGTGACAGACTGATTGTTTTGCCTACCACCAGGAGGCAGGGGAAGTGGAAAGGGAAGGGGAGGAGTGAGGAGGGTCAGGGAGCCAACATCGCAAAGGGGAGCCTACAGGATAAGGAAAACTGAAGGTGTGGGAGAGACTGTGGGGTCTGGAGGGGAAAGGGGAGTCTATGCTGTTCTGAACACGGAGGAGGGGAAGTGTTGGGGAGCCCATAAGGCCACATGACCTATGACAGGTGTCCCGCCTTCCAATGTGCCCCCTCCCACTGAAAATTCAAACTTGACACCTCTGCTCTAAATGAATCATACTTGTCTTCTGTGAGCAGCTGCACCCTGGATATGTCCCCACCCCTTAGGAGTGGGGGGGGAGACCCTCCACTGCCCTTCTGCAGCACTGCTGCCTGCTGTCAGTCCCTAATAACAACTATCATCATCTGGAGGTCCATGAAATTTTTTGATGTTAAAAAGGTCCTCATACTTGAAAAGGTTGGGAACCACTGGTTAGCTGGAGTCCAAAAAGTCAGAGACCTCTCCTAGCAAACAGTTACAAAAGAAATTTAGATCAGCTTAGAAACCCTGTAACAGAAAACAAGCAAGCACTCACTTTTTGATTTCTCGGAGGAGCATTCGAATGAGGATGCCCTGCAGTGGCTCAATCATTAATTTTCTCCACATATCAAGTGCTAGCTGTCAAGATACAAACACCATTGAAAACTTATCCCACAGAAAACACAATTTAAAAATCCAGACTGAAGCACAGGAAACCGTGAGTAAGTAAATACCCCCCTGATATTTGTTTCCATTTTCAATTATTTTGTTTGCCAAATCCCAGATCTGCCTTATCAACATTATTTTAACGAGATCCACACCTTCTTGGGTTTCTTCCACCCAAAGCTAGTGACCTGCATACCCACAGATACCCATGGACCATCTTTGCAGATCAGAGGACGACACAAATTTTGTATCTGGCAGGGCTCAATCCATAGATTTTACCTCATTTAATTTTACCATTCAGATAAGGAACTGACAAGTTCTCCATAAAACTTAACCTAGTTTCCCAAAATGCTCAATACTTGGAAAGTACCAATTGAAAAATTAAGATTTTTTTAAAATACATTTTTAGTTCTAAAAATCAACATGTAAAAGAATACAGCTAAATTATAAAAGAAGAACATTTTATGCACAGTAACTCACTTCTTATGGATATTTTTCAGAGGTACTTACCTCTCCTATTTCCATCAGTGGTTCGCTTATATCTACACCTCCATAGCCATACTGAAGATCAGCTTCAGTTAATTTATTCTTCTTAATAAACTGTGTGTTGAGGTACCTATGGAAATAAAAGCATTCTATCAAACCTCAGAGCACAAAATTGAGTGAAACACTAAATATTTAAATAAACTTTCTAATCATAATGCATTTGGCTTACTGGAAGAAATCAAATGACTGATGATACTATTACATAGATAAAACCTCTTGTATAAAAACAAAAGATGCAGGATCTCCCTGAATTAACTGATTTTGAACTATAGCTTTTTTTTTTTTGAACAAAAGCCAATTTATTTATAAATTGCCGGTGATGGAAAAATCAGGATTAATTGATCTTTAAGAATTTATAAATGGGCAAAAGATTTTCACCTACCTACAATACTGGAACAGGAAACTAATGGTTTTAGAAGTAACACACTTTGGTTGTAATTTACATAAAGATAACTCAGACACTAAAGTCAGAAGGGAGCAGCATGATCATCTAGTCTGACCTCCTACACAATGCAGGCCTCAAAACTTCACCCACCTACTTCTGCAATAAACCTCTAAACCTATGACTGAGTTATCGAAGTCCTCAAATCACAATTTAAGGAGTTGAAGATACAGAGGATTCACCAGCAAGTGAACCATGTCCCATGCTACAGGAGGCTTAAAGATAATTGTCCCACTAGAGCAGATTCATGTTCAAAAGTATAATTTCTGTTAAAGCTCTTCACTGAGGGCATATCTATATAATGGATCCAGGAGCATGCTTACCACCTTGGGTAGAAACACACACCAGCTCTATTCAAGCCCTAGTCCAAGAGTGGCCAAACTTATGGAACTCAAGAGCCACACAAACTGATTATTAAATCTTCAACAGCTGCACTGAGGCAAATATTGATCCTACTGTCAGATTCTAATAATTACTTAAGGCTACCATGAAAACTAGGCCCCACCCTCTCCAACCATGCCACTGCTTCTCCATGCTGTTCTGACTTCTTCCCTAACTCCCAGGCCCTGATGCTGGCTCCCCTGGGCCAACTCCCTCCTTCTCCAAGGTCCGCTTACCTGGCCACCCCAGCAACTAGGCACAGGCTGAGGTTTGCTCCCCTTGCTTAAGCCCTGCCTGGTGTAAGCATCCAATATAGCCACCCCAACAGCTAGACGCAGGCTGGGGCTCCTCCCTGAGCATGAGATTTAAGACCCCTGGGTTGGGCTGCTTGCTTCTGGCTTTTTTCCCCACAAGCCACACTATTTCATTCAAGAGCTGTTTGTGGCTCCTGAACTGCAGTGTGGCCACACCTGCCCAAGTCTGTACTTGACACACTTTTTGGCAGCAGTTGATGGGAGATACGCAAGGTAGATAAAATACCTTGCATATCTCCCAATGACTTACTAAGAGCCCTTTACACACTTTGCTAAGCCTACCAGACATGCCTTCCGGTCAACTAATGGCAATTCCCGTTTCAGGGCTGGAGCTGCTATGGCGATTTCTGGATTGAGTAAGTGTGTCTAAACAGTCTGCTCAATCAAACTCAGAAGACTGTGCTGATGGCAGTATAGACTTACCCAAGCTCATGCGCTAATAACAGTAGCCAAGGGAGTACAAGATGAGGTTCTGGCTGGCTGGTTGCTGGAGGTACTTATCCAGGGGGCCTGTGTGGGTTTCTAAGCAGGCAGCTAGCCTGAGCTGACACCCGTGATATACCTTCCACACTGCTATTTTTAAGAGTGGAGCTAGTGTATTTCTGTCTGTCAAAGCTGGGAAGCACACTCCCAGCTAAAATGTAGATGTACACAGAGACATACAGAGGAGACAGTAACTGAAGCAACTACTGTTGGTTCCTCACACCTCTTTCTTTAATAGTCAGTTAATGATTGTGATTGTTTTGATAGTCTTTAATTGTAGTGTCCCTTAAAACAAAGGTAGAGGTGACAAAAATAGCAGGAGTCACATCCCTGAATTGCCAGTGACAGGCAATTAAGATTTGGCCTACCATTTATTGTTTATTTTTTAATAATAGGATAGTTATTTAGCATTTAACATTTTAAAAATCACACTTTTTACTCATCAACTACATACACAAATGATCATTTAGAGATCCAGTTATTTACCTACCAATGCAACCAGTAGGTTTGCCTTCATAACAGCAGTAATTTCACATAGGATTGCCTAAAGCATCTGTTTTGCAAAATCCAATTTTATATGATCTGCTCTAAGAAATCTCCTCTGCAGCACAGACACATGTAGCTTATTAGACCAAGGACACATGTGCAGCCTTGGAATCACACTTCATTCTGCTGAATAATAGAATGGTACAGCAATCTGTATAGCTGTTGACAAAACTAGGTATACAGCACAACCTGATATAAGCAGTGCAGAAAACTCTTCCACACTTTTGCATTGTAACTGCACTATAAATCAACGAAGTTACTCCCCACTGCATGCAGGTATTCGTGTTCAACAGATTAAAAAAGTGACCAGCAGATGGACAAGCCCAGATCTGGTGTTCTGATGCCCGTTTGTTCGAAAAAGCAGAACAACAACTAGAAATGAATACTTGCAAAACAACATGTTCACATTTCAATGCATTGTTTGGAAACCATGAAGTGACTCTGGCATGCTACAAAAGGAACCAGTTTTGTGAACAAGGATTCAGTATGCTTATTGTCAAGTGTTTATTTTTTTGAGTTAACTTGCATAACCTTTTAATTCACATGGCCACTAAAAGTAGATTAAATGAGCAGGAAGGAAGGAAAGTTGTATTCCACACCACACTCTCTTGCAGCATTCATGAATTCTGAACAAGAATTAATATTTCCCACATGTCTGGACAAACACAAGTGGTCAGTATGATCCTTCTAGACTATGGTTGCATAACAGACTCTCCATTTCATTGTTCCATAGTGTCTGAAATGTTGGATAACCAAGTGTTTTTAAATGTGTGTAAAATACCTTGGTACTATTGTCTCCATTTCATGAAAAGAGAAATTTTATTTGTCTTCACTACAAAGAAATGCAATATTATTGTCACTGATAAGTGAACCACGTACTTCTCAAAGCACAATGTAAGGAAAAAGCCATTTATTGGGTCCATTGGCAGCTAAGGTCTCAACAGTAGGGAAATGAGCAAGTAGTATGCTAGCAGATGCTTGAGCAGGTACACTTCAGTTCCATAATAATCCAATCCTTCTTGAAAGGGGAAACTGTAGTTTAAAAGAAGTACACTTATACCATAGGAATTGAAACTTGCCTCTAAGTTACTGTCTTCAAACATATAAAATGCAAATGTTGCATTACATTTTCTTTTAGATTTCCTGTACATGTTCCAAATCCAATTACTGCCTCATTTATCCAAGCACAGCAGCAGGATCTGAACAAGGTTTCCAATCTAGTGGTTCACCCAGCTGCTGGTGGCCAAATGTAGCTTTGACACTCTACTCAAGGAGACTCAGTCTCCTTCTCCTCTATTCAGTATTACCATTATGTGTGCTCATGCAGAAGAGTGATGCTGACTCCTTCCTGGTAGGAACATTTTGTAAGATTTCAAGCCCAGAAGGGACCACTGTGATCATATCTAGTCTGACCTCTTTAACAACAGACAGGCCATAGAAGTTCCCTGAAGCAATTCCTAGGACACTTTTCAGAAAAACCATCCATTCTTGATTTAAAATTGTGAGCGATGCAAATCCATCACTAGCCTTCGTGATGTTCCAGTATTAAATACTCTATTAAAAAAGTACACCTCATTGTACTGTATTTCCAGTCTGAATTGATCTAGCTTCTATTTTCAGCCCCTGGATCTTATATCTTTTGGTGCTACAGTGAAGAGCCAATTATCAAATATTCACCATGTAGGCAAGATAAACATTGAGGGGGGAAGGGAAGACTCAGTGAGACACAAATATCAGTGAAAATGTTCAACATTCACCCAAATCAGTAGATGGAATTCAGAACCATGTTTTAAAAGCTTATTAAAGCAACACAGACATCATTAATTCAATTTAGAAGATTTGATGACAAATGTGAATCTTAGCATGAACTACTTCAATCATGTTACATGAGGGCATTCAAGGAAATATCTTTTGAAGTGGATATAAGATGCCTCATGTACAGAGAATTATTACCTGGTGACAGGATAAATTAGACTAGAGAACTTATAAGGTTGCATGTTAACTGTAAAATCATTTGTAAGTGTAGGACAACCTTCATTCTGCCAACTTTTGAAAAACCAAGCCTCAGATTAATAGATACCCTACATGTTAAGTTTCAGCATGGAGCAAACTTTTTACAGCCAAATAATATTGTAATAAAATGCTGATGGACCATTACCTGCACCTACCGTAAAATCATTTAGACATTCTAAGGATAAGGCGGCATTTTGTGAGCTGGAAAGTGTGCAGCTTTGGAATTAGAAAGTATAGTACATAGCAGAAACTCAAAGCATTTGAGCTACTTGGGAAAAGTGTACAAGAACTGTGACAGAAAGAAGCTACTATACTCAATATTAGCTTTTATGTGGGTCAGCTGAACTACAAAAATTGTGATCACGGACCTCAACTAGTGATTCTAGCAAACCAGAATCCTGAAACATATGTCTATCCAAGACAAAATATTCCTTTGTTTGTATCAGTTTCAGTAAATTAACTCAGTAATTGGGGGAAGGGAGTGTTATTTATAATGTTTGTATAGTGCAAAGCATAATGGTCCAGCTTTCTTGATGTTGTGGTAGAAATTATGAGAAAGATAGCAAATGTGCAAGTGCTTATACATCGTAAGTAATTCCTTATCTATCTGATGAGTCATATAATCAGTCCTCCATTCACATTTTGGAGAAATGTTTTGTTCAGTACATTTAACATATCAAATCTTAGTGACATTTAAAGAGTGGTGTGTGTGAATTTGAAGAGGACAACAAATGGAAATGAGAGATTACTATTACTTTAACACAGGTAACTCTAGGACCTTAAAAGTCTTGGAGTTACTTAGTTAAAACTGCCAAACAATTAAAGATTGAGAACCTAGTTTAAACAGTCTGGGAGTGAAAATGAATGTATCTGACTCAGATTCAAAAACACAAAAAGGATGAGTGTTTAAGCTGACTTTATTTTCATGAAATCTATATAAGGAATTTTTATTGTCTTACCACTATCTTTAGTATTCCTTTCACATTATTTAGGACTTCAAGGTGCCTTTATCAGAAAGCTTAGACAAGCATGAGAATACTTACATACAATCATCCTTAATGCAATGTGAGTCATACCCCATACCTGGCATATTCACCCAATACTTGTTATGACAATGATGTCCATTGAATCTGCCAGGTTTCTTGCAGCTGATAGGAATTTTTTAAATTAGTCAGTGAAGCATAACAAGAACTGCCAATGGTTCTCTGAATTGTTTTTACATCTCATATCCCAGGAGCAGCAGCATCCCTAATGCTACAATAAAAGTTGCACCAACTTTTCCAACAGTGAAACATGTAAAACATGGATATAAAAATTCCTTTGCAGCTGAAAAATTTTTCAATCTCAAAATATTGTCTACAAAGCAGAAATAAAAATTAGGACCAGTTCCACTGGCTTTGAATTTTAAAAGATAAAATATAGTTTCAACTGATTAAGAAAGTTTCTTCTCCTTGTTGACAGGTGCATTTCTCAGATATATTTCCAAAAAGTCTGTACATTTTTAACCATAATGGTATGTGCCACAGTTATACAACAGAATGCCTCTTATAAAAACCCATGATCCAAACTATGTAAAGAATACAGTCATTAGAAGTGACTAATCACACACATGCCAGAAAGAAAAGACACTCTAATATAAGTGACTGGAATGACTAATGTCAGGAGTCTTCTTTGTTCAACCTGTAGGGAAAAATGGAAAACTCCCATAAAAGTATTACACAAAACAGTGCCAGTGAAATGCAACTGAATGGATATTTATTCATATGAATTCTTGAACCATGATTAGTGTCAGCAATGTGTAATGGATTAGTATTTGTATAGCTACTGACACATGAACATGCATCACCCTATAGATAGGGTCTAATCCTGCAAAACAAAAAAAAGTTAGTATCTATACCCAGAGTGCTATGTAGACTCCGTACAGTAGTAACTACATGCACACTTGTAACTCTCTGCAGACACAAGCCCTAACACTGCACATATATTGGATAACAATACCTGTGGCTTTGAAAATGCCCTCAAAGAGGAATATATGATTTAATAATGTAGTGCAGTGAATGTCCCCAAAATGTTACTTTTATTCATTACAGCTAATGCCCACTACAGGTCCTGAAACTACTAGTATTTAGTGGGTATAAAATTTTAGTAGCTGGCAGCTATACATTTTAGTCATTAGAGGGGTGAATTACAGTCTTTGCAAATCCTGAGCATAAAACCTGTACAGTTAAAATTAAAGGTCTATTACAGCGGTTCCCAACCTGGGGTCAGGGATCCGCTGACGCATTGAAGAGGGTCTATGGTGCTGCTCTCCACCAGGGCTGGAACCCAGCTGTGGCCCTGATGCTCCCTGCTGGGGCTGGGGACACACAGAGGGCTGCCTGCTGCTGCTGCTCGCCAGCTCAGCTTCGCTCCCCTGCAGGGGCTGCCTGGTGGCCATGGTGGCAGTGCCTCCACTCGCTGGCCTGATGGCTCACTGGGAGCCATGGCTGTGGCAGCCCCGCTCGCCGGCATGGAGAGGGGACCATGGCCCTGCTCCCTGCCTGGATTCCGGCCGCACGGCCAGATTTTGGTCACACAAGCAGCTCCTGCCTATGGCCTTGCCATTGTGGCCCGCAAAATTTTTTGGATTACAAAAGGGGTCCCTAGCCTGCAAAAGGTTGGAAACCACTGGCCTAGGAAATGAGGAGATGCTGAGTCAAAGTTTATATGAATAGACTACTACAGTGAATAGTGAAGTGGTCTCCAAATTGTGGGGCAAGACTCATTAGGAATATTTGGGCCAGCACCCACTGGAGGCACAGAGAGCGTGCCACTCTTCCACCAGCCTCACTCTGCCTCTAAACCAACTCTGACCCCAGCCAAAGCTGGGCTCCACTCTCACCTGGGTTCTGTCCTCACTCCCTCTTTTGCACCAGATGAGTGCTGACCTTAGCTGCAGCTCTGTTCTCATTCCATCTGCACCCAGACTCTAACTCCACCCTCAGTTCCTTCCCAGCCCCCAGCTCCACTACTGACACAGTCTAGCTGTGCAGAAATTGGGAAGGGGATTGGGGAAGGAGAAAGAGAAGAGGAGGAAAATGGACAGACTCCATTACTGGTAACTGAAGGTGCAACTGAAAAAAAGTTTGAGCACCACTGGCATAGTGAATAAACAGATTTTTATACTGTGCAAGAAATGGAACAGTATTGGGGCAGCTTCCTCAGCTAGAAAAATTTTATACAGTAGTAAACTTGGATGTAACACACAGAGCCACTACAGGATTGGTGGGAAGCAATGGCTGTAACTCCTTTTCTTCCTCTTACTGTAAAAGCTAACATGGCATGTCTGGAAAGGAGTCACTATCTTAGCTTAACTAACTGGCACTAAGTCCATCAGGTCAAATAAATCCTTCGAGTAGAAAGAATGGAAAATGCAAAGCAAATATGTTTAATAATTTTAGAAGCTAGAACTTCTATTTATATGGAAACCAAAGACCATCTCACAAGCCTAGATTTTTCATTCAACTAGTTCTTTGAAAATCATAAAGATTTCTATCTTTAGACCTGGGATCAAAGACAAAATGTTGGTTTTCATATGGAGATCATAAACAAAGAAAAAAACCCCAAGATTTTTAAAGAATTACTAGTAAGAAAGATACTAGGATATAATCCATACCTAAACATATGAACTTTACAGTTTTACATATGATAGAATAAGAACAGTGTCAATAATAGTTGTATTATTTTGCATTTCCTTTGTCTTTTTCACCTATTCTCATGAGAGGTCTCATTCACTTATGCTGCTTTGCATACATGGAAAGAAAATATAGCTATGAATAAATGACAATTTTTTTTTAAGAACGCCAGTGGGAAAGATGGAACCTACCAACTCTAACTTATCTACGAAGTATTCTAAACCACCTAAGGGTTAACACAATAGCCTACTAGAAGCAAGGGATGTAGATTAAGTCAAACCATCCATTCAGCAGTCATAAGCACTAAGAAAAAAAAACCTGAGTGATAGCTGAAGCCTCCCTATCCCTTATACCCTTGACCAGGGGTGCTGCTATACAAAGATTAACTGGGGCCCAAGTCCTCACTGGCCATCCAGGCCCCGATCCACTCCGTAACTCCCCCACCTGCAGTCCCTCAAGCTCCTCCCTGACACCGGCTGCCCCCCACCACTCTTCCCCCCCACCAGGCCAGCATGCCTGTCCCTGAACCCCCTCAAGCCCCCTTACTTGGCCACCAGAGGAGAGCATGGCTGCAGAATGGGTGTGCGTGGTGTGTGTGTGTGTGGCAGCTACAGTGCGCCCCCCATGCAGTTTAGAGGTGTGCTGCTCAGGGGCTGGCCTTAAGTTTCAGGGGGGGCTGATGGCCCTGGAGCTCCACAGTAGTGACGCCTCTGCCCCTAACTACAGTATGCAAGAGAACGCTTAGGGAGCGGGTGCCACTCCGAAAGGACAGTACTATTCAAAATGAATCTTGTCCTGCCTGCAGGGGCTTATTTGCACCAAGGTTGGAAGTTATGTGGACAATCACCTAAACAACTCTTACATACAAAAACAAAAGTGAGCTAGAGAGAGAGAAGGCGGGTGAGGTAATATCTTTTATTGAACAAACTCTGTTAGTGACAGAGATAAGCTTTCAAGCTACACAGAGTTCCTCATGCCACCTATAACACCAATAGCACAACATGGCCAGTGAATTTTCTGCAAACCATTAGCACATGATACACAGATCCTCACTGGACCACAGTCTAGGATCCACTGCACTGAACACTAATTGAGACCGCAACCTTATTTCATACAGACCAGTTGTTAGTAGATATCTCTATTGTTAATATTCTGTGCCACATTCTAATCAGTAGCTAAGGCCATCATTTTATATGAGCAATCTCATATTATGCAGGATCCTTTAGTTAATGCTGCACAAAATTACTCTCAATTACACCAGAGATCTCCAGTTACCTTCTTTAAAAACTTATTGGCAAAATTTACCTGTATAAACAGTCCATGTAGTCTGCCCCTTTACTATATTCTTCCCAGTATCTATGATACATAACCAGTACTTGTTCTTCAGATTCCAGAACATTCTATGAAAGGGGGAAAAAAACACGCCACATTACGTTTACTTTCAAATGTAATGGCAAAGTTTTATATCTATATGCAGGTACCATATATTACAATTTTGACAGAACACAGTTATCAATTGACTCAATTTCAGTAGCGTACTTCACTCCAGCAGGACAAACTGAGATGCAGTCCCTATGTTAGAAGAAAAGACTGATCAGACCCACTCAGGAGCAGAATGGGTAGATGGTGTCTTTAATCAGGTTACTTTGTCTCCCCGTACATCCAAACCAGCAAGGAGTAGCCACACCCTGCCTGGACCCATACAAGTAAGCCCAGAATACAGGGTTCAAGAGACACATATGCACCTTTCTAACATGCTAATGCAATATACATAATGCAACAGGTGCATGCATAACATGTTTATCATGCCTAAATCCCTACATGGTTTCACGATTCTTAATATGCAGGCTAAATGATTAGATTATACTTAATATTAGCATATAATTAGTCTGCCGATGTTTGTTGTTTATGAGTTATTTGGTTAACAAATACAGTTCTGACCAATCAGACATTAAAGGCTCCCTTACACTGATACCTTACTACATTAACCTGTTTATCAGAGCAAGGCCTTGCTTATTAACGGCTTTCTGGTAAACTATTTTCATTTAACTTTTCTTTGTTACTTGTATCTTTACACTTTCCAGCAAAGCTGTCTGTTGACATCCTAGTGTCTCAGCTTGCAATAACAAGTTTGATTTTTAACTCTAATGGTCAGCTATTCAGTTAATGTAACAAATTCCCTACACCCTGCAGCTCAAGGAGTTTACAGTAGTATTATTTACTATTGAAGACACCAATTCATGGAATAGGTTTTCCACTTCTGAAAAAAGGTATTTGCTCTCATGGTTTTGTACAAGAAGCAAATATAAAAAGTTAACCAGCTTTTGATGAGCCAGTTATACTGGAAGATTTTTTAGGGAGATAACTGCTGCTTAAAATAGAATGTGATAGTTTTTCTATCTGTTTAGGCAGATAAAATTAATCAGAAAGCATGAGACTGAGTACAGATTCTTTATTCATCTATTTTAATTTGCTATGTGAAAAGCACTAATTTCAGAAAAACTTCAAAATACAAGATGAGGAAGAAAAGTCAGTAGTGCACTGGCATCTTATTGTATGCTTCTTGTTTTCTTACATTTAATTCCGTCTTTCCCAGGGATGCCTTGATTAAAATGACATTCAGACACAATCTCATTGATACATTAGAAACACTAAAGGTCTAATGATTATTGCCCCGTATCCCCCAAAATCCACCATCTTAAGAGTTAATTTTGTAAATGTACCTCTGCTATACCACAACAACTTGTACTGTAATTTCTTGAAGACAGAAGTATGTTAATTGGCTAGTTTTGCTTTCAGTCATTTATCAAAGTGAATGAGAAAGCAATGACTATACATCTTTATAACTAGTACTATTATAGGTTTACTTTACACTTCAGTGTTTTAGAAGTTTATTTTGGTTGGCACTCTGTGTTGGCCCTAGTTTGGGCAATCATATGGTTATAAAAAAAGTGAAACAAATCCACTTATTGCCCTTCTAACAGAACTATACGTGTAAAACAATGATTTAACCCAGTATAACTGGGTCCATGCTACTGTATCTACGTCAACATCAATAAAACAGTATAACTTGCTCCTTTACAGACCATGTGACTCTCAGAGCAGGAAAACTGGATTTATTTAGTAAGCTGGAAGAAACAGTTTTATATCTACTGAATCAATCAGTGACAAATGCAATTGCTGAAATCTCCTCATTTGTACATGATTAGATTGCAATTTTCAACCGGACAACATGTGTTTTGGTTGTCAGTTATAACTGTAGTTTACCTGTATATTTGTGATTATGTTTCACTCCCCCCACCCATTTTCAATTTTTTTCCTCCATTAAAATATGAAAAAATTAAACAGAAGATACTTTTGGAAAACTAGTCATAATTTTAGTGAAGTTCTTCACTTACATTATATGTATTTACAATCATCTCAACCAACAAAACGTAACAAACTGTACTGCATTTTAAAAAACAAAGATTTTGGGTTAAGAGACCCTATTTCATACACTCTAACAAATAGTAGAAGTAGCAGAATACATACACTAAACCTGGCCAGCTACATCTATGCACATAGGACTTGCAGAATCTCTATCTTACTTATAGTGTTTTATGCAGTGACAAAAACATACTTACTTTCAGGCACATAATAGTTACCTGGTGCAAATGGCGTACATGATTTTCCAAAAAAAATTTAGTCTCGGTATAAAGTCTCTCCCCAAGAGGTTCTGGATAGGCCACACATAAAGCATAAATATCCCTGGGTTTAAGTTAAGGTTTAAAAGATTTTTATACAGGTTTCAGCTTCTGTAAATTTAATGTTTTTGCATTTTGAAAGAAACAACTAAATTGTTACATAGGTATTTGCACAATACCGCTTTAGATATCATTTCTTGGAACAAGACGACATAAGGCACCCATTTTTAGAACATTCTGGCAAACATTTGGGGCCTATGTACATATTTAGTCACCCAAACAAATAACCTGGTTTTCAAAGTACTAGGTGTCCAACAAATTCTTGTTCAGCTCTTTGGTCACTTATTTAAGTGTCTAAAGGCAAACTTTGATGTTTAGCTTTAGGAGCAATTTTTAATCTTGCATATTATCTTTACTAATAGCAAATTGTCATTTTAGAGATTATGAACTCAGTGAATTACTAACACACATACTTAGACAATCTACACTGTGTTTTGGAATCACAGCATTTAACAACTATGTTAGTACGGAAAATCTTTTGTTATGGAAACTAAATAATAAAGCATGGACATTTGAGAAGCATCTATTTTGTTATGTAAGAATGACAGCTTTACTGGTTTAACTTTTTTTTTTTTTTTTTTTAATTCTTGGTGTCCATCTAAATAAGAACCTCTTACGGATTTCCAGTGTTTTACCCCGTTTTAAAAAAAACAATTTTTTTTTAACAGCAATTGCTAGGTTAATGATAAAGTACTAGAAATCCCTAGGAAGTTCTCATTTAGTCATAGAAACAACAACAACAAAAAAAAAAGCAAACCCAACAAAAATCTGGACCACATACATTATGCAATCTCAAAAACTGAATGATTTTTTTCACTCAATCAAAACAGATTCTATTTTTATTTGCTAACAATCATCCTCATTCTACATGCAACTGTGTATGAAATGAGAATTTTATACACCGTTTTTGAGGTTTGAAGAGAAACTGAAAATGTAGAAACATTTTTGACTTTAAGGCTTGCTTAGCTGTTACTGTAAAGCAAGCACAACACATGTAGTTTGGAAAGGTTATTAAAAAGAAAAAAAATTTCAACAGAATACATTTTCAAATTAAGATATTTCCCTGCCAGGTGGCATCATGGACACTAGGTCAATTTTTATGTCAGTATTGCTTAGTACCTCTTTAAAAGTAGAAATGCAAGAGAAAAAAAATGAAAAAAACATTCATGCTAATCCACTCTGGTAAATTCATGTGATCAACCATGATAGAAGTACAATATCTTAGAAATAAACCATATGTGGAAGATTATCTGACCTGCAAGATAGCACAGTTGACCCACCCTCCTCTAACCTACTATATATACTCTAAGATTGGCATGTTTGCCTGCCTGCTTGCCTGCCCAGCGTCTCAAAGGAGGTGGACATTAGGTAAGCTATTTTGCTCTTTCTACACCAATCAAAGAATTTTAAAAGTTTCAAAGAAAATTTCCAACTTTAAATCTGTTTTAAATAAACGAGAACGGTAAGACAGAAGCACAAAAATAAACAAGTCAGAAAGAGGCTCGTGGCATTTTAGACCAACAGTTTGTAATCCGCATGTGAAGAATTATATCAATATAAAACTTGTTTACAAGAAAATTTCCCTCTGCGTGCAAAGTAAGAAGCACATACTGCATGGAAACTCAGGTAAAATAATTTTATCTGTGCAGTTGCACCATGCCAGACAAAGACTTAAAGGGATGACAGAGAACAGCACCAACTTGAATTTCCATGTTGATCACCTTGAGAGGCAGGACTGGCCAGTTTGAGAAATTTTGACACAAAGGATGAATTCAGAGTAGGCTTTTTCTGGGGAGCTAAGGAGATTCTCTATGGTATCCTGTCAAACTGATTCCCATAAAAGCTTCTTCCTGAAGAATGATGTCTTAGTGGCCTGCCTGATCCATCACAACACTAGCACAATTACAGGCTTCCCACAAAACAGAATAGTGAAGACAAGGTAATCTCATTTTTTTCCCTTGACAAATAGGAAGGCTGGCTTCAGATGCGGGGGTGAAACCCAACACAGAAGGAAGGAACAGAGGCAACAATGTAGTGGTGGAGATATCTCAAATTCTCCATTATAAAATACTACCACAACTTCCTACATTAAGATCAGTGAATAGTTTGTATATTCTGATTTTGTTCCTTGGTTAGCAGACAAGAAAAGGAAGGCATGTGAGAGGTGGCTTAGCCACCAACTCTCTCACATTCTTGTCCGAGAAAACTTCACCTTTGCATTGAGATTTGACACAAAGAGATCCGGAACCTGGCAACACCGCTCTGGGACACTAATGTTAAAAAACTCTCATTGAGACTCTTACTCAGCAGCGAAGCTGCTTCCTGTTTAGCAGCTGTTCCAGAGTTATATGTGAACCTTCTTGAATCAAAGCAACTGATCGAATGGAGTCAGACTGTGGTATCTCTAGAGAAAAGGGCCTCTTTGGTGGTTCTACTTTTTTACCATTTCATAGTTAGGGTTCTGGCCTTCTCTAATGTAGCATATATGCTGGCAAAAGTTTTGTTGCTCAGAGGTGTGAACCACCACCATACACCTCTCCCCAGGCTACTTAACTTTTGCCAGCATAATCACTTGTGTGGACAGCATGAGACACAGACACTCTCCTGCTGACATAGCTACCATCAGTTATTTAGATGATTTTATTAAGTCAATGGAAGAACGCTGTCTTGCTGACATAAGGCAGCTTTTACAGAGTCACTGCTGTACTGACACAGCTGTGCCACTCTAAGTTAAGTGTAGACTAGCTTTTTGGCATGTATGAAGAGAGATGTTTCATAGTCTTATAGTGCAAAACTCCGGTGGTAACACAAGACAAATTTTGACACCAGGTTCTTCTGGGCTTCCAAACTCAGCAGATATCACACCTATGATGATTCCCCCCTGTAGTAACGCTTGGGGAGGAAGGGATTAACACTGGTCAGTGAGTCCCAGGACAGCCAATAGGAATAAAGTACAGGTTTTTGAATTGGAGCAGCAGCCTTGCCTCTTCTTGTTTGGATGCAGCAGAGCTCCTGGGAGGATCAGGAGGAGGCCAGAGGGGCCTGAAGAGGAATCCAGCAACATCCTTACCAAAGATAAATTAAGTTAGTTACTGACCAGGCATGGGTAGAACAGGGAATGTTTACTTAGACACAGTATTTTCTTTGTTTTTGGACTTCTCTGTGCTGAGCAAATGTACCCCCTCCCACTACCCCGTAACTACCTAAGTTAATTCCCAGAGAAGCAACTCTGTGTTTTTATCTGTTCTTTTTAATTAAAGATTTTACCTTTTAAGTAGCTCTGGTTCTGTGTCCTGAAAGGCAAAAGGTTTGTGTGCAAATGCCTCAGACTGCACAGCCAGCTACTAAGGAGGATACCTCACAGGAAGCACTTCCCAAGTACACCCTCCTGGGTTTCGAGAGGTTTTTGCGTTTGGGTGGTGGCAGCGATACCACTTCAAGGCCAGGAATTGGTGGCCGTGGAGAGTTTTAAGGCCAGGCTTTAAGGAAGTGGGTTTTAAGTCCTGTTGCAGGCCCCCACCTTCTGCACTCAGAGTGCCAGAGTGGGGAAACAGCCTTGACACCCCCAAGATTCACAAATCTCCTTTCCTTCACGGGGCTGCATAGCCAACTTCTGAGAATTAAATTTGCAAGTCCTCATGAGTCCAAGGCAGGACATTTATAATGAATATAACAGCACATACCATATACACTCACATATAAGCCAAGATTTTTATGCCTGAAAATGTCCTATAAAACAGGCACTCAGTTTATACTCAGGTCAATATGGTAGATAGCCCCAGCCCAGGAGTTACACAGTAAGTCTCCAACCCTTACAATGCACTGAGCATGCTCTAGGCTGGAGCCCCAGCATGTGGCCAGAGTGGCCATGTTGGGGAGTTGGACCCCAGGCTGGGGTTCAAGAAGGAGGGGACTCTTGCATCTGGAGCAGCCAGGTAAGGGAGTCCGGGGTGGGGCGCGGAGGGTTTGGCTTGGGGAAGCCAGTGTCAGTGCCCAGGGTTTGGGGGGTGTCTGGGAGGCTAGGGAAAGCGAGAGCAGGGATTGGGAGTGTCTGGGAAAGTGGTAGTAGTAGAGGCAGGGGTGTTGGGGAAAAGCGGCAGCAGCGGTGTTTTGGGGAGAGCAGCAGTGGGGGAAAGTGGCAGGGGTGTCAGGGGAAAGCAGGAAAAGCAGCAGCAGGAGTCTGAGAGATAGAGAAGCATCAAGGACTCTGGGGGAAGCCAGCACAAAGGGTGGGGGGTGGTTAGGGGCCGAGTCTATAGGTGGACCTCAGCTTATGTGCAGGTCACCCAATTTTTACTATTTCTGGGGTGGAGGTGGGGGGGGGGGGACTGGCTTATGCATGGATCAGCTTATCCTCAAATATATATTGTAACCACCTCATGAAGCTATCGCTAACTCTGGTTAGACAAAAGGGATAAAAAGCAGCAAAATCAGAACAGAAACTGATTTTTCATGAGCAAGTTGTACACTTCAAGGTCCAGAATTGCTCACTGACTCATTCTTTCTGAGAAGCAACAAAGAATATAGAGTAACTCTCCTAGAAGCTGCTTTCAGCGGGACAACTTTAAGTGCCTGAATTTCCAAAAAACAGACTGTTGTTAACACTGCCTACGTCAACAACAGATTGGGAAAAGCTGAGTATAGAACAAGTATGGTGTGAAGAGAAAGATAAAACAGTTCCACAGTATAACCTATCCTCTAAAACGGTGGTTTTCAAACACAGGGTTAAGACCCAGTACTGGGTCGCAAACCTTCAGGGACTGGGTCGCGGCACTTCCTGGTGCTGCTGCCAAAAGACTAGAATGCATTGCTCAAAGATGTCATTGTTGGTTTGTGGGCCTAAATGATTTTTTTCAACTGGGTCCCAAGTAAATAAGTTTGAAAGCCACTGCCCTAAAATCTGTGTATATGTGACAGTTGTTTATTTTGTTACCATATAGTGAGCCTTGCCATTACTTTGGTGCTGTAAAGAGGGACTACATACTGGCTTTTGCTGAATCTAAAGACTCTGGAGCTCACTTCTAGTTCTTCTTAACTTCTTTCCAAGCCTCTCTAATGCATGAAGAACTGTCTCCTGTCCTAGAGCTGCAGAGTCAGAAAATCTTGTAGACAGCAAAAGAATTCTCTTTCACTAGAATCCCTGATAGCTTTGCTTAAATGACTCACCAAAAGATTTTTATACCATATAAATAAACGCAACTACTTCACTTACCCATCTGCCTTCCAGGTAAGCACACAAATATGCCTTTATTAGAAGTGACAACAAAAACAGAGCATTTAATAATGTCAAATGAGACATCTGCCCGAAAAGCTGATGGCCATGTTCTCTCTCAGTATTAACAAATTTTCTTGCACTGACAGACCCAATTTCCCAAGGAAAACGTATTTAAAGTGATTTTGACAGAAGCTTGCTTAGCACTTGCAAAATCATCAACATTCTTCCCCAGACAATTCTGAACTCTCTGGCCTTTACGGAGACAGAATCTCTTAGCTGGAATAAGCTTATTTAACTAAAAGCTACAGCTGAAGCCACGTCTACTTTAGGAATCTGCACAACTGCTTCTTGATGCCCATAAACACACTGAAGATGAACAACTGTCTATACTGGATGGATTTCCTAGAGGCTTCATGCTAAATGATTTTCTTGGCTGATTTGTGCACTAGTATCACAAACTCCTGGCCCCCCCCCCCCCCCGTTTTGACTTGGGTTGAATCTTCTGCTTCTCTGCCTTTTTGTGGTCAGTGTACTCAATCTCTTGAGTACAGTATCAGGAATAGGATGGAAAAAGTCTGTCTTTGGTGTCCTTTCTTCCTGACCCTGGAACACAAGCCCACTTTTTTTCTTGATTGAAGTGAAAGAGATACAAGAGTAGCAGTGGGACATACGACACCCCCTCCTCCCAAACTCTAGAGTTTTTGCTTTTGACAGAATTATGTTCAGGTTTTTAATGTCACAGGCGTTTTCTTTTTTCTAAACTGCTGGCTCCAGACACAGAAGCAAAAAGAGCCACAGTTCACATACATAGCTAACTCAGAAATAACTTTTCCTCTAGGTTCATTTAAAGAAACCTCTTCCCCCACAAAGGAAATGCCTCTAAGAAAGAAAACTTTGATTAATAATCCCTGTTAATATGCCCTCAAACCATCAATTTCCAAACTTGAAAAAATATCTAAGTCTTTTCTGGCCTAAGATCTCTCCTGTCCTTTTGGGAGATGGAATGAAACCCTGTGTCTACCATTCCAAGAGTTATCTTGAACAGTGGAAGCCAGCTGCCCTTTCACTTCAACCGCTAAACCTGACAGCTGGCCAATGCCAAATAAGTTAGACATAACTGGCATGTGTCCCCAGGTAGAGAAGGTTGCAAGAGCATGTGGAGTATGTGTGCATGACATAGTGCAAGTGGCAGCTGCCACTCACAGTGCCAGAGCCAACAATGCAAAACTAAGCTGTCCTCAGGCTAGAGAGGATCTATGAAGGGTAGATAAATACTAGCAACGTGACCTCTGATGGCTCCAAATGCTCCTGAATATTTGCATCCAAAGTTAAAAATCCTCCCTGGATTAGAACCATATAGTAGCAGAAGTGTTTGAACTGATGTTCACTATCAGACACAAGCAGAATTTCTGGAGAATTCTTGTACAGGCCAGTCATTTGGAACTAGCTGGCCAAAAAAGGACAGATCCCATTGTGAAGATTAGCAGGCACATCCCTCCCAGAGTTTTCAATGTGGAAAGGCTTAAATTGTGCTGATATCCAACTCAACAGTATAATTAAACTAGAAGTTAATATACAAAGAAAAATTCATAATGTAAACCAAAACTCCTCGATTTCTAGTTCTTTACGAAGCAAGGGGGGGGGGGGAAGGAGCACATTCTTTAGTACTTTATGTTTTCTCTCTGGTGACTTTCAGTCTATTTGGTTTGCTGAAAAAGTGACTATGCAGGTGTAAAAAGACAGCTGGAATTCCGCAAGGAAGTGTGGATCTTTATATTGTGGGAAAGAAAGGAAAAACAAAATACCATACTATTCTGCACTATGAAACATTAACTTAAGATATACTTTTACCATTAAATAGTTTCGCAAAATACAAGGAGACAGTAGTCAATCTTAGCCCTATAAAATTTGAAACACAAGTTGGTACCAACTATAATAAATTAACTTTCTAATTTAAAAAGTTCTGCTCAACATCTAAGATACTTACGGTAACAACCTTTTTTAAAAAGTGACATCTGTACTGTGATAACACTGCATAGTGAACTAATTCCAGCACTATTTTGTTTCTGCAGAGGTTCAGACAGAGGAAATCTGAAGGTCAAAGGTAGCTAAAAAATGAGTCATGCTTTAAATAAAGAGACATCTTACCTTTCAGCTACTCCTTACCAGAAAAGGCTAAAACTGTATCATTGGTGCCCCCAAAACTTTTTAAGCTGTTTTCAGGTTTTTAAAGGGACTTGGTCTAAATAAAAAGACAACCCGTCACCTTGGAGGAGATCAACAAACTCAGGCTCTGCTGGAACAGAGAGGAGAACCAAGTTCCACAAGTGAGGTTCAAATACTGAGTGTGTCATCCCTCATTGAAATACCAGGACATAGCTTGACCACCCAAGCACATCACAACCATGGCAAGTAGCAATCCATTTGTGCAGTGCATTACAATATACCACTACGAAATGTTTTAGAATTATTGGGAATCCTTTTACCCAATCAGTATAATTATTAAATTACTTGCACTGAGTGGGATATTTCAAATACCATACCCTGCTTAAGAACTAAATACTTCTTTCCTCTACCCTGTTCCTCTCAATTCTTCATCCCCATCTTCTGGTTACGGTACAAGCTTGTTTTAAAAATTGATATTACAGTAGAAACTCAAAAGATACAAACATCAGAGTTACAAGCTGACTGCGCTGTGAACACCTTGTGAAACCAGAAGCATGCACTCAGGCAGCAGCAGTGGGGGTGTAGGGGAAGAAACAAATACTGCATCTGTACTGCAATGTCAGCATGCAAAGCAGGAACACTTTGCAGTCTACAGCATTTCTGTAAACCCCATGCACACACCTCTAGAGTTTGGCTGCAGCCCGGCCTGGAGTAGTAATCAGCTGTGTTCTGGAGGAGTTTTAAAGGGCCACAGCCTAAGCACCATTGCGGCCCAAGCTTTGCCTATGACTGTACTCCTGGATCCTGCCAGCACCTCTGGGCATGTGAAGGGCAAGGGAAAAAGTGGTGCTGGCAGCCTGCTGGCATCAAACCCCTGCCACTTGCTGCCTCTGGAGTGTGGCAAGCAGCGTACTGAGCAGGATGAGTTCTACAGTGAGGTGGGTAAGGGCAGGGGCTGGTAGTGTCAAGGGTGTGAGGCAGCTCCCCATCCCAGTTCATCCTGAAGTTAAGAACCAGGAGTAGGACAGGAAGCTGCTTGCAAAACAGGTAGTACCACCTTTGCAGACATCTCTCCCAGCCTCTGCTGGAAGACACTGACTGCAGGGTACTGTACCATACCATTTTGTTCAGAGTTATAGATGTTTCAGAATTATGAATAACCTCCATTGCCAAGGTGGTCATATCCTTGAGATTCTACTGTATAAACAGGTCAAAGTGAGCAATACCTAGTCAGTGGGCTATGTAGCTAGAAAGTTTAATACTGCATTGTTCAAAATTCCCTAAGCACATCACTTCTCTGTTACTTTATTAAAGGGGGAAAAAAAAAGACAAATGGCATAACACTTTCTTAATACATATTAAAAACAAATTAGAACAATGTTAAAACCCTTGCAAATGTCTAAAAATTTGAACTAGCTCAAGAGCAGTGGTTCCCGAGCTGTGGCCCATGAACCACTAGTGGTCTGTGGGGGTAGGGGGAGAGATAATTACTGCAGGTAAATGTACTGTGACAAGTGGAATATGTTTGTGAGAGCATCAAATTATAAGTAACTACATTTTGAATACCCCTTAATATACAAGTTTGACGCCCCCCCAGCCATAGGCTATGTTTAAGTGTTTACAATGACTTGTTTACATGGTGGTCCACAAAAGCTTTCGATGACAATGCAGTGGTCTGCATAAAGGAAAAGGTCAGCAACCACTGCTCTAGAGGTAGGTTGTTTCAACTAAACTATGTTCATTTAAGCAAGATTCCATTTAAGCTGTTATAGCATGTGGCAGTCTTTGGGGCGAGGGGAGGGAAGCTGGCATTTTAAGTGTCATTATAAGAGCAATTCTCAATTATTAAACAATTGTACCAAATCTGAAGTAAGCTGCCACATCAGCTGTACAAGAAAAAATGGGTAATGTCATTAAGTTTTTGAATACACATCAATGACTAGTGTTGAAGTCTACAATTTATGTAAGCTATCTTTGCACAGAAGCTAACAGACCACAGAAAATGCTCAGGCAATGCAACTACAGAGGGTACTCAAAACTTATTTCTTCCTCTCAGGTGGCTGCAGGATGCCAAGACAGCGACTATGCTGCCACCTTGCTAAACACGGAGTTGAGTTTATTCCCACTCGGATCCCAGGAACTACACTGTGGGCCTCCACCAAATATTCTGGGAGTCTGCTAGCATGCATTCTCTAGTTGAACAGTGTTCAGTCAGGTGCAGATTAAGTTCTACAAGAGGCATCAAACATAAAATTGGGATAATTCAAAAATAATCTCAATATTCTTCAAACAAAATTTACAAGTTGGTTAACAGAAAGAATTTTTAAACAAAGTTAAAACAATATTCTGCTCCAGACAGTGATTTCTGAAGTAACACTTTCAAAATCTTCCAAAACACAACAAAAGCTGCCTGCTCAATTTTTTTTAAAGCTATAGCTCCAAAGCGCAATTAAAAAAAATAAAGAAATGAATGTAATATTGCAGTGGATGATGTATCAGGACGGGAAGACTTATCTTTTCTTTGCAGACTCTTGAAGAGTGTAAAATGTGAAGTTTCTTGTAACTTTGCAAGAATTTTGAATATAAAATCCATTTCCTAGAGATCCTGGCTAACTTCTGCAGCTCAGCTTTACAGCCTTGATTTATGTTTCCTTTTGAGATTGTAACATGTAGGTCTTTAACGCCAGAAATAAGCTGTTTATAAATTGCACTTCTGCGGTTAAAGAGTAACAGAACAATTTGACAAAATGCAAATAAGTCCCCAAATCAAATCAGTAATGACTTTTCAAATTATGTAAGTAACAGATGTTTTTTAAATCTGATGGGCCTAAAGAGAACAACAAGTCATGCCTCCAGAAGTGCAATTATAAAACAGTTTCAAATGAAAGAGCCACAAGAGAACTTACTCTGAAAAGTGAGGCTGTAAGTGGACTTGCCACCAACTCAATTTTATGTTGCTATCTAGGACAGCAGCTTGGGCACAAGAGAAAGCTAACTACCACAAAATGCGAACACAGCTCATTAAACAGAACCTAAATTCAAAAGGCTCTTCTTTCCTTTTTGTAAATTCACATATCAAGTGCTGTCCGTAACATCTGGGCTCCTGGATGTCTAAAAATTATTGCTTTTCAGAAAGCTTCAGACTGCAGGTGAGTGAGCATCTGATAAAGTTACTTAGAAGTCACCCATTATTTCCCATTACTAGGCATCTTTATAGTTCTGAGACTTCCAAGAAAACAATTAAACGGCTTTAAAAAACAGTTAATTAAACTGCTTTAAAAAAGTCAAGAGGCTACTCCTCTGAAGGAAAAGAAAAATAGGCTGGTAGAGTATGCTTTTTCATTATGTTACAAGCCTACTTTAATTGCAATGACAACACTGCTCTCTCTCTCTCTCAAGTAAGATACTTCGCATTACAAGACTCTATATAAAGATATCACACAAATCGCATTTACAAAAGTTATTTATCTTTGTCCATAGGGGAAAAGTAAGGGTGGTAAATGGCACTAAAGCAGGATATGAGTTTCTAATGTGGCAGAGGCCTCTCCCTGGGCCACTCATTAATTAAAGAAGTGATTTAACAATTGCGTCTTTACTTACTATGAAGAATACTTAGAACCAAAGACTTTTACTTCAGTGTAAAAATTAACTAGTTTGGTTTTAAGGCTGGGGAGTCTTCAATCTACTGATGTTTTGAATGTAGAATAGTTCCAGAATAGTGGAAGTTTTTATATAAATCAATTTATTAACAGAATAAATACCTATTTTGAATGGAAAGAAAAAACCCACAGTTCTGGTTACACCACTTAAGACTGCTTTTGCTAAAAGAAATTCACCCCCCCCCCAACCAAGACTTGATTAGTACTATTTCCATACAAAAACCAACAAAGTGGAAAAAAAGGTAAAATGTGCACAAAAGTCCAGATCTTCCTCCTCTCAATACCTCATCCTAAACTCATAGGGCAGGGGGGAAAACAGTGGAAATAATCCAGTTGGGTTTGGATCAAGTCCACAGTGCCATGCTGTACAGCGCCAGTGCTACTCTGTGCTAAATATATTCATATTGAGAAAAAATTACGTCAAACTTCTGTTTAAAGGATACGAGAAGCGGTCATTCCATGTCGCTCTTTCAACATAATCCAACATAACAACGGCTTTAATTGTCGTTAGAAGTTTGTTCCATGTTTCATCAAAATCAACTACTCGTGGCTTCAGGGACATTGTGGGTATTTAGTGTTAAGCTGCAGAGGGGGGAAAAAGCGTTAGTCTCAACCTCCAAAACATTAAGAAGCAGTCAAAACAGCAGATTTCAAAAGTTTTTAGAATACAGCCTTGTCTACCTGAAACACTCTGTCTTTAAGGCAAAATAGCAATTTCTTTAAAAGTCACCATTTTTAAATTCTCTTTAGATTGTAACTATATACACTGGTGTGTGATATTGTGCATTAAGGACCCAATGCACTAGTTAAATGCACCTCTTGTTCTAACATTAAGATCACACCAAATCATTTTGTGACAACCACAGTTAAGGTCCTTACAGTAATATTAAATCTGCACTCAACAGCCTCTGTGTTTTGTGATGTACATTTAACAGGAATATTGAATGCTTACAGCTTAACACTCTCACGTAACATTAAATATTCTGGTTTGATTGCTTCTCAAAGATTATCCCTGCCCTAGCAAGCTTACAGTCTCTGATGTACAAACATGCTGCATACATTTAGAAGGTATAAACAATCTAGTCTTATGTGTCCTATATCAAAGGCCACCAGAAATCTGTCAAGATTTTCCAGAACAGGCACACGACTCTAGCCATCCACCTTTTACTTCGATGATTAACAAAGAGTCACTGTGTTGTTTCCCGTCAAAGACAGGTTTTCCTGAGGAATACGCAAATATAAATTTGATATACTGAACACACATATTTTCACATGCACATACAAAATAAACATCAGAAGGGTAACACAAAACTACTGAAGAAACTGTATTTAAAAAACAGCATTGTAACTCTCTCTTATGTTTCTAACAAAATGAGCAAGCAGTAGCACCTCAAGCAACACTTGGTTTTCAAGTAGGTTTAATAATGCCGTGAGTTGTGACCACATTAATAACCCATGGGTTATGGGATGACAGCCAAAAACACACAAGTTACTATACTAGATCAGACCAATGCTCCCATTAGTAGGGCACCTTGAGTGTGGCAGCAATGAGAAACAATAGTACAGAGAACATTATGGGCAAGGAAGGTTACTCCCATCAGATGGAGGTTCTTCCTCATCCCTTTCAGTTAAGAGTTTTGCTCATACTCTTCACGCACTGTTACATTGTTCTGATGGTGAGTTGGGACACTCACACGCTACCTACCCTTTGGAGACTTTGAGATGATGCTGGTTCTCTGTAGGTGCCTACCTGGCACTTACTCTGTTCTATCATATTTAAATCCCTGAATTTCCACATTGTCTTGATTTACTACTGTCAAGGATCTGACAAACAGTCAATGGACACAAGCATACAGCATTCTGTAGCTCAGCTACTTGCAGGACTTGGTGCAGTAGCAGAAGCACCTGTATTAAAGATGCCTCCTCACAGTCCTTTTGATGCTCAGTCTTTTATACTGGCACTGCTGGAATATACAAGGTTCTTCACTACTTAAGAACTTTTAGGAGAGAAAGATAGAGCGACAGAAGAAGGCCCATCCTTAAATCTGGGTGTGCAGAATCAAATTTTGGGTTATGCACTGCAGTACTACAATGTGATCTCCTATATTACTGAACTGGTAACTCCTAAAACCTCAGTAACTGATCCAATTCAACCACCTTGAATAACAGGACAAGATCATCATTACCCAGAAAGCCCCTTCTTTCTTATGTATCTTGATTTGTTGGCAAATTTGTGTTTCACACTGAAGCCTTGAAAGAGTTATTCTAAATGTTCATCAGTAAACTTGAGAGGGGAAAAAACCTCTCTCTTTTCTCAAGGAGTAATGACTATAACAAAGTTGGTCATTTGGTGGGCTCCAACTTGGTAACATTTAGGAATTCACTGCGTAAGTCAGCTCCCCCATGTATTAGATAGTAATTGCTGTTGGTATTTTTCTGGAGTCTTCATTACTGGCTAAAAACTTAAGTAGCATTCTGTGCTTTAGCAATAATCTTGCCCCTCTGCTTACTGAATGATTCCCAAACCAGCTGATTACGTAGTTGCTGTGTTTGGCTTCTATAGGGTGTCACAACTGAATATCAAATCATCAAGGAGTGCTTGAAAACATCTAAAACAAGGGCATTAACAGCTGGCCTCAGAATGAAGGTGCAATGTTGGTGCTTCAAATGGTAGAAATCTGAGAAGAGAGTAAGCTGAAGCTTGTCCAACACAAGGAAGCAAAGATGCACGTCTTTAGATTAAAAAGAACTACCTTTGGGTACCGAACTCAAGAATAGCTTTCTTTGCTACTAGAGCATTCCCATCTCTGCAAGGCACAAGGTAGACTGTACACATGAACTTCCCTACAGAAGTGCATGTGACAGAAGAGCATTTGACTGTAAACCAAAATAGTTGTAATTGACAAAGTTCTGGCAAACACATAAAATTATAAAACTAACCCCTTCCCCCCTAATTTTAGTAATCAACCTCTTCTCAGAGTGCAACAGTCATCAAAAAGACCAAAAAAATGTGTTAGAACACACAAGGAATGAAAAATACTGAAAATATGAATACTGTTATAAAGAATAAGGGCACAACTTCACTTGATATACCATGTTCAGTATTGGACACTAACATGGACATGGTAGAAGCAGCAGGTGCTCAGACATCCTTAACACAAGTTATCTGAAGCATGGTAAAACTTGCATATGAAGACCACAAGTCAGGTCTGCACAGTTTGAAGACAACACAAAGTAGGAACACAGTGAAAGAACACAAAGCAACAAATGATACAGAGAATATAGATGAAGCAGCACTTCTATTCTTATGCAGCAATACAGGAAAATTAAATAAAATTTAAAGACAGCAAGTTTTGAATGGACAAACAAATGTTTAAAAAAAAATCAACCAGTGGAACTCATCAGTGGGACTACAGAAAGGCAGAGAGCTCAGCAGGATTCCTAGCATTACTGGGCATTTATACAGGCAAGAACATCAAGACACTATCTTAGGTTCTAAAAAAGGAACCTTTTTCCTGCAGAATCGAAAGTTACTATTATTATTAATACACCTCAAATGAGGTATTAGTATTTTCAGTTTGTAGAAACACTGCAATTGTAAAAAGTACATTATGTTTCAAGAAAATACATTTACCATGATCTAGGAAACAATATATTTTCAACATGGTATACTGATATGATTAATAAGAGATGACAAAAATGGTAACAAGTTGTAACTAATTCCAAGAAAGAAATCTGAGAGAGAGAAAAGAAACAAAGAAATAAAAAAAATCACAATAAAGCATGTCTCCATCAATCAAAGTTAGTAACTGATCTTTAACTAAAGGGTGCATCAATTGCATTAAAAAGTGTGGAAACACTTTTTAATGCCACCTAAGCAGAAGTTTTATCTGTTTTTCAAGAATACGAAGGCTTCTGTAGCACCTTTGTATAAGTAGGTTCAACTGTCATGTTCCTGGGCAAACATCTCCTCAAAAGTGTTTTGTGGCACACTTTATGCCCATTTGTTGTTGCCCCATTTCTCTCTTGGAATGTCTACACAAGAAAGTGTTTTCTTCCAACCATGACAGACTAACCTGCTTGAAGAAAGTACCTTTTTTCCATGAGGTGTGCAGGTCCAATGAGACTGTTTTTCACTGGTGCTGCACATGTGGTTTGGACAGTAGTTTGGTGTCATTAGTAATTAAAAACACCACAAATGCCAAATATTAACTAGCTTAAAACAGAAAATATTTGTTGAAAGTGGTTTCTTTATTGCAGTTTTCATTCCAACAAAATATACTTTGTTTTTAGAATTTGAAAACCTTTTAGATGTATTAATCTCCAGAACAATTCAATAAGATTGGTCTATAGGGGCATGTTATACAAACTCTGCTGTGCGTAAGTGTAACTACAATGTGGATACACTACAATAACATAAAAAAATTTTACACTAGTGTAGCTTACTCCAACGCAAGCTGCATCAGGTCAGTGGATCTACTCCCAAGGGTCTGCATTAATGAAAAAAACTAGGTAGATACATTTTAACCCTACCCTACACATGAAAAAGCAGAAAGCCTTTCGTTTTCTTAGCCTTCAGCATAGGGTTACCAGATGCCAGGCAAAAGGAGGACATGGCCTCCTCTTTACCTTCAAGTCCTCCATTCTGGCAGCATTTTAAAAATACATGATGTTGTCTGCCTTTTTACTCATGGGGTTAAAGTATGCTGGAATTAGGCTTACCAGATACCAACGCATGGAAAAGAGGCCAGGGTAGAGTTACCACACGCCAGGCAAAAGGAGGACATGTCCTTTTTACCTTCACGTCCTCCATCCAGCAGGCATTTTAAAAAGACATGATTTTGTCTGACTTTTCACTTACAGGGGTTAAAGTATGATATTTTTAAGGGGAAGCAATTCCACGGTCCCCTAAAAACAGAAGAATGTTACATTAATACTCCATTTTCTCCACGTGTTCTCCAATGTCCTCCTTTTCGTACCTCCCTGTCTGGTAACCCTACTTCAGCGTCCGGCCTCCAAAACGGCGCTTGTTTGTCAGAGCAGGGTGGTTAAACGGGACACCCCATGAAGGCCTCACTTAGCTCTCTAATCATGCTGTGAAAGTGAAAAGAGACCAGGGCGGGGCTCTGGGGGGCGGCCAAAAGAAGAGGCGGCGGGGAGGGGAGGGAACAGGCCCTGAAATCGGCCCATCCACAACAACGTGCCCTGCCCAAGAGCGGGGTCAGGCCCAGGAGCGTGGGGCGAGTGTCCCGGCCCCACCCAGCCGGGGGCGGCTGAAGGCCCCGCACCTCCCCGTCATTCAAACCAAAAGCGAAAGTGGCCGGGGGAGGCGGCACCCCGCGGCGGACGGCTGGGCAGGAAAGCGCCAGCCTGGAGACCGAGCCCGTCCGGCGGGCGGGGTGGTCGGGGAAGCGGAGGAGGGCGGCGCCAGCCCCCCAGGAACGCGGCCTCCCAGACAGGCCCGGCGGCTCCAGGCCTCGCTCAGCTCCGGGCCCGGCCCGCCAGAGGCGCCCCCCGCGCGGGTTACCTGGCAACGGCGGCCTGAGTCAGCGGAGCCGGCCTGCCGGCCTCCCTCCCGCGGTGGGTGGCGTGGGGCTGCGGTCCCTGCCCCGCTCTCCCTCCTCACAGCGCCGCCATCGCCCCGCGCGGCCCCCAGCCCGTCTCCTCGGCCGCGCCGCCGCTGCACTGCACGGCGCGGCGCAGGGGTGGGAGCCTCCCCACGCGCCCGCCCGCCGGGCTCCCGGCCCGCTACTCACCCGCCCCGCCGCCTGCGCCTCGCCTCACAAGCCCCGCCGCTGCTTGCGGCTGCCTGAACTGAAGGCGCCGGGCGGGCGGCGAACGGCCGGACCGGGCCGCGACGCAGCTTCCCCCCCTTTCGTAACGGACTTGGTACAGTCCAACCTACGGCAAGAGCAGAGGTTCTAACTTCATCCGAGCGCTGTTATCGCAAACAGCCAATCGCCGCGCTGCTCCGGAGAACGCGTGCCAGCGGCGGGGCGCGTGCGGATTCATTTCCTCCGCCCCACTGCGCATGTGCCACTGAGCGCACGCGCTCTACCGAGTGCTCAGGGTTCCGTCGCGGCTAGTTCAGCCGGGTCCATGCGGGCGCTGCGCTCGGGTGCCCAGGCTGAAGTGCGCGTGGGGCTCCGCTTGCACCCGTCTCCAGTGCAGCACCTCAATCCCTGCCTTGCTACGTGCGTGCCACCCATGGAAGCTACCGCATGCCCTTTCTTTCCCTGCAAATGCAACTGGAGCACACCTGCTGCTTCCTCCTGTAGACCCAGGGCTGGCTTAAGGGATGGGGGCGCCCCCCCCATCTCCTTCATGGAGGTTGCAAAGGGTTTTCTAAAGTGCATAAATCTCTAGCATCTGCCTGCAGAGGGATTTATAGTGCACTCTGCCTACGTGATTTAAGCTGTAGGTAGACTATCAGTGCCTGAGCTGCTAGGAAAAAATTGAAGAGGTGGGAGCCAGCCTGATCTTCAGGGGGGCTAGGCGCCCCTACGAACTGTCACCTGAAGCCATGTCGTCTCTGGCCTCACAGTAGAGCCCGCCCTGTGTGGATCTATACACCCCTGGGATTGCAGACTAGCTGCAGTGGAAGAAACCCAGCACCAGACAGCTATGAGAAAAGCTGCTGCTGCTGCTAGGAAGATCACAGGCTAGTAAAAAGAAATATTTCTTCACATAGTCAACTGATGTGACAAAGTGTGTTGGAGCTCATGAAAGCTTATGCCTGAAGAAAACTGTTAGTCTTTAACATGCCACAGGAGTCTTGTTGAGTCAGCCTGTGGGGACCAGTGCCACCCTGGGGTGGGGAGAGAGACGGTCTATTGATCCTGCAGTTCTGTGGGCTCCCCACACTGTCCTGCTGTGGACAGGGTGGGGCAGGGCCCCCCTGGCCCTTGGCATGAAGCTGAAGGCAGCAGGGTAGAGGCTGGAGAGCAGAAGGAACCCAGCCTTTGCTCTGGGCCTGCCCTCCCCACCCCTAGGGTGAAACAGCTGGCCCAGAGACTGGGCTCTGCTCTTCTGCTCCTTGCCTGGGACAGTTATTCCACCTTGAGGCAACCGACCCCCAGGGCCAGAGTGACTGGCTCTGGGGAGGGGTGGGAGTGTCCAGGCCTCTGGGCTAGCCTGTGCTGCCCCACCCCCCAGTGGCAGGGGCACAGATCAGTTGGCCCTGGGACCTCCACTTTCCTCCATGGAACGGCCCTGACAGGGACTTCTTGCTAGAAGGCAATGTGAAGGCTGCCTATAACAGCTTAAAAAACCCCACAAGTTAGATTAGCATATAGAGGCTAGGTCTATCAATAGCTGTTAGCCTGGATGGATAGGGGTTGCTGTTTGGCAATGACCGAGGGAATGGAACAATCACTGATTATCTGGTCTGTTGGCTTTGCTAAAGCATCTTGCATTGATATCTGCTGACATGACAGCAGGCCTCTAGAGGGACTATTGATCTGACCCAGTAGGGCAAGTCTCATGATCTTAGAGATTGATCTAGATCAGTGTTTCCCAACCAGTGTGTCACAGCACACAGGCATGATGTCAAGTCTGAGCAGGTGTGCCACAAAATTTTTTGAAAAACTTCTTAAAGTTTTAAGCTCTGGGTTGGCTCATTGGCTCATGAATATTCATGAGGTCATTTGGAAACTGGTGGTATGCCTCAAATTAATTAAAGGTAGTAAGGTGTGCTATGGTAGAGAAAATTTTGGCAACCACTGATCTAGATACTTTTATTTTCACTAGAAAAAGGAATACTTCTGGAATGAAGGGAGGAGAAGATATACCATGCTGCCCTTTCATCTCCTTTGCCTTTCCAAATAGCCCATCATGTGATTTCATGCCATCTATAAAGGACATCTTATGGATTTACTATTTTACTCATTGTAAGACTGAAGATAATGTAAGTAAAATTATTATAATAAGATATACAGGTTGAGGCTAGTAAAGGATGTTTGTAAGAAAACATCTACATCTTTAAACATGCATTCCCATCCTAATGCATAACTGATTCTCCTGGCCATTTCAATTCTTGCATGACCTTCCTTGCCTGCCCTACTGGGGACCCAGGAAGGTGTTTTTGATTTTGAGTTAATTAACAAGATTTATGCCTAATGAAGGCAGTCCATGTGTGATTACTTAACACACTCACCTTGAGGTATCCACTACACTTGGAATTCTTATATGTTGATGTACTCCTATGTACCATTCTCAGGCTATTCTGTATACTTCTTCATTTTCCATGAAAGATATGTTACGAGAATCAATATTGCCAGACGTGGGGAAGAGTATCTGAAATGTTGTATATTTTCTTAGCCAGAATTCAATTCAGCATGCTACTGTTTTGCTTAATGATGTCTTTTGTAGTTTGTAGAAGCTGGGAAATGTTGCTAAATTTATTCACAAACCTATCTACATTGGTCTCTCAAGAAGGTATCATCTAATTTATGTAAAACTACTATCTGTATAAATTCATAGCTGATTTGCTTTGTCTATCCCTTACCCATTAAAATTTCCCTCTATTCTTCTTTCATTCTGCTTCATCATTCCTATAATTCAGCTCCTTCCTTTAACAGTATAATCATTTATGAATAGGTTCTCTCAAACAAGACCCCCCACTACAGTACTTCTTTTCCCTAAATCTCTCTCCCCATACAAACAATCCATCAACCTTTTACTTTCACAGTGAATCAATTCTCATCTATCAGTTCCTTTTAAATCTTAGTAAGGTTTAAATACCTTCTTGCTGGATTGGGCTCATCTCTCATTTTTCTAGTAAGCTAGTTTAATTTTCATTTAACAGTAGCTAGGCCATGTGCTTTTTTCCCAGCACACTGTTACTCACTGAGAAGGAAAATGACTGTTGCTGTCACTGTGGTTTTCTTCCAGGTCATATGAGAGGGGAGTTCCTCCTCTATATCTCTGGCCCCAGATACAGATTATATGGGAGATAGTGAGCCTCTTTTACCACACCCAAAGCAGCTGATGAAGCAGTTGTTTACCTCAGCTTTCAAGTAAGGCTGAAGAGCCCAAAGGACATCTTCCATTTTTGAAGGTGGGGTTTTGGACTGTAGAGAGCCACAGGTTGCAGTCAACAGCAGACCATAGCTGCTATTGTGTTAAATGTTATGTAATGTTTAAATACAAATAACTTAGTTGTTACATACAAGCCTTGCTTTGCCTAAATGAGGAGAATATAGTCCCTAGCACCTGCAAGTAGTGTGGTTCTGGCAGTTATCCAGATAGAAGAAGATGCTGGGCAGAGAGCAGGCTATAACAAGGGTTTCTGGCTAAAAGCCAGGGGCTAGGTAAGTCTGCAATCACCTGCCAGATTAAGAGTCCACTCTCTTGCAAGGGTCAGATAGTCCTGTTGCTGCTGCTATTTTTAGATCAATTGCAATTAAAGGAAAGTTGTACTGTGGTGAAACATCTGCAGTTGTATTATATTCATGTGAAATAAAAGGCACATTGGATGATAGGCTTCTCTGCTGTTAAATATCAAGTAAAATGGGTTTGTATTTTAAATACAAATAATTTAGTTATATACAAGCCTATGTCATGTATCTCCTGTTCATAGCAGGTTAGGTTTCTGTAACAGACATGTGAGTATACTTCTCAGAGAAGAATGTATCAGATATGTTTACTGTAAGATCTTTTACTGCTCTCCTAGGTATGACTGAGTTTAGTTTAAATAAAGTGCCGCTTATGGGCTGAACAGTATAACACAGTTTAGCAATCTATCACATCTCTCCCTTTGAATTCTACATTCCTACAAGTTACAAAATTTACCCTATCGTGCTGGCTTTAAATCCAGTGTCTATCAGTCTGTTCGGTGTTTCTGCATCACAGTGGTTTTCTGATTACACAATCTGAATGTGTAAGATTTGGTCATCTAACTGTCTGTGAGTTGAAAGGGCTGATTGTAGTCAGTTTGAGATTCTTAAGTCACCTTGTTCTGTATTCCATCTGTAAATTGCTCTGCTGATGGTTCTTTCTGAGCAGCAAACTGTAGTTGTTGATAGTTTGTGTTGAAATCTCCGCTGTTGATTTCAATCACATGTGATCTGGGCACTGAGTTTTTAATTTGACAGCTGCAGCAGTTCATCATTTTTTCTCTTTGTGGTTTGCCACAAACCTGATCAACGGGTTCTAGACCCAGCAGTTCTCTGAATGACATCCATTGTAAAAGTAGTCACAAGTTCTTCTTTGACCTTTTTATCTAAATTGGCCACTTTAGAGTTAGTCTTTTCCATAGTTGGAACAGTAGTTCTGAGTCGTGCTCTTACCAGGAGTTGTGCAGGACTATATCAGTAGTTCCTGTTGGTGTTTGCCTGTAACTCAGACAAGAAAGGAATTAATCCTCCTGCTGTAGGATTTTCTTTGTGGTTTCTACAGTTCTCTCAGCTGTTTCATTCACTGATGGGTAGTGAAGGCTGCACATAATATGATCAAAATAATATTTTGTTTGGAATGATAAATTCTCTTGCAGTGAATTGTGATTTATTGTCCATTGCTAGTCATTCTGGAATATCAAAGTGAGCAAAAGCACACTCTAGTTTCTCAATAACACTGCAACATGTTAAACCTTTCAAATTCATTATTTCTATGTGCCTCAGAAAAAAATCCACTGCAAAAAGATGATGTGTGACCCATCTGTGCCTAGGGTAGATGACCTGAAAAATGCCAAGGTCAGGGCAGGCTGCAAAAGGAGAGCAGAATTTCCCAGTCCTGGTAGGTAAAACTGAAGTTAGATTTCCCAGCCAGCTACAAATAGTGCTTCTGATTCCCTACATTGGTTATCAAGAGCTATAACAAAATAAACACAGCCACCTTTACTGCATTTCAGTCTCTGGCTCCTAGTTAGCCACTCACTCCAGTAAAGAACTAAGCTTGGGGTCAGCAGCCTTTGCCAGCCCCACACCCCAACCCTCAGCAGATGCTGGAGGTGGGCCTATTTGGATATTGAGCACCCACTCACCGCTAAAACCCCTGTCCAAGTGTAAGGGCCCAGGGCCAGCTGGGTGCAGGGGACAACTAATGAAGAACAGGGATGGGTGGGGGGGGCCTCAAAGGTTCTAAATTAGAGATTGGGAGGGGGACACCGACCAGAGAAACCCGGACAGTGCCCACTGCTCCTGGAAGGTGTCGAGGGAGCCAGCAGACGCTGCCCAGAGGAACTCTGCCCAGAGGCATGAGCAGAGAAGGGACCAGAAATAAGCCTCACAGTTGCAGGTCCCTCCTTCAGCCAGCCTCCTCTCTCTGGTCTTACAGATGGCTAGTTTGGCGCAGGCCAGGAGGAGGTCCCGTGACTTCATGGGGCCATGGATAGGGAGTGAATACAAGAGTATGTGCGGGGAGAAGTGCAGCCAGAACCTCAATAAGAGGTTCTGGAAGAGCCAGAAGAGGGGCTGCAACCTGGCCTGCTCCAGGTACATGTGCGCCAGGGTCTCCCTTTTTCCACAGAAGGGGCAGGTGCCTGGGTATGGGGTGAACTGTACCAAGCACACAGCCACTAGCTGATGTCCCTGGTGGGCTGTGGGGTTAGAGTGGAGTACAGGCTGGCCCACCGGGGGTCCTCACCCTCCACGGGTGGAATGAGGTCTTGCCATTTTGTGTCGGGGCAGGACACAAGGGTGAGGAAGTGGATGGTATAGAGCATGAGTGTGTACAGGTAGTTGTGAGGTGCAGTTCGGAGGAGGACTGGCTGCATGTCTAGCAGCTGGCATGGGGTGGTGGTGGTTTGTGGGGCCAGGGCCCAGTCAAGAGCTCTGGAGGGCCAGGAGTGAGAGGGGGGTGGTTAGTACCCAATCCCAGGACACGCTTGAGGTAGGCCAGAGCAGCGGGAGCAGGGCCCTTCACCTCCTGGCGTAGGCGCTGGGAGGTTCGGGGGGTGGAGAGCCCCATGCATACGCTGGGGGTGGGACCAGCAAGGGCTGGCTGGCGGTGGTGGCAGCATCCAGCCCCAGCCCCTGGACCAGGTCCCTGGTGGTGGCAGGAGCCCAGTCTGGCCTGGGGGAATAAGGCTGCTGGCCAGCACCAGCAGGATCTGGAACATAGCTACGGACCTGGCCTTGGGCTGATGGCAGCGACAGCAGGATCCATCTCCCTGCCCAGAACCTGGTGCTGGACTGCCAGTTGGCAGCAACAGGATCTGTCCCCTTGCCAGGGACCCAGGGTCAGGCTAAAATCTGGTCCTCAGCTGGGACCAGGCCACGAGCTGTTGGCAGCAGGATCCAGCCCTCAGCCAGGGACCCAGGGCCAGGCTGCCAGCAGGTGGCAGCAGGATCTGGCTCTGGCCACTGGCCAGGGACTGGGTCTAGTGGCAGTGGGAGCCTGACGTGGCCCCAGCCTCCTGCCAGGGACCCAGGGCTGATGGTGGCAGGAGCCCAATATGGCCGCAGGGTCAGCAGCAGCCCTGGGGTTGGGGCTGGCATGGCAAGACATTGGGCCTAGTCCCAAGCTTATTTTTGGGGCATCAGTGCCCCTTTTGGAAGGTCTGTATATATCAAGTTTTAGGTATAATTGTTGAGTTTGCAGGTTTATATAGACCCTCTGGTGCATATCCAGTACCTGGATGTGTTTCAGTCCTTCATTTTACAACTTCATTTGGAGATGAGTTGAAGACTGAAAACGGCAGATGTCGTGCAGCTGCCTTTCATAATGAATAGCCATGTGGTTTGCTTCAAAGGTAAGCCCTCAGTACATGGCATGGAAAATGCCTTCGAGTGAGATTGGGAGGCCATGTCTACGCTACATTTTTTGCCAAATTAGTTACACCAATAAAGAAAAAAAGTGCTGTAAGTATAGCGCTTGCGCTCGTCCACACAGCACGCCTTCTATCACAAAGGAGCATCCACACTGTAGTCTGCATTATTGCCAGTGAGAGTAGTGCACTGTGGTCATCTATCCCACCGTGCCACTCATCATCTACTAATGCTAGGAATTGTGGGATGAGGCAAGGAGCTCCAAGTACCTTGGGAGCTTTTGCAGTGACCCAAGGGGCAGCATGTTTCCTTGTTATCATTCACCCTTGCTATTAGCAACTTGTGCCATTTTTTGAACAGTTCCCCATGGTTTCCTGCATGTCCACAATTCTGAATCTAAAAATATACTGCAGTACCATCCAGTGTCATCTGCAGCATTCTGAACACATTGTGGCTGGTCACATAGTATGTCATGAGCTCCAAATCAGAACAGGAATCCAAGGGACCAAACCTGCTGAGTGACATGCACGCAAACAGCACCACATTGCTGTTTTCATTCATGGAGCATCTGCACACCGTATAGTGCTGCTTGTGGATGCGGGCGAGAAGCACCATCTGGTGGAACCATTCTGTTAAGCATATCTGGGATGATGACCAATGGCTACACAACTTCTGAATGCACAAAGCCACCTTTATGAAAAGGTGTGCGGAGCTGCCCCCCCTGCTCTGTGACGGAAGGACACCATAATGAGAGCTGCTGTTATATGTAGAAAATAAAAACCATCAGGATCTTATTCAGTGGGATAAGGCATATATAAGGGATAAGGTTATATATATTGTGAATATATACGGACTGAAATTTCAAGAGGCAAAACCACATCAGTTAGTTCTAAAAGCAAAAGTATCAATGTAAAGAGACAGTAATTTCCCATTCAACAGGGGTGTTGCTGCCCTGTAAAAAGGGCTTTGGCCCCCACCCCTTGTCATGCAGCCCTGCCCCAGGGGCCTGGTCCAGGAGCCGGGCTGGGCTCCTCCTGCCAGCAGCCCAGCCCTGCCCCAGCCCCTGCTGGCCAGCAGCAGGCGGCCCTGGCTCGGATCTGGCCCCCGCCCCTGCTGACCAGCCAGTGACCAGCAACCCCGGAGCAGATCCGGCTCCTACCGCTGCTGGCCAGTGGCAGGGTCCTGGCCCGGATCCAGTTCCTACCACTTCTGGGGCAGGGCTGGAGATGTGGGGGGCTGCAGCCCCTTGGACCCAGTGCCAGCAACACCCCTCCTATTCAATCACATTCTCATAACACATACACACACACATGGACAGACAGGTAAAGGCAGTGAGTTCCACAGATGTTATAATTACCAGACTCATTGCTCGTGATTGTCCACTGGCTGGGTCATGAAAACATGAGGCTGGGAGAGCAGGGTCTCGCTGGTGCACTCCAATGCTCCTAGAGTGTGATTGTAGATCTGAACCCCAAGTTTCTATCTTGCTGTACCCTTCTTTTAAGACTCTGTTCCCATTTGAGATTATGGGTTTTGTTTAGTCATGTTGCTTCTGTTTGATGCGATTGTTGATTAATCAATCAAAATTGTAGCAAACATGGTGTTTGTTGTCCGTTCATCTCTATCTTCAGGTGCCAATTAATTTTGAGTTTTTTGGCCACTTAGATTGCAAAACTGTTTTCTTGTCTCTTCGTTTTACAGTAGCTTCATCTAGGATCTGTCTGAGACTGATGCTTTCTCTCTATTTTATATACATACACCAGTCTCTCATTCAGTCAAACCTTGTACAATGTGTTAGTTTGAACTCATAACTACTAATTGTTAGTTCAACCTAATAAGTTTGAACTAACCTCAGGTTAATTCAAATTAACAATGTGGACTAGTTTGAACTAACTGTTAGTTCAAACCAGTCCACACTGTTAGTTCTAACTAACTGCCTTAGCTCAAACTTAGTAAGTTCGAACTAAGGGTTAGTTCGAGTCTTTGCCGTACTTAGTTCAAACTAATCATTGGTACTTACTAGTTTGAACTAAGGATTCCTTACTTCAAACTAAGGAATTTCTTAGTTTGAATTAAGGAAAAGCTAGTGTGGCCATGGGCTATTTTAGTTCAAATTAAGCCTTCTTAATTCGAACTAAATTGCTAGTGTAGACAACCAATGGGTCTGTGGTTTTCATAGGAATGCTTACTTTGGAGTGTCTTGAGAGTAGGGGAAAAAGAGCTGCTGTGGCTGCAGAGAATGGGCGAGCCTGCCCCATCTGTCTTTGGGGTACTACCATTGTCTTTAGTAGCTCAGTCTGCTGTTGCATCTATGATCCCAATTCCTTCAGCAGTTCTTTTTGCTCTCTTCTCTGTATTCCCAGTTTCTCAGCCATTGCTTCTCTCCTACCCCTTTTCTTCTGCATGCCTCTGTTTTTCTCTTTTTATGCTTCTTTTGTGGTTGAGTTGACCTATGCAGGTTAGAGCATCTCCAGGTCTGGTCGGAGTTGTCGGTGACTTCAGCTCAGGAGGTGGAGGGTTTGAAGGTGAGTGTAAGTCCCTTCCAACTAAAATGACTGTGACATCTGCTCCTAAATCAATTTTAAGGTAAATAGCCTTTCCATAAATACAATTGCTTTCACTCTCTAGTCAGGCTCTGGGTCACCACAGTTGATTGATAGATCCCAGAAACAGTGTTTCTTAATTGTCTGTGATACAAGTCAGCTCCTTGACTGGTATGGCAAACCACCACAAAATGCCTATATTTGTGCACTTATTACACCTGGCACCGTCAGCTGAATGTGCATCATTTCTTGGGATATGATTTTTCCCATGTTTTGTGCGTTTAAGCCACAAGGCTTTGGTGTTTGACTGGAATTTGTCCTTCTTAGCCTATGAATAATTTCTCTGTGCCTTAGGAATTTTAAGATAATGACTTGCAGCATTCAAGCTATGTTTGATAACCTTTTCCTAAGCTAGTTAAATGTTTTTCAGGTTTGGCAAGCTGCTCTTGAATTTACTGTCTCATCAGATCAGACTGCTTTGCTCTTTTAATAGTTGTGTGTGGGTTTAAATCTGTTTTTAATTGTAACTGCTGTCAAATATTTTGTCTGTTAACCCAATAGCCAGAATGTCTGATATTTTCATGTTTTATTCCTAAAACTACATTTCCCTGACTGTATATTTAAGAAATACAACATTCTCTCTTGGCTTCTTAATTCTCTGATAGGATACATTTAATAAACCAGATTTCTCTGAGGTATAAAATATGCATCAGACATATCCAGAACCTTTTCATTGTCTTTTTTGTAACAGTCTGCAGTAAAGTCAAAGGATGTAATGTAAGCTCTGCCTGCTTCCCTATAGTAAAATTAAAGAAGCCACCTCTGTCTCTCCAGTTCCCTTGTGGATTTTATTTGCAATATGAAATCTTGCAAGATACTGCTTCCATTCTGAAGATTTGTCAAAGTTGAAATTCTCTGAGGCATTGAAGAGGGGCATGATGATGAGATCCTGCAACTGTTGTTGCTTTTTGCTTTTTTCTTTCTTCTGTCTGCTACTTTGGTTGCTGTGTTCCTTCTGTTTCTGATCTCCTCTGGCACTAGTTTTCTTCCAACACCAGCTCTTGTACATGGTAAGTTGCAAGGCTGCTAGTAGCAGGTCAGGCTTCTGTACCAAATATGAACTAACTGCAAAGTTTGTCATACAGGTGCTCACTGAATGTGATTCTTATAACACCACATGGTCCCTTCATGTTCTGTCAGATGTGGCTGATATTAGCTTAAGCAAGGTGTCTCACACAGTGCCACATGTAGCAGAAACTGAGAAAGCCATCAGTAGTAGAAAGAAACAGTTAACTACAGCAGGCAAAGGCACACCTGCAAGGCTGGCATGTGGACAAGAACAAATTCAGGTTTTGCAAGAGACAAGATAAAAGCCAGGGGTGCAGGCTCCCAACTGCTTTAACCCACCCCAACTCCTAACTCTAAGCTAATATAAACCAGGTAAAAACCTTACTTTAAATAACTCCAATAAGTTAATTATTTTAAGCCTTTAGGAATAAAACAACTGGAACTCTTCCTAACTTTCTTGAAGATATGGTTGCCAAGCAAAAGAAATGCAGTCTGCTTCTAATCTTAACCACTGACTAACTTGAAACATGGGCATTCCTTACTCCATATAGCAAAGTTTTAAAATAAAGTAAATGCCTTACATTACAAAATGAAAACAACAAATTCAAAACTTGATGTTTTTATCAATTAAAAGATAACTTGCTTATTTCAATGTTCAACTCAATCTATTTTCTAAATTCATTGCCTCAATAATTTTAGCCGAGTGCCTTATCTTGTACGTAAATCTGGTGCCATTTGTTTTTAATTGTAAATTTGTCCTCTGTGTATATATGTTGTCCTGGGTTTTATGTTGCGAGTGTTTCATGTGGCTACTTTTGTTTTTATTTTATTGCAACAAAAGTGAATGTTATAATTTTAAAAAAAATATTTGGTACCACAGTATGTTCATCTTATGGTTGTGGTATAACCATGATATTAATTCCCTTTTTATTTGTGAAGGTGAAAAAGTCCTTAGTTATAAACACACGTACATATATTTTCTGAAACAAATAATGTAGTTGCAAACAAAAAATAATCAATCGTAGATTTGTTATTCAAAGGAAAAAATGTAAGGGGAAACTTCAACAGTAATATTTCTTGTTTGGATTTTTTATCAACTTGCTTGCATTTTCATTAAATATTGAAATATAGCTACAAATTTTTTTAGCAAAAATGGTAAAATATAACAATACATGGTTATGTTGCAAAAATGTGACAGCTAAACAATCAATTTCAACAGATGTTCATCTTAGGTTCCACAAATACGGCTAAGCATTAAGTAAGTTTAATACCTTCAGTATTTAAAATTGATTTTGATTTAATTTTGAATTGAATTTGATTTTTCATTTAATTCTTTATACTATGTTAAAGTCAAGTATTGGTTGTTCAAGTCTGTGCTTCTGAACTCTTAACAAAAGTAAAATTGATATTACAAGCCTATTAACTTTAAAAGGCTTAAGTAAAAATTCTGTTACTAATTCTAGCTAAAGCAGAGTGCTCAGCAGGGGAAAGCAGAACACCTTCTCTTAGACTGTAAGCATTTATTATAGTAGTTATGTGTTATAGTTAGTATAAAATGTTAGTAATGCACCTCAAATAAATGTTTGTCCCACAATTGTAAAAATACAGCTTGTGTTATAAAAGATTTGGTCATTACTGTATTGTAAGCAAACTAACTTAATCTGTGTGTGAAGTTTTAGTTGTTGAAAACAAAACTGTGGTTAAATGCAAACCTGTTATGATGTTAACTAACTTATGCTGTTTAAGGTTGTGTTCCACAAATCAAAGCCAACAAAATGCACCACACACCACAGAAACCAGAAGGTATCAGTACACTCTAAAGAAAACTCCAGGCATTAGGAAAAGAAAAATGAAGTACTTCATAAATAACAGATCAGTTTGGTATACACCTTGCTATAACATGAGTGGACAAATAAGTTCACAGTCACCTAGAAAACTACTAGTTGGAGCAGATTAAATCGATCATTTAATTTGGCTACCGTGTGTTTGTATACTGTACTACTTTGCTGCACTATTGCTGTATGCCACTTACAATATGGATTGCATTGCTAAACTTCTTCAGCAACAGTGAATCCTGTCACAGCCATTTTAATACATTGGTTACTGTCCATTCAGTAGGGTTAATTCAAACTAATCTTGGCTTTTTAGTTCAAACTAAAAAAGTGTGGCTAGTTCAAACTAATGGCTTAGTTCAGACTGAAGTTTGAACTAGCATGACTGTATCATGCTAGTTTGAACTAAAGTAAGTGCTTAGTTCAAATGTATTATTTGCACTAACTTGTTCAATCTAAGTTTTGCTTAGTTTGAACTAGGCAAAGTTTAGTATAGACCTGGTCCAAATTAGTCCAGACTAATCTTGCTTAGTCTGGATTAACTTGCCTGTGTAGACATAGCCATGGTATCAATGATGAAGATGTATGAGATGCAGATATAAGACTGTATCATGCATTTGGTGGAGACAGGAGGTATTGGGCCAGATTAAAGTTGTCTTGAGCACTTTCTCTCTGAAATTTGTAATTGTGTTTAATTCTTTACATTTTTAACTCATTGGAAGATTGTTTGGCTTTCCAATTATTTTTAACATTAACATTCTTGAAGTCTCTCTCACTAAGGAATAAATATGATATTAACTCCCTCTTAATTTTTTCCTAAAGATGATTTTTCTAAATCTTTTAATATTATGAAAAAAGGAAAAACAGAATAAAAATGAACAGTATGTTTATGACTAAGATGTGATAATTCCCCACAGTTATCTCTTATTACTGGATAACCCTATTACACCCATACATTGTTCCACTGTTATGCTTATGAGTGATCTTATAAAATAATGCAGAATTGTTAACATTTTTCTACTTTATTACAGCATCTGTGATAATTAGGAGTTTAATACAGTATCAGGAATTTCTAAGCCCTCACAGTTCCTGTCTTCCAACCACATCAGTTTACTGCTACACTAAGGGTATGTTTGCCGCTGTTAGTTTGCCCTTCTGGGAGAAGTTTGCAGCAAGTACAAACTTGCCACAAACTGCTCCTGGAAGTTGGCCCTAGAAGTCATGGGGGGAATAGGGAAAGGCCAACCACAAGTGACTTGCAGTTGGCTTTTCCCTAATGTGTGTTGTAACATGGCCACTCACCCTCCTGAGGGGAAGGGTTGGCCAAGCAGGGTCTCTTGCCCCTTGTGAGGCAGGACCACCAAGTCTCTGACCTCTTGACAAGGCAAAGTCACAGAAAGTCTGACCCCTTTGCAGGGCAGGGCTGCCCAGTCTGCCCCTTGGCAGGGCAAAGTCACCACTGAAGTCTTTAGGATATGGGGGAGGTGGGGAATGGCAGTGCCAGCTCTAGGGTTCACAAGCTGCAAGGGGCTGTTATTGTAAGGAGAGGAATCAGCAGAGGCGTAGGGTCACACAGCTCCACTGTGTCCCAGCCCACATCCCTGGCAGGGTCTGAGGCTTCTGGGCAGGGGTCAGCAGGGTCCTGGCTGCACCATGCTGACCCTGCAGTGTGTCCCATGTCAGAGGGTTGAGATCCACACACCCCTGGGCCACTCCTGGGCCCATGTCCCACCAGTATCTCATCTGCTGGTTCCTTGGGGTAGCCACCAAGGGGTGGGCTGGAGAACTCCTCCATCTCATCAGGCAGTGCCAGGTCTGGTAGTCCATCAGGTTCATCAGCAGAGGGCAACTCCACCAGGTCCCACACCTTGGGGAGCAGAGAGTCCTCAGCAGCCAGGCATAGTTCCTCCAAGTCATAAGAAGTGGGTAGAGGCTTGGGGTCCCTGGCAAGAGGTAACTCGGGCACCCACAGGCCCATCTGCTAGTGGCTCCTCCAGCAGGCTTGTGGCAGCCCAGGGCTCAGGCATTAGTTCCCAGTCCATGGGTGGCCCCTGCCGGACATCAGGGGCCAGCTCCATAGGCCAGAGCGCAGTTTCTCCACAGGGCAACCCAGGGTCAGGAGGGAGCAGAAATACATCCTTCCCCTTCAGTGGGTTGGGTTGAACTGAACTGGCTGCCTCCCTTCTTATACTTCCTGTCCCCCCGTCCCCCCCGCTTCCAGCCTGATTGACAGGCTGGTCCTGGCTCTGCCCCCCTGCAGTCAGGCAGATCTTTCCAGGCTATCTCTGAGGGGAGCCTTGCCTTCCTGCTACAGTAGTGGTGGCTTTAAAAGTTGCCACAAGTTACACAAGGAATTTTGTCTTCCTTGAGTAATTGGCAGTCAACTCCCGCTGAATTTGCCCCAAATGTAGGCTAGGGCTAAGAAACATGGGATATGCCCACCCAGAAGCCTAGTACAGGGGTGTGCAACCTGCGGCTCCAGAGTCGCATGTTGCTCTTTGACTGGCTCCTTGTGGCTCTAAGTCCACCTCCTGCCATTGGGGGACCCTGCTGGGGGCCTGCTCCTGGTTCCAGGCTCCACCCCATCAGGGGACTCTGTTGCAGATGCCCTGGCCCAGCTTCTCCCACCAGGAGGCTACACCCATTGTGGCTCTCAAAACACTTGGTTATTTAAGGAATTTTTTTCAAATGGCTCTTCTTATCTTTCTGCGGCACAGAGTACAGAACCAGCATGGATGCAGTTGAGTGGATACACCTGACTGTGGCTTTGCAGCATGGGTGCTCAGCAGAGCTATAACTAGTAATTTTGGCGCCTGGGACAAGGACCCCAGATGCGACCCTCCCCCTGCAGACCCCAATCCAGCCAAGGGATTTTAGAGGGTGGAGGGAATGGATCTGGCTTCCCACAGCAGCTGGGGATGGATCTGGATCAGTCACCAGCTGACACGGGGAGCCAGATCCATCCCCTCAGCCCCCTAATATTCTGCTGCCACCGCTGGGAGCAATCCAGATCTGTGCCCCACCCCCAGCCCCATGGCTTGCCGGTGGCAGCGGAAGCTTCCTGGCTCAGCCGGCAGCTGCTGGGAATGGATCCGGATTCCCCCAGGCTGCAGGCAGCAGCGGAAAGCTTCTGGCGCCACCGGAAGGCTGCAGGGATCCAGATCTGTCCCCAGCTTCCACCACCAGCACTAGCAAGCGGCACAGGTGCGGGGATTGCTGCAGGTGGCGGAAACTTCCCAGCTTGTCCCAGGGGCACCTGTGGATGGATCTGGATCCCCGCGGTCTGCCGGTGGTGCCAGAAGCTTTCCACCACCGCCGGCAGCCTGGGGGAATCTGGATCTGTCCCCAGTGGTTGCCAGACGAGCTGGGAAGCTTCTGCTGCCAACGGCAAGCCATGGGGGGGACAGATCTGGATTGCCGCTGGCAGAATTTTAGGGGGCTTGGGATGGATCCAGATCCATCCCCAGCTGCTGCGGGAAACCAGATCCATCCCCTCTGCCCTCTAAAATTCCCTGCCTGGGGCTTTGCCCATTTGCCCTGGCCTAGTTACGGCTCTGGTGCTCAGACTCGTCACTAGACATGCTGCCCCTAATAAGTATGTAGTCCTTTTATGAATCTCACTTACCTAATGGACTCAATGGATACATCTACACTGCAGTAAAAGACCAGCTGACTCAGACCTGCAGTGGTCAGGCTCTTGGAGCTAAAAATTGTGGTGTAGACATTCAAGCTTAGGCTACAGTCTGAACTCTGAAACCCTGAATGTGTTGAGGGCCCCAGAGCCTGGACTCCAGCCCAAACACAGGCATCTACCCTGTGATTTGTAGCCCAGCAGGCCAAGTCATTTGACCTGGGCTCTGAGATTTTTTTTGAGTTGTTTATAATAGTGTAGATATACCCTATGATATTTTGTGGAAGTGGTAATGTAGCCAATGGAGTCATTGTATATTGAGCCTTATAATGTGACATGAATTTTGGACCCTGACTCAGGTCTTGTGACTTGACTCAGGAAAGAGAGATCAATTTCTTATCTGTGCTCCTATGTGTTACAGCTTTCATAATTACAGCAGTGAGTTCCACAGGTCAGTTATATATCTCATGACACTGCAGGCATCTCAGTAATTTTACATAAATAAATAGACTGGGCTGATGCTAGATGTGCCAAAAACTATGTGCCATATCAGTCCTTTTATGGACAGACTAGTCCTCTAAGGACTGTTAACTTTTCAGCTCTGTCTTCACTCATACAGAGTTTCGATTCATTTGAACAATTATTCACCTAAGTCGCAATCACTTGTGAGTGTTCGACAACCTTTTGGAAACTGAGCGCTCTTTCAGAAAAATGAAACTAGTCAAGCTTCGCTTTGATCATGCCACATGTTGTTAACAGCTCACTCATCTTGCCTTATACATCTTCCACATATCCTGGCTAATCCTTCATGCCTCTTCATCCCCCCTACTTTAATAAATGCTTGTGTAGCTCTTTATATTATGGTTTAATAAACATGTGATATAGTTAATGTGGATATTTAGGCATCTGAGTTAGCAGCTAGTGGAATAAATGGTGAGGATTACCCCTCAGAGCTATTGCTTCAGGCTCTGTATAAATTTAGGCAGATGCTGCTGCTTTGGATACATTTGTGTCACACATTTTGAAAGTTGTCTTTATAATCATAAGAACTAGAAACTAATTTAACAAAGAAGCTGAAGCTCTGGAAAATAATCCAGAGATCTGTGGAAGCATATCCCTTCTTCCTTCTTATGGTCACTCACACTTCCGTCTAGTTTGATCTTTGGGAGTGTGCACCTCACATGTTGGGAAGTGCTACCCAAAGTGACGTCAATGGAAAACACCTGATATCAGCTGCACGGAAATTTTAAATCTTCTCAGAGGAAACATGGGTTCTTTTTAAAACATTTGTAGAATTAAAGTATAGGTGTGAGATAGATTTTTGGCTATCTAAGGTCCTTAGGAAGAAGTGTGTTGTTGTTGTAGCTTTTGTCATAGGAAGTCAATTAAGAAGTTAAAGAATATGATCATTTCAGCCTCTTTTTCATGTAAGTTTCTTTTTACTCTTCAGAGAAATGATACAGAGTGATGCAGTCATGTCCACTAGATGGCAATACTAAGTCATATATTTAGAACTGAACAAATAGCTATTAAATCAGTATATTTATATTCAAAACTTTTTCACAGGATATATACTGTTCATGATAGGAGTGACAAACAGTACCAAAATCTCTATTTATCCACAAAACAGGGAAAGCAGGGGTCCAGTTTCCTCATCAATGTGACTTAATCATCCCCCATCATCTTTAATAGTGAGAGTGTTGGTTAACTTTCCATGGCCTCCTCAGCCTCTCTGCTGAGACTGCCAATAAGGGCACTTGAAATTTAGAGAGACATCTTTTCTCTTTGAATCTAAGACTACAACTTATTTAACAAAAGACATCAAAGCAGTTAAAGGCTGCAGACCTTTGCAACAACCCCCTAAACTAATCTCAGTTTGTACTTTCCCTACATTTTTTATCTTGCTAATGCAGATAGATTGGGGATAGATTTTATTAATTAGTGAATTAGAATTCTTTAGTACAACTGTGTATGTATGTTGTATACTTTTAAAATGGTGAAACTTCAGTGAGTAAAATGAATAAAACTTCAAAATGACTAGAAGCATTTTTAGAGGGCCTTGAGTACATAAAATACTATTCGTGCCAAGTATCAAAATTGTACATAATTTTAGAAACTTCAGTTTTCTTTTTACAAATATTTAGATTTTTGGTGTACTGTGGATATATCGGATATGTTCGCAACTGTCTTAGCATGGAAGCTCTGTTGCTGAACAAGGTACATTCTGCTTTGTTGAAGCCATTTAATTGGGATTGATTAGAATTAGTTGCCTGCTTAGTTCACTCAAATTCCTGGACAAGGATTGTCTCTGTAAGTCTAAGCATGGTATAAATATTTACATCAAAAACTATGTAAAAAACTATTTACAGCAGAAAACTATGCAACCCTCATTGGTGGCACCTTGCTAGCACGTGCTTGAGGATTTATCCTGTAGAGCAAAGGTAGAATTATCCATCCACCTTGTATTTCCATGAATCTTGCCCACTATGGGATACAGTGAAAGAACAATTCTGGATGTATGCAAGGCTTCAGAATATAAAACAGGAAGAATCCATTACTTCATATACGGCTAACCATATTTCAAAATAATTGTAAATTCTGTTTTTTAATCATTTTAACAACTGTTTTATCATTATCACTTCTCATAATATATTAGAAGTTTTTGCTTCTTATTCTACAAGGATTGGCCTTCTTTATTCAATGTGTAATCTGAATGGAATTGAAATTAAAATGGTGGGGAAATGTGGAGTTTAGTTTTTGGAAATAAAGACAGCCCTGATGAAAAGGAAAGACTTCTTCTTTTCCTGCTAGGGAATCTACATACCAGCTTACACACACAAGCATAAAATCCCATAGGATGTATGTTTTATAAAATTGATGACTGATATAATTTACTTAAGATCTTTAGTAAACAAAAGAGCTAAAACTTTCATTACAAACTGTGCTGATGTGCTGCGTATAGTGGGATTTTCTCCCATGAAAGCTGATGCAATAAATAAATTTGATAGACTTCAAGTGCCACAGGACTCCTTGACTATGTCTAGACTAGGTCTGGACTAATTCAGTCCATGTCTACACTAGGCTTTGCCTTGTCTGAACTTAGAAATTTCTTAGTTTGACTGATTAGTCTGGACTAAGCACTTAGTTCAAACTTTTAAGTTCAAACTAGCGCAACGCAGAGGCGTCTCTGGCCTGGGGAGGGACCTGGGGCACAGGCACAAGCCCCACCCCCAGCCTACAGGCTCTGCCTGCAGCCCACAGGCCCCAACCCCTGGCCAGGGACAGGGCCAGAAACTGCTGCACGCCGCAGACAGCTAGACCCTGCATCCCCAGCCGAGGACGGGGCCGGAAGCGACCGCGGGAGGCCAGGTCCCGCATCCCCGGCTGGGGACGGGGCTGCCACCACTGCAGGTGGCCGGGCCCCAGATTCCTCACCGCGGGCAGCCAGGCCCTGGATTTTTCGCATGAGCTTTTGTGGGAGAAAATCCCACTTTGTCAGATGCTTCGAAGATGGGTGTAAGTTCACCCATCTTCGAAGCATCTGACGAAGTGGGATTTTCTCCCATGAAAACTCGTGAAAAATAAATCTGTTACTCTTTAAGTGCCACGCGACGCTTTGGGGTTTTTTTTTCCAGGCATTAAGAGAAACATCTTTTTTATATGTAACCTAAGAAATTAGGATTTAGAGTCATTGAAATACAGTAAATATGAAGCTTCAGAGTACCATTTCTAGACTGTCACTTTTCAAAGTAGAATCGCACCTCTATGTTTCAAACATCATCCTGTTTCAAACAAAAGTACAACAGTTTCCACCAGCTGGAAAAGAAAGACCAAGTTCAAAGAATATGTCCATTCACCTTTTACTTAATTCAGTATCTAACTAGCTTTTATTAGTTATTCAAGACCAACCATTTTCGTGTGTTCAACATGAACATATTACCAGAGGGGCGTAACAGGCTATGTGGATAAGCAAACTGACAATATATCTTAGCTGAGGTGTTGTGATCTCTGTCAGAGCAATCTACTCACAAGGGTGTTCGAGCACTCCCCTTTGCCTCTTGTGGGTCCCTGCAGGGTCTTTTGGGCAGATAGCATGGCAGTGAGCGCCTCAAGGATTAGCTGGGATTCTGTCTCTGAAGATAGTGGACTGTCATAAAGCCCTAAAGACCCTCAGGGCATAGCTGGACTTCCCCAGGCAGTAGAATGCACTTGCAGCCCCTGCCTGCAACTTCTTCAGGTCCCGGCCAAGGGAGCAGCCTTGCCACACAGCTGTGTCTCTGGGTATCCGTCAGTCTCTGTCTGGGGCTTGGCATCATCTAGAGCAGGGCTCTCACCCTGCAGCCCTTTGATACCTTGCCTGTCTTCCCAACCAGCAAAGGCTTGCCATCCGGGGATCTTCCTGGTGGGATCTTGGAGTGAATCTCTTTCCTTCCTGTCCCCACCCCTGGCTGAGGTCCTGGCTTGGCTTTTAACTTTCTCTTCCTTACAGGGGGTGGGAGGCCTGTCTGACCAGGAGGGGCCTTTCCAGCTGCTAGGGCAGTAGAGGGCTGCTTTTCTGGTGTGAGGGGTTGGTATGCCCGCTCACATGAGGAAATAAGTTTACTGAAACACTGTGTGAAGAAATAAGAGTAGGATGGAGTCTTCCTTCTGGGCTGGGAAAACTTGTTGCTTTATTCCTGCTCATTATTTATTTTTGTTATTATTATTGGGAGACTGAAAAGGAATGAAGGGAATCTGATATGAAAGGAAGAGAATAGCTTGGTGGAATAAATTACCTCATGTTTTGATTGTTACTCTTCTTTTAAGTTGAATATTGCCTGACCTACTTAAAACACCTACCTATCTCTTCTGCACCCTCCTCTTTGTGTGGTTTCCAGTAATTCCTTTAAGTGCCTTTCTGGTTCAAAATCTCCACTTATGGCTTCTTCCGCTTTACATTTAACCATATCTGCATCCACATTCGCAACCATTACCCCCCCCCCCAAATTAAAATATTTGCTGCACCATTACTCTGGGGCAGTAGATATTTCCTTTCAGATGTACTGATGCTAGGAAATCTCCCAGACTCATAGGCTATGTCTACACTAGCAGGCTCAGTTAAGCTGACTTAATAAAGTCTACTTTAAGACGGCTTAAAGTAGACCTTGTTGAGCTGGCTTAGAGCGTCCACACTCAAAATGCCAGGAGACTGTCCACATCCACATTGGCAGCTGCTAGGTTGCCTTAGGAGTGGTGCATTGTGGGCAACTGGCCCACAGGGCACCATGACAGAAGTGCCCGTCTCTCACGGCCACACCTTTACTACAGGAAGTGAGTGACCATACCACCCTCCATACTGTGTGTGGCAACAGAGAGCCTGAGGAGGTCAGGGACCCCAACATGGCCCAGCAATGTGCCAGCAGAGCACTCCAGACCCACAGTGCATTGGCCAGACTCCTCCGACTCTGGACGATGCGCCACAGGGTAACTGCCAACACAGGGGCGGGCCATAGCAGGCTGACCCCCTCTTCATCCATGGCAGCTGGCATGGACAGGGTGCCTTCCGTTCACCCATGCATCTGGGCATGGGAAACCAGCAGTGACTGGTGGCACTGAATCAGTCTCATCACCTGGGATGATGACCACTGGCTGTGGAACCTGCAGATGAGGAAGAGCACCTGCCTCCAGCTGCTGCCCCCACCCCATGTCCTGCCAGGTCCCGGCCCTACTCGGCTCCAGGTCCCTCCACCACATGGCCCCTGGCCCTGTGCCCCCATGGGAATGCCCCTTCACCCCCGCTGGGACTCTACCTGGCCCTGGGCCCTGGGCCCTGTGGTCTCTGTCCCACCTTCCCTCCCAAGCATGCCCGCAGGAAGAAAGCACTCACCAGCACATCCAACGTGAGCCTGGCACTGCCCGGAGCCAGTGCAGTACTCTGTGCTGGGGTGCTGGTGTCCCCCCACCTCAGCACCACGCTTCATTCACTGAGCCTTCATCCTAGTCATCATCCTGGGAGGGGGCCTCAGTGATGTCAACAGTGCTGGCCAGCTGGCCGTCATCAGCCTCCTGGCCCAGGAAAGAGTGCAGCTGGGTATAATAGGGGCAGATGGTGTCATCTGTCCCAAGTGCTGCATGGCCTCCTGGGCCCTTGTGGTAGGCCTGGCAGAGGTCTTTGACCTTCACCCACACCTGCTGGACCTCTGCCAGGTCCTCTGAGATGGACCTATACACCTCCCAGTTCCTCTGGCTCCCCTGTAGCGAAGTGGGTATGGCCTCATCCCCCCACAGAGTCAGGAGATCTAAGATCTCCTGGTGGGTCCAGGATGGGGCCTGCTTCTTGGCCTGCCTGGCTCTGTCCTTGGCCATGCCTCCAACACTGGTGTCCTGGCTAGCTCTGGCTGCGGGGCAGGGTGGACAGAGTTTTATCCTGCCTTCGGATTGCCCAGAGCAGGCACTTCCTGGTTGCCAGGAAGGTTTCCAGGTGGCCAGGAGGCCAATTAAGTCAACTTATGCCTAATGCCAGGCTACATTAGTTTAAGTCAACTTAATAAAATTGACTTAAAAATTAAGTCAGCTTTACAAGTGAGAGTTATTAAGTCAACTTAAGCGAAGGCTTAAGTCAGGTTAATAAATTCCAACTGTAGCCTGGGCTTTGCTTAGGTTGATTTAAGAGGCTTTAAGTCAACTTAAACCCCTAGTGTAGACATAGCCCCAGACTCTAAGGTCAGAAGGGACCAGCATGATCATCTAGTCTGACATCCTGCACAATGCAGGCCACAAAACCTCACCCACCCATTCCTGCAATAAGCCTCTAACCTATGACTGAGTTATTAAAGTCCTCAAATCATGATTTAAAGACTTTAAGATGCTATATAAGCAGATCTATCTCTGAAGAGAACATTTTGTTCTGTATTTTCTTCATATTTTTATTATAGAATTCTGAATGAGGGCAAGATCTTTGTTTTCTCATGTTCACTTATACTGCATTACTACTATAGTTATCAAAATTATTCAATATGTACTGTGAGTAAGCAGCTTCTCAATGGCTACATTAGCTTTTGTCAGATTGTTAAATGGGCTTGCAGTGCTAAGTGCCCTAGTACAAGGTTTTTGCAAAATGCCAGGTTGTGAGATGCACATTCCTATAGTAGTGTATATTCACATTCAGTTATTTGAGCCTTTTCAAGGTTTTCATTTAGTTTCCAAAATGGTGATCTCTGCTATGATTACACAGAAGTCTTGCAAAGTAAAACTTGCCAAATATTTCAGTAAGAAAAGCTGTCTTTATTGTTTGGAAGTGTACATAAATCTTTTCATGCAGCATTGGTTCAAAATCATGCTTTACACAAAAGTCACACACCTACTATCCAAAAACCTTACGGCACTTTCCTAACACCAGTAAACATTAGTCTCTTAACATTGTGAAGTATCTATTGCTTCCCTTTTGCAGGCAGAAAAATTGTGGCACAGAGAGGTTAAGTGATTTGTCCAAAATCACACAGTACATCTGGCACAGAGCAGGTAACAGAACTCAGGTATCCTGACTCTCAGATCTGCATCCTAATTTCAAACCTTCCTTCCTCTAAATATAGGCCCCTTGTTTTGGCTTCTGTTAAGTGCTGTTTGTAGGAGTGCTCTTAAGCCACATCATAAAAAAACCCAGACTGACACCCTTGGAAACAGGGAGACTAACTACAATTTCACTGGTGATAACCCCTTCTGAACAAGATCGAGTCACACTGATGGAACAATTAAGCTATGTTAAGGGATTCATTGTCCAGGGCTGTCAATCTGGCACCATTTGTTAATGCTAAGGCATTCCCCAGGGCCAACTTAACCAGCCCAGGGGCCCGCCCCCCACACTGCAGGGCCCTCTCCTTCTAGGGCACCCTTGACCATGCCCCCCCACCTGAGCTCTCCCACAGCATGGGCTGGCCCCTCCCCCATTGTTGGGGGGCCCTGGGGCAGAGGATGCTCCCGCCCCAGCCCCACTCTGGTCAGTCTGCCCATCGGGTGGGGGGGCACCTGGCGCACGGCATGAGGATCTCCAATGCAGCCCCCCCCAGTGCCCCAGGCCCCAGAAGGGCCATACCAGAGTGGTGGTGCAACGGCCTCACCATAAACCAGCCAGCTCTGCCTCTCCTGGTGAAGCAAACGGGTTGACCTGCCGCGCTCCTGGGGGAGGTTAAGCAGCCCAGGGGGTGGGATGGACTGCAGGACCCCCCCCCCAGCACTAGCAGGGTATGAGAACACTCAGTGCTGATCTTGGTGAGTGCTGGATTATTGGGGTTTTAAGGACTGGAGCTCTGGGTCAGCTTTTTGTCCAGGGCCCAAGGCTTAAGCCCCTAAAGCAGGGGTCTCAAACTCAAATCACCCCAAGGGCCACATGAGGACTAGTACATTGGCCCAAGGCTGCACTACTGAAACCTTTTCATAAAACAATATTGCAAATATTGGTAACAATAGTGTTGTTGTGGGCCACAGGAAATCGCTTTAGTGGCTGCATGCAGCCCACAGGCCATGTGTTTGAGACCCATGCCCTAAAGCCCTTGTGATAATCCAGCCCTGGCAGTCCCAATTTAAAAATAAAAAAAGATGAGAATTGCCAAACTGTATAAAGAATAAACAACTGTTCCAAAAATGAAATTCTATCCATAGATCTGTGCTTTGCATCTCTGATTTGTATATACACCTGCACAAGTATATTGGGTTGCTTACTTATGTGTATGGTACGTTCAACCACATCCAAATTCAAACATTCTCCAAAAATCAGGATATTTTCAGATAACCACTTTTGTTCATTTGTGGTATCCACTCTCCTAAAATGAGTATAATTTCCAAAATACTGAAGTTTTTCTAAATAATTTCCAAAGAGGCTTTCAACTCTGTTTCAGACACAAAATACAGCTAATTTTTGGTCACAGTAGAGCAATTCTTTGTCATATCTTTGGATACCACCAGGCCTACTTTACTTTTCTAGCTCTGATTTATACATACCTCTGCCTGATGTTTATTCTCCTTTTGTGTTGTAAAGAGGTGAAGGATCATAAATAAAACACTTACGAAAAAGTTGCTATTTTTTATTGTGCATGTGTAAGAGTAACATGCCAAAGGGATGAAGTTCTCTTTTATCCAGGATGAAGAGATGTACTACATTTGGAACAGCAAATACCATCTTTATGGCAACAATTAAAGTTGTATGTGCATTAATTTAAACAGTTCATCTTGAAAATGCATGATTGTTTTTCTACTTATAATTTAAACTTAATTTCTAAGAAAACAATATATTCTGAAATCAGCAGGCAGATGTGGAAGCCTGATGACGTCTAATTATCATTAACTTTATGTAAAAGGTGGTGCTCCAGGAAGCCAAAGTTTGTCATGGAAGTGAAGAGGAAGCGGTAAACTAAACCCCCAGAAAGACTCTTGGGAGTTTTCTTGTGTACTGTCATCTGTCACACCAGTCATCCACTCTGGTGGATGTTTCATATTTTTTCTCACAGCCACAGCTTCTGGAGTTATGTTTTTATGTGAAAATTTTGTCAAGTGAGTTTCTAGGCCTCTGGGCTGTGCACAAAAAGTTTGAAACATTAATGGAGCAAAGAAAAGAAGTAAATTTAGAAGAATTAACAATTTGTTAAAGTCTCAGTTTTTAAGCTGATACTCATGCTTCTTTGTAAGGAATTGGTTTATCCTTTTCTCTTCTCCTGCTGTATAAAAATTGGCTGCCTGTCGTCCAAGATAATGATCCACAACAACTCCATGGTGGAAGTGACAGTAATGGCAAAATGATGTCATTTGGGTAGATATTAAATGGAAAACAAAAATTGAGTTAAATTTCTCACTATTACAGTCTCATTAAAAACACTCCAAGGACATTTTCGTCTTCATTTGTGATCTCTATTTTAATACATACTGCATATCATTTAACAATAAATCATTTAGGTTGGCTTTTTCAAGTTTGTATTTTGTAGTATTTTTTAAAGCATTAAAAGAAACGTGGCCACTAAATATAGTTTATGTTATAAAATAGTGGTGTCACAAATGACTTAAGCCATTTTTCATAGCCTCAGGTGTATAGTGTTAGAGCTGGTTTAACAACTCCTTGGAACCATGCTATCTTCCAGCTGCATACTAGGCAGGAAGAGGAAAAAAAAGAAAAAACAGACCACACCCACAGTAAGCCCTTCTAACTTTTTACAGGTACTGTTCCCTTTATCAGACTTCCCTCCAAAATGTTTCAACACCAGTCTGCCCTGCTCCGTCCTCCTTTGTTCCTTCCTCTAACACAGATCCTACAACCACAATATATTGAGCCTTCAAAGGATAGCGGGATGAGCTTGGCAATAGGATGACATTGTGCGACATCATGAACCAGCAAAAGTCAAAAATAGTATAACTAATAAGGAGCAGCTCCCTGAACACCATTTTAAACATCTTTCAACCTTTGAAGAAACTTTCAAGTTGATGAATGGGGACTTACGCGTCTGTACACAGGAACTTGTTAATGGCAAGAACAATTTTACAAGTTTGTGTAATCTTTGTCTTGAAAAATGTGCCATAGAAAAACCCTTTATGAGGAGCACGAGTTTGTGAACTCTTGCCCTTTTAGTTGTCTGGACTCATGGGGATATTCTTGCTATTGGGGCTTTGTGGTATTGGACCCACACTTATTTATGATTAGAAGAAATACTATGCCTAACTGTATACTGGTAGGAAAAGAGGCTCATGTTTCTTCCCTCTGAAAAAGCAATAGCTTTGGCTTGTTTTCTCTTTGCTACTAAATCTGTTGAGATGCTTTATACAGTCAAGATAACCCAAACTCTGCTACAGAAACAAAATCTGGAACTTCTTCCTTTGGTCTCACTGGTGGACCTTGTACTTGATAAGCTACATCCAGTGGATTGCCTCGGGTGGACCCTGCCAGCAGGCTCTCAGCTTAGACTCATTGTAGGGGAGCAGGATGAGGACTTCATCCACTGGTTCAAATGTCTGAACACATGTTCTCTGATTTTAGCCTCTTACCTGTGCCTCTTGGAGATACTTCCTCATGACAGTGCCCACCTGGGTGAGGTGTTTATGTAGCTAGAACATACACTATAGTATCTCAGATCAAGATAGGATCTGCTTCCACATGAAATCCAGCCAGCCTTGTGGTTGGTGGCCATTTAGGAGTTTGAAAGGTGAGAATTTTATGGAGGCCTATGGTGCTCCCCACACTACCAGTAATGGGAGGAATCAGCTAGTCCCAGCAGCAGAGTTTGTCCAGGGAGAGCTTCCGGAGCATGGTCTTTAGCATGGTTGAAGTGCTCAAGCAATCCATCCATCTGAGGATGATATATGGCTGTCCAGTGCCTTTTTATCCTCAGGAAGGCACAAACCTCTCAGAGAAGTTGAGGTGCAAAATTTGTCCGTTGGCGTGTGAGGATATCTCAGGGCAAGCCTGCCTGGGTGAAGATCTTTAAAAGTGCTGCTGCAGTGGTTCCAGTGGTGGCACTGTTCAGTGGCACAGCCTCGGGGAAGTGAGTGGCATAGTCCACCACCATGAGGATGTACCAGAAACCTCCACCATGTCCATGGCTACCCTCTCAAAGGGTATGCCCATCAGTGGGGCTTTTGGTACCCCCTGTCAGCTCCAACAACTGGCACTCTGGGCATGTAGTGCAGCAGTCTTTAACATCCTGGTGAATACTGGGCCAGAAAAACTAGTCCAGAACCTGGCCTAGGATTTTTTCCAGGGCCAGGTGACCAGTGGCCAGGACATCATTGGCCAGTCACAGAAAAGCCTGCTGATGGCAGTGAGGAACTGCTAGTTAGGATTGGGGCTCTTGGGTCCAAGAGTCCTGTTTGACTTAGTGTAGCCAGTCTTTGACAGCTCAAATTAGGGCCACTGAGTGAGCCACTGTGCATCTACTATAATGCCATCCTTGCAGACCAACTGGTCATATTCATTGCTCAGCGTGGAGTTGTCCTTTTTTGCTCTCTGCAGAAGTTTATGGCTGTATCTAGTTGGGCATCTTCCCCTTCTGGTGGGATAGGTGCCTTGTAATCCATGGGGACTGTGACTTTCCCCTCCTGCAATTTTTTTTGGTGTATCATTGTGCCTCCCTGATTGCCTACTCCTGGGCCCCACTTACCCCACCTTGCTAGGTGAACCCCCCACTCCTTGGTCTGCTCACACTAGCCTCATCTATGTAATCAATCACAGGAAGAAGGGTTCCATACTAGCTACTCATGGGGTGGATCACAGCGTACAGCCCCAGCTCCCAGATGCAATCCCCACAACTTCTGCCTTGCAAGGATCAGGACCCTTCCTGATTACTGTAAGCTAACAAGGAAACTGATATGCTTGGCCTTTGCTCCAAGTTAGGTACTTACACTTTCACACTCTTTCCAAAATCCACATTGCTTTATGTAAAACAAGCACTGGTTTATTGATTAAGACACTATTTTAAGTGAGTATATAGCAAATCAATGCCAAAATCAGATAATCAATCAGTCAAGGAGTTTATCACAATCAAATAAAAGATAACTTGCATTCTAAACTGAAAATCACTGTTAGAGTGTATTTCCAGCTTACCCACATGCTTTGACCACTGACGGTTTTGCAGCCAGGTTTTCACAGCTATGGGGATAGATAGAATTCTTCCAGTTGCTTTCAGGAGGAAATCCAGGAGTAAAAAGCCCCACTCAGTTCAAAGAGTGTCTTTCTCTTCTTCTCAGTCTTCCACCACCCCTCCCTCCAGGGGTCAAGTGATTGACCCTGGCCAGAAAGGGGGAGGGTGATCTGCCCCTCTTGATCCAAGGTGCTACAGATGCTTAGCTAGTCCATTGTTCTGTTATGCATACCTTCACTTGTGTGTTGGTTGCAGCTCTGACTGCCTGCTCCTATTTGAGCCATGTGAACTACACCTAGAGACATGTTTCATATCTGAACACAAGTATGATGCTGCAGTAATCATTATACCATAACAATAAAGCAGAGCATGCCATGAGCATTCAAAAACACATTACATGATACACTGTGCATTTAACCACATATATACATTGCAAGGCTAAACAGAAGATCACATTATAGGTGTGTGAGGAGGTGCAGCACACCACAGGGACCTATTCTGCCAGTGGCACTTGGACTCATGTTCCTCTGCCTTCATGTAATTGTGTTATACTTGAAATACAAAAAACTAGCAGGATCTTAATCAGGTGGGCAAGGGGATATGCCATGTTTATTGTAAATGTAAGAATAGCAAAAACCAGTCAAACACATACTCATACCCAAGAAGTTCTGCAGGTAGGTGTGATATAATCACCAGTCCTTTTATGTGTTTCTCAAGCCAGTCTTGTCACCAGCTAGACTGGACACAAAGAGGGAGCCTGGCTTCTTTCAGTCATGAATCTGATGCCCCAAGATGACGCTAGCAGAACTAGACCCAAAGGTTCCATGTTCTTGTCCCGTCCTTTATACTTGCTGGCTTTCATATAACTCTATGGGCTTTGTTATGTCACGCTGCCTCAGGGCTCTTGTGTGATCATTTATCACTGTCACTTGCAGACATGACTTTCATTTTCTCTTGAATATACTTTGTTCTTTTCTTTCTGGGGTGGATCCTCCCTCTTGCTTTTTTCAGCAATTAGTCTGCATTCTTCAGCCATTGTGGTGATACTTGCATTTCATCAGGACAGGCTGACATCAGAGACCGATCCCATCACACACATCCTTTGTGCACACATCTCATTCACATATCTAAATGAAATTACACAGTATACACCTAAACCAAGGTTCATTAAGAATACAAAATGGAGTATATTATTCAAGATAGAGTTCACTTATGCCACACTTAACATTCTTGTCTCACTTATACAGTAAAACAAGGAGTTAACATTTGATTTGGTTGCATAGCTCCTGAGGGTGGCTCACCATTGGGATGGTCCCCCTTAAGGTCACTGAGACCCAGATTTCATTTCTACCTCCACACTCTTGGGGTGATCTTTCTTAAGAGCCATGTGGGCAAGGATTCCTAGAAGGCTGATATTTCACAGAACTGGTGGGACAGGACAACTCCAGGGTGACTCCCATCATTGTTCAGTCAGTCTGGCCACTGTCAGGACCACCTTATCTGTGGGGTGTGTCTTCACATCCCTTTGGATGCGGCAGAGGGGAATCTGACTTTGGGTCTAGCTATGGTTAATAACTAGTTTCTAGTGCAGTAAGGTCTACCCAAACCCAGAATGAACTAGGGCTTGTACGCATACCTTTCCAAGGACCGTGGGGCTGGGACTTTGGTGGCAAAGGGGTGATAGGCACACTATTTGCTTGTGCACACCTGGCCATAGGAGCTGACCACCTCGTGGTGTTGACATTGTCAATGTTGGTAGCATCAACAATGAAATTGGCAGTCATCATGAGGTAGGTCCTGCCCCACAGTTGGCAGGGGTTGGATCACAAAGGTAGGAGCCTTTGACTGGCAGGAAATCCTCAATCAACTGTACAGCCATGCTCAAAGTGGGGAGCTGGTGTAGCATGACCCAAATCTGACCTTGTGCCCCCAGTAATTGTTTCTGGGTAGCTTGCTTTTGGAAATGGTTCCTGGTCTACCAGCTGATCCCAGTCCATGGTGGCTTCTGCTAGTGGTGGGCTAAGAATGGGTGCAGTTCAGCTTGCCTTCAGGGTGTTGGCTGCCTGCAATTTCCATCACTTGTAGGGATGCAGATCTGTCCTTCCTTGTCAGTTCGTGAGGGAGGACAAGCCCCCATGCTGTTGTGCCTGTGTAGACAGGCTCAAAGCAGAGAATTAGCTCTCTCTGGCACCCAGGTCCTCCGGCATGGCCAGGAGATTAAGCAATCTATGGCTCCAGGCCCTCAAGCAGGGTGGGCAACTAAACAGTCTGTGGTCCTGGGGCCCTCAGACAAGAGAGGGCACTGAAGGGCAAGGCAGGAGTGAGAAGCAACCAGAGTTTAGAGCTCGTAGGCAGCGTTGTGCGCCAAATACACTCTAGGGGATCAGGTCTTTGGTGGGTTCCTGAGGTATGAAGTCATCAGTTTCCCCAGGGCAAATGGTTGGTGGCTGTCCCAGTGGTTCCTTGGTATCCTGGGTGGCAGGCAGCTCCTTGCCATTCCAGGCTGCTCCTTGGCATCCAGGAGACAGGCATCTCTGACAGTGTGGGAGAGGCAACCTTCTTCTCCAACAATTCCCCTTAACTAAGCTAGTGGGCCTACCATTTGTACTTCCTCTTTTGCCTCACCCCTCTCCTTTTGATGGGATGGGCATACACGCCTTGGATCTGGCCACCTGGGCGCAGGGGTAGGTACCCCTATCCATCTCAGTGGGTTGGTCACGTCCCTTATAACACACACTTTGCTTTTAGGTTAGAGATTCAAAGTACATGAGCAGCGAGCAGTGTCTGAAAGTTAATTGCTTTTTGATGTTTACTGATTTATCTGATGTAAGGAGGTGGGCTCTCCCCAGTTTCTAGTAGGTAAGTGTCCTCATCAAACTACTACCAACACTGAGGCTCTTGTTAGAATCATGCAACGGGCCAAGACTAAACAAGTCTGGAGTCAGAACAGCTTTCCTCCAGTGGTCCCTCAAGTCAGGATGGAGGACCACTGGTATGACATGACAATGTAAGGAAGCTGCACTGATACGGTCAGTGTTTTCTAGATAAATAAAGGACTTTCTTTTGCTGTCAGACTTTCAAAGTCAGACTTTCAAAAGCATTAAGTTCACTTTAAAAGGAGTCATTATGGAACTACTGCTCTATAGTTTAAGTGATTCAATCTCTGTTATATATAACAATCACAATGTATCCCTCCTGCACTGTTTAAGCACTTACTAGTTGAGTATGAAATGAATATTCTGAGAATGTAAAAGTAAATCTATGAACTAGATCTAAAATTAAAAACTGGATCCTTAAAGAAATTATAATTTTTCATTTTTTTCTTTGTCTCAAATGATTTTAACATTGGATGAACACAATTACTTCAAATTTTTCTGTATAGCTAAACTGAAATTTTGTGCATAGGCTATACTTAAAGAAATTAATGATTGATTGATCCAATTTTGTGATTATATAGGCTACAAACACAGATCAACAGCTCAGATAATTTTGAAGTGGAGCCATTGTGATATCAAAGGTAACTAAACCAATCTTCATCCTGCTTCCTCTAATTTGCATGGAACATTTGATTAACAATAGGCTGTTATAATTCAGTGGAATAGGCAATTAGACACATGGCCATAGGTTTCAGTGGTAGATTACTTAGCTCAACTGTTCTTTAAAGAGTCTGTAGTATGAAGTTGACTTGGGCATCTATGCATGAAAGATTCCCCTTGACACTGCTGCTCTATCATTCAATGAGGCAATACTACTCAGGGAGCTGAAGCAAGAGTGCAGGGGGAGACATGGATATCCAGGCAGGCCCTCTTAAAGGTCCAGAGAGGCCTGGGCCACTTCCAGCATTTGAGGCCCCTAAATCTAAGCCGAGAAAGTGTCACCTATTTTTCCGATAGGGATGTGCATAAAAACAAGCTGCAAAATTGATCAAAAGCTACTTGTCAGCTCTGTGTTCTTGGGGAACCAGGACATTGCACACAGCTTCTCTGACTCACATGAACACCCCCCACCAGCCTCTGCTTGAACCAAAAACGAAGAAATGGCAATGGGAGACTGTGAAGGGGCAGTTGTCTCACACTGGCAGTTATAGGGTTAAGTGGCCCTGGGAGGGAGGACAGACTGCTAGTATAAAAAGGGAGCAGCAGGGCAAGTAGCTGCTTAGTTTGCCTTGGGAAGCTGGAGGGAGGAGGTTTTCTGTCAAGCTGGCTAAGGGAGCCAGCACCCTGGAGAGCTCTGAGTGCTGAGAGCTAACCAGGAGCTGGGGATCCTGTAAGGGGTGAATGGTGGGAGTAGCTGGAGCAGCAGTCCAGAGGCAAGGAGTTGGGTGTGGATGGTGGTTGTACTCTGATGCGGTGAGTGGCTGTGGGTGCTTGGGGGCTGTGGGGTTAGTGGCCCAGGGTGCTGGTGTGGACTGTTGTAGAGTGACTGTAGGGATGTGAAAGGCCTCAAAAGAGACATTTAGGGACCCTGGGCTGGGGCCCAGAGAAGTGGGTGGACCTGAGGCCTACCCCACTTCCCCAGTGTGCCAGGAGCAGCATGGGTGCCAGAAGTAGCACAGGCTGGCTGACCACTGGCTTTTATTAGTGGCTGGAAAGGAAGACAGCTGGACTGTAGCCTGAAAGGGGTGAACTTGGGCTTGACTAGAGAGCTAAGGCCCCAAAAGAGGACTTGGGTTGGGAGTCAACTGTGAGACAGCGGTGGAGCACAGACCACCAGCAGGGGTGGGCCCAACGCCAGCGACGCCACTGGCCAGAAACAACCCTAGTGTTCTACCTTGGACTGTTGTTTCCTCCCTACAAAATCCCATACCCAAGTTCAAAATTCTATTCTGATGCCTGGATTCAAAAGCTGCATCACTTCCACTGGAACTTCACCTTTTCCTTACTGATCATGTCGGGGACTCTGCCTGTCTCAAATACTCTGGACCTTCAGCTGAATAGCCTGTCTTCCAGGAACCTTTGAGCTGCGCTAAGTGGTGAGATGCCCCTTTCGCCCCTACCTCAACTTTATCTTTCTCTTAGTCTAGGTCTAACTCTAAACCTGATCTTTGTAATATCAACTCTGGCTAAATTTTGCCAGTACTGCAATTGAAACTGGGTAATATTGTAATTGTTTAATTGCTTATCTCTCCTTCTGTAGTTCATATTGTAACTCAGGGGTTGGCAGCCTTTGCTTGTCCTAGTGCTGGCCCTGCTCACCTCAGTCTCAGTCAGTGCTGAGGATGGGGACAAAAGGGTGGGGGGGCAGGTCTCCAGTTCGGGGCCAGGGCTGGCACCCACCCCCACTGGCAGCGGCAAGCTGGGTCAGCAGGGGAAGCCAGCTCCACACCTGCGGTCCTCCCTGGCTGCCTGCAAGCTGGGGCAGTGGGGGAAGCCGGCTCTGCATCCGCAGTCCCCACTGGCTGCCCACCAGGGGGCCATGTTGCCACACCTCCCATGGTGCCCCTCTCCTGAATCGAAATAGCACGTCCTGTGTCTGGACTTGCTATTTCGATTTGGTGTTTTTCCTTAATTTGATTTAAGTTAAATTAAATTAAATATTTTATTTTGAATTAGCTTACTTTGAAATAACTTATTTCAAAATAAGCATCTATGTGTGAACATAGCCTATGATTCTAGAACAATTTCAAAGTGACAGTGGGGATAACAATGTGCTGAACTTGTAGCATGCTAAGGGTGGCAGCTGCAAAGTGTTGCTCTGCCCGGCCTATAGAGCAGGGGTCTCAAACACGTGGCCCATGGGCTGCATGCGGCACCTAAAGCTATTTCCTATGGCCTGCAATAACACTACTGTTACCAATATTTGCAATATTGTTGTATGAAAAGTTTTCAATTGTGCGGCCCTCGGGCTAACGTTCTAGTCTTCATGCAGCCCTCTACTAGTCCTCAAGTGGCCCTTGTGGTGGTTTGAGTTTAAGACCCCCGCTATAGAGTCCTGGGGCCCATAAGGGGGACAACTGAAAAGTGCTGTTGAGTCCAGCATGCTTGGATCTGTGCTCTATTCCAGTGCAGCGACAGTGGGCATATAAGGAGGGCAGTAGAGAAGTGCCATGTAACCTAGTTTAGTGAGTTCATATAAGGGGTAGGCTGACAGACTCACTCCTCTCAGATGCACTTTATTAATAGATGAATGAGTCTGTGGGTGGTTAAATTAGATCCTGCAAAGGTAGGTCCATTGGGAGGGGATGTGCAGAAAGGAGAATTAAGCTCCATATAAAAACATGAGTAACACAGGCAGCACATCAATAGGATTAAAATTCTTGCATCTCCAGAGGAAAGTAGCTCTAATAAATGAGCACCCTAAGGTTATGGTCAAATCTGATCACACAAATGCCAAAATTAAAAAGGGTCTGAAGTTAAGGACCCCCTTGAGCCTGAGGCCAGGCCAAAGGGCCCTCCTTTCCCCTCACCAACTGGCCCTACATCCAGGAATTGGTCTCCCTCTATTACTCTCCCCATATTAAACATTTTATTCACACAGCCCTTAACAGCAGACTAAAAGCCAGATTTACAATATAGTTTTGTGTGACTCGGGCAATGTAAAGCAGCTGTGAACTCAGTTTAACTGTCTCATGCACACTGGTTTCTTTGCATTAAAAATTTATAATAGCATTATTTTTTGAATTCTTGTGTTTGTTTAAAAACTAAGGCAGTTCCCAAACAAAAACCTGCATTGGGATGTTACGGTTGAGAGTATGTATCAGTAATGTAGGGAGTGGATCTAAAACACTGAGATATTGTAATTATCTCAAACTCAAGCATTATTGGTCTAGACCAGGGGTGGCCAAAGTTATGGAACTCAAGAGCCACACAAGTTGATTATTAAACCTTCAAGAGCCACACTCAGGCATATAGCCACATACTTTTACCTACTCCAAAATTACTAAGTTTAAAATTCATTGCACACTTTAATTTTATCATAAAAAGAGGACAAATTTGATCCTAGTAATGTCAGATTCTAATAATTACTTATGGTTACCATGAAAATTAGGCCTATACAGTAAAAAGTTAGCTACTACTCAATGTAGAAGACTGCAGGCTAGCGGCGAGTTATTTAAAATCCCAACTATGCTGCACTTCTCCCTACCATCCCCACCCATGCTGCGCTTCTCCCCATCATCCTGACCCCATCCTGAACTCCTAGGCTGTGGCTGCTTTCCTAAATTGATTTGCTGACGGTCTTCCGGGAGCCATACTTTTTCATTCAAGAGCCGCATGTGGCTCCCGAGCCACAGTTTGGCCATGCCTGGTTTAGACAATTCAGCGTTAAGGTGTAACCCTTCCGGCAGACCAAGATGACAGCAGTAAAAGGCCAGGTTCTATATCTAGGGGTTCCAAAACAATGTTACAACACTAAATGGCTCGAGCTCCCACCTAGACTCCTGGGAAATCACTCACCACTTTCTCAGTTCTGTAGAGGGGCAATGCTTCCCTGCTTGCAAGCACAAGTTTAAGTGTAGTACATAAAATTTTTAATAGTAGCATAAAGGAATACATATAGAGGCAATATCAAAACGAGCACTGGTTTGGAGAATCAGTGCAAGGCAGGATTCCCATAAAACCCAACAAGCAGAACTCACTTCACCCCAGTGTATGTAGAACCTGGCCTGCACTTCTCCATTACCGCCATCCTGATCATCACAGCGGTCATCATAGTTTATATTATTAATATTTTAATTTATAAATATTAATATTTCATATTTATAATAATCCATATGTGATATGCCATGTCTGGTATCAATAAACAGGCTGTAATCTGCTAGGAATGATTATGTAATTTATATGTAGGTATCATATTTGTGTGAGAAATTAGGAATCTTATTTGTTTTATGTGTGTTCCAAGTTGTTTGAGCTGAGGCAATGCCCAACTGGGCGTCTGCAAGCTATTGTTGTATTAATGGCCCACCAAGAGGGGTCCGAGCTGGAATGGTCCTAAGAAGAAACCTGTCTGACCAGTTACCCAGACTGACCATGTGGCCCAACTCCATTTTGGTCTGGCAAGACTCTCAGATAAAAGGCAGGGGACCCATCTCCAGTTTGTTTTTAGTCTTCAGTCTTCAGTCTGTCTGCAGCCAACACCCCCCTCTGGAACTATTCTCCTGGGACTGAACAAAGGACCGAGACCCACCCAGCTGCTGCTGCTGCTGCTGCTGCTGGGTGCAAACCACAGGAGTGGGACTAATCTGCAAACTACAGTATCACCAAGGATTTGTTTTCTATGGACTCTAAACCATTTGTATGTAAATGTTTCACTTTGACCTTTTAACATCTCTCATATTTTGTTTGTTTTCTTTTTATATTAAACCTTTAGTTGTAGTTACTAAAGGATTGGCTGTCAGTGTGGTATTTTGGGTAAGATCCAAACCCATATTGTTCTGGGTGATGTGGCTGGCCCCTTGGGGTCAGGAGAACCTATTTCTTTAAGAGAGCCAGTGGCTTGGGGGACCAGAGGAGCTGATGTGCAATAAAGGGGGCTGCTTCTGTTTTGTTATGCTTGGTTATGACCAGAGTGGAGAATCAGAAGCATGTTTTGTTACTGACTGGGAGACTGGTTTAAGTACCACCCGTCAGTGGTTTGGGGTTTGGCCCCCAGTTTTGCAGCTTGCCCTGATTTTGGCACATTCAGAAGGTTATCCCAGGAGGCCTGGGTCACAGAGGCCACCACCCCCTGGCTGCCCTGGGGCTATATATGTGGCCGCCACCCCATCCCACCTCAGTTCCATTTTCCGCCCTTAGTGATGGTATCAGAACAGCCTGCTCCTTGCAATCACACGAGCAGCCTGTCTCTCTGTCTTTTATAAGCCACCTGTTTGACTCGGAGAACCTCTTCGTGGACGTCATTCCACTGAAAAGCACCACTCTCACTGAGCGCGCAGCTTCAGAGCAGGAAACTCACTCCTACTCCCCGGCTGCCACGCCAGGGATTAAATCTTGTGCTGCCTGTGGCAAGGGCTTTCCGCAGGACAACCCCCACGAGAAGTGCCTCCAGTGCTTGGGCAGAGCCCATCTGGCACCGAGTGCTCAATCTGTAAGTCCTTCAAACCGCAGACCATTAAGGACAGAGAGCAAAGGTGCTGTGCATTGGCCTTAGAGCAAGTGCTGCAGCCTACCTCTAAAGCTTCGGGGCTTCCTTTGGCACCGTGTGCTGGCTCGGCACTGGAGCCTTCCTGGCATTGCTCTCCTTGAGAGCAAAAGAAGATGAGCTCGGTACTAGCGTTGGTACCAAAGTGTCGACACCACTCTATGTCCCCCACCTGTGGGTCACGTCGGGATCGGCAGGAGTCAGTGCCAGTCCCTATCACTCTGGAGGCCTTTGGCTATGTCCACACACAGGGGGTTGTTTTGAAATAGGTTATTTTGAAACAAGTCGTTTCGAAATAACACCCTTATTTCTAAACGACTTAATTCGAAATAACAAAAAAAATATTGAAATAAGGGAAAAGCGGGAATCGAAATAGCATGTCCACACTGTGGACTTGCTATTTTGCTTCAGGGGCAGGGCACCATGGGAGGTGAGGCAACATGGCCACCTCCCTGGACCATGTCAGCGGCCATTTTGGTAGCCAATCCTATAAAAGCTGGCCCCGACCTCACTTCCGTGTCCACTCTGGCTAGCAGGACTCTGCAAGCGATGGACACTGCCCCGCTGCCCAGCCAGCGCCGTATGACACACAGACTCTCTGCCCGCCTGCAGAGTGTCCTGCTGATGTGGGACACTCTGCTCGCAGACCCAGATGGTGCCCAGCCTCTGCCCGAAGCTGTCATCCAGCTGGGCCGCAGAGCAGAGCTATTGCCCCTGCCCCCCTCCTTGCCTCGCCAGGTCTGGACCCAGGAGACCAGCCCAGACTGGTGGGAATGGGTAGTGCTGCGGACCTGGGGGGACGACCAGTGGAGGAGGAACTTCAGGATGACCAGGGCCAGCTTCAACCTCCTGGTCACAGAACTCGCCCCACCGCTGTGCCGAAGGGACACCCCCATGAGGCTTGCCATCCCTGTGGACAAAAGAGTGGCCATCGCCCTCTGGAAGATGACCACTCCGGAGTTGCACAGGTTTGTGGTGCACCTCTTCAGTGTCGGGAGGTCCACCACCAGCAACATCCTCATGGTGGTCACCAGGGCCATCACCTGGGTCCTGCTCTGACGCCTGGTCACTCAAAGGGAGCTGCAGGACACCATTCCCGGCATGGCCACCCTCGGCTTCCCCAGTTGTGCGGGATCCTGGACGCGGCGCACATTCCCATGCGAGCCCTGGCGCACAGAGCCACAGAGTACCACAATAGGAAGGGGTACCATTCCATCATCCTGCAGGCTATTGTGGACCACTGCGGCCTGTTCCAGAACTGTTATGTGGGATGGCCAGGGAGGGCCCACGATGCCAGGGTCCTCCATAACTCTGCCCTGTACCGGGGCATGGAGGCGGGCAACTTCTTCCCTCCGCATAACATCAATGTTGGGGGAGTAGAAGTGCCCGTCCTCATTGTGGCGGACGTGGCCTATCCCCTACGCCCCCGGCTCATGCGGCCGTATGCAGGGCCCCTTGATCCCGGTGGCAGATTTTCAACCACCGCCTGACCCGCTGCCGCCAGGTGGTTGAGCGGGCATTTGGCCGCCTCAAGGCTCCCTGGAGGTGCCTCCTTACCCGCCTCCACCTCGCAGAGAGGACAACGCCGCAAGTGATCAGTGTGTGCATGGCCCTGCACAACTACTGCGAGCAGCGGGATGAGCCCATTGCACCTGCATGGGAAGCTGAGGCACGACTCCTTGCCGGGGACTACGAGGAACCCAGACCCGTGCCCACAGGGGACAAGCCATCCCAGAGAGCCTTGACAGTTTGCGATGCATTTATGATCACCTTCACCCAGGAGGAACTCTGAGGGCCAGGCCTGCCCTGCCCCACACCACCGTCTCCCCCGTTTGCCCACAGCCAGCCCCCACTCATCCACCCGCACTGTGAACTACCCCCAAATAAAACCACTCAACACCAAGAATGCATTTCTAACTATTTATTCAACAATACAGGGGTTGGGGCAGGGAAGGGCTGGGGAGTTACAGGATGGGGAAATGTGGGGCCAGTCTGGGGGAGGGGCCAGCAACTTGGAAGGGGGAGTTCGGGGAGGGGGCCAGCAACTTGGAAGGGGGAGTTCAGGGAGTTCGGGGAGGGGGCCAGCAACTTGGAAGCGGGAAGGGGGTGGGAGAGTCTGGGTGGCAGGGGAGAAGTCAGGCAGGGCCTGTGGGGGAGTCCAGGGGTGGTGGCGTACCACGCCCTTGCCCATGGCTGCCCTGGGTCTGGGGTCGCTTCCAGGCAGGGCCAGGTGGCAGATCCCCTGCAGGTTGTGGAGGGGCTGTCTGCTCCACCAGCTGCGGTCACTGGTGGCGATGGCTTCAACCGCGGGTGGGAGGCGGTCGCTCAGGCGCTCAATGGCCTGCACCTGGTGCTCACTGGCCTGTGCCTGGCGCTCCAGGGACACAACCACCTGGTCGTCCACTGCTGCCGCCTGCTGCAGCAGACGGAGGGCTATGTTCTGCAGCTGGGCTTTCTCCCATCTCCAGGCCCGGGTGGACACCTCTGTCCACTCCCTGAGCTTCTTGAGGCTGTCAAGCAGCTCTGCCTGCGACCAGGGGGCCCTCCTCCTCCTCCTCGGTGCCCTCGGGCTGAGGCGCCAGGCTGGTGGTGGTGGCTGGCAAGAGGCTGGGCAACCTGCTGGAGGGAAACAGAAAACACAGTTGGCCCCTGCCGCCTGCTGGCCCCTGTCTGTGTGCAGCCTGTCTGCAGCACACGCCTCTGCCCTGACTGTCAGCAGGACCCAGGATCCCGTGGGACATTGCCCTGGGGTAGGGCTACCAGCTTGCAAAAGTACCAAATGGAGGACATTGGAGGACACTGGGAGAAAATGTTGTCTGGCTGTGGTATTCGTTGGTGTTTAGGGGGCCCTGGAACACTTGCCTGTACAAATCAGTATTCTATGGCATTCCAGGATCCTTCAACCCCTACCATAAAATGCCTGGCAAACTCCTGTATTTTAAACTGCCTGGCAGACAGAATGTGAGGATAAAAAGAAGAACAAGACAGTAAAAAGGGGACCATGTTCTCCTTTTGCCCAACATCTGGGACCCGTACCCTGGAGGCACACATGCTAGTGGTGCCCACAAGGGTGAGCTGGACTCACTCATGCTTTGCTCTAGGGGGTCTCTCAAGGCTGCTTGCCAGTGGTGTGGCCTGCATGCTCTCCACCCCAGCCAAGATGCGGCTGCATCTTTGACACCTAGCCGCTGTTAACCACCCCCAGGCACACAGGGGCCTGTGACCCCCGGTGCCACCTGCCTCTGTGGGACCCATGGCCAAGGGGGGACCTCTGCACCCGCCAACCCTGTGCCCTACCTGCCCCAGTGCCCGTCCCTGTACCCCCTCGCTGCCCGTGATCTGTTGGACAGGACCAGCCCTGTGTGCCTCTGCGGGAGGGGAATACTTCCCCACGGGGGCTCCAGAGGTCCGGCGAGACATCCCAGGGTCCATGTCGGAGTCTGCAGGGGCCGGGATGGTATCAGGCCCCTCGTCCTCTGTGCTGCTCTACACCTCGGGGCTGGCGAACAGCTCCGGGATGCTGGGGGTAGCCTCTGCCGCCGGTGGTGCTGCGGCAGGAGGCCCCCCGATGGAGACATCGGAGCCTGTCCCCGCTGCCTCCGGGCCTGACAACGGGCTCTGCTGCACCCCTGTGTCCAGAGCCTCAGTGGGGAGACCGCTGGGCTCTGGACCCAGGAATGCATGCAGCTCCTCAAAGTAGGGGCAGGTGGCTGTGCTCCCTGCCCCCTGAAGCTCCCGGGCCTCCCAGGTCTGGACATGGTCCTGGCGCAAGGCCTTGACCTTGCTGCAGACCTGCTCGATCATCCGTGCATGCCCCTGTTCAGACACTGCAGCCGCAATGGCCAAATAAATGTCCCGGTTCCGGTGGCTGGCCCGGAACCGGGACATGATGTCTGGCCACTGCCAGATGTTGAGGAGGCAGCGCACCTCCTCTGGGGTCCAGACAGGGGCCCTGCGTCACCTCCCTGCGGCACTGGTCCCCTGGGAGGCCATGCCTGTGGAAGCCTCAGGACACATTGCCTGACAGGCACGCCCTGGGAGGAACTTCCTGTTTCCCCAGGGTGCTGTGCATCCTGGGAAGAAGGTCATACTGTTATTTCGAAACAACGCTTGTTTCGAAATAACATGTCCGGACAACGGTTATTTAGAAACGAGTCGTTTCAAAATAACTGTCATTTCAAAACAGCATGTCCCAATGGCGTTATTTCAAAACAACTTGTTTCGAAATAACCGTTGTTTCGAAACGGAAGGGGTTTAAGCCATTTCGAAACGATGGCTCTTGTTTCAAAACAACGGAATCCGTTGTTTCAAAGCGAGAGTACATTGTGTGGACATGCTGTTTCTTATTTTGAAACAACCTGTGTTGTTTCGAAATAAGAAGCCTGTGTAGAGATACCCTTTGAGGCAGTGAAGACACTCCTCCTCCTGCCAACGCCTCCCACCCAGTGCCCCCCACGAAAAGGAGTAAACTGTCCTTCACCTTGGGAGCCTGGTCGCCTCGAAAGTGGCACCAAACTCTGTCGCCGATCTCGGTACTGAGTTCCCTAGCACCAGAGCCAGCCATGAAAAAAGGCCCCAGTACTATTGAGTCCTCCCCTCAGCACAGTGTTACCCTGCCTTTTCCGGCACTGCAAACACAGCCCCATGAGGCTTCTCGATCCCTGAGCCCTGAGGAACGTGTCTCGAGGGGGCATAAACGACCCCATCCACAGCCCTTAGTACCGACGCCCTATAGGTACTGACTCCATGAAGGTCTCCCCAGGAGACCCCAACAGGTTCCTGTGGTACTGTTCAGCCCAGCTCGGCCCCATGTCGTCCAGCACTGAATAGAGCCCTGAACCCCATGCCCCATTCCTACAGTGGGGACCTCATGGCACACTTCGACTTTCTTTGCCATGTTTGTGCTCATGTGGGGTTGGAGGCTTATTCTCTCAGAGGGCCTAGTGACACTTTGTGTGGCCTGATGTTCATTTCATCTGAGTCCATAACAGTTGCCCTGCACCCTAGCAGACGGGACCTTACCATGTCATGTTGGGAAACCCCTGGGTCCATTGCGCCTGTATCGGACACGGTGGGCCATAAATGCCAGGTCTCTGCAAGGGAGTTCCCCTTCCTCACCTACCACCAGGCACCTTCTCAAGGGGTGGTGGAAGCAGCGCTAGGCCCAGGGCTGGATTCTCACGACTTTTTCCTGGCATCGAGGGATGTGAGGGAGTTAGCTCTCCTGGGGTGGAAGGCTTACTCCTCCTCTACCTTACAGCTACAGGTAGCCAGTAATCAGGCCTTGGTAGCCAGATATGTTATGGATGTGTGGGAGTCCATGAACAAGTTCAGACATTTAATCTCACAGGAGAATAGGGCAGACTATGATGCCTGTCTTGAAGAGGGCAGACTAGCATTCCAGGACCTGTTGTTATCTGCCTGAGATGCCACAGACACCATGACCCACAGCATGGCCTCAGCTCTAGCTCTGCAACAGGTGGCTTGGTTTTGAGAGGCGAGAGTGCCCCCCTCCTCCCAGCAGGTCATACTTGACCTCCCCTTTCAAACTGGGCCTCTGTTTGCGGCCGAAAAGGATACCATGCTCTGTAGTGCCCAGGACCCCCGAGGGGATGTAAAATACTTAGGCACGTTGCCCTCCTGGCCTACTAGCCGCCCCCCTAGCCCATAAGGGGCAGTCAATGCTTCCCCTATGCCCTTCAGGTTTGCTCCACTGGATACCCTCCACCCTTCTTAAGGTCGCGGGTACAATTTGTACTGCGCGAACCTCCCATTCCCTCACTTGGTGGGCCAACTGACCTAACATCAAACCGGGGTTCCCATTTTCTCCTGTCTTGGGAGAACATTACCTGGCCTACTTTGTGTACCAGGAGAGAAGCGCACCCACCCTACATGGGAGGGCAACCCTGAGACTAGATCCTAAGTCAGAGTACTACCCTTCTCCCACAAGAATCAACCAGTGATTCTACTGGAATCCCCTAAGGATTCTTCCTCTGTGGGGGATGCCCCCCCTGCTTCCCCTTCAGGTGGTGCCATATCCTGTTACCTTTGAGGACCTGTAAGGGTTAATACCTGGGTAGCCATCCTATTTACTTTGGAAGAAGCTACCCTCGAAATTGGGGACCGCTTAGATCATGGTTAGAGGAACCTTTCTCCCACCTGCCCTCCCCTGTTCCATAGCAGAACATACCGTCACTAGGCGACACGATGGGTTGTATGCATGAGGGGTTGTAGGACCAAATATGCTGCACTTCCACATGCCTGGAATGACCAGCCGGGTTCCATCTCCCAGTGGTCTCTAATACTCCCATCTTTAATACTTCCCCTTTTCTTAGAGGGTGCTCTCTCCTAAGGTGCTTTAAGGCTCCCTGCATTGTACTTCCTTGAAGGCTGACATTTTCTTCCCTTCTTGGGAAGATTACCTCCCGTATGCGGTTCACAAGTCCTGGGCACCGGGCACCAACACTGTTCGTGCCTCTGGTGACTCTCACCTCCCCAAAACCAAAAAAGACAATCCCTACTCATCTGCCTACTGATGGGGCGGGCTCCATTCCCTTTTTCCCTCCCTCCCCCAGGCTGTTTGGGGTTTTTCTCCTCAGGTTCACGAGACCTGGTCAACTTGATTACACCTGCCCTCAGGATTTGAATCGGCAGCCTTTGAACCACTTCCCCATCAAGTGCCAAGCCGGTAGCTGATGTTCACCCTAGCTGGTAATTCCCTGGGTGCACATGCTTGAAAAGAGCTTTCACTGTAAAAATGACTCTCAAAACACGACTCCTTTTTCTACTGAATAAACCCCGATCCAACCAACCCCAAATAGAGATTTTATCCCAGAAAGAGAAACTATATTAAGGATGTTGCTATTACTATTCATTTTACATGGAAGGTATTCAAGCCCAGATCCCCAAAGATTGTGCAATCAAGAGGAGTAGGGACCTAAATTATCTTTGGGGATCTGGACTTTGAATAGCATAATGATGGGTGGCAGTATTACACCCTAAAGATAAGACAATGGTACGACTTTTTCTTGTTGGTGGGTTGTGGGAAGTTTTGTTTAACTGGATTTTTTTAAACAATTTCCCAACATTAACTTCATCTAAACAGGTTTTGTAAATCTGGTAATAAAAACATAATTGAATAATTAGAATATTTCAGACATGGACAATATTTAAAGACATATCAAAATAGGCTGGGAAAAAATTTACAAGAAGTTTCATTCTTTGCCATATGGTTCAGTATTTGCTTTCTTAAGGGAATGTCCATTTTTATTTACATTTAGAACCAACTTAAATGTTATATTCCTAGTATTCTTGTCAGTTGATAACTTAAGTTTCATTTATGCATTTTTACAGTATAATTCTTTTCTTTACTTTGGACATCTCAGTATTGTGCTGCATTACCATATGGCACCTTTCTAATCTCAACACATTTACCTATAAACAAACAGTAAAAACAGTAGACCAAATATGGTTTGCTTTCAAATAATTTAGATAATCTCTTTTAGTTTCATGCTCTCACTGAGAATTTACATGACGCCCATTAGACTACTGAAGAACTGGCCCCCAAACCCAATACTTATAAAGGCATGGTATGACTGCTGTAAACATTACCAATATCCATATAAACTGTTCAGCAAAATATTACAACTTTCCAGGCTCTCTCTCTTACTCTTCCCTGGCATTTATTTTTATTACTCTTTGCAAATATTTACAAGTATGCAGTTTTTCAAAGGAAAAAAAATGTTAGAATTGAATAACAAATCACATAAGTAAAAACAAGGATAAAAAGCCATATTACAAAATCCAAAATAAGCAGCTCCATAGAAACAGTTAAGTGAGGATAAAATAGTGGGCATTTTTTAACTAGCGCTTAGCACCACCCCCACCAAATAACATTGATTCTTAGCATAAAAAAACCCAAAAGAACCTAAAGAAAAATAATCAATGTGGCAGCCACGTTAGTCTAGTCCAGCAAAACAAACAAGGACTCTGGTGGTACTTTTAAGGACTAACAAATTTACTGCATTAGCTTTTGTGGGAAAGAATCTATTGCAAAATGTTATATTCATGATCAGGGGCAGTGCCAACCTCTTCCAGGTGGTGGCGGCGGCTGGGGTTGGGCAGAAGGCTGAGATTAGCTGGAGAGAAAATGTGGGGGAGCTACACCACCTCCCTGCCCCCCTAACCCCATGGCCAGGTCTGAAGGGAGCTAGGTGGATGCTGTCTACCTGTAGCTGATAAGTTCCAAAGGGGGCAGCTGTGTTAGTCTAGTTCAGCAAAACAAACAAGTAGTCCTGTGGCACTTAAAGACTTAGACATTCTTACCTATTGCATGAGCTTTTGTGGGAGAAAAATCCCACTACATCAGATGCTTTGAAGATGGGGGAATTTACAGAATGGGAAGAAAATAAATGCAGGGAAGTGTAAGTCATGGGATCAGATCACACTGTAACAGCAAATCAAAGCAGTTGTTGAGATCCAGACCCTGGGGAACAGCATATAGAGAAAGAGGAGGTCAAATCATCTGTTACAATGAGAAAAAAAAAATCCAAAGTCCTTATTTTTTTTCTCATCACAACAGGTGATTTGACCTCCTCTTCCTCTATATGCTCTTCCCTAGAGTTTGAATCTTAACATCTGCTTTGATTTGCTGTAACAGTCTGGCCTGATCCTGACTTACACTTCCCTGCATTTACTTTCGTCTCATTCTGTAAGTTCCTCCATATTCAAAGCATCTGATGAAATGGAATTTTCTCCCATTAAAGCTCACATAAGACAGAGATCTGTTAGTCTTTAAGTGCTACAAGACTCCTTGTTTGTTTTACCTGCAGTTGGTAAGAGCTGCCTTTGCTGGGGGGACCAGCTCTGGGGCCAGCAGATCCCTTGGACTGACCATGGGGATGGCCCAGGAACCTGGACTGGTGTATGTCTTGGGGATGGCCCAGGAAGCCAGACTGGTGCAGATCATTCTGGAGAGCCCCAGACTCACCACTTGCCCTGGGTAGCATGCCACAGTAGATGGGACATGGGCCAGGGGCTGCTTTAGAGACTTCTGCCCAAATTTACTTCTCAGTTGCTGCTGTAGCTAGGCATCCCTATAAGCTGCCATATTCACCATTTCTGTCTTCAGAGATGGGCAGCCGGAGGGCAAAAGCTGCTTCAGGGTGGCTAAAGCAAATTTTGGGATGTCTACAACCGGAGCTGTAATTACAGCAGGTCGATCAGGGCTTTGCTCCCGGCATGCCGGAGCAGCTCCATTGAGCCACTCCATTAAAGGGTGCACTCCGCATCACTCGCCCTAGCGGCCGGCTATTGTTTGGAGCATGGTAAACTGTAGTTATGGCTGTGTCTACAACCCCCACAAATCCTCTTTAGTGGTGGTCCTGCTCAAGATGAATGATGTATCAGACTTCAGCAAAGGTGACCAGATAGCAAATGTGAAAAATCTGGACAATTTTAAGTGGTAAAAGTCACCTATTTAAAACAAAGCCACAGTCCATTGAAAACTGGGGGGGGACATCAGTCTAACTTCACCATCTGGATTAAAGCTCTCTTTTTATTCTAGCAAAAGCACACTTCACAAAGTCTTAATATGTACACCACCTCTAATGTATCCAATCAGTATGGGTATGTCTACACTTAGAAGTTATTCCGAAACATGGAGGCTTATTTCAAAATATTTTTTTCGTGTCCATGCATGCTTTTTGTTATTTCAAATTAAGTGTCTATTTTGAAATAACAAAGTGCTTTTTTGAAATAATCAACCCTGCTTTTATTTTGAAATAGTGCTTAAATCGAAATTATTATTTTGAAATAAGCTGTTCTAAGCTGTGGAGTAAGCTTATTTCAAAATAATGGCCCTCTTCTTTTCCCTGCCTTCCCCTATTTCGAATTAGAGAGTCTAGTGAAGACTCTCTGCTTCAAAACAATAACTCCCACCTTATTTCAAATTAGAGAGTCTTCCCTGGACTCCTAATTCAAAATAATAAATTAAAAGTAGTGCTAATTCAAAATAATTACTTCAAATTAAAATCAGCGTAGTTATTTTGAAATAACTATTTTGAATTAATTCTGTAAGTATAGACATAATCTATCAATCTACAAAGGGGTATAAAACTTAAATAAGGTTTGCAGTCACTGAAACAAGCAGCAAAGGAGCAATTACTACAATGCATAATGAAACAAGAAGATCTAATACTGCTGCAACAAGAAGCACCATATCTTTATTTCCTGTCAAACACTGTAGTGCAGGGGTCGGCAACCAAAGAGCAAAAGAGCCACTTCCCCCCACTATCCCTCCACAACCGCATGAGCCCAAGCTGGCCCAGGAGCTGCACCGTAGCCCCTAGTGCTGGCAGGGGGGTATGTGGGCAGCGCATGTGTAATCCATGTGCCTAAAAAAAGTGCAATGTCTTTTAGGCAGCCCTTATGGCTGGGTTACGTTGCTGGGCAGATTTTGCAGCCCAGAAACCAGAACCTTCTGGTAACAGTGTGTGGGAACATATTGAGCATGCTCCACAAGTTTTATTGTTGTTTTGGAGTTACATACGCAGAGAGAAGCCGGAGAGGAGTAGCCTGGAGAGGAGCAAACAGAGAGCTGCAGAGTACATTGGCTAAGGGACTCAGTGAAAAGAGCTGAGCAGGAGTGGACTGCAGGATGTTTTCTCCCTGCTTTGGACTGCTTTGCAGGGGAATTGTCTGCGGTGGAACTGAGAGTTGGATGGCCAGTGACCTGACTGAATGGTGCTGGCTACACAGGAGGAAGAAAGGACTGCATGGCATCTGCCTGAAGATTCCTGCAGCTAGAGAGGATGAGGATTGCTTATGTTCTGCATTCAAACCTCGAGGACTTAAAAGACTGCAACTGAGATAAGGGTGACTCCACCTGAACTTTGGGACTCTTGGGTTTCTTACTGTTTTAAATTTAGTATGATTTCTTAGGACAAGGTTTGTTTAGTTAGTTAATAAAGTTCATTGTATGTTTATGGTGAGTAGTAGTTTAATGTGGGATGGGAACTCTGAGCAGTCTTTGCTGTGAGTCCTGAACAGACTGGATCCTGGCTCTCCAGCTGCTTTCTGCAGAGGTTTCTCTGTTAGGCACTTGAGAGGGGCAAGTGAATGCATTTGAGCCCACCCTAGCAGGTTACACATGCTCCCTCCGTCCCTCGCTCTGCTGCTGGGGTGGACCAGCACTATCCCACCTACCCCCAGCTGGCCATCCCTCTCAAGAGTGGCCAGCAGAGAACTGCAGCTTGCAGAGGTGGGGCCCTGGAATGGCTCGCTCCTTTCAGGCCACTGCAACCCAGCCAGCCTGGGGCGAGGCAGCCTCTGTTCAGGCCTGAGGTGGCTGGGTTGAAGCAGCCTGAACTCCGTGGAGGGGCCATTCCTGGGCTCCACCTCCGCAAGCTGCAGCTCTCCACTGGCCATTCTTGGGAGGAGTGGCCAGCTGGGCATTGGCGGGGCAGCGCTGCTCTGCCCTGCGAGGGGAGTGAGGGGTGGAGGGAGCACGCGCCGCCTATTAACCCCCCGCCAGCACTAGGGGCTGCAGTGTGGCTGCTGGGCTACTTCCAGCTCATGCAGTTGTGATGGGAGGGTGGGGGTAACCCCAGCACTCCTCATTTGGCCACAATGCTGGGGCCAGCTGGGAGTCCCCGGAACACACCTGGCTCCCTGGAGCAGATTGCCAGGGAGCCACTGGTGGCTCACTGAGCCTGCATTGCTGATCCCCACTGTAGTGCATAATAGAGGCCAACACCTACCTAAATACCACTAAAATGAAGTCTTTAATCAATGCTTTTGTATACAGTGTAACCGTTTTTCTAATGTCATATGACCCTCTGCAGACTACAGATTTTCTAGAGAAGTATTTTACAACGTAGTTACATTTTGCACAATGACAATCAATATGGCCCTTATGTGTAACTGAAAAATAAATGGGTTTTATTAAATCCCAAATGCAGAAACACTTAAACCAGTTTAACCTATGGTTTTAGCTGGTAAAATACTAATTAAAGCTAAAGCAATATGGACCTGGAAGAAAACATTAGGAATTATAGGCCCATCTTAAGGGCTGTATGTGACAGGCTGCTTCCTGCCAGATTTGGTCTGGTATGCCACCGTGACCCTCCCAATTCCCGCTCCTGAACCCCGAGGCTTCCTGCTTTGGCAGGTGACCACTCACTCCTGAGTCTGTCCACAAAGCCTCTTGCATGTAATCATTCCCAAGCAGTGGATTTATGCTCTCTGGCTACTTGAGGGGTGGTCCCCAAGCAAGCACCCCCAGCTCCTGATACCACTGTGGGATCCTCTGTCCTACAGGGATTGGGACCCACTCTGAATCACCATACACTCATGTCCATCCATTTAACAAAGAAATGGATCATGACCAGCCTTTTTCACTCACACCCTCTAAAGGCCCCACAGCTTTAGATAAAATAACTACCAGTTTATTGATCAGATTACAATTTTAAGTGATCAAATGGCCACTCGATGGCCAATCAATATGAGTCAGGAGTGACCACAGGGAAATGAAAGGTAAAATATGCATATTTACTTCATATTTCTACCTAAACTGACCTCATAGTTCAAGTTAATGCTCGAGATGTTCGGCTGTAAGATGTTTGTACAGCCAGTCTCTGCCTGAGACCAGGTGGGGCCCAGATCTTGCTTGAAGTTGTTTCAAGATAGATTATCTAGCAAATAGCCCCAAATTGTTCCAAGTGTCTCTCTTTGTTTCCAACTCTCTTCCACCCTCTCTTTTTTTGGGCAGAGGGGATATCTTTTTCCCGCCTGTCTGAGCCAGGGACCTCAATTAGCATAGTCTTTGTTGCCTCCTCTGGAACATGCTTGCTCATATCTTTGTTTATATGTTGCTGGAAGAGTGTTCTGCCTGTTACCCACCCCCCCCAACTCGAGCCATGGAAAACATGTTACACATCAGTGTTTCATGCATGATACCATAGTAATCAGGTAGATTATATTATGAACATCCGTGAAGGCACCTTGCAGGGCCTAATTGGCAAAAAATCATACAATCGCAGTGCATAAGTGAATAGAGGAATAATACAGATCATAACCCAGGGTGCACAGATATGTATCCCATGACACCGTATAGCCTACAGTTATAGAATTACATCAGAAGCTTAGCTTTAATTTAAAAACAATACTGTCTAGCCCTCATGATTGCTTAGAAATGCTTAAAATCACAGACTGAGTGTTATAATAACATTGATTCTTTTATGAGTTTGTAGATGCACCATTTCAATACTGAGACCACTTTTCTCTGTGAGAACAAGAAGGATCCCCTCTGGTTGGAGGAGAGCCCCTTCCTACTCCAGGCTCAGTGCAGACCTATAGTGTGTGACTGAGAACAATGATACAGGGGGCTCTGTATTGTGGTGGTACTGAGTTGCCATTGATCCTGGACATATGGTTACATTGACTGAGTGCTGCCATATTAGGAATATACCCTAGATATCCAGAATCATTTAAAAAATGATTTTAGCTAAACTGGTGCACTCTTCTAGTACATGCAAGGTCTGGATCTCAACTGAGAAAGTACAAATACAGCCCTAAACATATTACTTCAAGAATATGGCATTTTTACTCCTCATTGCCTTTTCTTCCTGTTCATAGCACTGACCCTCTGAGCTAAATTTAGCTCTGACTTTGATGGGCACAGCTCCACTGGCTTCAATGAAACCATTCCTATTTATACAAGAACTGAATTTGGTTCATGGAACATCATCTCTGCCGCTCTAGAATGGAATCTCTTTAGACTCCTCTCTCTTGGCTTTCATTGGAGTTTTAGAGACTGGGGTCTCAGATGTCAGATTACCATTTAAAATTTATATTCAATTAAAAAAATTGAGGCAAGAGCATATTACAACACCAAAGTGGCATAAATAAAATGGTGAAGCATTAATTTTTAACGGCCTGGATTTGAAAGTTGCCAGGCACTAGCAACTTATTTGGAAGATGAGAGATTATTATTATCCATCATTTACTTACCATATTATACAGAAGATAGGTGTTTTCCTTTTTTTTAACTTCATACTGAATGGCCGAAAACCTGATTCTGGTTCAAATGGACGTGAAACTCATCTCTAACTTCCTATCCATCACCATTTGTAAATACAGTTCCAAGAAAAATCTTTTGATGATGACATGGCAGTAACACCACATAAAGTTTAAGGTCTAGCTGAATATTGCTTTAAATATTCTGAGCTTTAAAACAATATCAAGCTTTACATGTAATTTCTAATGATGGCATTTAGACACATCTTCAAAATTTTCAGGCTTGCTAGTTCCTTAGGATCTTATCTGCATATTCAGTTCATGTTCATGTTCTAATTGACACATTTTGAATAAAACTATTCGATCCCCAGCTTGGTCTTTCTATTGGTTGCCACAGAGCATCATACTTCAAGGGTCAACCAGTTTCCATACTAACAGGAAAGTGTTGTGGAAAGAAAGCAAGGAAAGAGCCACCCCAACACAAAACCCCCAAAAGGAAAGCACACGGGAAGTCACAATGAATAAGCGAAGGTGGAGAGAATTCAAAACAGGAAGGGGATGTTGTTCAATATTTCAACAAAGGAAATGTAGAATGAGAGCAAAAACATTTCGTAACTGATAATGTTTAGGTTACTACAGTTACTTTATTTGCATTGTGTTGTATTTTTGCCATTTGTGTTAAATAACATTTTAATAGAGAAACATTTACTAGGAACTGATTAAACAAAGGAAAATTAACAAACCTAAAGGTGAAAGCTTGACAAATGTCACTTTGCTTGTGCCTCAACAGTGGGACCAGAGATAGAGCCAGTCAGTCATGATTTGCAAACAGGAGAGAGACCCAGATTTCTTCTCCCTCACTCAGTGAATGAGACTGAACAACTGAAATGACTACTTTGTTGGGAGGGCACAAGTGGACAAAATATAACACAATCTGACAAAAGTTCCATTAATCATAATAATTCATCTGAAAATTGTTTCAGACCATTTTAAAAACAAACCACTATTCTCAATATTTAAGCAAGCACACAGAAGAAACTTATTATTACTGTACACAGTATTGCTGGACAGTGCATTAAGAGGTAGCTCTTCAGAATAAAAGCTGTGTGCCATATACAGTACATAAAAGCATTGACTCAATTTCTTCCTTTCACTTATCATCATAAAATTTTATACACTGGGATATTTGTATTTATCTGGACCCCCATTAGTGTATTTTCTGAGCACTTGATCAGTACAGCAGGGGTCGGCAACCTAGGGCATGTGTGCCAAACATGCCACATGCGCCCATTTAGAGAGGCACGCAGGGTCCCCAGCCTGTGGCTGCTCTCCCTGTCTGGCCCCCCTCCCAGCAGGGCCTGAGGCTTCAAGAGCCGTGCATGCGCGGTGGCTACTCCTGGCCCTGCCCCCCAGCGGGCCTGCTGGGGAGGGGCAGCAAGATGCCTGCATTAGTGTCTCTTGCCACCCCAGGTCCTCCTTGGGTGTGGGGCCCACAGGAGCTACCACAGGCCCCACCAGGGAGTGGGGCCCCTAGGAGCCGCTGCCCCAGGCCTCGCTGGGAGGGTGATGCCAGCAGAAGCAGCCATGCGGGAGGCTCTTGCTGCCCCAGGCTCTGCTCTCCAGCACCTGCTGGCCTTGAGTTATGTGCTATGAAGTTAATTGCCTTGTCCAAAGTCACGCTGAAGTTTGTGGTGAAGCAGGGAAATGAACCTTGGGTTCCACCAGTCTCAAGCTAGTGCCCTAACTTCAGCATCACCTTTCTTTTTTTGTATGCCATTAAACATCTATAAGATAAAACAGAACAGAACAGTAGCAACATGCTCCATGGCCAAAAGAACATTTAACAGAATTCTGGATCATTAAAGAACATTTAACAGAATTTTGGTTCATTAAGATTAAAGCTATGAATATTATACTACCCAGAATACAGCAAATAACGTCAAACACATAGTATCAATTATTAAATATATCCATTTGGTTCTATGGGGAGAGAATGTTAACATAGCTATCGATCTCTTTTATCTATGGGCAATTTTCTGATATGCTATATTAAAATACTGGGGGAAAACTTTAAAATACAAAATGAATGTAATGTATTATTTAGATCCCTAAACAAATATTCTTAATGATGTAGTCTGAATTAAAAGATAATTTTTTAGGTAACAAAGACATTCCAAGAGTGTGTGCTCAAGTATGTCACTTAAGCTCTTGCCGTACGGCCCTCAGTACTGTTATCTTATGATGAAAGGAAATATGGAAATGCCGCACCTTAATATGTGATACTGATAAAGTGCTTGTCTTTCAAAGAAAAAAAACCGGGATAATTCATTTTCCAAGTTCAGTGATATTACAGAAAGGCAGTGGCTTCCTGGTGCCCAATTAAGAGTGCTTTAACATACTTGGTAAAAGTTTGTGTCCATTTTACAAAAAACTAAACTGGGGGCAGAGAATGGTTACTTGGTTAGCCAAATTCCAAAGGGGAAGCCGTGTTAGTCTAGTTCAGTAAATCAAGCAAGGTGTCCTGTGGCACTTAAAAAGACTAACAAATTCATTTTTTGCATGAGCTTTCGTGGGAGAGAGTCCTATTCTGTGAGGAGCTTCAAAGCATCTGATGAAGTGGGATTTTCTCCCAGGAAAGCCCATGTGAAAAATAAATTTGTTAGTCTTTAAGTGCCACAGGACTCCTTGCTTGTTTCTGTGGTTTAGTCAAAGTCACAGAAACCACAGGGGCACTGGCAGTATTCTCCCCAGGACCTGAAATTGGGGTGTGTGTGTGTAGGGGGAGGTTTAGCATAGGGCTACCAGATGCCATAGCCTGGCAAGAAGGACAGAGAAGTATGAAAAGGAGGACACATGGAGAAAATGTAATAGTCTTCTGTTTTTAGGGGGCCCTGAAGCACTTTCCCATAAAAATAAGGTATTCCACGGCATTCCAGCATTCTTTAACTCCTGTAAGTAAAAAGCCAGACAAAATCTTGTGTTTTAAAACGCCTGCCAGATGGAGGATGTGAATGTAAAAAGGAAGACGTTAAGGTAAAGGGGAATACATGTCCTCCTTTTGCCTGAAATCTGGTAATCCTAGTTTAGGGTAGGGTTATGAGACACCAAAGCATGGAAAGGAAGACAGGGAAGTACAAAAAGGAGGACATTGGAGGACACGTGGAGAAAATATAGTATTAATCTAATATTTTTCTGTTTTTAGGGGGCTCTGGAAAGCTTCCCCCTAAAAATAGGGTGTTCTGGGGTGTTCGTGCATACTTTAACCCCTGTAAGTAAAAAGCCAAACAAAACCCTGTATTTTTAAAATACAAGGAGTCGTGCGGCATTTTAAGACTAACAGATTTATTTTTCGCATGAGCTTTCGTGGGAGAAAATCCCACTTCCTCAGATGCTTCAAGGCATCTGACGAAGTGGGATTTTCTCCCACGAAAGCTCACGTGAAAAATAAATCTGTTAGTCTTAAAGTGCTGCACGACTCCTTGCTTTTTTCCGCTGGACTAGACTAACACGGCTATTTTTAAAATGCCTGCTAGACGGAGGATGTGAAGGTAAAAAGGAGGACATGTCCTCCTTTTGCCTATCTGGTAACCACGGTTCCCTCTAAGCGGCGCCCGTGTGCGTGGGCCCACAAGTCATGACACCTGTGCACACAAAAAAATAAAGTGTGCACAAAAAAATTCAATAGTGCTAATACTGGTGTTCACAAAGAAATGGTTTTGCACACAAAGAAATTGTTTGCCCACACAGTATGAGTAATTAGAGGGAACACTGCTGGTAACCCTAGTTTAGGGGGAGCTCCCTAATTTGGCATAACACTGTTTCTAGCTGACAACTGGGGGGGACGCTGGGAAACTGGGGGGTTTAGGGGGTATTAGGGGAATCCCTGGCCACGACAGTCGCGCCCAGCGGCCTGAGGGAATCCGGGGCGAGGCGGGAGCGCGCGGAACCCGCGCCCCGCGCCCCCAAAGGCGGCAGGGGAGCGAACAGCCGCCCGCCCCCAGCCAATCAGGAGCCGGGCTGCCGGTCCCGCGGCGGCGGTTGGCGCGGGGCGGCGGTTGGGCCGGCTCGGTGACCAATCGGCGCCGGCGGCCGCCCCTCCCCCTGCCGCGGCGCCGGCAGCCGCCATTTCCTCAGCGGCGGCGCGGCCGCATCAGCGCTGACGTGGAGGCGACGTGTGGCTCCGCCCGGCCCAATCCCCCCCCACCCCCTGTGACGGGGGCGGCACGTCCGGGGCGGCGGGTGAGTGCGGGAGGGGCGGGGAGACGTGCGCGCGGCCCGCCGCGGATGCTGCTGTTCAGCCGCCGCCGCCGCCGTTTCTCTGCCCGTCGCGGGGGCCTGTCTGCGGCTCGCCGGGCTGCGCTGCCCCTTTCAACGGCGCCGACAGGGCGGGCCTGAATCCGCGCCGCCGCTCTGCCTGTCACCGCGGGGAAACTGAGGCACAGGCCCCCGCGGCGGCGGCGGCGGCTCAGCCCCAGAGGCGCAGGCGCAGGCTGGGTGCAGCGGCCTGTGTCCCGGCGGTGAATCCGGCTCTGGGAGGGGTGCTCGCTATGTCAGCAGGAGACTTTTCCCCTCTCCTGACTGCGTCTGTGCTGGGCAGTGAGGTCAGGCTGCCTCGTCACGGGCGCGACATTTCCCCGCCTGCGTCACGGTGACAGCAGCCTCCAGCCGGGTCCGCGGGGAGGAGTCCGGCTCGGCTGCTCGGCCCATGGAGGGGAGCTGCTGGCTGCAGGCCAGGGCTCCCAGCCGGGGCTTGAGGCAATGAGGTGGAGGCCTGCGGCTCTGCAAAGCAGCCGGCTGAGCTGCTGTCCCCAGCACTATAAGTGGAGCCCAGGGCCGGCGCAAGGGCTTGTGGCGCCCCAAGCCAAATTTTGATTCGTTGCTTCCTCCCCTCCTCATTCAGGGATGTTGAAAACGGTTTCCCAAAGGACATAAATCAGGCATGGCCAAACGGCGGCTGCGGGAGCCGCATGTGGCTCTTGAATGAAACAGCGTGGCTTGCAGAGGAACAAGGAGTCGTGTGGTGCTTGAAGCCTAACCAATCTATTTTTCGCATGAGCTTCCGTGGGAGAAAATCCCACTTCGTCCGATGCTTCGAAGATGGGTGAGCTTACAGAATCATGGAGGGGACCTGCTGGCTGCAGGAACTTACAGAATCACCCATCTTTGAAGCATCGGACGAAGTGGGATTTTCTCCCACGGAAGCTCATGCGAAAAATAAATCTGTTAGTCTTTAAGTGCCACATGATTCCTTGTCTTTTTTTGGCAGAAGAGTGTCAGCAAATCAATTCAGTAGGTAGAAGTATATGGCTATAGGTCTCAGTGTGGCTCTTGAAGGTTTAATAATCAACTTGTGTGGCTCTCGAGTTCCATAAGTTTGGCCACCCCTGGCATAAATCTCTAGCGTCTGCCTGCAGAGGGATTTAAAGTGCACTCTGCCTACATGACCTAAGCTGCAGGCTGACTAAGAGTGCCTTAGCTGATAGGAAAGAGTTGAAGAGGCGGGAGCCAGCCTGATCTTCGGGGAGGGCTAGGTGCACGTAACAACAGTCACCTGAAGCCATGTCTGTTTCTGGCCTCACAGTAGAGCTGGCCCTGCTAGAGCCCTGCACGGATACAAATCAAATACGTGGATCCACATCCGGTCCGCATCCACAAGAAACGGTCCGCAGATATCCATGCTGTATCCGCTGATGCGGACGTCTGTGGATATCCACATATTTGCAGGGCTCTGGCTCTGTGAAGATAAAAGTATGTGGTCCTGTATCCAGTCTGCACCTGCAAGAAATGGTCCAGGGATATCTTTGTTGTATCTGCGGATGCAGATGTAATGTGGATATCCGCAGATATCTGCATATTTGCAGGGCTCTAATTATAACTTTGACCTCAGTGGTTAGAGGAGTGGTTCCCAACCTTTTTTCTTCTGTGGCTCACCTTGTTGCAGAGCTGTAACACTGGTTTTGGCGCCGTTTCCCATTAGCGGCACTTGGAGCTGGCGCTGCAAAAGCCTTTAATCGAGCAGCTCCATTGAGCCACTGCACTGCCCGGGGCTTTACCCCATTGGCCCTGCTGTATTTACGGTTCTGCCTTGTTGCCTTTAGTTAGTTTGAAGCACACTATCATATGGTTTCCAAATGACCTTGTGAATATTTATGAATATTTATTTCCAGAACTCTTTTTGAGTAGTTTTTCAAAACCTTGTGTGGCAAACTTCTTCAGGCCTCATGGCACGCTCGTGTGCACACTAGTTGGGAAGAGCATTTACTTGGGCTGTGGGAGACAGAGGTCTAGTTCTGACCCTGCCTATAGATGGGGAAGAAAGGATTTGAACAGGGGTTTCCTCACTGCTCTGGAGCATGCTCTAACAACTGAACTATGGGATATTTTCTTGGGGGCGGGTCCCTCAGTCACTTCTGTTGAAAATGTTCCCCTGTGAAGTAAATAATGGAAGTAAGATTGGAGCAAGGAGACTGTATCTGAGGTCTTCTCTTCCTTGGTGGGTGCCCTAATCCAGTGGATTTCAAACTCTTGGGACCCAGCTTAAAAAACCATTTATGTCTGTGACCCAACAATTACATGATTGAGCAATGCAATACCAGTCTCTGCAGTGTCAGCAGGGGATGTCGTGACCCAGTATCTTGGGGTTTGCGACCAATTACTGGGTCCTGACCCAGGGTTTGAAAACCACTACCCTAATCACTGCTTTGCAGTGTTGTGTCTCTCAGGTTTATCATTGGGCTGGAGAGAGAGGGAGTAGACTGCAGAGTTATTCTGGAACCAGTGTTTTGGTATGTGGTCTGTGGGACAGGGCCTGTACTTGGCAGAGGGAATAAGGGCATTCTGTCTGGGGGAGGCGGGTTGCTTAGCGAGATTTGACAATACTGTGTGATTGGGGTAGGAGAACACTGGGATGGAGGCCACAAAAGTGGCATTGTGTTTGGCAGTCTTGTGGGGAAATGCTTTCTGCAAGTGGCTAAAGTAAACTGCATACTCTCAGGAAGCATATGTGTCTGCATATAACTGGGGATGCTGTTGCTTTGCAGAATATTTGGGGTGAAAAGCATGGAGTCACTGTTTTTCTTGCCTGCCTTCTTTGGCAGCACCCTACGAAGGGTTCTGGTTGGGCCCGTTCTCTTCTTTGTAACCGGGTTACTGACTTTCAGGCCAGGACAGGGAAGCAGGAGTTGGGAGAAAATCCCTGTGGCGTTAGGGAGAACCAGATCTCTTTCCCAAACTTTTGAGTCAGTGTCTTGGCTCCAGCTCTGCTGTTCCCAGTCTTATCCAGGCCTGAGTCCAGCTGTGTCTCGTGCAGCTGAACAGACGTTCCAACCAGGTCTTCATATTAAATGCTAATCTCATCCATGCCATACCTAGAACAGCCTCCACTTTGTTCTTTGACGCAGCCATTTCATTTCTTAAAATCACAGCAGGCCTAGTACTGGATTTGTCCCACCTAATGCTACATATGAGCAGATGTGTCCTGAGGGAGATGTATAATCTTACCTGTCTTAGTTCAAGTGACATTTTTTTCCTTTTTGCTAAGATTGTTACAGTTCTCAGAGAAAAGGGAGGAAGAAAAATAATGGAAAAATCTTGGAATGTGTGAGAAGATGAAAAGTGGGGAGTGCTACTAATAATGGAAATTAATCTGAGAATCACTATCTTGGTGTGAAATCAATAGAATGGTGTTATAGAGGAGAGAGCTGCAGATGGTGCTCAATTTCTTTGACAAACCCATGTTTCCTGAACACTATTCCTGTTTGGTCCCTGCTTGTAAGTTTGTAGAAGTTGGCCTGATTTAAAAAAAAAAAAAAAAGCTTTTTAATCCATTGGGAAAAGAAAAGGAAAAAGATTCTGAGTTTCCCACTGCAACTTGCACTCAAACAGAAGTCCATGCTCTCTGTGAATGAAGTTTATAGGGTTGGCAGCCAAGGAGAAGAAAACCCTTAAAATGCATAATGTCTGTCTGACATACAAAAGATTAGCAGAAGTCAGAAAAACAATGCATCCAATGAGATATTAGTGGAAGAGCTGGATCTCAGTGTATCTGCCTTTTATTTAGTGGCAGTTTCTTCACTACTAAGCAGAGGGGTTTGTTTGTTTTGTTTTGTTTTTTTGGGAGAATTTGTATATTCTGATATTTTATATCATAGAAGCATATTGGAATAAACTAATTATTTCACAGTGGCTCTGTATAGTTAATGAAGGTATCTGCTTCAGGTCATACTGAATTCTGGAGCAGTTTGATTACTAGTTCTGCAGCTAAATCTCAACCAAATAATAAACAAATTAGAGATAGTAGGATATTCTCCTCAATGTTACTTCGTTAATTTTTATACGACTAAGCTTTTTTTAAATCAGTCTCAGTGGGAAACATAAAATTTTAAAGGTTCATGCCTCCAAATTTGGGTTGCATTTTGGCCTATCTTGGGTCACATGGGCAGCTGTTCCTTAGCTGTGGCTTTTTCCGATTGGCTTTTATCTAGTTACAGTGGCTTCTGTGGATCATAAGCAAATGGTATCTGATGGAGTGGATTTTCTGTCTCTTTTTGGGAGGGGGTTTGAAGAAGGTTACTTCTGCATCTCTTTTTTTTTTTCTCTTTCAGATGTCTGACACCTTTTATTGAAGCTGTTTTCGAGATACTTCTACATATAGCATCTTCTGCCATAACACTCCTAATGTACTAGCACAGTGGTTCCCAGCCTTGTTTCTGCCATAACACACCTTGATACCTTTAATTATTTTGAGGCACGCTGCCATATAGTTTCCAAATGAAGTCATAAATATTCATGAGCCAATCCAGAATGCTTTGAGTAGTTTTTAAAAAAAATTCCATGGCAAACCTGAGGGCACAACCGTGTGCCATGGCACACTGGTTGGGAAACACTGCACTAGCATTTTCTCCTTATTTGAGCAATATGTCAATGTGTCCTTGGCAAATTTAATAGTTCTGAATGAGACCGGTGTCAAAATCAATCCCAAAAGTTGAAATAAAACTTGAAAGCACTATTTTAAAGCAACTGATACATAAACGAAACAGTGCAATATAATTTCTTAATATGCTTTTAATTAGTAAAAGCATTTCCTTAGAGGTCTTCAGATTTTCTGACATTCTGAGAAAGATAAGTACTGCAGATTTAACGATAAAGACATAAATAAGCATATTCCCAAAATATAGTTGTTCGTATGGGTTGTAACAAAGCCAGGGCTGACGCTTATAGAAGGGTGTTTGAGGATAGGTTTGTCAGCCCTGGAATGCTAAAAGGTAGATTACTCACCAGTAACCGTCCTTCGAGATGGGCTGCTTGCATCCATTCAGTAATGGGTGTCTCCAGGCCGGAGCGCCCAATTGGTTGGAAAACTTTTGTCCTAGCCTGTCAGGAGAGGGTAGGCAGCCACTGCACCCCACGCCACCCAGTGGCTATATATCAGGTGTGGCCAAAATGTGGCTCTTGAATGAAAAAGTGTGGCTCCCAGAAGAACGTCAGCAAATCAATTCAGGAAAAGCAATCCTAGCCTAGGAGGGGGTCGGGAAGGTGGGGAGAAATGGTGGCATGGTCAGGGATGGTGGGGAGAAGCATGGCATGGTCGGGATTTTAAAAAACTCGCCACTAGCCTGCAGTCTTCTACATCGAGCAGCAGCTAAGTTTTTACTATATAGGCCTAATTGTCATGGTAACCTTAAGTAATTATTGGAATCTGACATTAGTAGAATTGATATTTGTCCTCTTTTTAAAGTGTTTTTAAAGTGTTCAATGAATTTTCAACTTAGTAATTTTGGAGTAGGTAAAAGTATATGGCTATTTTGCCTGAGTGCAACTCTTGAAGGTTTAATAATCAACCTGTGTGGCTCTTGAGTTCCAGAAGTTTGGCCATCCCTGCTATATATATATATACAGACGCATCCCGACCCCTCCCCAGTTCTTTGGAGTTGCTAGCTCCAGATGCGGGGATGGAGGGGAGGGACCTGAATGGATCTGAGCAGTCTATCTTGAAGGATGGTTACTGGTGAGTAACCCACCGTTCTTCGAGCACTGCTCGGATGCATTTGTTAGTGGGTGGCTATTAGCCATGCTGATGAATGGCGGGTGGAGTTGGCTCTTCTGCCTTCAGTACAGCAAACACCCCAGATGAGAAGAAGCCCAGCAAACAAGATTCTACCAGGAGACCAACTAGGCTCTTGGGCTGGTAATGAAGAACTGACAGCTGTGGGCCAACCCAAAGTAAGGGGTAGGTCCAGTCCCGCTGAGGCAAGCATGCGTGGGCTGGATGGACTAAGGTCACCTTAAAACAGTTGAATTAACGCAACACGACTAACATGGAGACATGCGTTTGGTTGCTCTACCTGAATGGTGTAGCTTAAGGTATGATGGCCAGAAGATAAATGTCTGGCCATAGGACATTCCAGGGTGAACTTACAAGAGAACGTGCTCGAGGCCAAAGGGATTACGGGGCTAGCTGTGATGGCTGCGGTCTGCGCGGATAACAATAGAAGGGATGAATATTATCCCTTGAACTGATCGCATCGAGGCCCGAGGGTACATGCCCGAAGGGTGTAAGAGTTGAAGTACCCAGCAAAACGTAAAGGAACAAGGACTACTGAGTTCATTTAAGAAGGGTCTATGGAAAGACACTTCGTGCTGGTTAATGAGGAAGAAAACCGGGCTGGTGCGATGAGCGTCACGTGGCATATCGGTTAAGATGTCCCTGGATCAGGAGGATACATTGCAAGCCTCCAGCCCTGTACAGTGTAAGAACCCAGAAGGCTACCCATCGGACAGGTATTCGGACCACTAGGCGCCTATGAGGCAGCATGGTGGCCTTAGGAAGTGCTGTTGACCTTGGTTTTTATAAATACCTTGGGATTCATGAAAACTCATGGAAAAGGACTGTCCTCTTAACCTTTGTGTTCCACCCCGGGGTTCCGACACTGGGGAAAAAAAAAACTGCCTGGAGAGCAGGGGTGGGGGGAAGGGAGGGAGGAAGGAAGACAAGGGCAATGGGAAGCAATTCCCCCAGTTGGCCACTGAGTCGGGACAACTGAAGAGCATGTGGGGTTAGAATTCTAGCGATCTAAAACCTTGCATCCCCAGGGGGGCACTGCCGGGGGTGATATGTGCCCCAACTATGCTGCACCTAAGTGAGTGCTGGAGTTAAGGGGTGATTCAGAGAAGACTGCCTTTCCGAATGATATGGGTTATAAGAGGAGCGAATGGTCTCCTCACTGATCACTTGGGAGGAGTGAAATTCCCAGAGTGTAAACAACGATTCTGCAGGAGTACCCTGGATTTTAGAAAATCCAACAAGGGTGGCTTATCCCTATCATGCAATCTTATCCAGGACAGTAACCCACATGGAGAAAAAAACAGGCCTCTGAGTTTCTGCGCAAACCGGAAATCAGGTCGTCGTCATCATCATCTTTAAAAAAATTTTTTTTTTTAAACTGGAGCTCCCGCGAATGGGCGAAGGAAGAACAACAGCCTTTAGCAGTTGCCTGCAGAGAGGGTATCATGTAGAGGTTACCCAATGGTTTTCGGCTTCAGGTCCCACAAAGGAAGGTGTGATAACTGCACCAGACGCCCAGGTAGCAGTATCCTGAGCCCAGATATGAATGATCATGGTAGCAAGGCGACCCATGGTCAGACATTTATGTACATCCCGGTTGGGTGACAGCCATGTGTGGGGCCCAGTGATGTGCATGAAACTTTTCAATAAGCTAGAGCCATAATTAATTAGAAGTTAGTCTGGAAGGCCTGAGGTGGGTTTCCTTTACCTCTGTCCAGATGGTTGGAGAAGAGACATTGTCTCCTCTCCCATAGGTCCTACTGATCTCGTAGATTCCAGGTTGGGCATATAGAAGCTGTTACTTTTGGGGGAGTGGGTATCGCCACCACTTCTTGATAGGCTGGGCCCTGGATAGGGACTCCCAACTGGGGATGTCCTGGTAGCAATAAAGCCATCCCGACGAAGCGGGGGGAGCTGTTGTTTACCATCGGTTCTTCCCCCTCCCCATGGGGGTGGGGGGACACGAGGCATGGATTGAACCGCTCTGCCTTGGTCTCTTCTCAGACATAGAACCGCATGCAGTAAAGTGTACCGAATATCGTATTCCCACCAAACGGGTGGGTAGTAGCAGGGTTTTCCATACATGGAGGTGGGTAAGAACCCACCAGGACCAACTTAACTGCGTGAACCAACCAGTTTCTTAGGGTGGGAAGATGCTCAAGGTGTCTCTCCCCATCCCAGGTATGAAGTAGATCCTACCTGATGTAGGACAGATGGTGGGCAGGCGGGGGGTTTTGCGTGTCCAGATGGGCGCATGTCTGCGCATACCAGGAGTATCTATAGATGTGGCTATAGCTGCTGTGTGATGTGTTCTTCGGTGTTAGCAAGGGCCACTCTCAACTCTTACGAGAACAGATGGGATGGTCGGTCGAGAAAGTACCGGGGGGGGGCGGCTTTGTTGTTCCCTTTCTCTGATGGAGCCCCAGGAGTAGCAATGGCTAAGAACTGCCTGGGCAATGGGCGCAGTTTGGGTGAGACTTGATACCTGAGAGGGGCTTTGGTTACATGGGCCGTGCCTCTTACCAGATCGGAGGACAAGGCCAACGGCTGACTCACCTCTGTTCATGAAATCAATCCAGGGTTGGCCCCAGTAAGCTCCCTATTCCCCCACTAAATGGAGGTGGTAGAGGGGTGTCAGCTAATCTCTGTGGTGGTGAACAGAAACCATGGCAGTGTCCCGGATGTTATGGGAGTTACAGTGACAGTCAGTTTGGATAGGTCCCCTTCCCTGCAAGGGAGGGAAGGGGGGAGAGGGGCTCTGAAACCTCAAGTCGAGCTAAGGGGTGGTGGGTAGGGGTTGAGTCTCTACCTCAGGCTCCGCCAAGGAGAGTGGGAGGAGCGGTTTTCCCCTTCCCTTTTTTTTTTGTTTTGTTTTTTGTTTATATGGGGCAAGGAAAAGGCCCTGACGAAAGGAGGCTGAGGTATTTAACCTCTCCCCTAGGGTCCCGTGCAGTACCCACTACAGTTAGGGTCTGGGGGGGGGAAACAAAGCATCACACCCGAAGGGCAGGTCAAGCGCCGCCTGCTGTGCAGCAGGAGGCACCCTGGCCTCCACAAGCCGGGCACCTCAACGGATAGTCACAGCCGAGGCCATGGTGCGGGCTGCTGCATCTAGTGCGTCCCGGGCTGAGAGGAGGAGATCCTGGGAAATTATTCTCCCCTCTTCCAAGAGTGCATCGTACTCCTCTTTGGCCTCTGGTGGGAGCAAATGTCTGAATTTCGTGACCGATTCCCACACATCCAGCATGTATCTGCTGGTTAGGGCCTGATTATTTGTGACCTGAACTTGAAAGGCTGAGGAGGAGTAGACCTTACGTCTCAGTAGATCCAGTTCCTTAGCTTCCCTTGAGGCAGGGAGGGGGTCGCTAGAGGGCTTGCCCGGGCCTAGTGCCACATCCTGAGGAGGGACTGGGTGGTCGGTGAGGGAGGGGAAGTCCAACTCGGGGCCCCTATACTTGAGACTCGCCGTGTCTGACACTGGAGCAATAGAGCTTGGGTTCTGCCATCGGGAGGATGCCAGGTCCCAAACACTTGAATGGAGAGGGACCGTAAGTGGCTCTGCCGAGAAGACTGGCCCGAACAGGGTGTCCGAGGGGGGATCAGAGGGCTGGACCTCCATCCCCTAGGTGTGCTGTGGCATGGCGTAATAGATTGAAATGCGCTGATAAGTTGCCTGTATATGAGCCCGGTGCTGGGGACAGAGCAGTACCAGGTGTCTGCCGCGGAGGAGAAGGGGTTTCGCGGGGGGACTGTTCTTGAGGGCGGAAGCGGAAGGGTGATGGCGCCGAGGCACAGCGCAAGGGCTCCTTAGAGCCCTTCGATGGACCTTCTTCCTGGCTTGAGCCGGGGGAAGTACCTCTTGATTCTAAGGGTGGTACGGGTGATGGCAAGGTGATATGTTGCTGTGGGGATGGCCCTATGGTACCGGGGCCCAATGGAGTGGAAGGTGGAGGGCTTGAGGCGAGGGAGAGTGGGGATGCCCACGGTGACCCAGGCCTTGGATATAAAGGCAGGTTTGCCCCTTCTAACCAGTGTTGGGGAAGGTGGTGTGGGCAGCAGGAGGAGTGCCTGACTGGCTTCCACTGCCTCCGGGGTTGTTGGTATTGGGAGAGACCCTGAACAAGCCCAAGGTAAGCCCTTAAGCGGGGAGAGAGGGCTGCCTGGTTTAAACAGGCCCTGCACCGTTGGTACCAGGCTATGATGAGCCTGCAGTGCTGGAGGTGACTGTGGTCAGTGCCAGGGTGAGCCCTGCATCATTGGTACCGGGCTATGGTGAGCCTGTGGTGCTGGAGATGACTGTGGTTGGTGCAGGGGCAAGCCCTGCACCGGCAGTAGCAGGCTAGGCTGGGACTGCGGCACCAGGGATGACCTCGAGCAGTGCTGCGAGGTGTTGCGTTGGCGCCGAGGTACCACGGTTGGTACCGAGCTCGTTCTTCGATGGCCACCGACAGCACAGTGCTGAGCTGGCTCAAGTGCCGAGTCAGGTCTTGGCACTGGGCAGGAGCCCGAAGTCTCAGGCGGAGAGTGCCGAGCCTGTTCAGAGGCTAGGGCACGGTGTCTTTGTTCCCTCTCCTTGATTGTCCAGCATTTAAAGGATATGCATAGGGAACAGGCTGAGACCTGGTGGTCTTTGCCTAGGCACCAGAGGCACTTCCTGTGGGGGTCGTCCTGGGGGAGGGCCTTTCCGCACTCGGAGCAGGGTTTAAACCCTGGCATGTTGGATGATCTCTGCTGTTCCAGCCCAAAAGTGGAGGGTTCCTGTGGTGGAACCACGTCTATGAAAGGTGATCCCAGTCGGGCGAAAAGCTCATAGAAAACGGACGGGCTGCTTGTGTTCGCAAGGAGCGGACGTTCCAGATCCGACGCGCAAGGTGGAAGAAATGAAACTGGGGAGGGGTCAGGAGGCGGCCATATATATAGCCACTGGGTGGCATGGGGGGCAGTGGCCTCCTACCCTCTCCTGACAGGCTGGGACAAAAGTTTTCCGACTAATCCAGCCCTCCGGCACGGAGACACCTATTACTGAATGCATGCGAGCAGCGCTCGAAGAAGAAAACCTTGTTCCCAGCAGGGAGAGAAGAACCAGCTTCAGGGCAATTAGGGATGCTTGGGCCCAATTAAGGGCTGCTCAGGCCCTATAAAAGCCACACCTCCTCTAGCACACAGGGGGAAGGATAGGAGTGGGAGGAAGCTTCAGAGGTTTGCCTGAGCACTAGGAAGCCAAGAGGCTAGAGTGGCGGCACAGAGAAGGACCCCCCCCCCAGCAGCTGCCATAGCAGGGCGCAGCCCTTTTCCCCGCCCCTTTCCACAAAGGGAGAGAGCGCACTAGACGCCTTGCCTAGAGGGGCCTCGGCCAGAAGCATAGGGAGCCTGCAACACCTGCCAGGGTAGGGGGCCTATCCAGGTGGCTGATTTACCCCCAGGCCTGTGATGCCAGGGAGGATGGATGGTGCGGGGCACAAGTGGGGCAGTACGTGGCCACAGGGTACGAAATATATAGTGTCACAGTACGTTATTATAGTGGTGTTTAGTGAGATGGAGCCAATAAGCATATTTGTTTTCTTTCAGTCCTATGGTTTTTTTTCACCATCTCCAGGCAAAATCAAATAAATAAAATCAAGTAAATTTGCCTTACATTAAATTACAGAATGTATTTTCAAGCGTAATTTAAGTGCAATTATGTAATGTGTGTATTAAAAGAAAAATCTTATCAAACTAACAACATAGTGCTCCATCCCCTTTGAAAGATAGTAAGCAGCCCAGATGCAAAATGTAACAATCCTATTAACATTCAATATCAAAGTAACTCTCATAATATATAGCTGATTTGTAATTAAACCGTGTTTATATAAAATAAAGCATTGTGCAGTTTTTGTTTACAGTGAATCCCTATGCAAGGCCTATAATTTTAGAATGATTTGATCCATCTTTTTTCAAACAAACAGCTGTTTGTTGTTCCCATTTTTCAAACAATATGATCTCTGTCATCAAAATGAGCTAAGATCCTTGTTGGATATATAAAGCTAAAGCTTATTTGATATTTATGGATCCTATAAACCTTTTCAAAAGATTTGCAGACTTTGTGAAATAAAAGTGTATAACATATATGCTCATGCATAAGCCAATCCTTGATCATAACCCCCCAAAACTGGAAAAAAAAAATGCATGACCCATGTATGTGTCCCCCCCACATCCCTGACTCCCTACCTTAAACACCTCCACTGGCTTCTGCTGCATCTCCAACCCCCTTTTAACTTCTTCCCACCCTGTACTGCCAGCCTCCACAGCGTCCCCAATCCCACTAACCTTGCAGCACTGGCCTCTGCCGTGTCCCTGATTGTTTGCCAAGCACCCCCACCCGCCCTGCAACACCAGCTGCCTCCTCAATCCTTTCCCACCCCCCTCACCATGCTGTGCTGCTTTGGAGTGCCTGGAGCCATCTCTTATCTGCCCCATCATGCTGCGCTGCTGTGGAGCTTCTGGGCCACTCTCTAACCCATCTAGTCTGCCGCTGGCTTCCCTGGAGTCCCTGGGCCCCTCGGTCCTCTACCCTGCTGCTGGCTCCCCTGGGCTGACCCTCCCCCTCCACCCAGGGCCCATGCATGCTCAGGATGGGAGATTGCAAAACTCCCAGCTGCGATACATACCCCATGTAGAAGCTGAGTGCATTTTTCAAAGGGGATTTCAAGGCACAAAATTCTTGACTTATTCAGGAGTATATTTGGTAAGCTGGATATTGTTTTTATTATCATGGTACCTGGGAGCCCTAGGCATGGACTGGAACCACACTGTTCTTTGTGTTGCGACAACCCAGAAGAAGGTGATTCCTGCCCCAAATACCTTACCATCTATGTAAAGCATTGCTTTGAAATGTAGGAACAATGGGCCAATTTCCTTTGTCATCAGGGGTTTTGCCTCTAATCTAAAGCATTTTTACATTATAGGAAGAAATACTTTGGTAGTCTCTGGACTGAATAAGTCTGTTTTATGAGAGCTTAACACTGAGAACTGTTTTAATGGTCTTTAAAAACATGCTTTGCTATTTTCAGACATGCCAACCAAAACAGATCCTTTGTTTTGTCGTCCATGCGTTATATGCGACTTTGTCTTTAGTCAGATTTTTTATGTAAGTTTATATGAAGGGGACTAGCACACCTAAAATGCCCACTTACTTTTTAAGCTTTTTCTTTTACAGACCCAAAATATTAGGTTTATTTTGTCCTCCTTTGTATTTGGAGATGGTAGTTTCTGTGCTCAGTTTAGTGTTTTGCTCACCAAGTTCATTCTTTCACATACTGTTAATATTTAAATCAGTTTTGCCTTGAAAATAACAACAATGGTTGGCCAGAAGTAATGTTTTAGGAGAACATTGTTATTAACAAATCTCAGTAATCACTGCAAAAATGATGGCATAAAAAATGCTATGTGTCTGTGAAGAAGATTAAAAATAAATCATCTGTTCAGCTTAAAATCGAGTATATTCAGCTGTAACTTTGAAGAATACACTTGAATAGATTCCCATGCTTAGGTGTGGCTAAAATCCATCTCAATTGTGTTCTGCATCTGAGATTTGTACTTGCCTAGGAATTTTACCTAAAATCTAGAGAATAATAAAAGTGCAGTCCTCTTTCTTGTACTTTTTTAAGCCTGCAGAAGTTATAGAGATATTTTCTTAATTTTTTCGTCTTGTCTTCAGTACAGTTTAATTGTGCTTTCATCTAATAACGTAGACACATGAACTGAAATTAGTTAAGTGTTTAACTTTCTCCACTACATGAAAAACTTGCTCTTGGAAAGATCAAATAGAATAATAAAACTTTTGTGTGGGAGGAGGGCCTTCAGCAATCTATAAGGGATTAAGTCCCTATCTGGGAAATAAAAGATACTGTCCAGACTATAAAATTAGGTCAGCAGTTTCCACTAGCAGTTTATTGCTTTTGTTGCAATGATACTCAGAGCACCAGGCAGTGACATTTAGCAGTTAATTGAGACTGTCTTTTCACGAAACCAAGAAAAGTGCTACATTTCCAACTAATGGATGTATGGGACCAGACTTAATACAAGTCAGGCCCAAAGCAATAAAGTAGTAAAATTGGAAACATGTCATTTTGCACTGCATGATTGATGGTCCTTACCAAGAGAAGCCAATAGAATGTTTTCACTGGGATGGGGGTAAAAGTAGTAATTTTGAACTAAACTTTGTCTGTAAAAGACATTCTTGGATATGAAATATGAAGGTATGGTTTTGGAGCTGCATTGGGTAAAATAATTAGGATCTTACTCTTAATTCTGGAAGGCGGTTTTAGTGAGTATGTATGTTGGTAATGCAAACTGATTACATTATTGATTCTGGTATTGAAGCTGTTTTGATCTATGGGGATATCCTTTTGGAAATACATATTAATCAGCTAATGCTCTCAAGGCTGAATCTCTACACTCACAGTGAAATTTCTGGGAGAGAGACTATTTCTTCCTGGATTGTTGTTTATTACTATAATGGGTATGTGCATAAGAAGCACAATAATTCAGCAAGGTACCCTTCTCACTTACATGTGCTCCAGAAGGAAATGGCTGGCTACATAAGACATCTTCAGAGCAGCCTGTGAATCAATCCAAAATCGTCCTATTTAAAGTTATGTACTCTTCTGATTAAGTCCTTGGTGATTATTGAACACCTGTGTTCTCAATCACATTACATCCAGGGGAGCTAGCAATATATTCAGGGGAAAGAAACTCATAGGAAGAAGCAGGAATACAGGAGGGGTCTATATTAAATGTTGTATTATTGTGTATTGAATTACAACTGGTGTTGCCACACAGTTATTTTTCTGATGAAGTACACAAAAGATAGACTAATACATTCTTCACAGGGTATTCACAGACCATTTGGAAACACACGGCTTAAGAGGAGCTTCACTTCCAAGAAAGTATGAACCCTGGTGCTGTGTGAGCTGCAGTAGTATCTTAAGAATTTTTTGATGGTGTTTGAGGTGGCAATTTTAACCTTTAAAGCCAAAAATCACTCAAGATCTAGTTACTAAGACACATGCTACAACAGCTGACATTAGAAGAGGAGCTTGAGATGGAAGGAGCTGCTATCAGGGCATTATTCTGTATCCAATTAAGATTATAATGTTAGAGATGTGAAAATTACCTTTAATTTTTCCATCTCTGATGATATCACTTAACTTGATTTCTTCTCAACCATAGTGGTCACAGACATTTTGGTGACTTATTTTGGACGTAAATTGTGTACAGTGTTTTAGAAGCGATTTGTTTCTCACTCAAAGAACTAACAGAGAGTACTGAGATACCAGGAGTTGGCTTGTGCATTAAAAATATGTCCGGGCACTTCAGAGACCTCAAAATCATTGAAACAGGGAGTTCCCTGCCTGTCTGACATGCGATAGCATAAGATCAAGAAAAGGAACTGAGTCATGTCTTCAGAAAAATGAGAATTACAAGTAGGTCATTTTCCCTTATTTGTCCAGTCTTTTTTTTTTTTTTTTTGCATTTCCTCTTATATTTGGTATGTGTTTGAACAAAATCTTTGCTTTACTGTCCCTCTTCTCTTTGAGTCTGCGATGAAGGCTATATACCATTTGTGACATTGCTCTGTTGCTATGGTGATGACTGTGACATCACAACTTCAACTTCATAATTTTCCTGCAGTGTCCAGTAGGGGAGAAAGTGGGCTGAGGGAACCAAGCTCTTGTTTTAAACACTCACACCTTCCATTATGAGCAAGTGTGTCAAGAAATACCATGGAAAAACAATTGTAAGGTAATAGTGTTTTTGTGTAGCTGATATGTTTGAAAGGTTTCTCTACTAACAGTCCTTCAATTTATATATTTCACTTGAAAGATGTAATTTACTTCAATTTATGATTTACAGGATATAAAATGGTTTTGAAATATCACAAAAGAGTTGCTTATACCAGTTTAAAAATCAAGTATTAAACTCTAACATTTGATTCAAAATAAAATCAGTTCAGTGTCCTGAATACCAGATCTTTGTGTTTGGAATTACTTCGTTAGCAAAAGACAGGCCAAACTAAAGTTGTTTTTTAGTCCAATGGAGAATGATTTTTCTGTTTAGCAGGACAAGACAATAGGATTTATGTACAGTACTTCTGTAAACACTCTTCAAATGCCTCAGCATTTTAATAATTTCATACTCTGGTATCTGTGTCCAGTGTCTGACTTATATAGATCAGAATTGAAGAAAGTTTACTTCATCAGGAAAAAGTCAAAACAAAAACACAACCCAGAGGTGGTAATCCAGAATAAACACTCATTTATTAGATAGTCTTATGGCTGTGATTGTATGCATTGAGGGATGCAGAGTAATATAATTGTCTGACCTAATTGAATAAAGATAAAAATTTCTAACCAATTTTTTTTGGAAATCAAATGGTCACTTCCGTCTATAATATACTATAGTAGTGTACTAAATATACTGAATCAACAGATTCCTGCTTCTTTTATATGCCTGACTCAGTAAATAGTTGCCAGATGTTTCTCACTAAGAGTTCCTTGTGTGGGCCACTTTTTTTTAAACTCTGTCAACCTTCCTCCAGTTTCCCCTTGTTTTATTGTTCCTTTTCATTCTCCTACCCTAATGTGAAAGGGGCAAATAGGTCTGTTCCTGGAATCAGCAGTACTGCATAGTATCTACATAAGACAGGTTGTTCTTTTGTCAGATATTTTAAAGAGGTAAAATGGGGAGTATAGAAGAAAAATAATAGAGCTGAAATCAATATCCCTTCTTCAGTTCTGAATTCATTTCCTTGCACTGTATTATCTATTTTTAGACATATGACCATGGAAATGGTTGAATCGCAACAGGATGGAAGTGCAACAGATTCTGTGGCAGAGAGCGATGCTGTTTGCATACAAAATCAGCCAGGCCAAAATCACATTCCCCCAATAGCTCAGGTAATTTGACATGCAAGAAACAGAAAAATACTCTCATCATTTAGAATTGTAACTTGCATTGTCCTATTCTACTTGCATTGTCGTACTCTATGTCCTGTATCAAGCTTTGGTTCTTAGAATAGTGATTTAAGATTAAAAACAATAACAATGGAGTCCCAAATGATGATTGCTGTGTTACAGACTTGACAATAAGGGCCTCAGATAATACAATATGTGATTTTAAGTCATTTACAGAATTAACACTCAAAGAACAATGAGTTTCTTATAATGCCAGTAGACTGTTTTTCTATGTTCTCAGAAGTACAATACTGCTCTGTAGTAGTCATCGGATAATAAGGTCCTAATAAGTTGAAGCAAGTACAAGATTAGATGGGAGAGATGTATCTCATATGTCCTAGAATTTGAAGATGCTTGATGCAACAAATTATATGATAATAGGTGAAGATAATTTTTGGATATTTTCCTCCAGTACCCTTGTTTACTGAAAATGAGTCCAATTCTGCAGGCAAAACTTCTTAGGAGTCATTGTAAGGGTTTCTTCCCTATGTGCTATATGGCACTGTGTTTTTTTGTTTTTTTTTAAAGAAAATATAGATATTCTCTGGAAAGGTATTATGATGGATAGCAGAATGGAGGTGACAATTTAAAATTTCAAAGAGTTTGGTATATTAGATAACCTTCATAAAGGATTCATTTAAAAACAAAACTTACTAACAATCCATGTTAAAAGGAAATTCCTGGTAATATTCCATTATAGTGGTCAGCAGTGTTCCCTCTAAGAGCCTCCGGCAGCTGAGGAACTCCTGTTGCTCGCTGCGTGAGCCCGATCCTGGTGCCCCCCCCCCGCGGGCCTGCTCTCCTTGGAACACCCCCAGGCTGCCCAGCCCCTCCCCGCAATCCTACCCTGCATGGCCCTGCCACAACTCCTGGGGCTAGAGAAGCACTAACGGAGCATGCTCAGACATTCTGGGCATGCTCTGTTAGAGCTTCTCTGGGCAGGAGTTTTAATAACTCCCTGCCCCACAGTAGCTCTGAGCAGGGCCTCTGGCTGCTGGCCCTGCGCGGCCGGCAGTCTTTCCTGCGCGGGGGGGCTGTGCCGGGCTGCGCGGCTGCGTGGCTGCACAGCTTAGAGGTAACACTGGTGGTCAGCATTTGTATCCTGATCTTTTGGGATACTGCAGTACTTCAGTGCACTTCAACTACTGTGGCTTTCCATCATAAGTATTTTTTAATGCAGACAATGCTTCTGAGTTTCCTGTTTTGTCTAAATACAGTTTATTGGCATAACCCCAGTGTGAGCATGATGTATTCCTCTGTTAGTCTCTGGTTCCTTGTGGACTGTGCCAAGTGGTCTGATGTAGTCCCTGGTCAACTGACCTGTCCTTTTTTTTTGTGCTTATCACATTGGTGTTTGTGAGATTGTGAAAGAATCAGATTGGCAGCACCCAGAAGGGTGGTGTCACTGTTGTATATCAGCTGCAATCCAAACTTGCTCATATGGCCCCTGCAGTTAACACCTCTCATGTATACCCATTCATTCCTGTTCTTTTCAATCCTGACTTCCTTTCAAATATATTTAGATTTAATAAAGTAGAACCTTAACAGGGAACTTTGTTTTTCATTCTTTTGGAATGTGTAGCATTCTTAGGGGAAACTGAGGAAGGAAGAAAGTGTAGTTCCACCTTCAACGAGCAGGGAGCTTCAGGAGACAGCCACCCCACCCTCATTACAGTTCCTGGTATTTAGTGGGTAGTCTCAATTCAGTTTCTAATTCACAGGTGTACATAGCACAGAAATCACTATCACAAATAGGCCCTTTAATAGACAAAGTAAGAAAGGCCAACAATTGGATGAGCTTTCAGAAGAAACTACCCTATAATCTTTACAGCAAGACTACAGCTAGGCACTGCAACCCAGGGCTGAGGCAGAGGCCTGGAGCCAAGGCTGCGGCTTTGGTGGGATCCATGGGCAGAAGCTCTGTCCGGGCCAGGGGCTGCAGCTGGGGAATGAGGCCAGAGCAGAGGTCGCAGCAGAGTGGGACTGGGTGGTCTTCTATCCCTGCTCCTTATGGGGGCTGGCTTGGGCCATGCCCTGGCCCCAGAATGTTCCTCCATGTCCCACAGTTTGCAGACCTGTGACCTAAACAGACCTCTGTGCTTTGTTTTCTCTCTGAAGGTTATAAATAACTGTATTTACTAACAGTCACAAGTTTTCCTACAGCTTTTAATAAGCAATACCATTTATTCTTAAGGTGAAAGCATTAAAGAAAAAAATATTAAAAATAATAAAGGCACCTATGTGCACATTAATAAGCTTGCTGGAGATCATCCCTCAACTTCCCCAAGGGCTATGCTGCGAGTCAGTCCTTTAAACTAGCCAAAGTGTTTTCTTTGTCACAAGTTCATAACACTCTGAGTTTTGAACTAGCAAACCCATGGATAAATTAGCTTTTTCTTTATATAACTTGGACCTTTGATCTTGAGACTCCAGGAAGAGATAATCAGCAGATAATGGTCCTCTCCACAGGTCATAGCTTCTAAAGGCTGGGTTTTTGCATTAGCAGAGGTGGGGAATTTGCATTCACTTCCCGTAGAGATTCCCCAGGCAAACCACTTGTGTTTTTCACAAAAGTTCATTCTTGTCTGGCACATTATTCAATGCCATCTTTCGAAGTTCATGGAGAGATTGCATATAATCCTGGACCACAGTAATAACGTTTTTATTTGATACAATGGATTGCAAAGATATTAACTTCATTTTTAAGGTTTTTGAAGGACATTGCAGGAAAATGCCAGCTCTCTCACAATGAGCACCAGATGATTACAAAAGAGCTTTCTCTCTATCTAATGTTTAACCACATTAGATAGGGACCGTAGGTGGATATTTCAATTAAAATAATCAACTGTGAAAAAATCAGAAATTTTGGTAGTTATTTTAACATGGATGTTTATCATGAAAGCAGTTTACACCTTATTTTCTTTCTGCAGACTCAGAAAGAGAAGACAGATATGAAAGGTTTTCTTTTCAGCCGTAAAGGCTAAAAACTTATGGTCTGATATTCGGAAGTGTTAAATACTCATGATTTCAGCTGAAGTCAGTGAGAGCTGTAGCTGCTCAGTCCTTCTGAAAAAAATAGGCATCTTACAGTGCTTTGTTTTGTTTTTTTTAACTTAAATTCTTCAGAAACCAATGTGGGCATCAGATTATCTGCAGTAGGAGTAAGGTTACTGAAAGCTGTGAGGAACCAAAGTGCTGCCCTAGCAACTTTTTGCAGGTTAACATACATTTAAGCTTTCTGGCCACCAGGGGCACACTGCTGTGGTTGCGTACTGTTTTGCTCAGCCTGACGTTTTTTCTTGACTATGCAGTTGTTCTAGCCAGTTGTTCCTACATAGCAAAGCTTTATAGAAGACTTTGCTCTTTGTCTTCTGCCTGGGCTCTTTTCCGTCCCAGGCAGTTAGTACAAGGTTTGGCTGCCATCCTCAGTTCCTGGTTTCTCCAGCTGCTGCTGTCTGGCTTTACATTTTCTGACCAACTTCTCCCAGCTCCTCCTCCTGCAAAGTCACAGCCTGGTTCCATAGCATGGCCTACTTCTGGGAAGGAGCACATTATACTAGCATGCCAGTGGTCCCTTTTTAAGTATCTCCTGACTTAAGATGAGGAAGACTTGGTTAACAAATTTCCCTCCTTGGGAGACATCTGTGCTCTAGAGTCTGAAGGTAAGTTTTTCTCTAGCACCAAAAGATGTTAGTAGTAAACTCATTTCTTTAGGAGGTAAACTCCCTGATCTGGGGTATCAAATTGGTATTTTTGTGGATATATTGAATGGAAGATGTTGGCATTTTCATTCCATAAAGAATTCGTGGGCATAGTTGTCCAGTATGTTCACAGACTGATGGATCTGTGGCTCCTCCTAGGGTTGCTTCTCTTAAATTTTTTGTTTCCAGAGGAATTCAGTACAGAAAGAGTAACTGCATAAAGTGAATGAGATATTGCTTTTCCTGGCATTCCCATATCATTTTTCTACAATAGGTCTCTGGCTATTACTCGGGGTTACTAACAAGAAAGATCTCTGGGGTTTTTTCATCTTTTGTTGCATTATGGGTACAGGTCGCTGGCTGATTTTAAACTTTAGTAAATGGCAGATTCTCTGTAACATGAAGTCTTCAAATCATGAGTTGTGGACTTCAGTAACTCAGCCAGATGTTTTGGGTGTATTCCAGGAATGAGTGGATGAGGTTCTACAGCCTGGATGTGCAGGAGGTCATATTAGATGTTCTTGATTGTCCCTTCTGGCCTTGAAGTCTAGCTCTTTTCCAGGCGAGATGCTTCTGCAATGGCATTTAAGATTGTCACTCCTTTTTTCTCCTATCCAGCCTGATATTTATTGACCCTGCTTTTGATGCACTAAATCAAGAACATGATATTTTTAATGGATTACCCAATATTAATTAGTTTGCAGCTTTCTCTCTGCTGTCACTGTGGATTGAGTATGCCTAGCAATATGGCCAAATTTAATGGCTACCACAGGGAGATGCAACTTCTGTTTTTCAGCTGGAGTTCAGGCTTTACAGTACATGCCACTTTGCTTTATAAAGGAGGACAAGATGTTAAATAAGGGGGTATGAGTGTCAAGATGAGTGAGGTAATTTTTTTTTTTTTTATTGGAGCAGCTTCTGTGGGTGAGAAAGCTTGCACAGAGCTGTTTTACAGGACCTCTTCAAGACCTGAAGAAGAGCTCCATATAAGCTTGAAAAAAAGAAAACAGTTATAGAAAGTCCTTTTTCTTCTGAAGGTCCAGTCTTTTCAATCCCAAAGCCTTTGAGTCTTAGGTGAGGAATTAAGAACATTTGCGTGTGTTTTTTTTTTGTTTGTTTGTTTTGTTTTGGTTTGTTTTGTTTTGGTTTGGTTTTGGTTTTGGTTTTGTTTTTTTTTTTAACCCTTGTTCAGGAGGGCTTCTGCTTTTTGTAATCAGTATAGAATCAGGAAGCAGGAGACCTCCAAAACTCTTTTTCACATAGCAGTGCCACTACTCATGGGAAATATGCAGGCCAAAGCATAAGAACAGTGATTGTGCTTAGTCCTTACACCCTCTCCTTTCTTGCATGCCAACTCAGAAATAGGATATAGTCTGGTGAGAAATATACGGAACACGAGTGCATGTGTGGCACTGATTGCCACGGATGCCACCTGCAGTCCCTGGCATTTGAGGACGCTGAGCACCTCAATGGATCAGAGCCATGCTTACTACATGATGCAAAATTTCCTTTCCCCTGCTTGCGTGGGAGAGTGCAAAGTGCGTTACAACATTGAATTATTTAGTGTTTTTAAAACTGTTGTTTTCAGATTGCTGAATTGCCACTCCTGATAATCAGCCTTTAGCCACTGGCAGTCAAGGCAAGCCTTGAAATTCAGATGTCGTAGGCAGTGCTGCTAATCACTGACGTACGGATTGCATGGCTTGCCAAGACTACTTCAGTCATACACATGTAATCTAATAAACCAGTCAAAATGTTCTGGTGTTTTTGTTAATTCAAGAGGCTGGAATTTTGGAACACAGTCAACAATTTAGAATGAAAGAAAATAAATCCAATCTTACTTTTTAGGATTTATTTACAATTTGTTTTAAAGAGATGTACAGTATCAGAATAGAAACATGATGTTAATCTTGAAGTTAAAGAGATCAAACTGAGTTAAAAAGCTGAAGTTAAATAAACTTAAAAGTGAATCTGATGTGATAAAATCCCTTTTTGTTAAGGTTCTGTGAATCTTAAAAGCAAAAATTAACAATTTTCATGTAATTTTATTTTAATGTGTGAATTATGTTTTGTGATTTATATAGTTCTTTTTGTAAACAGGAACAAATTACTTTTCGTTTGATTCAGCTTTAAGTATGCTCTTTTCACCCAGAACATAATCTTATACATGAACTCATTAGAGCAAAATCATTTTTCTCTGTTTAATTTTAAATAAGCTTTACTTTGGTAGAGTTTTAGTTAAATTTTCCTGTGTGGTTACAAGTATAACCCTTGTGCCAGATGGAGTTGCCAACAACAGGGCCAGTTTCAGTATCTAGGGGTTCCTTTTGAACACTACAGCACAAAACCAGCTTGAGTTCCTACCCCGGGGACAATTACATACCCTTTGGGGCATCTTACCTACTCCATTGGAGGACAGTTATACAGCACCTCTTGGGTGCCTCTAGAGGAAATACTTCCCCTCCTGCAAGCATTAGGACTGAGCGTTGAAAAGAAATGTTTAATAAAAGGGGGGAGGTGAACCCACGATTAACTTGGAAAAATGCTGCAAGCAGAATTCAAACCCATAAAACCATGAACAAAACACCTACCCTATACTATATTGCACAGCTTCCTTTTGCCTCAGGTTCTTAAGTCCAACAATCAGAAATTCCTTTAATGTGCTCACCCTTTACAGCACCCTACTCACAGTTGTTGTCCTTAGCTCTGGCAGACCCAGAGTTCAGAGGTGCAGCTTCAGAGTTCATCTCCTACCCTGGTTAGGAGGTGGGTGAAGTAGGTGATAAAGTGTGAAGAAGGCACTTTGCTTGCTCTGCTGTCTGCTCTGCCATCTGCTCCGCCATCTGCTCTATTGGCTGCCCTGACCATCCTGCCAGTGCTCTGCTCCACCAACCACTCTGCCAGCTAATCTGCTGATCTTACATGAGCCTCCATAATACTCTTAAATACACCTATAACTGCAATGATATATAATTGGCCTTTAATTGTACAAGGAAGCCTGCTCTAGAACAGCAGTTTTCAGACATACTGTTGGGATCCAGTACTGGATCGTGGACCCTGAATACTGGGTCTCAGTACCCCCTCGTGCTGCCGCCAAAAGATTGGAATGCGTTGCTGAAAGATGTAATTGTTGGGCTGCCCGCATAAATTATTTTTTTCAACTGGGTCCCAAGGAAAAGAGTTTGAAAACCATTGCTCTAGAAGTTTTATAATTCAGGATTGTAGTTAAGATGCAGCCTTAAAGGAGAGCAGACAAGCCAACCAAATTTTAAACCATACTATTAGAATAGAAACCATCTTACAGAAATTTTGAGTTTTTATACTTATATATTAAGGAAGTATTGGAATGAGTAGTGGTATTAATTGTTGCATGGACACATAAAGATTTAGGACTGTCTGTTCAAAGTTTATTAAACCTGAGAAGCATCATTAATTTGCACAAACAGACATTATGTGTCTCTTAGGACAAATGGCTTAGGTAAAACTTTGTCCCAAATTAGCAGGCTACTTTTTGTGGCAAAACAGAGCAATCCCAATTTTCACAACTCTAGTATGCTTGAAATAAGTGGTTTGTTAAGATACGTTCTCCAAAATTGTGTTGACTGAAGCTCTACTCATACAGCTTGCTTAAATTCCATAATGATCCTGCAGAAACTCTTTTATCTCTCTGTTCTTGGAAAATTTAGCTCAATAAAACTTATGAGATTCAGAGGAATAGAACTTCATTTAATGCATCCTGCATTACTTTGGTTATCCAGCTATTTCAGTTAATCAGAACTAGATTATTCCTGATTATTCAAGCACTTGGTGGTATAAAGATTTCATGTGTCCTACTAATGTATTGGACACAGGATCTGATAACTACCAGTCATGGTATAATTTGTTCATGTGAGTTGTAATATTGCTTAGTATTAATGGTATCTGTGCTGTAGCTAAAAACTGACATCTAAGAAATGTAGAGCTGAAGAGGATATTGAGAAGTCATCAGGTCCAGACTTCTGCACTGTGACTGCAAACCTGGAACATCGCTGGCAGGTGTTTGTCCAACCTGTTTTTAAAACCCTCCAATGATGAGAGTTCCACAACCTGCCTTGGAAGCCAATTCCAGAGCTTAACTACCCTTACAGTTAGAAAGATTTTTCTAATATCTAACCTCAAATCTGCTTTTTCTGCAGTTTAAGCTTAGGACTTCATGTCCAGCCTTCAGTAGACATGGAAAACAGTTGATCACAGTTCTATTTATGGTATAATAGAAGGCTGCTATCAAGTTCTCCTCAGTCTTGTCTTCTCAAGACTAAACATTCTCAGTGTTTTAACCTTTCTGTATGCCTCTGGTTTTCTAAACCTTTTGTCATTTTTGTTGCTCTCCTCTGGACTTCTGTTCAATTTGTCCACATTTTTCCTAAAGTATGGGGCCCAGAATTGGACATAGTATTCCAGCTGAGGCCTCACCAATGCTGTGTAGATTGGGACAGTTACCTTCCATGCCTTACAAATGACACAGCTGTTAATGCATCTCAGAATTATATTAGTCTTTATTGCCATTGCATCCCATTTTTACTCGTATTCAACTTGTGATCCAGCAGAACCCCAAGACCCTTTGCAGCAACACTACCACCTAGCCTATTATTGTTCATTTTGTAGTTATGAATTTGATTTTCCTTCCTAAGTGAACTACTTTGCATACTTTTCTTTATTGCATTTCATCTTGCTGAATTCAGTCCAGTTCTATAATTGTCAAGGTTGTTATGAATTCTCATCCTATCTTCCAGAGTGCTTGCAACTCTTCCCAGCTTGCTGTCATCTGCAAATTTTATAAGCATATTGTCTATGTCATTATCCAAGACATTTAATGAAAACATTGAATAATATTGGACCCAGGCCTGACCACAGTGGGATTCTATCAGATATGCCCTCCCAGTCTGACAGCAAAGCTTTGATAACCACTGTTTGAGTACGGTCTTTCAACCAACTGTGCACCCACAGTTTAGCAATTTCATCTAGATCACATTTTCCTAGTTTGCTTATGAGACTGTGATGTGGGACAATGTTATGAGCCTTAATAAAGGCTTAAGAATACATCAAAGCTACTACTTCCCCCTCCAATCCAGTAGGTGAGTGGTTCTCAACCTTCTGCAGGTTGTGACACACTTGGTGGCATATTGCAACCCTACAGGATACACCAGCTCACCACCCATCTCCCCAGCTCTCTGGAACACACTTACCCCTGTGTGGTGAAACAGTGATGTGACCTGACACAGTCTCAGCCACTGTGTCAGATAGTAACCCTGCCTCAGAAGGAAATTAGATAGGTTTGGCATGATTTATCATTGACAAATACATGGTGGCTATTCCTTATGTGACCCTATTATCTTTGAGGTGCTTACAAATGGCTTGTTTAGTAATTATGCAGTACGCATTGAAAATTTAGAATGGTTTGAAAATATTTAGATTCAATCCTTATTTTTTCCTGGTAACTGTTCTGATGTCAAGCCAAATTACCACTAATTAAAATCTGAATCATATTCTTAATTCATATTGAGTTTCCTTCTTCTGGAATGGCTGGCTCTTGAGCTCAAAAGCCAGCATCTTAATGACAATACCAGTGTTTGTGTTAGAGTGGGGAGAAGGTTTGGGTGTGTTCCATGCTTGTTTATGCAAGCATCCTCAAATCCTTGTTGAAGCTAAGATGGTTTCTTTTTGGGAATTAGGCGAGACTCTGTACTTTTCATTTTCTTGAGAGAGTCTGTTCAGATTCAAAAGAGACACGATCTGATCAACTCTTGTTAATGTATTTATTATAAAGCTGTTACTTTGTCAGTAGGAATCTGAACAGACTGTCAAGAAAGCGAAAAGTAAGAGATTTCTACTAATCTCTAATGTGTTTCTTTAGGAGTGAGTGATTCAACATCCAGTCTTCTTGATAGTACTGCATGTTGCTACACTTCCTAGTAGATAAATAACACAAAAACAAAATTTTCCTCTGATAGAGATTTTGTCTTAACAGTTGATCACTTTCCAACAGTTTTCCACAGGAAAGCTGGTCAGTGATCACTAATCAAAACTCTCAGGAATGACCAACCAAAGTCTTTTCAACGGTTGGATTTTTTTCTCTATTATGAATGTCTCAGATATTTTGGAAGATGAAACCAAACACAATTATCTTCCCCCCCCCCTCCATTTTGGCCATTCTACATCTTGTATTTCAATATTCTGTTCATTTCAGAGTGGCCTGTCCACCATCTGTTCACAGATCTATTTCTTCTCCCAACTAACCCCTCATTTTCTGATAGACTCTGAAGCAGCAGGAAAGCCTAAAGGAGAAAGACATGGTTGTAGAATACTGTAAGAAAAACAGGCCAGAAAGATTGCTAATCTGGGTAGGAAACCGTATTCTTTCACTGTGTCAGTGTTGAGGTTTGAGAATCATCAGTCGTGCTGCATTACTGTTATTTATATTGCAGTAGTGTTGAGAGGCCTGGTCCTATTTGTGCTAGACACTGGATGAACATAATATAGAGACAGTCCTTGCTTTGAAGAGTTTGTGGTCTGAATATGCTTTTGTGAGACAACTTTTATCATAGAAAACATTGTTCTTTGTATGAAAACATCTTTATGAAGAATACAGATAAAACCCCAAAGACAGAATAAAGAGAACCAGAGGATTTCATACCACTAACTGAGAGTATCCTTTCATGATTGGCTGTTGCTGTTTGGGCAATTGCTGCATTGTTCACCCCACACTCATACTTCTGTTTGATATCTGTGCCTCTGTCTTTAAGTACAAGGTAGAGTACAGCATTTAGTCTTTGAAAACATGGAGTGCTTTAATAAAAAACAGACAAGGTCCTTGAAAAATTAAGACAAAAGCTCAAGATTTTTAGAAGTAACAAATGGGTATTTTTGGTTCCCAAATTGAGACAGCTTAAAAGGTATGTAATTAGTACAAATAGTAATCAAATCAAATCAAATCAAATCATAGGGCTGGAAGGGACCTCATGAGATCATCGAGTCCAACCCCCTGGGAATTGAACCCAGGACCTTCTGCATGTTAAGCAGAGGTGCTAGCCACTAATATTTTTGTCCTACCAGTAAATAAGACAATGTGTATTTTATTTGCTCAAAGATTGGCTCAAAATTTTAACATTTAACTTGTGTTATTACTTTTTGAAATCAACAGGTCACTTTATTTAAACATGCATATCATGATCATTTCAGGTTTCTGTAACTGGATCAGGTACTGGAAGAGGATCTCCAGCTGTTACTCTAGTACAGTTACCTTCTGGTCAAACTGTACATGTCCAGGGAATGATTCAAGCCACACAGCCATCAGTGGTTCAGTCACCACAAATGCAGGTTAGCTGTCCTTTATATTTTTCACTGTAATTATGGATTTTTTTTAAGTTTGTGATTTTTGCCCCACCCCCATTTTAAACCCCCCCAGCAACTTTCCATCTTCTTTTTCATCACTAAATAGAAGACCGACTTCTACCACGATTCTCATGGGTAATGACCAATTGATAATAGCTTGGCAAGTGGGCTGCAGAGATTCACTAATATTTTCTGTTTATCTTTTTAAGAAGTGATGCTTTCAACTTGTTCAACAAGCAGACTTGTGTAATCACATGGTCATATTTTAGTGATTCTTCCACTTTGTATTCTCATTTTGTTGTTCTGCTCTTTCCACACCTTATCTCAAATGCCATTATACATTCTTCAGTGCATGGATTATCTTTTCAGTGTATGGGAGAAAGTTTAGAATAACAGGGCTCCTATATTGATGAGGCTATGTGAGAGCAATACAAATATATATATAAATACAGCTTCTGTTCATATTGTTCATGAAAAATGAAAATATAAATGAAAAAATTAAAAATGGCTACAAAGCAAGCTGAATATTTTTGGCCAACCTTCACAAGCCTGATCTTGTTTAAGTTAGAGCAAAGACCAGTGTATTAAGCACTAGGAGTTATCAGAGCTTCTCATTAGTAAAAGGACATGACCAAAAAAACTCACAACTATTATGAAAGAGACAGGCATTTGCTGTGAGAGGGAATACCTTGCTCAGTCTTATCCTCAGGTCCTTCAAATTTTACTTTTAACACAGACAGCTCAAGTGTTTTGCCAAAGAGAGGTGGTCGCTTAGGTAACAGGGATCTAGCATCTTTTATCGGGGAACTTGAGACCTCAGATTTCACCTAAAAATTAATTGTCAGTGGAGGGCCAGGCCACAGACTATCATCCCGCCCTAAGCATGCTCAGGGTGAGAGTTTTAAAAACTCCCAGCTTAGGTGAAGCTCTCTGCCAGCCAGAAGACTGTGTCGTCCGGCTGAGGAGGGGCTGGGCTGCCAGCCATGTGTGACCGGCATCGTTTGCTGTGGAGGTGAGCTGTGGGGGCTGCACGCCTGCCCGCCCGCATGCGCAACTTACGGGGAACATTGGTGACATGTACAACATATTCTTTCACTTCCTTCTCCCATGTGGCTTAACAAGAGGTTGAACAAGAAGAGTGATAAAGACCAAGCATTTTCAGACATCACATCTCTCCTGCACCTTCCCCTGGCAGTCCCAAATACTCCCCCAGCAGCCCTGAGCAAGTCTCTCCCCCAGCCCTATGTGCAGCCCCGAGTGAGCTTCTCCCCCCAGCCAAGCCCTCATGCAGCTCTAAGTCTCACCCTAAAGCCACGAGTCTCTGCCTTGCAACCCTGGCTTCCAGTTCCCCGAACCCCACACCACACTCACCTGTTGGAGCCAAAGGAGGATCCCCGCAGCTGCTGGAACCTGCTATCTTGCCAGGGGCGGGGTCACGCAGCATTTTACGTTTCCCATCCTGGCCTGCCACAAGTCTTGGTCTTGCCCCTTGATCTTGCCCCTTCCTGGCCCCAGCTCTTGGGCGTGCGCAAGTGAGCAGAGCGCCTGCCTGTGCTAGCTGGGCTAACACAGACAGGTTGCATTTTTGCTGTCAGTGGCTCCTTGCAACTGCAGCTCTCTGGCAGTGGGAAAGGTTGCGTCAGGCTGCTAGCATGCAACATGCTCACTGCTGTGCTGTGACACGCTTTTGTGTCGCAATACAGTGATTGAGAACCACTGGCTTAGCACTGCAGCTCATTCTTTGAAGCAGCAAGAAAGAGGGGCTGAAGGGCCTTTACCCACCCTGCCTTTGAACTTCAGCTTGGCCTTGTAAAATAGGAGCAATACACTGTAATTAAACAAAAGAGCAGCAAACTGAGGTAGAGCTGTGAAGGAATAGAAATGGTGAAATTTTTTAGGAACAGTGGGTCTGGTGCTCTCTAATGGAGTCTTTGTCTCTGGTAAATTCCCTCACCAACTGGAAAGTGTTGAGTTCTTTTTTTCATATAATTGAAAAAACCCCATTGGTACAAATTTATTATAGCAAGCAAATTCTGTATTCCTTTCATTGGTATAATCCCCTACTTATGCATGGCCTAGAAATGACATCAATTGATTTTGGCCAGTTTCTCCATATTTTGAAGGTTTATGCTATGTACTTGGCTAAATTGTCTTGTGTATTCCCAGCAGTGCTCACCAGACAAGAGCCCTCAAAAGGCCACTGTACTGGGCATAATTGCTGAACAGCATCATGTTCCTGCCTTGCCCCTCAGAAGCCTGACATGCCTCCAGCCTGCCTTAAGCTGACCTATGCCTGTGCAGAGGGAATCCTTAAGGCAACTTTAAATCCCCTTTGCCACCCTTTATGATTTCTTTATGAGGAATGAGCAGAACCACCACAAACTGATTCTGCTCATCCCAGCTGGGTTCTGCAGTCTAGTTCAAAATTAGGATTGTTCACAGTTACAGAAATACATCTCATTATGTTTTTTCATTATTTGGATGCTTCATTTTACTTTGTATGTCCCTCACTGTATCCCAGCAAGTGTCATTCTGTGAGAAATGGTTTTGAACAGAAATAGATTTGCAGTCAAATAAGTAAAGGAATGAGACATTAGGTTTCTTTTGTTTTACAGTAACCTGTTGTTCCTGAAGTCATGACCTCTGACTATTTATACTCTGGGGTTGAGATGTCCTAATGTCATAAATTTTCATAATCTTCCTGGAATCTTCCCTTTAAGGTCCACACGTGTTGCTTTGTGCACAAGCATTTAGGGCCCTATCTTATGTGAGATAGATATAGCAATTATCTGAGTTCTGTCTTTTTTACTGTTAGCTCTAGTTGTGAGAACCTTCATTGTGTCTGACTCTGCAAGATATCTAGCTCACTTACTTTTGTTTTGCCTAGTTTATATTTAGTTAATGTAGGAAGTTTAAAAATAATCTAATCTAAAACAGTTTAGTTTTTAGTTTCCTCTATGATAGTCCATGTAACTAGTAGAACTAAACAGTTACACTTTTGCACATAACCCTACACAACTGTGGACTGAGCAATTAAATGAATCAGGTAACTAATGTTTTTTCCTTACTCAGTTAATTACAGTTTCAGGTTTGCACAAAATAATACCAGATAGTATAGACTGTGGTTTAGCTGTGTAATTTTTTGCTTTTGAAATCCCCCAAGTGGAAATTAACATGTAAAAAATAATGCCAGTGTAACTCTGAACAAAACGTGAGAACGTAAACTCACAAGTCAGAAAGTTCCAAAGTTAAATTTTGCAAAACTTAGCCCCACTGGACATGTGGTATGTAGTATTTTGGATGATCATTTATGTTGTTAAATGTGTTCCATGATTTCAGGATGCTAATTTAATCTCTGCAGCTGTGGTGAAGTTACCACAGAATTTTAACTTCTATATTTCATGTATATTGTGCACTGGCATTACAGTTAAAGTTACATTGATGTAATATTTTGCATTTAGTATTTAGTTTGATTTTGATATTAAATTGAAAGTGATTAATATTGTAATTGCTGTTTAAGAAATTATTATATTTCACTAGTTGATAGTAATCTTCCTTTTCAATAGATGTGACTAATGATATGGATGTATGCAGTATACTTGCACACTTTTTAGCAAAAAAGAAAAAAAATTAGAAATTCAGAACTTGAATTATCTTCATTTCTCCAAACCAGGGATCACCTCACAGAAAAATATTGAGAGGTTTTTCAAATTGGTGATCACTTGATGATCTATAACAGAAATGTCAGAGTTCAAATTTGGGTATAGTACTGTAGTTTATAATAAATGAGTGTATCAAATTTCAAGCTTCCACCATATTGTGAATATAGAAATTACTTATGTATAAGGCTGTGTCTGTATAACAAGCTGGCAGTGTAATTCCTGTGATTGTGTTGGGATCATGGGATTATAAATAGCCATGTGTGACTGGTAGCATGTGGACAGAGACATGGGTTTAGCTGTGCTGAATATGTACCCACTGGTTTCAGCTGGATTTGTATTCTTCACAGCTAAGCTGGACCTCCAGTACCACTATTTGTGTTACTGTGGCTATGCTGCTGTTTACGCTCGTGCTAGCTCAGTCAGAGCTAGTGCAAGTATATATAAAAGAGCAGGGGAGTCACACCCTAGCTCGTAATGTAGATGTAGCCTATGTGTCAGTTTCTGTATTACCAGGATTTGTGTTATACGAGTTGGTGAATTTCAGAAATTTTGGATTTATAGGTAGCATCAGTTGCAAATGCAGAGGATTCTGCAGGCTCAGAGGGTGTAATTGATTCTCAAAAACGTAGGGAGATTCTTTCAAGAAGGCCTTCGTACCGGTAAGTTACGCTTTTTTAAAACTAGCCTGACTGTCACACATTATTCATACTACTACTAATACTACCTAAAGAAGAGTTTGGTGTATGCTTGAAAGCTTGTTTCTCTCATCAACAGAAATTGGTCCAATAAGAGATATTACCGTACCCACCTTGTCACTAATATCCTGGCACCAGCATGGCTACCATAACATTGCATGTGTATTACTCACAGTCTCTCAAAATGTTTCTCTTACGGGCATTGATTTTAAATCTGTACTTTCAGTTAAATTGTTTAAATTATGTTTTAGAAAAATTCTGAATGACCTGTCTTCTGATACTGCTGGTGTCCCTAAGATTGAAGAGGAAAAGTCAGAGGAAGAAGGAACACCTTCTGGCATCCCTGCAATGGCAGTACCAACCAGCCTATATCAGACTAGCACAGGGCAATACAGTATGTATGCTAAGATACAGTATAGCATTTTAATTAAAATAAATCTGTTACTATGTCTTGCTGAATTTTAAAATATCTGAGTGAAAATGGAGAGAGTTGTTTGGACCAGAAAAAAAAGAATGAGGTTTATCTTCATGTTTATCCAAAGGATTGCAGATTGCATCTTCTGCCATGTCACTTTAGCAAAAATAAGACATTTTCTGGTTTATCTCTCCCCACCTCAAGGCCTCTGTCAATTTTATAAATTTGGGGTGATTTTGAAATTGTACTGTGCTTTAAAGATTTGAAGACCGGGAATTGGCTGAAAGGCAACATGTAGGTGTTTCTCTTGTCTTTTATGTGTATAGCTATTTGTACTTGTATATTTCAAGAATTTTTTGGTTTTCATTACTGTATTGTTTTAATGATATATTACATGCTCATTTGATTGGAAAATGTTGATTAAAACATTAGTATAGTGCAACACAAAATTGTCTTGAAACATTTGATACCATTTTGCTAAACTAGTGCAAAAGATCAATACAATATAAAATTATGTGCTGTGAAATAGTATATTTATTGTATTTAAATCTCTAATTGTGTCTGTAATCAAGTCATCTGAAGGACGTGTGGACTGCAGTGTAACATACTGAATGTCATGGTATATGACAAATTATAATTTTCATCCTATTATTTATACTATGAATTGACATATAATTTGTAATGAGACAAACACCATAATTTAGGGATAAACGGGAGGAAAAGGTACTTTAGAACTTTCTATTGTACCTCTGTTTTCTGACTTTTGATTGTTTGATTTTTCTAATCTTCTTGTTGCATTAACAATATTTTTCTGTGTGGAATTCACCATAAGCTGCTGTTTCCAACTGATTTCATTTCATTTTCTCCAAACAACAGTAGAAGAAATTTGCTTCACAGCAATATTCCTCAACAAAATTTTTGTGCTTATTTACATGTTAACTTTTCACACTTCACTGTGAATGTTAGGTTTTGTACAGTCATTTCTCTTCTGTAGGTTGAATTTCCATTAATCTTTTTCCTTGTTATATAGAGTTTATTTTTACAGAATTTAAAACAGAGGATTTACTGTTACAGTGAGTCATTTATGTATCTTCTTGTGTGTAGACATATTGTAGGTTTTTAATTAAAACAGCAGTGTCTTTTCCCAAAACAAAGTCAAGACAATGGCAAGGAGGTCTGCTTCTTCTGAAGCATGTACATGGAAATGAGAACTACTATTAAAATGTTAACAATAGAACTTACAAAAAGATAGAATGGCTTTTTCTAAATAAAACCACTCTTTAAATGTTCTTAGAATTCCTCTAGCTATCCTTTATAATTTGTAAAAGTAAAGTAATTTTATCAGCATTGAGAAAATAAAATGTATAGTATTTATGTAGCACTGAGCCACTAATTACTACTCTTCTTGCTCATTACTTTAGTTGTGGAGATGTTAATGGTGATGACCAAATTAAGATTCTGTAGAATGTGGAAGTGCTTGAGTTCTTTGGGTTTAAGAAATAAGGGCCTTGATCCTGAGAGAAAAATTACTGCTGCTAGGCGCTGAGTCCTTAATTCCCAATTACTGCAGTAGGATTGCTAAACTCCTTTTGGGAGCCACTCACAATTTTTACCACTCAACAGGAAAATGCTCTATTAGTTCTGTTCAGCTAGGTATTTTGGGTCTTCATGACCAGTCCAAAGTTCAGTTTTTTCAGAAGACTTATCACTGAAATTATATTTTAAACAGTGAAGAATTCATTCCAAAATATAACCTTTTCAAGAAAACCTGTATATGCTTGAAATTTCCAAAAGGGTAGCCGTGTTAGTCTGTGTACAGCAAAAACAGTTGCATCTGATGAAGTGGGTTGGAGCCCATGAAAGCTTATGCCCGAAGAAATAGGTCAGTCTATAAGGTAACACAGGACTCTTGTTGTATATGCTTGAAGGAATGGAGGTAGTAAAACACAAAGCAACAGAGTTGTTGAATATATCCAAGACTAAAAATGAATATAAGTGCCAGAAGAAATTATTTATTTCTGTTTGTAATCTAATCTGTTTGTATTTTGAAATTAAACACAGATTTAGTGATTGCTCATTGTATGCAGCAACTTTCAGTACATATAAAAGAAACTCTTAAGTGAATTAGAACCCAGTTTTGCTTTGTTGAAGTCAGCATGAATTTGAATGCTGATCTGAATGGAAACAGAATTGTGTTTAATGTAGAAAGGGTTAAGCATTTTCATCAGTATAAAGAATTCTATCAAATACTGTTACTGAGTGTTACAAAGAATAAATCTGCTTTCTATGTAAAAATTCCTTTCGCCATGTTTTCTGACTGTTAATTTTCTTAACTATATTCCCCATGTCAGAAATCTTGTAACCACTGTTAATGCCAAAATTATCTTTTCTTCTTAAATATTGCTCATTTATTAGTTTTGGGTTGTGTTGGTTCTAGTAGCAATGAGAGAGATATTTATCATCTTTGTCATACAATGGGAACCCCCTTGGGTCTGCGCAGGGGGATTTAGCAGACTAACAATGAGTCTGCAGGCTCTGATAATGTGGGAGTTCAAACATCTTAACTCAGCAGGCAGCCCATCTAAGGACTTGTGTTTTCACTAGCTGCATCATTATCTTCCTCCTGGTGGCTAAGGCCTGAGGTGTCGTTCAATCAAACCTGAAGAGCTCCCATGTTTTCTTTGATCAGGACCTCCATCTCCTGGTTTCATGGTGTCTGCAACACTCATGGGCATTTTTGCATGAGTCTACTTTATGCTTTTCTGCTTTTGTCTTGGGATTGTTTGGAGGAAATATTCTTCAGGTGGCCATCCTCCCTCTTTGGGCTCATGGATGGATCACTCTTGTGGCTAATCTGAAAGAACTCTTTAAAACTTTATTCTCATTTTTTCAGCTGTTAGTAAGTTTCTTTAAGAAATTGAATGTTTTAATGTTGAACTAAGTGCAAATTTTAGAAATAAGAATTTTTTAAATTGTAATTACATATCACTTGCCTTTGTTACAATTTGCATGTCTGTACGAACTAATAGTGTGGCATTTTTCTCTACTTTAACTGGAATATTTATTCAGTAAGACATCTGTTTTGGAATAAGCAAAAAAAAAAAAAATCAACAGTGTCTTCTTGAATTAGCAGAGTCCATAAGAAATTTAATTAAATTTTATGTAATCTAATTTTAAGTAAGATTTGGCATGAGCATTATCTAAAAGAATCCTGTGGCATGCTGTTTTCCCCTCAAATATGAAATCGTACTGCTAGTTTAGAATAACATGCTCTGCATTTTTAGATTGATTTAATGTACAATATGTGTTAAATACATTTGCAACAGTAGGGTTCAATATCAGGCACTGTTCAAGGATGCAGGTATCAACCTTCATATAACATGATGAGTGTGGTTTGGGAGCTTTGTTTTTAAAGCTGTGTCTTCTTGCAGTCAGTTTTCTTACTATGTATTAGTTAGTTCATTAACTTGATCTGAAAATTTTCTCCATTGTGTATGAAAAGTACAAAACCCTTGAATTTAAAACAAAACCCCATTCACCTTTTATTTCAGTGAATTCAGTATCTGAGATCTACCTTTTGTCAAGGGAATTATAGCAAAATGTTTCCTGATATGTGTAGGAGAATTGTTCTTTAACAATATGCTTTTCATTGCTGTCAGAATTATCATGTGAAAGAAAAGTTAGACTTGATAATCAAAGTTGTTGTTATAGTGGCCAGTTACTGCTAAATAATGCTATTGGCAATTTTAAGTTTGACCATTTGGAATTTATTGTTTTATTAAAAGATACTGCATTGCCTGACTACTTCTATTTGTGTCTTGAGTTTCTAAAAGAGATCCTCAGCCATAGTGAGTTTATAACTTCATTTGTAGCTACCTATAGTCCTAAAAAAGCAAGGAGTCTTGTGGTACTTAAAGACCAACAGATTTATTTATCACATGAGCTTTCATTGGAGAGTATCCCACTTCTGATGAATAAATCTGTTAGTCTTTAAGTGCCACAAGACTCCATGCTTTTTTTTTTGCTTTCCTAGACTAACGTGGCTGTCCCTTTGGAACTTGGCTATAGTCCTAAGGAGCTGAGATGGCAACTAAAACCAGCACAGTGTAAAGATGCCCTGGCTGCTTCCCTTTTGTCAGTTTTGGGATGGGAGTGATAGAGGAAGGGACAAAGGTTCCTGGCAAACCAGAGGCTAAAAAAAGACATTTTTGGCATCTGATGCATCCAGCCTTATCAAGTCAAACAGGATGCTGAAAAGAGATGTCAGAAAGTTAAACAGGATCCTGAGATGTATGCCTTTGTACCTCTTTGATGGAAGGTGGAGACATCATCTTGACCAGTTCTTGGAAGCATTCCTCTTTCTGTTCAGAATCACTTAACTCTTGTTTGGGTACAGTGCAGTTCAGCCACTCATCATCCTTGACTTAATTTCCTGTAGCCATTCTGACATGTTAGTAAAGATAGTGGTTCTTCTTCGAGCAACTGCTTACATGCATTCCATTACTGATGTGCACATGCCACTGTGCACAACCACCAGAAAAACTTTTTGCCCGTAGCCTACCCTGTAGAGACAGCAGCGGCGCCCCCTGGAGTGGTGCACATTAATCCCAGTATAATAGCTGCTGCTCGCCTGCTGTCTCTCCAGTCCCTTCTTTCCGCCATTCGTGACAGTCACTGGAACATCCTTGCAATCTGCAAGAGCCCTCATCTCCAAATTAGCCTACTTAGGCTAGCTTTAGATACCATTTCTTGTTTTTTTGTATAGAGTAGTTAGCTGTTAAGTACTGCCCGTTAGGGGCTTCTTTGTTGGTTTTTCATTCTTCTGCGTGTTTATTTTCCCTGGAGGCCCCCATGCATGATTTGTGGGAAAACTTTTTCCTTAAGCAGCCCCCATAATAACTGTTTAGTGCTTGGGGGAAACACACAGGATGGAGAAATGTAAATCTGCAAGTCCTTTAAACCAAAGACTAAAAAAAGACCAGGACATTAGGCTGAAGGCATTACAGATGGAGGCAGTCTTAAGACTGGCATCGGAGCCTCCTCACTTAGCCTCTACACAGAGCACATCTACTCAGAGTGTTCACTCAGAACTGGCGCGCCAGTCTTCAGTAGCACCACCAAAGAGATCATCCCTGCGAAGGCACTTTATGGCACTGGCCACACCAGGGGTGCCAGGCAAGATCCATGTGTACAGGGAGCTCCCAACCAAAAAAGTAGAGTCTCCATCAAACCCAGGGGCATCTGGGTGGCTTCACTGCTAGCCCCATCAATGCTGGAGGTTTATATGGCGGCAAGAGCCTTGTCGGCTTTGCCCTGCCTTCACCGCCCATCGAGCTGGCCCCTTGCCCACCATGAAGGGGTAAACCTGCTGTGAGTTCCCTGACACGGCAGCAGCCTCGATCTGCCCAACCAATTCGTACCACCAACCCCTGGGACCTGGCTGAGGTGATACCGCCTTTGGAGCCAGTTCAACAACAACCAAGGTCTTTGTTAGACACGATCTTACCTTTGCCTAGCTGGTACCAAAGGATATCATTGGCATTGGGGGGCTCCTTGGCATCGAGGTGGCGCCATTCACCAAGTGTCTGACCAGCTGGCAAGTCATGCCGCAAGTCCTCAGTACCGAGGACGAGAGACAGGCGTTCTTCATCGGCATACCCACCAGTACCACACCAGTGACACTGGCACCATTCTTCTTCTGGGTCCCCCAGTGACCAACCATATGAAAGGCCTAGCATGGGCTCAGTAGAGCGAGGGGTTCTCCATCTTCTATGTCCTCAAGCTCAGCTTCCCTGGCTTCATATAAGGCTGTTGGACCTGGTCACAAATGTCCCCTTACTGGGACAGAGGTGCTACCCCCAGGCAGCCAACCCCCTCATGGTTGGCCTTCTAATTAGACCTATTGGGGCCCTTGGGTATATCCTTCAGATGCAGCACGCCTGTCACTATCGGGTTTCCTAGGGGGCGCTAGACCAACCATGGTCCATCAGGAGGGATCTGGTGAAGAGCAAGACCCTGGAGAAGGCCCTTTGTCAACCATAGTACCAATTCAACTTTATTTGCCTTCATCACCTGCCAAGGCAGTAGTCCAAGGGATTTCTTCTCCCCTGGATGATTTTAAGGCCCATCAGGGCCTGTTAAAGAGGATGTCCTCCGACCTAGGCCTAGAGGTGGAGGAAATGAAGGACAATGCTGACTCCTTATTTGATGTGCTGACTTCTGCAGCCCCCACCAGATTGGTGCTTCCAGTCCACAAGGGTGTCCTGAAAATTGTTAAATTGCTTTGGCAAATGCTCTCATCAATAACACCCACTTCCAAAGGAGTGGAAAAGACATATTATGTGCCAGAGGCACCATTTCAATATCTATACACCCACCCCACCCCGTCCTTGTTGGTGGTTGAGTCCATCAACCAGAAGGAGCGACAGGGTCAACCTCCGCAACACCAAAGAACAAAGATGTACAGTCCTTTGATCTCTTTGGTTGGAAAATTTATTTCACAGCCACGATGCAATTGAGAATTTTGAATCACCTGGCACTCCTGGCAAGACAGAATTTCAACTTATGGAGCTCCCCCAGACATTTCATTGAGTCCCTTCCACCAGACTTGTTGGGAGACATGGCCCTGTCCACCTTTGTGGTCAAGCTGGCCAGGCTACACATCAGAGCCTTACAGGCATGGCTGAGAAACATTTATCACTCTCAGTATTACTCTTTGAACAAATTAGTTGTGATTCCAACAGGAGTTCTCGCAGAACTGCATTGGTGGCAAAGGCCCCAGTCGACACTCGAAGGAGTGCCATTCAGGTCGACCTCCCTGGCTGTTACTCTTATTTTGAACATGTCCAATTTAGCCTGGGGTGCCCATCTCAACCTCAATCTCAGTACCCAAGGGAAGTGATCAGAGGAGGAAAAATCCCTCCACATCAGTGTCGAGGAACTGAAAGCCATCAGGCTGGCATGCCGAGTTTTCCTGCAGGAGCTGTGGGGTAGGACGGTTCAGATACTAACAGACAACACAGCAGCGATATAGTATATAAACTATCTGGGGGAGCCTGCTCATCAGCCTTTTGTTGTGAGGTGATGCATCTCTGGGATCTAGCAGTGAAACACAATTTTCACATAGTTGCCTCTCACCTACTAGGAGTGAGAATGATGAGGTAAATTGCCTCAGCAAATGGTTCAGTTCCCAACACAACTGGTCCCTATACCTGGGGGTACTGAGTTCAGTCTTTCACAGGTGAGGACATCCCCTAGTGAATCTTTTAGCATGTCAGGAGAATCTTAAGTGTCACCAATTTTGTTCCCTTCAGGGCTTAGAGAGGGGTTCACGGTTGGACACTTTTCATAGAATCATAGAATCAGGGTTGGAAGGGACCCCACGAGGTCATCTAGTCCAACCCCCTGCCAAAAAAAGCAGGACCACTCCCATTAGATCATCCCACTCAGGGTTTTGTCCAGCTGGGCCTTGAACACCTCCAGAGATGGAGATTCCACCACCTCCCTAGGCAGCTTATTCCAATGCTTCACCACTCGCCTAGTAAGGAAGTTTTTCCTAATATCCAGCCTGGACCGCCCCAGCTGTAACTTGAAGCCATTGCTTCTCATTCTGCCCTCTGTTACTACCGAGAACAGTCGAGCTCCCTCCTCCTTGGAGCAACCCTTCAAGTAGTTGAAGGTTGCTATCAAATCCCCCCTCAGTCTTCTCTTCTGCAGGCTAAATAAGCCTAGTTCCTTCAGTCTTTCTTCATAGGGCTTGTGCTCCAGCCCTTTGATCATTTTGGTTGCCCTCCTCTGGACTCTCTCTAATTTGTCCATGTCCTTTTTGTAGTGGGGAGCCCAAAACTGGACACAGTATTCCAGATGTGGCCTCACTAGTGCAGAATAGAGGGGAATGATCACATCCCTTGATCTGCTGGCAACACTTCTTCTGATGCAGCCCAGTATGCCATTGGCCTTTTTGGCAGCAAGAGCACACTGCTGACTCATATCCAGCTTCCCATCCACCATGACTCCCAGGTCCTTTTCTCCAGTGCTGCTATTTAGCTGATCACTCCCCAGCCTGTAGCAGTACATGGGGTTTTTTCGTCCCAAGTGCAGGATTTTACACTTATCCTTGTTGAACCTCATGAGATTCTGCTAACATGGTCTGGTTCTCTTCTGTATGCCTTCCCACCAATCCCCCTTGTCCACAGGGTGCTACTAAAAATCAAGAAAGACAAGGTCAGGGTCATCTTGATCGCTTCAGCCTGGCCACGTCAACATAAGTTCAGCATGCTGCTCGACTTCTCGGTGGCCCCTCCTTGGGAACTCCCACTCAGGCAAGATCTCCTGACCCAGGACAGGGGCCAGCTGCAGCACCTGAACCTGAGATCTCTACATCTAATGGCATGGAACCTCCATGGCTAACCTTGGAGGATCAGACCTGCTCAGCCCAAGTCCAGCAGATCCTGACAGGAAGTAGGAAAACATCCATGCAGACCAAGTACAAAGCAAAATGGAGGCGTTTCTCCTTGTAGGCCCAGGCCCAAATCCTAAACCCTCAGAACACTCCCATCCAACTGATCCTGGAATATCTACTACATCTGAAGTGACAGGGTCTGGCCCTAGCATCCCCACGAGTGTGATTAGTGGCCATCTCTGCTTTCCATGACTTGGTGGATGGTGAAACACCCTTTGCCCACATGATGGGTTCATGGTTTTTGAGAGGCATTGAAAGGGTCTTCCCTCAACTCCATAGTCCACCATCAATGGGACCTGAATCTTGTTCTGCATAGATTAACCAGTCCGCCCTTTGAACCATTAGCCTTGTGCCCCCTTCTAATTTTGTTCTGGCAAGTCAGCTTTCTAGTGGCTATTACTTCAGCCAGAGACTTCTTTGATTTATGGGCCCCATCATCTGAACCCCCCATACTGTCTTCCACAAGGATAAAGTCCAATCAAGACCTCACCCAGCCTTCCTTTCTAAGATCGTCTCCCCTTTCCATATCAATCAGGACATTTTCCTTCCAGTTTTTTCCCCCCAGACCTCACACCACAGACCATCAACAGAGGTAGCACACCCTCAATGTCAGGAGGGCCCTCACATTTTATTTGGAGAGAATGAGACCTCTCAGGAAGTCCAACTAGCTCTTTGTGGCTGTTGCAAACCGTGTACAGGACATGCCGGTGTCCTTACAGACAGTGCTTTCGTGGATCTCCTCCGATGTTAAGGCCTGTTACCGGGAGGCAAAAATTCCATTGCCCCAAATGATAACAGCGCATTCGACCAGAGCTCAAGCATTGTCGGCAGCATTCCTTGCACAGGCACTGATCCAGGAGATCTGTAGAGCAGCCACCTGGTCATCTGTCCACACATTCATATCCCATTACGCCATTGTGCAGCAAGCCAGGGACGACTCTGACTTTGGCAGAGCGCTGCTGGGATCAAGTGAACCATAATTCTGCTCACCTTCCACGGTAAGGCTGGGGATGCAACAGTAATGGAATTTATGTGAGCTGCTCGTCAAAGAAGAGAGTGGTTACTTACCAGTAATGGCTGTTCTTTGAGATGTGCTGCTCACATCCATTCCACACACTATGCCTATCCCCACTTTCAGAGTTAATGGAAAGAAGGGACTGGAGGGAGAGCAGGCCCAGCAGTGGCGCCACAGCTGTCCCTGTGGGGTAGGCTAAGGGCAAAAAGCTTTTCCAGCGGACATGCCTGGTGTGCGTGCACACCAACAATGGAATGGATGTGAGCAGCGCATCTTGAAGAACGGCTGTTGCTGGTAAGTAACCGCTCTTTTATTTCAGCTGGGAATGAGAGAGAAAGAGAGTTGAGTGTCATTGGCATAATATTAGCAACTTAATGTATGGTGTATCATTATTTCTCTAGTGATCTTATGTGTCAAAGAGAAGCAGGGATAATATAGATCCTTATGGGAACTCACAGGTGAGTGCCTTCAGGGAAGAGGAACAATTATTTATCTCCATTCTCTGAGTTCTGTGGGAAAGGAACAATTGACACCACTATACTGGTAATCATCTATTCTTGGTACGTCATGTAGATGTTTAATTCTGCTTTGTGGTCCATTGTTTCAAAGTATGTGGAGAGGTTCACAGGGTAAGCATATAGATCTTACCTGCAGAGCCATAATGCTGGTTTTTGCTGCCCGAGATGCATTCTGATCAGTATGCACCTTTTGCCATTAGCGGAGCTTGGAGTGGGCAGTGCAAAACTTGCCCTTTAATAGAGCTGTTCTGTTGAGCCACTCTGCTGCCTGGGGCTTTGCCCTGTTGGCCCTGCTGTAGTTACGGCTCTGCTTACCTGTGTCCATTGCCATGAGAAGGTAATCTGTCAGTGTCACTAGGGCTGCTTCTGTGTTTTCTCCTGGGCTGATCCATGATTGTGAGGCATTCCAGATATTTATTGAGTGCTGTCATGTGTTGTTGTAACTTGGTGATTACTATTCTTGGTTAGTTTGCCCAGGAACAAGAGGTTAGAGATGGGACACTAGTTGGAAAGATCTTTAGGGTTGAGTGTTGGCTCCTAGAGAACTGGGCAAACTGTTGTATTCTTCAAGGAGTTTGACAAATGTGCTTTTCTGAAGAGACATTGATTATTGCCATTAGTAGCTGGCTTAATAGTTCTTCACTGGCTTTTACCACTCAGGAGGGAAATAGATCAATTTCACTAATTGTGATTCTAACATTTTTCAGAATTTCTTGAGTTTTGGCATGTATGATGAGGCCACACTCAGTCATGGGTTGTGTGAAGGACAGTGCAGTCTTGTTAGGGCTAGATTTCTCTTTCCCAGTTAGATGCTTTTACATATTCAGCTAATCATATAATTAAAGTATGCTGACAGGTTTTATAGCTCTGATGCTTTGATCTGGTATTCAGGCTAGGCAGCCTTCATTGATTAGGTCGGGGGTAGGCAATCTGCTGCTCTGGAGCAGCATACGGCTCTTGAATTGCTGCCATGTGGCTCCAGGGATGTTGGGGTGCCCAGCCAGCCCCAGCATCAGGGCCGGCTCCTGGCTAGCCCCACCCTCCCAGCACAGGAGCACAAGGTGGCCGAGTGGAAGCAGCGCGGCCCTAGCACTTGATGAAGGGTGCAAGGCACGGGCTGCCAGGGCCAGAGGCTGCGTCGCCTGCCCTCCCTCTGCTCTGCTTTGTTGGCAGGGCAGAGCAGTGCTCCCTGCCTCCCCAGGGGGCAGAGAGTGGCAATGCAGAGCTGCAGCTTGCAGGGGGTGGGACCCTGGAGCAGCCCACTCTGAAGAGTTCAGGCTGCTTCACCTGACCACCCCAGGGCTGAATGGGCCAAGGCTCTTCTTCTAGTTTGGGTTGCTGACTCCTGGATTAGGTTGTTCATTTTGTGAGCCTTACTTCTGCATCATCGAGGAGTAGAAGGTTTATTTTGCCTTCTTTATTGCAATGGCATAGTCTTGTAAGTGATGTTTTGTGCTGTCGTGGAGGTATTCAAAATGTTTTTTGCATCACTGGCATTTTAGCTTGTGCCAGAGCTAATACGTACCCACAGTGATCATTGCTGTCTGTACAGAGGGATGACTTGAGTCAAGATGTTGATATTAGTGGAAACTGCAGTACTCTGCTGTTGTACAAACTCATTCTCCTCTTGGCCTTGTGTCACAGGATGCACATCCATGCATCCCAGGGCTATGATCTGCACAACTTTTCTGTTCACTTTTGCAATGTAATTGTGTGGATTGATGCCAGTTATGCCATTCAAGATTCTCTTTTTAATGCTCTACCATGTTGTTATGATACCATGTTTCATGCAGCATCATGTATGTGTACAGATGTGAAGCATGTTTACACAGTTCAGATCCTCAGGATTTCTTCTCTGAGGCTAGAGAATTACATGACAAAGGCCATGCAAATTTAGCTGGCTAGCTCAGGAGGAATGGTGGGGGATGTGAAGGGATTGGAAAAGAAAGGCAAACACTTTGAGAGGGAAAAGAAGATGCTGGTTTTGGCCAGAAAAACACCATCTTAGAAGCAACTGAAGATACTGAGCCTATCCACATGGCCAGGCTGACTGAGCTCCACCAAAAAGCCAGTCTTACAGGTAAGAGCAATGGGAGGAAGCTAAAGTGTGATCCTAGATAGTGTAATTAGATCAGCATGTGTTTCATATCTTTTATTTGATAATGGTAGCTTCTGACTTCTTTATTAAATGATTGCACCTTGATTTGCTATATAATCACTTAAAATCATTTTTAGATCAATAAATTAGTAGTTTTATCTAAAGCTGTGTGGATTTTAGAAGGTGGGAGTGAGGAGGGCTGGGTACATCCATTTCTTTATTAAATGGAGGGATGTGAGTCTATGTTGATTGTGGGTAAGTCCCAGTCTTCGTAGGATGGGACCTCCCAGCGTGATGGCTGGGGTCTGAGGGCACTTGCTTGGTGACCAGAGGGCATACGCCCACTGCCTGGGATTGGTCACATGTGGGAGGCTGGTGTGGACTGACTCAGGAGTGAGTGGTCACCTGGCAAAGTGGGGTGGGGGGGCACAGCAGCACACAGAACTGGTTCCAGGGTGCAGCCTGTCACACCTTGTATTTGGATGGCTTGTTCTCCTAGAATGAATTGAAAACCTATGGTATTCAGGAGTCTTTTGGTCAAGAGAGCAAATACTGATGTGCATTGAGATTGTCTGCAAAGCTTGAGGTCATGAAGAAGGAGAGTTCTGGGGCATTAGATTACCATCTTGGGCAACAGCTCTATAAGACCCTGCAGGAAGTTGACAGGGTTTCCACTGGAGGGTTTTATTGTGCACACCATGAGTCCTAGGTTCCTCTGGTTCTTCATCTCACAGGTCATATGGATGCACTCACATGTTTTATATCTGGGATAGAACATCATCTGCATGCATAGCTGGAGGGTAACAGGACTGCTACTCCACCTCCTCTCTTTTTTTTCTGGTGCATTCTGTTTGTCTTGGCTTGTGACATCCGGTGGGGAGCAGCTGTGCTTGGGTAGTGTTGGCGATGGATTAAACCATGGTTCACTGATCCAGGCAAGACCAGGTGCTTCACCCAATCTTCTAAAGAGGGATAATTTTCTTTGCTTGACCAAGCTATCTTTAGAGCTCCTGCATCATCATTTCTAGCCCTTTGTCCAAACAACGGGAATTCCCTACCTTTCAAAAGTTTTAACCACTTGAAGTATGTGTCTTGTTTCTAGATCAGCTATCTGTAACCCAAAGTCCTCTGATATGAGCTAAACTTAATACACTGTGTTGTGTTTTAAAGAAAAACATCCTGTATTACTGTCCTCAGGCATTCAAAAACCACGTGTCAGGTCCCCAAGAAAATCATCTAATTTGTTTAAAAATCGTTAGAAGTAAAAATAATAAATATATTTTTATCTTATAATTTTTTAAACTTTACAGCTTTATGTATGTTTTACAGCCTTTCTCCACAGCCATGAGTGGCAAGAACTTTTTAAAAACAATGAAACTAAGTATGACTCCAGGAGCTGAGGCTTAACGAAACACACCAAATAATGTGAGCCTCGCTGTACAGTCATGTGTTGGCACCATTGATTATACTATAGAATTTTATGTACTATCACATAGCAACATTTAACATTTAAATACTACTTCTTATGTATTCCTTAAGTGGTTTTTCTGAGCATGTTATTTATAGAAGTTAGGGAATAAGATCATGTTTTTGAATAAGTAGCTGTGAACTCCTGTTGAATAAGTAATTGTGAACTTCTATTGAAATTAGCATTAACCCCTTTAATGAATTAGATTTTTTACAAAACATTTGTGCTAAGTATTCTTTGAGTCACATGGAAGAGTTTAATCAATACATACATTTTCTTTCGAGTGCATGGTAATAGATTCTGATTTTCACATTTTGGTATTTCAACCCAAAAATTTCCCCCTCTTTTCTCATATAGAGAACCTTAAATTCCAAGGGACCTATACTTGGACATTCTAATTTAAGAAAAAGAGGAAGATTAAGTCTTCCAGGGAAGGGTGCCTTTTCCTACCTCCTGATCCTCCACTGTTTTCTGTCTTATGGAAGGGGCTGGATATATTCAAATGCCTTTTTATTTTTCCTATTGCATCTGATATAATTGCCTGCAACTTGTTACTCCATTTCTCTAAGATTTTAATGTTCTGTGTCTTTATCAAGTACTATTCCCTTATAAGGAAATTCTTAAGGAAGCATTAGAGCTGCCGGGATTATAAACTGGAAAAAAATGGGCAAAGTAGTGCTTTTTCCATGTGATTGACTCCAAAAACGAAGCATACAAAATCAGGAATGTGATACATAAGGGGCTGGTATAGTTGTTTGAAAATATATTAATTTAGCATCCTGTGCTATAATTTCAGTTCTCCCAATTTCTTTGAGCCCAGATATGATTGGAAGCCCCTGTCTGATGAAAAAATCTTTCTTCCAAAAGTGCTAAATATAGTATAATATGTTGTATATCTTTGTTTCTATTGCCTAATTTTTTTTTTCCTTTTTCTATGTAGTTGCCATAGCCCAAGGTGGAGCAATCCAGATTTCTAATCCAGCATCTGATGGTGTCCAGGGACTGCAGACATTAACAGTGACAAGTTCAGGAGCTCCTCAGCCAGGTGCTACCATTGTGCAGTATGCAGCACAGACACCTGATGGGACACAGCAGTTTTTTGTACCTGGAAGCCAAGTTGTTGTTCAAGGTATATTTTGTGATCTACTAAATTTTGAATTTATATAAATGATTTTTTTTTCACAAATATGCTTTTTGTTGGTGTTCACAAAATGGTGATGTTAAATCAGTGGGAGAATTAGTAATGAAAGGAAGTGAGAAAATTAGCATTAGAAGAAAAGTAGGTTGGTTTGTTTATTAAAGGCAGCTGCCCTCATTTGAAGATAAAGGAAGTGAGATAACGAGAGAAGAGCATGATGACATTGTTTGCTAGTATGTACACTTTTGTCTAGGCCTTTTGAGAATGTGTTTATTAGTAGCATACGAGAAGTAGAGCTGCTGCAATTTGAGTTTGATTAGAAGTTGCTGTGTAATTGTAATAAATGAAATAAAATTAAGTATTTCCTAACTGAGTATTTGAACAATGGTCCTAAAACTTACTAATGTCCCACAGGAGCCTGGGAAGTGACAGAAATGTTTGGGACAGTATTTCTCTGCAACCTGAGATAACTTCAGGAGTCAGAACAGGAGTTGGAAGGCTGTTCTACAAATCAGGAGATCACTGCAGGGAGCTAGTTAGGTGCATAGAAGAGCAGTCAGCAGACTGTCTCCTTTACTCTATGTCCATGCCCTGAACCACTGATGGTGAATTTCCCTTTTCCAGTATATAAAGACAGGCAGTAGCAAAGGCCTGCAGGTTCTTTTCCTTCCTCTCTTTCCAGCCATTCCAGAGAGCAGAGAAAGAATTGAAAGAGGAGGCAAATGTAGGTCAGTAAGTCCAGTAGGTATCTTGGATTCTGCTCATGGTTGGGGGAGGGAGCAGTCACATTGAGGCTGCCTTGTGGAAAGAAGTGGGAGAAGAATAGGGGCAGGGAGGGCCAATTCCTAGATCCCTCCATAGGGCAGGGAGCTGAAAGTTGTAGTGGGGGATGAACATGTTCTTTTCTCACCTCTACATCCTTCTATGAGGTGAGGAGTGCCAAGAAGTGGGTGGGAAGCATGGAGAAATCCTTTCTTCACTTTATGTGCCTTTCCATGGGCCAAAGAGCATGCTGCTGCTATATCTGGAAAAGGTCACCTTAGGAGGAGGAAAGGCTATCCAAGTGAGTTTGTGGGGAGGATATACCTGTACGTCATTACTGACTGATGTAACCCTCATACTTAGCAGCAGGGAAGAAGACATTACAGAATATTGAAAAAAGGCAGAATAAATAGAAAGAAGTCAGATGAGCATAAATATGAATTTCTGAACAATTGAGATAGTCAAGATTTCAAGGCGATAAAATCTTTGATAAAAATATCTTAAGATTTTCTATTATTTAATGAAACTCCTATAAGTAAATGTGTTTTTCTAAGATATAGAGATACTGCACAGCTCTTTCTGGTAGGCTAATTATATATATCAGCAAGTTTGAACTAATAAGAATGAGAGAAGGTGGTAGAGTTCACTGAGTACACAACTCTTTAACATATTTTAGCGCTTGTAACCATGGGTCAAGTCTATACAGGCTGTGGAGTTCTGCAGCAGTCGAAGGGGGATGCACAAGCTACATAAAATAATATGCATTATTTCCTTTCAAATTCCTAATGCCAAATTACTGTGGCATCTTCACTATGCTGAGTTGAAGAGAAATGCTGTCACTTTGATACAGCATTACTCTTCTTGAGGGGGTAGCCTTACTGTGTCGACTTACAGGTTGGTTGAGTGAGTCTTCACTGACTGCCCAATTGAAATGGAAAAACTGGACTGACGAAGTCAGTGCCGTCAGTGTACACTTGGCTGTAGACTGTCTGCTATGGTCTTCTTTCCAGTGTGATGGAAGGAAATGTTAGTAATTCTTGGTGTGGGAAGACAGCCCAATAACATTTATATAGGTGTATGTACACCATATAGTATAGTTGACTGCTCCTAATTCTGTGATAACACAATTTATATGAAAGAAGCAGTTTGTACAGAACCTTGACCACTGACTCTGCCTAGGTGGCATATGATTATATTATGTTATTCATTGTAAGAATCATATTGAACGAGTAAAGCCTGGTCTGCACCGACAATATTGGTTGATGTAAGCTGCTTATGTCGACCTCCTAAAGCATGAGCCTCCACTGGCACATCAGTTATGTTGACCTAAATTGTGGTAAAATTCTCTGTTTTGACCACTCTGGACATTTGTGCTCTGCTGGACCATGTCCGTGTAAGCAGGACAGTTTCTCCCCTCAAGTCCTGGGAAAGTTTGAATTCCCATTTCCTGTTTGGTCAGCACGGAGAGAGCTTGGTAGCTGAGCAGCTCATGGTGACTACATGCCCCAAATGAGCCCCAGTGTGGAATCAAGTTGAGGTGTTGCATCTCATCAGCCTGTGGGGCAAGGAAGTCCATTCTTGTTCAGCTCCAAACCAGAAAAAGAAATCATAATATCTTTGAGAAGATGTCATGTGGTATGATTGAGAAGGGCCACCACAGGGATGTGCAGCAGTGCCATGTTAAAATCAGAGAGCTGAGGGAGGCACATCAGCAAACTAGGGAGGCAACTGGTTGTTCTGACTCATCGTCAGAGATGTGCTGCTTTTATGAGGAACTGCATGTGACTCTCAGCAGTGATCCCTCCACTGTACCATTGCAAGCATGGACACCTCTGAGGAATCCCTGTCCAGGGTGAATGAGGACGATTCCATGGATGAGGAGAACAGGAGGTGGGAAAGCAAGGTATCCATTCTCCCAGAAAGCCAGCACTTGTTCATCACCCCGGAGCAGCCTAGCCAGTCATAGGGTGGCATCAGTGACCAAGATGCTGGGGGGAACACACATCTGGTGAATGTGTTTATCAAACCTAATTGCTATGATTATGGACCTTGGTTCTGCTTCTAATTCTGGGGCAAAATGGAATTTGTGTTTTGAGGTGATGGCACTCCTGGATGTAGGTAAGCTTCAGCAGAGGGTCACTCCAGGAAGAGACTATTTATAGACACTGGAATGCTGCAAGAATCATCCATGGATACCTCTAAGAAACTTTCATGAAGGTACTCTGCATGGGACTTTGCAGAAGGTTGCTAGGGAGGACAGCCTTATTTTTTCTGCCACAGTAGAAACTTTACCATGCCATGCTACTATTAGAAAAGCAGGTATCATCGTCAAACATAGCACAGTGACATAAGGGTCAGGATGTACCCCAATGCTTTCTGTTTCCATCAATCTCAGGAGACTGATATCACATGGTCACCTGGGAAGATGATGCCATTTTACCATAACTGACAAATGCTGTCTTCTTCCCCTGTCCTAGATGGTGTCCCTTGGACACAAGACATTGTGGCACTGTTTGCATGAACTTTAATGGTGCCTTTACTAGTCACTGTATGTTTTCTGCAGCTACAATTTACTTATGGCTTCCTGTTATCTGTTTTGTGCTCCTCCTTCCACAGTACACTTTAGGGTGGGGGAGGAACACAATGGTCCCTTTCCTTGGTTAACTGTGTATTGGGGGCCTCACTGCTGGAAATCTCTGTAACATATGGAAGGACCCTTGCTTACAATGTCTGGAAAGGCAGTCCAAGACTTGTAGCACTTGGAATGTGATTCAGGCCTTGGGTTCTGAATAGGAAAGGGAGTTCTTGTGGCAGTGCAGTATTTTTTTTAAACTACATTGGGTCATCTAACAATGAAAAGTGTGTGTTTTGCATGCCTTACAGTCAAGTTTTTGACCTTCAGCCACCCAAATCCCATGGAGCACCTCTCCGAGATTAGGAAGATGTGGTAAAAAGGCAGGGATGACATGTTCGGCAAAATGATGAATGCTTCCACAAGAATGCCTCCAAAGCTTGAAGCCTGGAGAATGTCTTTGTCTCAGAAACTGGACATGAACATGGAGGACAGATCAGCAGGGATCTGGAGCATGCAATGCAACAAGAGATGTTGCGTATTATGAGGGATCTGTCCAACATGCTGGAGCACCTGATAGAGCTCCAGGAACAGCAGTGGCAGGACAGACTCCCTCTGCAGCCCTTCCAAGATGCTCAACAAACCATTTTATCAACTGCCATCCTCAAGTGCTCCAGGTGGAGGTTGAGCAGGGTGCAGTGTGTGCTGTACTTCATGCCAGTGGAATCAAGTAGAAAGAGGTGATGGCCCTTTTAAGAACTGCATTGTAGAATTCATGTTTATTTCCTCCCCCTTCCCACTGAAATAGGTCACAAATAAAACTTAACTGGTTTTCAGAAAATCTGTCTTTATTCACTCATAGCCTGGGTGCTGTCAGCAGAGAAAGAAGGTGGGGGAGGATTATGCATAGGTGAGGGATGGGAAGTAAGCAGACAGGACTGACAGGCACATACATTACTACTTTCATTGTAAAAATGTTTTTTCAGTGCTGCCTTGATATGAAGCACTCTGCAGTTTGCTTTGACCATAGCACTGGCATCTGGCAGCTCAAAATTTGCAGGCAGTCTCCATGACCCAAACCCAAGGGAACATTTCACTGTGTGTTTCACACAAGTTATGGAGCACACAGCAAGCACAGATAATCATTAGTATGTTTTTTTCATTGAAGTTAAGTCTAATGAGGAGAGTTCTCCATCTTCCTTTTAAATGCCCATATGCACATTCCAACACCATTCTGCACTTGCTGAGACTATTAATGAAACATTCATTATCACTGTCAAAGTGACTGGTGTAGGGCTGCTTTAGCCAGGGAAGCAAGGGGTAGGCAGGATCACCCAGGGTCACTATTGGCATTTCAGCATCTCCAATATTTGTTTTTTGGTCAGGGAAGACAGTGTTTACATGAATCTTTTTGAACACACCTGAGTTTCTAAAGATGCACATCATGCACCTTTCCAGACCACATTACGCTGATGTTGGTGAAACATCCCTTGTGGTCCAAAAGGGCCTGCAAAACCAATAAGAAGTATCCTTGTAGCTTATGTACTCTGTAGCATGGTGGTCCAGAGCTAAGATAGGGATATTCATCCCATCTTTGGCACCCCCACCAGCAGTTTGGGAACCCCATTGCACCAAACCCCATGCACTATGTCCTGCACATTTCCCAAAGTCACTACCCTTCATAGCGGAAGTCTATTAATAACCCTGCATATTTGCATCACAGCAGTTTCCATGGTGTATTTCCCCACTCCAAATTCATCTCCAACTGACTGGTAGCAGTTTGGTTTTGCCAGCTTCTACAGGGCAATGTCCACTCACTTCTCTCTGTCAGGGCTGGTCTCAAGCAAGCATTCACGCATTCTCTATTCTGCACAAAGTGACTTTGTGCATACAAAGGTTCTGTAGCCACTGCTCATCATCTCACACAATCATCACAGTGCAGTCCCACCACCCCCTGTGTTTGTTTCAAAGGCCCAGAACCAGTGCTCCATCAACAGAAGATGATGTGTGACTGCCTGCAGCAAGTGCAAATTGTTTCACTTTGTGACTTGTAGCAGGGCAGCCGCAGTAACATCTCAATTTTATGCCGGGTGACTCCTCTCTCACCCTTGAAAATACTGCAGGATAAAGTGTGAGGTATTTGTAACACTAACAAAGATAGTGCATAGCTGAGCAGGCTCTGTGTGTTTGTGGCAGAGACAAACAATGCAAATACTTGTTTCCTGTTTATTTGTGAACAGATGGGAGGGGTAGGAAGCATGTTGCATCATGGGAGGATGGCAACCTTCCCACAATCCTCTATGTCTAGTTGCATTGTGGGATAGCTACCCACAGTGCACTGCTTTGAAAGTTGACCCAACTGTGACTAGTGAGGATACAAGAGCCCAACACAAGGAGCATGGTGTGATCACACTTCTGCAACTTCCAGAGTTCAGCAAGTGAAAGTTGAATTAAAATAGATTGACCTCTTGCTACAGTGTGGACATGACCTAAGACAACATGTTAGGATTTGACATTTTGGTAACTGTTGTGAACAAACATACCGCTAAACATGGCATTGAAATCACTGAATTCTTCTTCAAGCAGTGTCCCTGTCTGCTCCACTGTAGGTGTATGGCCAGCTTCGCGCCTCAAACTGGAGAATTCTTAACAGCCATGTCGGGGGTGACCTGTGCGCGGCGGCAGGGGTCATTGATTCCATTAGTGACGTGCACAGGCACCCCCCCCCCCAGTTCCCTTCTTACCACTTCGGCGCTCAGATGGAGACACTCTCAGCTCCAGCCTTACACCAATGGCTGTTTTAATGGCCATTACTGCACTAGTCAATTTCAACCAAAAAAAAAAAAAAAAAACCAAAACAACAACAAGTGAGCGACAGACGATGCCAACACCACCAGGCTTTAAATGGTGCACCTTCTGCCGCGACGCTATGCCAGCATCTGATGGGCATGCTGAGTGCATAAGGTGCCTGGGTGAGGGTCACTTAACGCACAAGTGCCCTCTCTGTAAAAGACTGACTACCCGAGCCCGCAGGGACAGGCAAATGAAACTCAGACTTTTTCTGGTGGAGGGCTCTCTCAAGCCCGCATCTGATCATTGCCGGCAGCCGCGATCTCCTCAGCCGCACAAGCGGCGCTCTGCTGCTTCCTCCCCCATGCCGTCAAAGAAGGCTAGGGGTGAGCACACCGCAGAGGGTGCCTTGAGGGCTCTGGCTCCCTCTAGCATCTCCAGGGGAAGGAGAAATTGCCCAACAAGCGCCAGGAAGGAGCGCGGGCGTGAAAAGCCAGCCATGGGGAATAAGCTAATGCTGACCCCAGCTGTGGCTTCGGACTCGGCACTGTTAACGGCACCCACGGCACCGCAGACCCCACTAGTGGTGCTGTTCGTAATGCTGGGACCGTCCATTAACCCTGCAGCACCGTCCCCAGTGGCAGGCACCATTCAAAGCACAGCACCGAGCAGCGCGGCGCTCAGCACGGCACCGCAGCCGGCTCCTTTAACAAGTGCGGTTCTGCTGCAGATGGAGCAGCACCGTTCCTGGGCAAGGGAACAATTGCTCCTGCAGCAGGGGAAGAGAAAGCGGAAGTGTCACCATATCAGTTTAGAAGAGGGAAGCCGATCTTCTTCCTCCCCCGTATCTCCGCTATTTAGCATTCATTCTTCTGATAAGGACGTCCCCTCTTTGACTTTTTCCAGTGGGGGAATCTGCCTCGTCAAGATCGAGATCCCCTAGTCCAGAGCCACCTGGTGACAAACCTTATCCCAGCGCTCAGGCGCAAGCAGCGACCATAGGTGCTACATCTTTGCCACACTGGGGCATGCCTTGGCCATATGCATGTCCGTGAGCAGGCAGGCCTCAGATGGGTGTCCCACAGGCTATACCGCCAATGGTACAGGCTGACGTGGGCAATCAATACTTACCTTCGACGATCCCAGCGCAGCAGCAGTTACCACCAGTGACACAGCAATCACAGCACTTGTCAGGGCAGGACGAGTCACGTGAGGAGCCTGGTCATCACTCCAAATCTGAGGAGGGAAAGCAGTTCCAGGAATTGTTCAAGAGGGTAGTGGACAGCCTGAACATTTCCATACAGGACGAGGACATGACTCAGCATAGGTTATACAAGATCTTGCAGTCCTCGACCTCGACTAAAGTGGTACTCCCAATGGATGAGGGGATCATAGATCCCACAAATCAAATATGGCAAACGCCTGCCACAGCTGCTCCAACTAATAAAAAGACTGACAAAAAATACTTCATATTGCCGAAGGGCAATGGATTCCTGTTCACGCACCCTCAGCCCAATTCACTAGTAATAGAGGCAGCAAACCAAGGGGCGAAACAGGACCATCACAAGACCACCCCAGCCGATAAGGAGGATAAAAAGCTCGACCTCCTGGGGAAAAAAGTCTGCACCTCAACAACTTCCTTATTGAGGGCAGCGAACTACACTGCAGTGCTAGCAAACTACGACCATGATATTTATGCAAAACTGTCAGATCTAATGACCTGTTTACCTGACGCTAGAAAGGAGCAGTTTAAACTGTTAATAAGGGAAGGTCAGCTTATCATGAGAACAGCATTGCAGGCCTCCCTGGATGCAGCAGATGCGGTGGCTCGGGCCATCAGTACAGCCATTGTCATGAGATGAGCATCCTGGCTTCACGCGGCCGTGTTGCCAAAGCAAATGCAGGCAACAACAGAAGATCTTCCATTCGAGCGGGAGAAGCTGTTCGCAGAGAGAACGAATGAGGTGATGCATACCCTCAAAAATTCCAGGGCGACCCTTTGCACCCGAGGAATATACCCAGCAAATTTCAATAGAAGAAGTCAGAGATTTCAGCCCTATAGAAGCAGATACCCCCAGTTTAATCAGGGTCAGAGATTGGAAAGTGCTAGATCTCGACCTAGGCACCAACAGCGTCGAAGGCAAGGCACACAGCCTGCAGCTAACCCTCAACCATCGGGTACCAGAAAACAGTTTTGAGGCTTTGGTTGAGGGTTTGCCCGACCACCTCACTCCAGTGGACACTCTCGTCATCAAATCACCACAATTCTTCCTCAGCAGACTCCTCCCTTTTTTCCACCAGTGGGAGCCTATCACACCAGACAAGTGAGTTCTCAATACCATCTTGAAGGGATATACCATCCCATTTTTATCCAGACCCACCCCACCACCCCAAACCCCTACCCCATCCCTCTTCAGGGACACATCTCACGAACAAATGTTGGCTCAGGAGATAGACAGTCTCCTCAACTTGGGGGTGATATAAGAAGTTCCACCTCAGTACAGGAACAAGGGGTTTTATTCTCATTATTTTCTGGCAGAGAAAAAGATGGGGTGGAGGCCTATCCTAGACCTCAGGAGGCTAAACAAGCATGTAGAGACAAAGCGTTTCAAAATGGTGACGATTCCAGGTATACTCCCAGCACTGGAGAAGTGAGACTGGTTGGCTTCCCTCGACTTGAAGGATGCCTATTTCCATGTATCAATTCACCTGGCTCACAGGAAATTTCTCAGATTCGTAGGCTTGGGCAAACATTACCAGTATACCGCAATGCCCTTTGGTCTTTGCACCACACCGGGGGTGTTCTCAAAAGTCATAGCAGTCGTTTGTGCCCATCTCCGAACATTGGGAGTGACAATATTTCCTTATCTGGATGATTTCTTGATAAGGGCAGGATCCTTTCCCAAAGCTCAACGGGCAATAAAGACCACCATGGCAACCCTCCAGTCATTGGGACTCACGATAAACTACAAAAAGTCTTCTCTTTGCCCTTCGCAGGAGATATTGCTCATGGGGGCAAGAATACATACACCGACGGCACGGGCCTATCTCCCACAAGAGCAGTACAAGAACATCCTCGATCTAGTCCAGGTAGTCGGGGCTTTCTCCACAGTGTGGGCTCGCACCTGTATGCAACTACTTGGTCACATGGCGGCCACGACATCTCTGGTCAGTCACGCCAAGCTACATATGCAACCCTTTCAGCTGTGGTTCGCGAGTTCATTCAAGATAGGTCGTCAACATTTACATTGCATTCTGTCCCCTCCGGGTTCCATGAAGGACTCATTGGAGTGGTGGACAAGGGAGGAAAACCTTTTGCAGGGTGTTCCCTTTCTGTCACTGGAAACAGATTGCTCATGGTGACAGATGCCTCGCTGGCAGGCTGGGGGGCCCATCTACTGGCAGAAACAGCCCAGGCCAGGTGGTTGTCACGGGAAAGCCGCATGCATATAAATATCCTAGAGCTTCGGGCAGTGCGCAATGCATGCAAACACTTCCTCCCGGCGATCGCAGGCAAAATGGTAAAAGTACAAACGGACAATATCAACTGTATGTATTATATCAATCACAAAGGAAAGGCACGATCCATAGCGCTATGCCTCGAGGCGATAAGACTATGGGAGTTGTGCTTAAAACACAGGATAGACATCTCTGCGATTTACCTGCCGGGCAGGGACAACACGGTGGCAGATGCATTGAGCAGGACTTTTGAAGTGACCCATGAGTGGGAGATACGTACGGACATTATCCAACAGGTTTTCCAACTATGGGGACTTCCAATGATAGACCTGTTTGCCACCAAGGGCAACAGGAGATGTCAGGATTTTTGTTCCCGAGCAGGGATAGGGGAAGGTTCCAGAGGGGATGCCTTCCTTATCAACTGGGGCCAGGGTCTACTGTACGCGTTTCCCCCAATTCCTCTGATTCCCAGGACCCTTTGGAAGATCCGTCGTGACGGGGCCACTGTAATAATGCTAGCACCAGCTTGGCCCAGACAGACCTGGTACACCGACCTGTTACAGATGTTGAGAAGGTCTTCAACAACACTCCCAAAAGTACCAGACCTCTTGACACAGGACAAGGGGAAAATCCTCCATACTTACCTCGGCAGGTTGCACCTCACGGCCTGGTACCTGGATCGTACAATGAGTTAGAATGGCAGTGTTCCCAGCAGGTTAGGGATATCCTCCTAAATAGCAGAAAACCGGCTACAAGGCATACGTACCTTCAGAAGTGGTGCAGGTTTGCCGTGTGGTGCCATCAGAACAGCAAGGATCCCGTCTCACTCTCCATTCCTGATCTGCTGGACTATCTTCTTCACCTGAAAAACACAAGACTGTCAGTTAACACCATAAAGGTTCACCTGGTGGCAATATCTACGTTTCACGAGCCACTACAAGATGCATCAGTGTTCTCTCAGCCGGTGGTTAAGTGTTTCATGACAGGGTTGCAGAACTCTTATCCTCTCCTTTGGCCACCTGCCCCACCATGGGACCTCTCCATGGACCTTAAAGTGCTGACAGGGAAACCCTTTGAACCCTTGGCAAGCTGTTCACTCCTGCATATGTCAATGAAGGTAGCCTTCCTTGTGGCCATAACATCGGCCGGGCGTGTAGGCGAGCTGGCAGCGTTCATGGCGAGTCCGCCATACAGTCTTTCATAGAGAAAAAAATCTCCATGCGGCCGCACCCAAGGTTTCTCCCAAAAATAGTATCCGCTTTCCACATTAATCAGATGATACACTTGCCAACGTTTTTTCCTAAGCCGCATGAGAGTCCGCAGCACGCATTATGGCACACACTCGACGTGAGATGGGCAGTGGCTTTTTACCTTCAGAGGACTAAACCATTTTGGAAGACCCTAAAGCTCTTTGTATCTATAGCAGAGCAGTCAAAAGGTCAACCGATCTCGAAACAGAGACTTTCAAAATGGATATCAGGTTGCATATACACAGCATACGAGTTAAAGGGACTGCCAGCCCCAGAAGGCATCTGGACTCATTCTACAAGGTCCGTGGCAGCTTCCATGGTCTTCATGCGTAACGTTCCGATAACGGAGATTTGTAGAGCTATTGACCAGCTATCCAGAGCAGATTCAGCTGTGGGCCTGGCAGTGCTTTAGTCAGTCCAAGGGGTAGACTTCAAAGTCCCCTCCACCAGATAGAGGACAGCTCAGTAATCACCTAGAGTGGAGCAGACAGGGACACTGCTCGAAGAAGTGAGGGATACTCACTCTTGTGCAGTAGCCAAGGTTCTTCAAGATGCATGTCCCTGTCCTGCTCTACTATCCACGCTCCTCCCCTCTACTTTGAAGAGGCATAAAGATCAAAGCTGTAGCTTCCTTCACGGTAGAGAAGGAACTGAGGGAAGTGGGGGGGCGCCTGTGCATGTCACTAACGGAATCAACGACCCCTGCTGCCGCGCACAGGTCGCCCCCAACATGGCTGTTAAGAATTCTCTGGTTTGAGGCGTGAGGCTGGCCACGCACCTACAGTGGAGCAGGACAGGGACACGCATCTCGAAGAACCTTGGCTACTGCACAAGGGTGAATATCCCTCACATCCCCTTTTTCTGTGCTATAAGAACTAATTTACTATTTTTTACCATTTTCAAAATATATTTTCCAAAACTTTTGATATTCAGAAACACTGTTTTCACTCCCTATGTTATGAAAAACAGAGATAGCACTGTTGCTACCTCTTTTAAACTTACCATGATTTTGGGCCTTCGTGCTGGTAGTTGAACAATTATGGAAAAAGATTTAGTCTGCATGCAAATAGGGGAGAGTGTGTTTGTGTGTGTGAAAGAGGCATGGACTGTGCTCTCCTTTTCCATTTCCTAAAGGTTAATTAAAGAGGGTTTTTAAAGACGGCTAGTGGTCTCAGGGTTATGGCTTGTAGATCTTGAACCGGGGGATCATCAGAGTTCCTGGGGGTTATTGTGCTCCAGCTTTTCACCCAAAAATCTTACTAGCCTTAGTCAGAACTGGAATGTCTTAAAGCCTAGCTGAGGTAGAAGGCTCTACCTCTGGGCCCTGATTGTGTAACACCGAAGATCCTGACTGGCTTTCTGCTGCTACATAAACCAGCACTACTTGCTCCCATCCCTTGATCCTGACCTCTTGTTTTCTGACTCAGCCTGCTTTGTGCTGATATCTGACTCTCAGTTCCTGATCTCTACTCCTAAATGCTGGTTGACATGGGAACCTGGCCAACCACCTTACATGAACCAATAGACCAGGCTGCCTGTGCCCTGGTCGTGAAAGGTTCCGCAGTATAATTCCGAAGGGAGAGGGATGGAGCCACGGGGCTCTCCTAAATGGGTTGCCTTCCTCCAGGCAGCTACTCAAGCGCTGCAGACCTAAGTTGTGGTACCAGCCTTGGAGAATTGGCTGCTGTGGGATGAATTAAGTCAGCTTCATGTAGAGAACAATTGATTTGACACAGCTCATGGTACCCTGTCCTGAACAGGGGCCAATGGTATTCCTACCAGAACAATTTGATAGGAATTGTGTGGCACTTTAAGACTAACAGATTTATTTTTTGCATGAGCTTTCGTGGGAGAAGATCCCACTTCCTCAGATGCTTCGAAGAGTCACTAGTGATTGCAAAGCTTCATGAACAAACGTCCCCTTCTATTCCTGATGCATCACCGGACAATGTCTCTGACTTGGCCAAAGTGGACTTAGTGATCAGTATCTCATCAGGGAGGTTTTGGACTGGGCCCATCCCTTGCTATACTATAACAGCAAAGTGCTGTCAATTGGAATGCCTTCCTCCAATCTGTATACGTGATCTTTGACAAGCTGCCTATATATCTGAGATTGCTCTAAGGAAAGTGTAGCAGGGTCAGGATATGATTGTTTCTTTATGTGCTGCATTTCTGCCATCTCACTGTGGACACAATAGAATAAAGTGGCACAGTGGTACCAATTCTGTGAGAGGACAGAGGAAAAGAAAAGATTCCTAAAGTAATTCTCTCTTCATACTAATATTTCAGCACCTGCTCCACATGCTGAACTAATGGTTCAGTCTGGTTTATTGAAAACTAACCCCTGGGGGTAAAAAAAAAAAAAAAAAAAAAAGGAACACCACCATGAACACCACGAAGCAGATTGACAGGGCCAGTCAACTACTACAGATAAGGCCCAAAAAAGAAAACAATAGAATGCCTTTGGTCACCACATACAACCTTCAAATCAGACCTCTACAACAGATCGTTAAGGACCTCCAGCCGATTTTAAAAGATGACCTCTCACCCTCTCTAGCCTTGGGAGACAGACCTCTCCCTCGCCTACAGACAAGCCCCAAACCTTAAACAGATGCTCACCAGCAACCACAGACCTAACAACAGAAACTTTAAAGCAGGCACATATCCCTGCAACAAACCACGCTGCCAACTCTGTCCACATATCTGCACAAAAGACACCATCATAGGACCTAATCAAGCCAGCTACTCCATCAAAGGGTCATTCACTTACTCATCCACTAATGTGATTTATGCCATCATGTGCTGGAAATGCCCCCACACCTTATACATTGGACAAACAGGACAGACCCTATGGAGAAGCCTTAATGCTCATAAAACTGATACCAGAAATCATAACACACACACACACACACACACACACACACACACACACACACACACACACTAACCAGTTGCTGAGCACTTCCATCTTCCTAATCACTCCACTGATGACTTGTTAACGATGGTCATCAAGAAAATCAATGGGACATCAAGACTTCAAAGAGAAACTGCCAAAATCAAATTAATATGCAAATTAAATTGTGTGACAGCAGGGCTGAATTGTGACTATGGATTCTTTTCACATTATAACAGGTAATTTGATTTCATCCTCCCTCTATATGCTGTTTCCTATAGTTTGAATCCTCACAAATGCTCTGATTTGCTATTGCAGTATGACCATATCCCATGTCTTACACTCTCCTGCATTTATTTTTATCCATTTCTGTAAGTTCTCCCTCTTCGTAGCGTCTGACAAAGTGGGATATTCTCCCACAAAAGCTCATGCGATAAATAAATCAGTTAGGGTGTGTTCACACAGCAGTCCTATTTCGAAACAACAGAGGTTGTTTTGAAATAAGAAAGGCCATGTTCACACGACGCACTGTTGTTTCAAAACAACTTAAACTCCATGGGGGGACAAAACAACGTTGTTTCAAAACGATTGTTTCGAAACAATGCCGTCCAAACATGTTGTTTTGAAACAACGGTGACTCGTTTCGAAATAACTGTTGTCTGAACATGCTATTTCACTTTGAGCTTTTTCCTTAATTCGAATTAACAAACTGTTAATTCGAATTAACTTATTTCAAATTAACGCCTTATTTCGATACAACTTGTATCGAAACAACTTGTATCGAAATAACCCCCTGTGTGTGAACGTAGCCTTAGTCTTTAAGTGCTGCAAGACTCCTTGCTTTTTTTGCTTTACTAGACTAACACAGCTGCCCCTTTGGACCTTAACTTCTGTTGCAGGAAGCATTTTCTGTCTTTTCTATGTGAGCCCAAGGAAATGGAGAAATGAGTCAGTACTGACTCTGTGAGAAAAGAATTCCTCTGCACCTCAGTCCTAACTGGGACATGCACCAAACCCCATCCAGAGGTTTTCCACTTGCAAGAGTGCATGTCACTCCACATCTGCAGAAAAACCCAATAGATTTGGGAACAGCCCGCAATTTCATAGATGCAGCAGCAGCCTGAGCCCTGCAGCTTCTTTGGGACAGTGCCACACCAGACCTAAACAAACTGTTAACATCTCCCTTCTTTTCTTCAGATCTGGTAGTCACGGAGACAGTCCTGCTGAAAGCTGTTAGAATAGAATCATAGGGTTGGAAGGGACCTTGTGAGATCATCAAGTCCAGCCCCCAGGGAACTGAACCCAGGACCTTCTGCATAGTAAGCAGAGATGCCAGCCACTACACTACAGAAGCTTATTATCCAGCACCATCAAGGAAGTATTGAGATTTCATGTAATTTAATCCCTGTGTTCCTCTCTGATTTTTGGTATCTTTTGACTTGACTCTTTCTAATGTCTCATTTGCTGAGAAGGACAGGAGGTCAGTTTCCCTGCAGAATTCTTTCAGCAGTACTGTCAGGAGCAAACCCATGGCTGCCTCAGCATCCACTCCTGCAGAATCCTCAGGCATAGATGACCACCCAGGCAAGGACATCTGCTGAACCAATGCCAGAAATTTCCCTTAAATGCCATGACTAAACCAATGTATTTGCAAGAAAAAAAAAAAAACACATAAAACTTTCCTCCACACCAGGACTCTGGCTGTCTCAGTGAATTACAGCCAGGAGTGAAATTAGCATTCATAACCCAGTGGCTGTACTACATGAGTACTTCCAAGTGAATCAGGCCACAAGCTTCATCTGCAAGTCAAGTTCTCTGGCCTGTACGTTGTTAAGAGAAAAAGATAGCAGCCTCTGGTTCTGTATCGACTGAGATTTAAACCAGAGAACAATCATGACCTGGTATCTGCCACTCCTGATTCCAGAATTATTGGACTGTACAGTTGCCAAATATATATTCACAAATCTGGGCCTCCTGGTAGTCTACAACCTCATGTTCATCAGGCTAGGGGTGAATGGAAGACCGCCTTCTGAACCCTCTATGGCTGCTTTGAATATTTAGTGATGCAGTTGGAGCGGCTCAATGACCAGTGACTTTGCAACATTTTGTTAAAAATGTGTTATGAGACATACTGGATCCAGTACTGGGCAGGAAACTGCCATGCTAATTCTCAGGGGAGAATTAGAACAAGCTCTACACTTGGATTATTTCGTCTGTTCCTGAAAACTGGATTTCTAATAACTGAAGCTATGAAACAAGGACTTAAACCCATCTATGTATTGGATGTGTGCCTAAGACCTGCACACTTCAAATTCTTCAAGAACTTATCTTCTGTGGACTCTAAATCATTTGTATGTGTGTGATCCACTTTGACCCTATAACATTTCTCATTTTGTTTCTTTTCTTTTTATATTTAACCTTTAGTTGTAGTTACTAAAGGATTGGCTGGCACCATGGTATTTTGGGTAAGATCCAAGCCTATATTGTTCTGGGTGATGTGGCTGACCCTCTGGGATCAGGAGAACCTGTTTCTTTAGGAGACCTAGTGGCTGTACTGGGGACCAGTGACTGGAATTCAGTAAAGGGGGCTGTGTGTATTTTATGGTGGCTTCTTGATATCCAGTGTGGGGGATCAGAGGCATTGTTTGTGACTGGCTGGAGAGTTTATCTCCAGGTAACCCACGAGTGCTGGGAGAATCTGCTCTCCTTTTTGCAGTTTGCCATGATCTTTTCATATTCAGGTGGTTATTCCAGGAGTCATAGTAATGAAGACATAATGGTAACAATCTTGAGTTACGTCCTTGCAAACTCTCATAACACTTTTGTCTCCAACTGATTAGTTACATTTCTCAAGATGGCAACTTCACTTTCCCATACTTCCACCACACTTAAGGTCACAATTTAACTTCTATTTATTTCTTAACTCAAACCATTCTATAGATTACATGGACCACATCACCTCCAGTAGAAGGCGACAGTTGTTTTCTCAGTTCTGGTGTAAGACATTGAGCTTACTGTGGATGGGCCACATGCCTCTCCTCCGTTTACTATCCCCCGTTGAACAGCAGAACAGGAAGAATGAATCGGATCCTTGAACAGTAGATGTAGTGCTAATCAGTTATCAAAAGAATGATTTGTCCTCACTTCCTCATATGTGATACTTGTGTATCATGATTCAAACCATGCATTCATGGCCAAAGCCCATTTTTTTTCCCACCCTTAATTTCATTGGAAACTACCTGCAACCACTTTGAATCTGACTGCCTTGGGCTGCACACAGCAGAACTGTCAGATCCAGGAGAAAACGAAGGGACACCTGGAAAAGTCACAAACAGACTGCAAACGATTCATGGCTCAGCATTATTATCAGGACTCCAGCTATTCAGTGAGACCAAAAGTATGTATCTTGATGCACAGTATGTCTCTTTTTCCACTGACAAAACATCTGGTAAGCTTGACTATCATTTCCTCCTCCCCTATCAAATCCAGTGACAAATTATCTTGTATGCTCTGAGCCCCACTTACTTTTTGAATCCACCCAGCATTTCGTGTATCACTCCTAAAAGCAAACTCAGAGAACTCATTTCCCCACAGAGCCCAACTACATATTGAGCATGAGGAATACATCATTCATGAAGTTTTAGACTCTAAGTTTAAATAAGAGCTATAGTATCTGATTGACTGGAATGGCTATTACCTTGAAAAGTGCACCTGAGAACCATCAGAAAATGTTCATGCTGATATAAGCCTTTGATGATAGTGACCTTGTGAAAGCTATAGCAGGTTCCCCAAGGCACTCCTGGGGAAAGGATGATGTCATTACCTGCAACTCTTAAACTCTCGTCTGCATGATTTTTGGGAGATCATCATGATCACTTGATGGCTTGCTAGTATCCTCTAGAACTGGGAATTCTTGAAGCCTAGCTCAGATAGAAGGCTCCAGTCTGGCTCCGACTGGCAGAACTCCAGAGCTCCTGACTTGGCCATTTACCCTATTTAAGTCAGAAGGAAGAAGAGGAAGTTGTCTGTACATCCAGGCTGCACTCTCTTTTGGACTGCTTACCCAGAACTCCAGCCCCTGTTTCATTCGTCATGCTAACATACTGGTTTCCTGATTTGGCCTGGTTTCTGGTGTCTCATTCATGGTTTCTGATCTCACCTCAGTATTTCCTAGTTCTGAACCCTGGCTGGCATTGGGACTTGGCCCCTTCCCTATGCAAACCCCCTAGTTCCAGTCACCCACAGCCTACAGTTTTCTCTAAGTGCTGAGAATATTTTTGTGCTTTCACAAATACTAATATGTCTTCATGCTTCTACTTTGAGGGATGGGTTACTGCCATAACTGTCACTCACCATCTTGGCAGAAAAGTAAATTGGAAGTTTGTACAAGGACAGGCAGGCTGGGAACTGTGCCCGGGTCTCTAATGTAACAGAGGCAAATCTCATTCAGCTGACCAACAACCTTTCAGAAGGAGCATATCAAATTAGGCTCTTTTGCAACCCACGCAAATACCGTGACTCTTTGTCTTCCTCTAGTGGCCAGATAACATATTGGTCTGTTGCAATTTCCATACTTGGGTGCTGCTTCTTTTGCTTGTGCTTTTACATCCAGAGGTTCCAGGGTCTGTCCCGCAGACAACCGAAACAGAGTTTTGTTACATTTGGCTGTAACTCTAGACCACAACTTGGTTCCAGAGACAAGAATAGAAACCAGGAATCCTGATGCTCAGCACTGCACTGCTTGTCTCCCAAATACCTGTGTAACCCATTGGTAGTCTCCCTGTATGATTTAGTCCACATAAGAGGATAAAGGGTTTACTTTCCTCGTATATTTACTTCTGTAGCCAAAGTAAAAGAAGTCTGTGCTGGGAATCCGAAGGTTGAGTAGCCAGACTCTGCTGATGACCCATGTAGGAGTGGAAAAATGTACATATATGTCCAAAAGGTAGTGTAAAGACTTTGGATGTAGTAACTAGTGTAACTGTTTTACTTTGGATATGAAATTGTATCTTGTACTCATTTTTTTAAAATTGTTGAAATTTTAGTGGTTGTATTTTGGTTAATGGGAGCTGTCCCTGGAAGAACAGAGCCTGGGACTTTATAGTAGAGTGTATTTCAGTTTACTCTTCTGGCTGATTACCAGCCACCAAAAAAAAAGGGGGGGGGTTGGGAAGGAAGAAGAGGAAGACAATGGGAAATAATCATATTACTACTCCCTTGTGCCAACACAAGGGTATTGATTACCGACAGTCCCATTCAACAGGGACCACCACAGTGTCATTGGTAGGCTTGCACAGACCCATCAGGCTCATGCAGAGTCCTCTCCCAGTCTGTCTTGTATAGGGCCATTTAGTGGCCAGGCACTGCCTTCTCTGTGGCGATCTGGGTACTCACAGTGCACTCCTTGAGGTCGTCAGCTGCCGCCTCTGACTGCTAGTACTCCCTCCAGCCTAGGATGAGGTAACTCTCCTAGGCCCTAACCGCTGGTAGCCCACCCCTCTATGGGATGCCAGATGTCTCAGATTCTCGCACCTATCACACTCATAGCACGCGAGTGTCCCATACTGCCGGACCGATGGAAACACGGTACACCTTCTCTTCCCCGGTCCTGGAGGTGCTGGCATCCACCAATGCCACCCCAGTGATCCCACAGCCTCCTGAATTCCCTTGTAGGAGGTACATTATCATGTTCTGCTGCCAGAACACTAATCATCTGGGTTTCTTTCGCCTCTGCCAGTATGCCTTTAGGCAGAGCAGTTAGAGTCATGATCCTCGTCTTTAACCAAGATACACTGGTATCCTTTCTATCTGTAAGGTAACCTCAGGCCCTCCTGTATAGGTGCCACACTAGGTGCTTGGGCAACCAGACCTAGTTCCTCCTCTGGCTTAGGTCTGGCAATCCCCGTTTACCCTTGCTTGGTGATGGTCCTTGGACTGATCTCCTAGACCTCTCCAGGACCCTGGACATGAGTTATGCCGTGCTGAAGGCGGAAGAGCCAACTCCACCCGCCATCCATCAGCATGGCTAGCAGTCACCTATTCCTGAATGTATCCGAGCAGCACTCAAAGAACAACGGTGGATTACTTACCAGTAACCGTCCTTCTTCGAGATGGGCTGCTCGGATTCATTCAGATCCTTCCCCCCATCCCCACCTCTGGAGTTGGCGACTCCAAGGAACTGGGGAGGGGTTGGACAGTGGTCACATATATAGCCATGGGGTGGTGCGGGGGCAGTGGCTGCCTGCCCTCTTCTGACAGGCTAGGGCAAAAAGTTCCAACCAATCCGGCACTTTGAGAAACTGGATATTTCAGGGTTAAGGGGCAACAGAGCCTTTCACCTGTAGGTCACCAGTTTAAATCTTTCCCATTTTGGTAAGGATTAACAACTGTTCATACCAATAGATGTTTGGTAGTCCTGTATGAGATGAAATAGGTCAGTCTTGGTTGGAGTTCCCATTTCACAAATTCATCACTATATTTTGGTCTGCATTGTAGGCTCTTTCGGCTACAGATGGCATCTTACCATGTTTTTGAACAATACCTAGCACAGGGGCCCATACTCAAGTGGGTCTTCTAGAAGAAGTTCCTGCCAGGGGGACAAATCTATGCTCACTGTACATTTGCAGAAGCTGGCACATTATAATGGTTACTGTTGTTGGGGGTGAGCAGGAAGAGTTGAAAAAGTAGAGGATAGATTAAAAAAACAGTTTACAGTTCTTTTAAAAATCTTTTGATTTTTGGCCCAGTTTAATGGTTGTTAGGGATCTGACTCATGATTTTTGGTGTTTGCAGTATCAAAATAATGAAATAATTTCCATAAGTTTTTGCTGTCAGTGTGGTTTTGATTCTGATTTACAAGCAGATCTGTGATGAGTGTTGTTTTGTAAATTAGGAAAATATGTAAATTAGAAAAAACCAAAGCTAGGCTACAGGAATATGAAACAATAGTTCATCATGAAAAGCAGGTTTTTGGGCTGCAGTTTCAGTGAGCTCGTGCGGGACAAAGCATGTTAATGACGGTGGTAGGCTAGTGAGGTCATTGTGATGTCAGTGTTCCTGCTTGTAATCCTGCACATGCTTGCTAGTTTGGATCCATTTCATGTTGAGCTGTGATAGAGCAACCAGAGAATCCTCTGTGCAAAAGCTGATGATGGCTGTAACAGGGGATGAAACAGGTAAGAATCTCTTGTCAGGATCTTTAAAATAGAAGGTTCTATGCTTTATTTGGAGATCCAGGAAAGATTTCATAGTTAGCAGTATGTGGAATTTGTAGAACTTGTTGCAGTACCTCTTTCACAGTGCAAAGTGGCACAAATTGGTTCCAATTACTTTTATTCCCCTTTAGCTAATACAGCAGGTAGTGTAAATTTATCATTTCTAAAAGTACTCTTTAGTGCAGCTTTGTTGTTCCATTGCTAACTTTAGTGTTGCAACAGTCTCTCTCCTTTACAAATGATACGTGCAGCTGGTCTGTTGGTTTTTGGTTTAGCAATAACTAAACTATCACGTCAGATTACTTTAGCTTGTCAAAACTAAAGTGCATTTGGAAGTGAAAGAGGTGCACAGTTCCAGTCATATAAATAAGCCTTTACTGTTCATTGCTAAAGAAGATAGGGAGCACAAATGCCTTTGAAAGCTGTCTTGTGTTGCAATGCCTGGCTGCCCTTTTTTTTTTTTTTTTTTCCTTCCCTTCCTCTGTTGAAAACGGTCTGCTCCTAAGCAAATTGAGTTCAAAAGGCTGATGTCATTAGATTTCCTGGAATCGTGTTGCAGTAGGGAACTGGAAAAGTTAAACTCCAAACCAGATACACATTGACGTCAGCTCCGAGTCACGCAGTGATTTTAGTCAGTTCCTTTCTGCTTCATCAGACGCTGCTGGCAGAGCGGTGCTGTTAACTAGTTTGCAGCCTGGCCACATGTTGCTCTTAGCTGAAAAAGCTCTGCCATGCCCTTTGTTTGATTTTTCCAAAGGTAGGTATCTTCGTTAGGGTCACACTTTAGGTTTTTGTGCTCACACAAACAATTGTTCAGGAGCTAACTAGAAAGCTTTTGTGGTAAAGTTTAAAACCTTTCTTATAAGGCAGGCTCTGTATATGCGTCACCGGGGGGCGGGATTCTCTTAGATTGTTTTTTTTCTGAACAGCCATTATAAGAATTCATCTCTGCAAACTCTATGGTGCCCAGCAAGAGCATATTTCTTCAATAGCCTCTTTTTAAAGGGATTTTTATTAATATATTGGTCTTTATTAGATCTTCCAGATGAGGTTGATTTGCAAGAATAATTTGAATAGTAACAATAAGGTTAAATGTTGCTTTGGTGGGATTTTTTTTAAGTAATTTAATCATTTGGTAAATTATTTGCCTAAATTCAGATACAGCTCAAGCCTTTCAGTAACTGCTTTTTATCCCATTTGCTTGACTAATTTTGCTTAATATTAAGGACAAAGGGACTTGCCAGAGGTAATGCAGCAAGGGCATGGATCAGCCATTAGGACTATCCTAGTTCCCAGGCTTTGGCTGTTATCAGTGCATACTACTGACCTTGGTGTTTGAATTGAGTTTGCTCTGTATTGTGAAGGGAAGTTACAATGACAATCTGCATAAAGTTTCTTTATAAAAAGTCATAAGGAATAATAATACTGTATTTTCCTGAGATAAGTGAATTGAGCACATACTCTATAGTGAATCTCATTTTTATGGGGTTTTGTTTAGGAAGATTGTTGTGCTTGTTTTTCTTCCCTCTCTAATAAAATCTTGCAGTCTTGAGTCATATGGAAGACTTCTTACCCTTGTGCAGAATCCCATTAAAAACAATGGAATTTCACATGTTTTCAGTGCTCCATCTTCATTCATCAGAACATATTATTTCTTTCTGCCTCAGTGACACCTACTCCATATAACACTGACTTTATCTCTGAGGGTGATATCATACTTGCTCTAGAAGTCACCATTAAATTACATGGTGGAGTATCATATGGAGCAGGAGCTGGTGAATCTTTACATTAGGGGACCAGAAAGACAAAACAGATTAATTTCAGATAAATGATAAATTGAATGACTCTCTTTCTTTTGAGATTTTCCACTTTTACTATGCCAGTGTTTAATTATTTTTTTAGTTATTGCTGAAAGGTTCTTAGAATGCACTATGGACCCTGGACACATTTCACATAGTTTAGAATAGTACCATGCATCATTATTTCTAAAACATCTGAATCTTCCCATCAAAACTTTTCATAACTTCTGCCCTCCTTAAATCTTACACCTTGTGCTATGTCATCTTTTAACTACTTCACTGTGACCTCGAGTCCATTCTCAGTATACTGTTTCCTTTTCCCTTTGTGACTTTGTGCATTTTACCATATCACTTTAGCACTTTGCCATGCTGTTCAGACAAGCTTACCAAGTGCAATCGTGTCGTCTTTAAAGTTCTTTTTAAAAAACCTGCCTCATTGTGAGTCTCGTGAGCAGCATATTTCATTTATAAAAACATGACACCCACCCAACCCAAATAAAGCCATCACATCCTCTGGATTTCCCAGTGTGCACCTCTTCTGAATTCTTTTAGACAGTAATATCTTTGGAGACAGGAACCATCTTTATTATTGTTTGTATACTATATAGCAACAAAGGTTCTTGATCTAAACAAATAACAGTAGGAAAATAGGTAGATGTGATTTCCATGTATGTCTATTTACATCACTCTTTGTAGCTTTTTTATAGGGAAAAAAATTCCCTCTATGGTTAATTTTTATTTTTTTTAAATATTATATGAACTGGTCTGCAGATAGGAATAATCTCAGCTCAAATATAATTTTATTCTGTGTGTTGTAAAGTACTTTGAAGAGATTTACTCAATTGCACAAACACATTATTTTGTTAAACTGTGATGTGAACTAAAAAACATGGAGGCTTTGTCTGTGTTTTGGTGTAGTGATTCGATTTCTTGATTTGCTGTAGCAGAACAGTTGTTTTCCACTAACACCATGCTTTTAGAATTCAGCAGCAGCTATTTGTTAGATAGAAAAAGACATTACGCTGCGTGGTCAAGGTATTATCATTATTTTTTAAATTACAATAGCATCTAGAGGCCAAACAGATAATGGCTAAATTGTTCTAGAACACGCACGCACACACACAGAGGGTTCACTGACCGGGTGGGGGAGGTGGAATTGAGTTTGCTTAGTTAAAATCCTGGTAAAGAAAAGGCAGTTTTTAAAAGAGTTAATAGCTGAGTTAAGGACTCTAGGAATGCCTAGGGTTATCTAAAAATTAAAGTAAAAATTACAAACTTTCTTGTCTTCACTCGGATTTTGACTCATGTTAGTTAATTGAATTTAAGAGGACATCTTTGTCCCAAAGAAGATAAGTTTAGTGAAATACAGTTGTTGCTCCTAAAGATCTTACAATCTAAATAGATGTGACACATATAGTGTAGGACCAAAAAACTATTATTATCCCATTTTACAAATGATGATCTGAAACAAAATCTGTGTGCTTAAGTATCCTGCCAAATCAGGAACTAAATGACTTGCCTTTGATCACACAGGGAGACCAATACTGAGCCAAGCTCTCTTGAATGCCAGTCCATCCAGTGCTTTACCTACAAGGCCCTCCTCTCTTGCTTGAATGTGACCTATGTGCAGTACAATTTTGGTGTAGTCTTCTCAGGAGTCTGTTATTTTAAATCTATTTTTCTCCCATTTCACAATCTCTGAGTACTGCTTTAGAAGATCCACTGATGTGAAAAGATGTGGAAGAAGGCTGTGAGAAGGGTAATTATTTATTCCTTTAGTTTTTTTTCCTATTTTCTTCTGTATAACTGCCATTTCTATCTTCTCAACTCCTTCCTCCCACTCAGAAAAAGTGGTGGCAGTGAGGTGAGAGGGTAGCTTTACCTTTTGTCTTAACCGATTTTTGAGTTTTGCTGAATGTTCCATTATTTGTATATTGTAATTAGTTTATTTTAAGAAACACAATACAAGTTTTTATGAGAGGATGTGAGAACAGCTGAAATTTGATTCATCTTTTGTATCCATCTGCTGTGATGAGGGAAAGTCAAGTTCTTTGGTCTGAAATGATATAGAAAACATCAAAATTAATGGGCAAGAACTTGCTTTTATTTCGAAGCATGCTTCACTTAACATTTAAATGTATATTAATTTTAAGTGTTAGAGATGCCCTATACATTGACTTACCTAACTAACTGACTTTAATGATATTTTGAAGGTTGACTTTATCATAAAATTAGTAAAAGAACATCCTAGAACTGAATGAAAAATTAGAGAACTACGAAAACAAAGGGAGAGCATCAGAAGGAGATTGGTTCCAAGTTACAAACATAAAACTACTTTTAAAATGCATTGTGCAACTAACATTACAAAGCATATAAAGGAATGTCTTAGTTGTATGTGTTAGCTTTGGTGTCATCACATCACAAGCCTAGAAAACGCCTGAGGTAACGGAGATACTGATTAACGTTATCAGAAGTCTGCTGTTTCAGTATATCCTGTCAGATAAGTTTATTTAAAATAAATGTCCTTCTTTAATACAGCTGCCACTGGAGACATGCCAACTTACCAGATCCGAACTCCCACCACAGCCTTGCCTCAAGGAGTGGTAATGGCAGCCTCACCAGGAACTTTGCACAGCCCTCAGCAGCTGGCCGAAGAGGCAACACGCAAAAGGGAACTAAGACTTATGAAAAATAGGTAAGAATATGTAATTATTAGTTACAGCTACAAAAGGCAAATGTCTAGAGCAGTGTTTCCCAACTAGTGTGCTATGGCACACGGTTGTGCCCTCAGACCTGAGCAGGTGTGCGAAGGAATTTTTTGAAAAACTACTCAGAGTTCTGGATTGGTTCATGAATATTCATGAGTTCATTCAGAGACTATATGGTGGCATGCCTCAAAATGACTAGCAGTATCAAGGTGTGCCAGAGCAGAGACTAGGTTGGGAGCCACTGGTCCAGAGCCCTGCATGGATACAAAATTTTGGATCTGCATCAGCTCAGTGACAGGGATCTGCATGCCATGTTTTATCTATATCCGTAACCACGTTGGCAACTGAGCTTGGGCTCACAGGCAGCATTTTAGTCTTTGATTGGCTAATTCCCCACATGGGTCCCACCCACTTTTTCCTTTTTTTCGTTTCAGTTAGCATGCTGTGCTGTCAAGAAGATTTCCTTGTGATTAACACCATGGCATGTGAACTGCAAACAAGAAAAGGAAGAAGTGGGCAGGGATGACATGGGGAATGAACCAATCAAAGACCAGCATGCTGACTGACTGACAGTGAGTGGTGACTCTCTAAGCCCCAGCCTGCTGTGACTTTGATTGACTGGCAGACCACAATCAGAGCTGAGCTAGGGTTGACTGGACCATTTCCTTGGTCCCCGGTGTGCTGCTGACACAGATCATAGCAGCAGCTGCAGGGATGGATGCACCATGGGGGTGGGCGATAAAAATAGAATCCGCATTCACAAGTCAATCCACAACAATGGGTCTGCGGTTATCTGCACCTGCATCTGTAGATGTGGATACCCGCAGATCTGCCTGGCCCTGCAAATGTCAGCTAACATTAGTCTTCTCCAAAAGTGAGTATCATAGTAAATTTTTACTCTAGAGGTCATGCAGCCCTTCATATGATGGAGGGAGAGCAGAACATTCTTAGCTGGTTAAATCACCTCACTAACAGGTATGTACCTACATAGCACTGATGAGTAATGGTCAATAACTGCCTAAATCATACGCCACTTTTCTTCCACTCTGTGATGAGCAACACCCCCTCTAAAAACACTGTGTTGCTAAATCTAAGCTTTCAGTGAAAAAAATTGTTTCCAGCTTCCACGATTGTGAAAATCACATTTTCAAGATTTGGAGATTGGAAATTAATTCAGTGTTGTTTTCCTGAATCTACAGAGAGCCTGAAACAATAATTCTCCAAGACATGGGCTGTTCTATTCCACCCATGGACTTTTAAACCTGAAATATAACCAGGGGCTGGCAAGCTTTTGGGCAGGAGTGCCAAGTCTTCCTCCCTCCCCTCTCCCATATGCTGCAGGAACACATAGCCAGGGTGTCTGGCAGTGGTGGGTGGTGAGATGTCTCTGGTCCCATTTCTGTTTCTTGCTCTCCCCTCTCTCCTGCTGTGGCAATAGTGAACCTCAGTGGGGAGAAGGGTGGTGGATTGGTCAGGTCCTTCCCTTGAGGAGGAGTTGTGCCCCACTGACATCCCCAGTGGCTGCCCCTCTCCCATGTGAGTCCAGTGGTGCCCTGGCCAGAGCTGGTGCAACGTGGGGGAGGTTGGGATGGCCACTATGTGGGTCCTGACCTGGTCCCTCAGTTTCCCATCTCTTCTTCCTCTACCTCTGCACTGAGCACATCTAGGCCCTAGGGAGCCATGGGGACTCCAGGCACACAGAGGCCAGGCAGCCTTCCCCATCTGCTTGCTCCAGCTCTAGCCAGGGCATCTCTGGCCCCACCTGGGAGACGAGAGATGAGGCCAGAAGGAGGGAGCAGACTATGGAGTGGCCACTGCACAGCCCTGCTTGAGGTCAGCGCCGGGAGTGGCATGGCATACTGCTCAAAATCATCATACGTGCCGCAAGTTGCCAACTCCTTTGCTGCTGTTAAATATATCCAAATATAAGATTTCAACATTATATTTACAGTTCTAGTCTTCAGCTTTGAAGCATAAACACATTCCCCTCTGATTTTCTTTCAGAGATGATTTCTCAGTCTTTACTGTATGATCCTAATATGTGGTATGTCATCTGTATTCTTCAGAGCCTGGGAAGAATGGCTGCATTTCAGTCTTTTCTGACATTTCAGAACTCTCTTAGCAGACAGACAGTCTGGAGATCTCTCTGGCTAGAAGCATTCCAGTCCTTGGAATAGCTCTCTGGTCTCCTTAGTTACTGTACTAGTTAAACAGAAACCTCTAGCCTGTATGCAGGTACAGGTTTTGGGACCTGGACCCCACAGCAGATATGTCTCTCAATCTTGTACTTCCCCACTATGCTTTCACTGGCTCAGTGTAGTGGCTAGCACCTCTGTGTAATATGCAGAAGGTCCTGGTTTCAAGCCCCAGGGGGTTGGACTTGATCTTATGAGGTCCCTTTCAACCCTATGATTCTATTCTATTCTATTCTATCTCTCAAAGAATGACCTGGCAGACTAGGCTGATTGCCTACAATGAAATCTTCCTATAATATATCAGAAATAGCTAGAGAGTATTCCTAAGTATCTGCTGCATTCTATTTTCAGATGTTTATGGGCATCTGTGATTGAGCCCTGGTCTATACCGTGGCCTGATTTCAGCAGCAATCAAAGGGAAATACACAAAGTACTTACATTACCTTGCGGTATCTCCTTCCAAAGGCCTATCACCTACCTATGTAAGTGTACTTAGTGCACTGAGTTGAAGGGAAGTACCTTCCCTCTGACTCAGTGCTACTCCTCCTGGGGGTGGTCTTCCAAGATCGACTTCCTGATCAGCAGAGCAGGTCCTCAGAGACCTGCTCAGCTGATTGGGGAGATGAACCTGATGGCAGCAAATTTGCTGCCGTCATTAAAGACAGGCCCTGATATGGCCTGCACTACTCTACTTCTGTGGAGACAGATTATTTTAACTAAACTCCGTATCTCCTGCTCTCTCTCTCTCCTTTGGGACAAACAAGGTCAGATGATGCAGCATAAAGCATGTGGGTTATAGCTACTTCTTGCTTGCGGCTTTTGAAAGGAAGCAGAAAATTATTAATGTCATGAAGCTGGAAACCTTTATACTAAATATACATTGAAAATATAAATCCTACAGGATAAAAAATGGCTGTGTGATTAAAAGCAGTTATTTTCTAAGTAACAGAAATTACGTTCTCTCCTATGGTTGGTATTTTTTAAATATGAATTATATTTGATGGTGGGGCATGTGTGTAATCTATCCAGTGTGTGGTATAAAAGAAGTTTTTATTGTATCGTGAAATAATTGTTGCAGACTCTGTTACCTGATGGTCTGGCAGGAAAATGTTTTTGCAAAATAAATGAAAGCATCCTTGATTTTGGTATCTTCTTATGTGACATACTGATGCACTTTGTCTTTGGCTGTGTTTTTTAATGTCTTTGGGTGTACTTTGGTGTGAAGAGTAATCTGACTTATGCTTTCTTCATGCATTATTCTGAATGTTTTGTAATGGTGCTGTTTTCTCATCTGTGCATGTGCATACCTGCTGCTTACCTCAATGGAACTAGATGCATGTGCTTAGCGGCAAGAAATAGATCCTGATATATATCTGTTACTTAGTTACTGAATAGCTGCATTCTCTCTCATTGCATTCATGATACTACATAGTTGTCTTGTCTGTCTCCTTCCACTCATAAGGGTTGTTGGGTTTTCATACTGGTTCCTCTTCCTTTTAATTCTCTTTTCGGTTTCTGAATGAGTTTCCACACCTTATGCAGAGCATGCAGGAAAGCATTTTTTTAAAAAATATATGATGACAATTTATAACATTATCCCTGTAAATGTTAAGGGGTTGGATTCTCAACAGGGCTTAAATGAATGCCTCAAATGGCTAATAGAGTTCAGTGGTAACTCACTTAATAGCTTTTAAAACCTTTCCCAAACTGCTGATCTTTTGTGTAACAGAATTTTGAATAGATTTATGTAATGAGTAGTTGTCTTTCCATAAAAAGGAAGAATTAGGATTGTATGTGTACAAATAAATGCTTTTAAAGAAAATGAATTTATCCCTTTTGAACGATAACTAATTGACCTTACTTCCGTAAAATCTGAGCTACAGAGTTACTCATCTTTTTCAATTGATACTTAATCTGAACAGAGTGCTGCTACATTACATTTTCTGAAAAGTAATTCTACAACATATTTCGAGTTCAGCTTTTTGATTAGGGGCTGTGATACCCTAAATACCTGCCTAAGTACAATAAAATGTGATGTGATGGGAGCAAAAAATGCTGTTTTGATGAATGAAGGCAGTAATTTAACCATACTGTCCCCATTGTGTGTGTCTTGGTTCGTGTGAGTAACCATTCATCATGCTGTAGATGCTGAGCAAAAAGTATTAATTAACAAGCTGTTCCTGTTGTCTTAATTTGCTGTTCAGTCATGCCGTTGTCTACAGTTATTGCTTAGCTTTCTGGTTGTCTGACGCATGATTGATTTATTGTGGAATGTTAGGGGTTGCAGGTAATTTCATTTATCTGGTCGTTGCCATTTTGTGGCTGTTCCTGTAGTCATTTGCCTTGTGTTGGTTCTAGGGAAGCTGCTCGAGAATGTCGCAGAAAGAAGAAGGAGTATGTCAAATGTCTTGAAAATCGTGTGGCTGTGCTTGAAAATCAAAACAAGACTCTGATTGAGGAACTCAAGGCCCTCAAAGATCTTTATTGCCATAAAGCAGAATAATTGTCTTTGACTTGGACCTAGTTTACTATGAACTTTAATCAAGTCATGAGGTGAAGCAGTTCTACAAATTGCCATGGGAAGTTTGAGGAAGGGACATTTGTGATCCTTGTGAACCCAGTTTTGCTTAGTGTTTTCAGACTGATTTGGGAAGTTGTTCCAGAATTTGGAAAGCTGTTATGGTCCCGTACTATACTGGCTTTTTTGAATCTGCTTTTTCTAATAGTATGCAAATGGCTTTTTTGTTTGCACTCTTTACTTCTGCTTTTTGCAGGGAAGCTGCTAAAGAATGTCGACGTCGGAAGAAAGAATACATAAAATGTCTGGAGAGTCGTGTTGCAGTGCTAGAAGTTCAGAACAAGAAACTTATAGAGGAGCTTGAAACCCTAAAAGACATTTGCTCTTCCAAAACAGATTAGTAGAAATATTTATTATGCTGTGAACTGATTACAACATGTCCAGTTGCTTTTGAAGCCAATACCTAGCCAATAAGAAATACAGCTGTTTCTTTGTGTCATTTATCTTGTATGCCAATCCCTAACATTCCTGAAATACTTTTCTGCATTTTGTAGATTCTTAGCTGTAACTTCATTTTCTTCCAAAGGAGATAAATGTTAGTGTGTGTAACATGGTTAAAAGTGCAACATTTATAAGAGCTGTTCCATTGCCATATATTTGCATTTATGACTTTTTATGTGTTATTGACAGTGTCTTACCCACGTAAAAATACATTACAGGTCTTTTAAAAATCTTCAAAGATAATGCGTCTAGTAATACACCAAAATTAAACCAGCCAAAGTATCTCAGGAAAAAGTTCATATAAAGTACTTTATGATTACATATATGTAGTAGAATAATAGAATATAAATAAATTTATGGCCTATTTTTATTAGTTTCTTTGCAAAGGAAGTATCGTTTTTCTGTCACTGAGTGCCATGGTTGAAGATAGTTTTTAATAGAACCGTGTTGTTTAACCTTTGTAGCACTTGTTGTTCATTTAAGCATCTGGTACATTTGAAATGTTTTTAAACTGATGGTGAAAAACTGATATGAAAAATACCTTAAAGTTGTAAGTGTAAACTTTATATTACACAACTAAGCTCCTCAGCATTATAATATAAGTATTTTAAATATTTGGATGAAGCTCTAAATATCTGTTCAATGGCTCCATGTTATGTATAAGTCAAGCATTATACAAAATATCTGACATACCAGAGGATTATGTATCAGAATTGAATTTGCACCCTGATGAATGCTAATTGATTGAGATTCTGAACAGGATCAAGCTGTTAATTATAGTGGGAGCTGATGTGCACAATCTTTTGTGGCTTTTTTGTGAAGTGCCAACAAGAACTGAAGATTTTTTTTGTTGTTTTTTTTTGGTAGGGAGGATAAGGATCTTCAAACAACATTAGCTCTCTGCTGACTTATGGTATTCCACAGGGTCCTTTAATTGAGACCTGATTGTATTTAAAAATAAATCCATTCTAAACTAGTTGAAATTTCTGAAAAACTCAACTTTCCATTGTGCCTTGATGGAAAATAATGTTTAAATTATTGCATGTTTCTATTTATGATTATTTTATAAAATAGAAAATATTGTGGGAGTGATGTAATTTGTCAGTGGTAGGTCACCCACAATGCCTTACTTATCAAAAAAAAAAAAGGGGGCAGGAAAGAAAAATTTCATTCCTATTTAATTTGTTTTACTGAAAACAGAAGGTAAAATCCTTCCTGCATTAAAGTAAATGACAAAACTCCCATTGAGTGCAGTGGGGTCAGGATTTCACTGAAGGACTGAAAGTAGGGGGACATGAGCTACTCTTGACTCTGAGGTGATTCTTTGCTTGATTTGGGCCACATCATTAAGGGTACATCAACACAGGGATAAAAGACCTGTGGTATGGCTGCAGCTGGCCTGGGTCATCTGATTTAATCTCACGGGGCTCAAGCTACCAAGCTAAAAATTCTGTCTTAGACTGGAGCCCAAGCTTGGGGGCTCTCCCCCCTTACTGGGTATCTGGGGCTCAGGCTCCAGCCCAAGCCTGAATATCTGTACAATAGTGATTTTGAACCTTGCAGACTAAGCACTACAAATTTGAGTCACCTAACCAGGGCCAGCTGTGGATTAAAATCCCTGTGTAGACATACCTTAGTGCCAGATTTTCATGGGTATTCAAAATCAATAGGAATTAGGCATTTAAGTGCTTTTGAAAATTCCACTAGGAACCTGTCCGCATCTTCAGGTGCCATCTGGCCCTTCAGGTCAAATTTTGAGAACCATGTAGTGACATAGGAGTTTAACTTTCATTTTCAAAAGTGACTTAGTAGAGAAGTCCCATTGGGGAACATCAGTACAAACACCCGTGCTTGGCCATTCAGTTGGCTGACCTACAGGGCAGTCCCAAATGTGGGCTGTAAGTAGTGCTGAGGGCCTTATGCAGGGCTCAGTTTCATTCACTATGAGCAGTTCAAATACTGCTCTCCCCAACCTGTTCAGGAATTTGGTGGGAAGACATCTGTGCATATGACAGATGGTGCTATCTCCAGTACAAATGTTTCCCATTTTCTCACCTTTTCTCTATGCATGATGATGGGACTCTTCGTCTCTACTCCTTCTGCCCATGCAATCTTAAGAGTAACCATCAGGATCTTGGTGGTTTTTCCTCAGTGCTGAAAGCACTGCTTCCTCAGAAGCAGGCTCTTGGGAATTCTCCCTTTCATTATGTAACCTCCCCAACACAGAGATATAAAACTAGCACAGGCCAGACTAGTCATCCACTTAAATTTTTAATCCTAGATGAAGTGTTTATGTAACCAGATAAGCTGAACTTCAGGGAATGAGATACCTCTGGTAGAGGCAGCAGAAGATATAAATCTTGGGACCTTTTGCATCTTTGGGTTTAGAAGCTGGTGTTGAGCAACCACGAGGCAGTGTTGTTTGGAAGACATTTCCATTCCACAGTATCTTCCCAGTGAACAGTACTATCATGCAAAATATAGACCAGGAACAGGATCGGCAAAACTGACACTTCAGAGTCCTTGAAATGCAAGTATCTAGTTTTGTCTCAGTAGGAGGACTGACATTTTTATATTCCTAAATTTTTCCCCCTCTTAAACAGCTTCCGTGTTCTAGTGTAGCCTTGATCTCCCAGTCGCTTAGCCTTGGATTCCATGTCATTTTCAGTGGACATTACTCTCAGAAGGGCCATACTCAGCAAAGTGCTTCAATTTTAGTATGTACACTCCTCCCTGCTGGTCTGGAGCAAACTTTTGAGCTTGTAACAAACTTTGTAGGGAGTGACTAAAGTAGTAAGTTTTCCTGAGGATGACTTAGGCCAAGTCTGTCGTGATGGCATCAAATTCTGTTAAGAGCCACAAAATCAGTCTAGAGTTTGACTCAGTAACTCCATACCCGTAAAAAGAATAGTGCTGAGTTGAAGGGATGGCATTTCCCTTTGTCTCAACACAGTGGAGCTACAGAGGTAAGTGGGAGTCAGAGTGTCGATTGGAGATATGCAGGTTACTTTATATTGCTTGTATATCTCCCTTCGATTGATGCCAAATTCCATGGTCAGTATAGACCAGGGCTTAAGTTCACTTCTTTTTTTTTATGATAATATATTTTTTGATATTTGCATAATATCTGCAGTTAAAATGGTTATCATAAAATTACTGAAGTTGCGCAAAAAAGCATTAACTGATCAGCTGCTAGATCTGGAAGTGCGCTCTCTCCATATTGTATAGTATTGCAAAATTAAGTGCATTAGAAGGTTGTGCCTGTTTTTGAAGCATCTGGCATTGGCTAGTGTTGGGAACTGTACCAAATGAATACCATGTCTGTTTCAAGCTTGTACAGCCTGTACTATGGGCATACTTTGCTTCAAGATTCTAGAAGAGACACATTTCATTGTATGTTCTGTAATTAAAAATTCATTCTTCCACAAGAAAAAGAGACTTTGGTAAACAATGGAAACTAAACCCAAAGGATTTTGTATAAGATGGTTATCCTTTTAAAAAACTGTCATTTAGAGATTATTGATTTACTTATCTGCACTAGTGAAAAGTATCATATTTTGATACTTTCAGAAAAATTCACCTGGCAAAAAAGACTTGTTCTTCTAACTGAAAAAGGTTAGGAAAATAAAGGAAAAACTTGCTGTGACCTATTGTTGCTAAACTTTCAATAATTCATATTGGTATAGCACAGAATTAAAGCTAGAAGAGAATTATAAAAATATGATTCCTGTTTTTTTAAAGACAGAATGAGCCACTTTCAAATTAACACTTCTGACTGGAACAATTAACATGCAAATATATGGTTGGTAAGAGAGACCAACTCTTGGAGCAGGAAATGCTTATTGGGGAAAAAAGGTGCAAAACTGGGGCTAGCAGACAACCATTATGTATATTGTCCTACAGAAGGAATCTGTGTTGTCAAGATGATAAAAACAGAAAACAAAAACTATTCAAAACAGCAAATCCAACTCTGAATGGCTTCAGGACACATACAATGAACATTTCTAAGAGACTGTAATTCTTGTCCAAGATGACATTTATGTAAATATATTTGTGGAGGCACTCACAGGGGGCCTGATCAATGTACAGCTGAAGCATCCCAGAAGGACAAAGCAGGAAGAAGGAAGGAATGATACAAGGCACCTAAGACCAGAGGCAGAGTTTCTAATGTGTCCGTAAAGTTAGAGTGAAAGGGAGAAGATGAACAGCCTAGAAGAAACTAAAGAATTAGTTATTCTCTGTAATGACATGGATTGGACCTGTTTGGAATAGCTTTTTCAGAGGGTAAGACTGTTAATTCATGTTATGAAGAATATTTTGTTTTAATCTGCTTTTCTCTTTCTACTATTAGTAAATTTTATATTACTCCACTGCTTGTAGCTTTAGATTATTCTTTGGGAATTTAATGGAGCGTGGCTTAGTGACATGAAGAAACATCTTATTCAAGGAGGTATCAGTGTGGATCTCACTGTAGGTGCGTCTGTGCCTGGAAGTTTTTAAGTCAGCTGTTCAAGTGCATTGAGCCTCCATCATACTCTTGTGTACGTGCATAAGGGACAGAGTGACTGTGATAGGCTGGCAGCACTTTCTGCCAGATACATACCTCCTGATGATATTTTTGAAGAATAGTTCAATCAGCACCCCCATCTGTGTCCTGTGCTCCATCACTCATTATCTGGCTAGCCAGCCAGCCAGCCTGCCTGCCTTCCTTCTCCAGCTCCCAAACGGGACAGTGGTTCTGTCTTTCCTACTTCCTTTTATACAGAGCATCTGGGTCCTCACTGGCTTTCCCACCATTCTTGCCCATTGGCTATGCCCTTAGGGTCCTTTTAACTCCTTACTAGCTGGTGCAGGGCAGCAGCCTCATCACGGTAGCTATGATCTTTCCTCTTACCACTCGTGGCAGCAAGACAGAACTCGGACAGTGTCAAACCTGCTAGTTCGATCTTGTGCAAACCTTCTGAAGTTCTCAAAACCCCGCTTGATTACCTTCTAGCTAGGATCATATTGACCTATACTGTTTATCAACAGTTGGGCCTCTTGTATGGTCTCCTCTGTACTGATATACTCCTTATATGCATCCTTCCCCTGCACAGGACTCCTTAATATGGCAGACTAGAAACCTGCAGGATTCAAGTACTGTCCACTTTGTGATCATTACAGGAATTCTTTGTGCAGATTGCCAAAATTCTGGAGATAGAGATGGCAGACAGAAAAATTCCATAAGCTCTTCAACATCCTGACGGTTTCTGATCCAGTGAGGACCACTCTCCTCTTAAGGAGACTCCTAGCTCTAGCCAAAGCTCTGTGACTGACATCTACCATGAAAACACCCACTGTGAAATGGGTTGAGAACAGATATCAGTTACCTCCCTTGGCTTTGAATACTTCTGTACCCACCCCAGGCTCCTCATATTGGCAGTATAGGAAATCCAGTTTGAGAAAGTGTTACCTCAGAGACAAAGACCTGAAACAATTCAGCCTGTCTGAGAGAAAGTCATATTCCTGTGCCTACCTACAGCTAGCTGCATGTGGTCAGCTGCTAGGGCTTATTGTCCAAGGCCAACGGTCTTCCTTGCAAAGCTCCCACAAGATGGCAAAGCAGAGCTAAAGGACATAAAAAGGAAGGTAGAGGACACAGAACTTCTTCAATTTCAGCCAAAACACCTAGCTTCCTATGGAATGCCCAGCAAATTTGATAGTACAGTTGGAAGTCACATCAGATCCAATCTAGTAAGCCTTTACCTTGCCCACTGCTGGTTGGCATGATCTGCCCTTACATCAAACAGATGGATGTTAAGGATCATCACCCATGGCTAACCAATCCATTTTCACTCTTTATCCTCCACCTATCCCTGTTTCCTGTTGTCTTCCAGCGACCCTGTGTTCTGAGAACCTAATGCAGTCAGAAATGACCTCCTTGCTTCATCTGTAGAGGAAGTACCAAAAGAGTTCTGGGGGCGAGGTCACAGTGTTTCCTGGCGCTGAAGAAAGGGGATTTTTGTTCTATCCTAGACCTGAGAAGATTCAGCAAATATGGATGGTAATGCTTGCCTCCATCGTCCTATCTCTCCAAGACTAAGACTGGTTCATGACTCTTAACCTGAAGGAGACATATTTCCAACCTACAAGAGACAACAGAGCCCAACTATTACCAATATAGAGGTCTGTACTTTGAAATCGTCACCATACCAAAAGTGTTCATGAAATACCAGGCAGTAGTGACAGTGTACTTGAGGAAACAGAAAATCCATATCTACTCATACCTGAGCAGTTGGCTGACCAGAGACAGGAGCCAGCAGGAGAGTGGGATCCTTGGTTTACATACTTTACCTGTTGTCCCAGTGAGGACTCCTTATGAGCAACAGAACAGGGCTGAGCTAAGAAGAGGCAAGTAGTCTGAGCTGAGCTAGGAGGAAAGCAGCTGCAGTCAGAACTGGAGGGGCCAGAGAAGCAGCCCAGCGAGCTGAGCTGGAGTCAGAACAGCAGCAGCACTGAGGCAGAGTGGAGCTGGAGCAGACTGTGAGTCAAGTGCCATAAGCTTTTGGGGTGAGCTGGGGGGGGGCCTAGGTAAGAAGGGCCCAGCTCAGGGAGATGCAACTAGACAAGAGGCCTTGCAGGCTGGACTGAGAGGGGATCATAACCCCAAAGAGAGGGCTGACACTGGGAAGCGAGACCTTTCATGTAGAGCCTGAATTCATGTGGCCATGACCAGAGCAAGTGTCTGGCCCACTGTGTCATAGAATCATAGAATCATAGGGTTGGAAGGGACCCCACGAGGTCATCTAGTCCAACCCCCTGCCAAAAAAAGCAGGACCACTCCCATTAGATCATCCCAGTCAGTGTTTTGTCCAGCTGGGACTTGAACACCTCCAGAGATGGAGATTCCACCACCTCCCTAGGCAACTTATTCCAATGCTTCACCACTCGCCTAGTAAGGAAGTTTTTCCTAATATCCAGCCTGGACCGCCCCAGCTGTAACTTGAAACCATTGCTTCTCGTTCTGCCCTCTTACTACCGAGAACAGTCGAGCTCCCTCCTCCTTGGAGCAACCCTTCAAGTAGTTGAAGGTTGCTATCAAATCCCCCCTCAGTCTTCTCTTCTTCAGGCTAAATAAGCCTAGTTCCTTCAGTCTTTCTTCATAGGGCTTGTGCTCCAGCCCTTTGATCATTTTGGTTGCCCTCCTCTGGACTCTCTCTAATTTGTCCATGTCCTTTTTGTAGTGGGGAGCCCAAAACTGGACACAGTATTCCAGATGTGGCCTCACTAGTGCAGAATAGAGGGGAATGATCACATCCCTCGATCTGCTGGCAACACTTCTTCTGATGCAGCCCAGTATGCCATTGGCCTTTTTGGCAGCAAGAGCACACTGCTGACTCATGTCCAGCTTCCCATCCACCAGGACTCCCAGGTCCTTTTCTCCAGTGCTGCTATTTAGCTGATCACTCCCCAGCCTGTAGCAGTACATGGGGTTTTTTCGTCCCAAGTGCAGGATTTTACACTTGTTGAACCTCATGAGATTCCTCTTGGCCCACTGCTCCAATTTGTCTAGGTCTCCCTGAATCCTGTCTCTGCCCTCTAGGGTGTCTACCGTTCCCCCCAGTTTGGTATCATCTGCAAACTTACTAAGTGTGCAATCTATCCCATCATCCAGATCATTAATGAAAACATTGAACAGAACTGGCCCCAGGACCGACCCCTGGGGCACACCACTTGTTACTGCCTGCCAACTTGACATGCAGCCATTGATTCCTACGCGCTGAAACCGTTGTTCTAGCCAGTTTTCTATCCACCTTACAGTCCATGCATCTAACCCATACTTCCTTAATTTGCCAATGAGAATGCTGTGGGAAACCGTATCAAAAGCCTTGCTAAAGTCAAGGTATATCACATCAACGGCTCTTCCCGCATCCACAAATCCAGTCATCTTATCATAGAAGGCGATGAGGTTGGTCAGGCATGATTTACCCTTGGTAAATCCATGCTGACTGTTCCTGATTACTCTACGTTCCTCCAAGTGTTTCAGGATGGATTCTTTGAGAAGCTGCTCCATGATTTTTCCAGGGATTGAGGTGAGGCTGACAGGTCTGTAATTCCCTGGATCCTCCTTTTTGCCTTTCTTGAAGATAGGTACTATATTTGCTTTTTTCCAGTCTTCTGGCACCTCCCCTGTTCGCCACGAGTTTTCAAAGATAATTTCAAAGATAATGTCACCTCAGCATAGCCAAGAAATGAGGTCTGGGACATGTGAGGAACAGACTGAACTTTCCTTATGGTTGAGAGACTGTTGCTTGTGGTTTCCCTCTGCCCTGAGAGTGGGGTTGCTTGTTTGCTTTAACTTGTCCCATTTTTTCCTTATTTTTTTTATTAGTTGTTGTTTAATAAACTGAATTTGCTTTCAACTGTGTGTTTTGATTAGTGGGTCAGGGAAGAATCTGGTGCAAAGAGAGTACCCTGGAGTAGGGACATCCTGACTCCAATCTTAAGTGACCACAATATAAGGTGACCAGATTTCAAATGTGAAAAATCAAGAAAGCAGGTAAGAAGTGATAGTTGTCTATATAAGAAAAAGCCCTGAATATTGGGACTGCCCCTATAAAGTTGGGACATCCACATGACACCCTGCATGACAAGACTGGGGGACTGAGCCTCTCAGGAATCCTTGGTCCAGTTTTGTTTGTGTTAAGAGGACTCTAACACATGAGAGCATGGCCATCCTTGGGGGGGAGAGGTGAGAGGGGCGATTGCCTCGGGCCCTGCAGTTCCCTGGGCTGTGAGCTATCCTGCCGTGAGCAAGGCAGTGCGGGGACCACACCACTGCCACCCACACAGCTGTGCTGTCCTCTGCCTCCTCCCCATTGCCTTGGGTGCGGATCCAAAGGTGGGGGGGGGCCAGTAGTGCAGAGCTGGCTTCTGTTCCAGATTGGCTCTTCCCACCCCTAGTGTGGGGAACAACCAGCCCAGGGGTGGAGCAGATCAGCCCAGAGGCCGGGCTTCACTCTCTTGCCCCTCCACTGGACCAGCTGTTCCAACTTGAGGGCAGGGAGGGCTGGCCTGGAGGCAGGGTGGGAGAGGAGAGCCCAGCCTCTGGATTGGCCTGCTCTGCCCCTGGCTTGAAGGAGGGGTGGGAGTGCAGGGCCAGCCCACAGCCCCCAGCAAGGGGGGGGCACAGGGCACCGTACAGGCTGATTGGCCTCAGGCCCCGCACTCCCCTGGGGACCCCACATGGGAGAGTGAAAAGAAAGTTCTCAAGGTCAGACAGGCCTCCAAATAAAGGGAATTGGAGTGAGGACTCAGATCTTTTCACTAGCCAATTCCATCAGAAATAATTTATACTTCAGGAAAACAAAGAAGGAGTCCTGTGGTACTTTTAAAGACTAACAAATTAGGTCTTTAAAAGTGCCACAGGATTCCTTGTTTTGCTGAACTAGACTAAAATGACTACTGCTTTGGAACTTGTCAACATGCAAGTTAGAAGAGTTCCTCACAATAGCAGGACCGTTCCCTCATTTACAGCTGCCTGCCAGAGGACAGATTCAGTCTCTTCCATTGCTCTCCCATTTGGTCTCTCCTACTGCAATGACCTGAAGACAAATTCAGCAACAGCATATATGTGTCGGGGACTGTTGGGCCATATGTTGCCATGCGTGGATATGTAGAGCCCTGCATGGATACAAATAAGTGGATCTATATCCGAACTGCATCCGCAAGAAATGGTCCGCAGATATCCGTGTTGTATCCGTGAATGTGGCTATAATGCGGATATCTGTGGATATCCTCATATTTGTAGGGCTCTAGCTCCGCAGATAAAAATATGTAGATCCGTATCTGATCTGCATCCACAAGAAATGGTCCGTGGATGTGGATATCTGTGGGTAGCTGTGGATTTGCAGGGCTCTATGCATATGATGCTACTTGCCAGTCTTCATCATTGTCCCTTATATCTATGGCTGAGGTCCAGGTACGCTCTGTAGAGACACTGCATAGATAAAAAGTTCACAGTCCTGCTCAAGTCTTATAAAAACTAACTTGGTGTGTGGTCCCACTGAAAGTACCAAAAGGAGTTCTTTTTTCTTTTCCTTCCCCAACTATGACAGTGTTTCAGGGTTGCATTTGGAGTGCCTACTTGAACCTCCTGCAGATGCGTAAAGAATATGACTTCAGGACTGTAGATATGCTTGTATAAGACTGTAATTTAGAATGCTCCCTAGCATGGGACAGTGATGTGTGAATTGGGAGATGCGCCCTGCATCAGAGCTAGTGTGGCCGCTCTCAGCTGCACACTTGGAAATCACTCCTCTCTGTTTAACAAATGTATTAAGGCATCAGCTTTCAGAGGCTATAACCCAATTCCTCAGCTGCATGAAGTGAAAAGTGCATCCTCACCTTCTCATTGATCATTGTTAACAGTCCATGTTAATGGTTTAATCTGCTTGGATTAAAATAATTTATCTGTTTTCCTGAAATAGACAAACTACTCTAAAACCCTTTGAATTGACCTTGTTAACCCACAGATAGTGATGTGACTCACCCTTCTTTGCATGTGTATATGTACCTAACATATTGCAGTTTTTACTTCATGCATCTGAGGATGTGGATGATAGCTCAGGAAAGCATATGCCTTAATAAATTAGTCTTTAAAAGTGTCATAGGACACCGTGTTTGTTTTACTCCTGTCTATGTTATTAAAGTTCTGTTCCTTAGTCATTCAATGATTTATTCTTTAACAAGCTTGCAGGATGGTTACATGGTGTTAGAAGTGCTGAATGAGTTCAGAAACTGAAAGGGTTTGGAGAAAATGTATTTGCAGCTGAAGGCACAGACAAACTCAGGGATATATGAAAACAAAGACAAAAGACTGTCTTGAAGCCTTCAGCAAGTAAGTGAAAACACAACTTTAAGAATATATGTTCTACAGCCTCCTTCCATTCTGAAAATGTCAGTGAATGTCTCTCCAAATGTTTCAGAGAACTGGATAAAGTTTAAGCAGCAGTTTCTATTGTATTTGTCTGCCATTGGGGGCACAGAACAAAGATGAAAAACTTAAAATCACCTATATTTTTACATGGTGTGATGGAGGATATGTTTATAATAACTTTGAGTTTGCAGATGGTGGAAGCATGGATTTAAATATAGTGCTGACTACATTTGAGGATTATTGCATGTCAAAAAGGAGCATGACTTTTGAGAGGTATAGAATTTTTACATGTATGCAAAATTCAGATGACACAGTAGAGCAATGTGTCACAGAATTAAGGAAGTTCAGTAAAACCTTTAATTTTGGTGGCTTGACAGAGTCTCTAATCATAAAAAATACTCATTTCTGGCATTACAGATGATGTGTTGAAAGACTGTTCCAGAAAGGGGAGTTCTCCTTTGAGAGATGTCCCTGTGGATGTCCCACAGTTGATGTCCCTGTGGGTGCCCAAAAGTTGGTGTGTGTGTGGGTGTGTGTCCGTCCATGCACAGCCAGATTGGAGAGGGTAATAGCTGTGCTCATCATACCATGCGTGCAGCTCAGGAGTCTTATGCTAGTGTTCTGCACCTTTTTTCCAGCATGCGTGGCTTGGACTCTTTCAGTTCCCTCTAACGGTCTGCAGTAACAAACAGAGGAAAATTCTCTCTCTCACTCATTGTCTTCTTTTACCTCATGACAAATCTCTACATCTCCAAGGCTGCTAGATCAGCCTTTGAGTTTTTATCTTTCTTCCTCGCTTAAAAATAATTAATTAATTATTAGTTACTTGAATTAAACTCAAATATGCCTGCCTTCCCCAAGTTCTCGTGCTGTGAATCCTGCTGAGACACAATGCCAGTATCTGATGGCCATGCGATTTGTATAAAATGCCTAGGGGAGGAACATATCTCCCAAAAGTGCTTTCATTGCAGAAACCTGAGCTTCAGAGCCAGGCTGATAGAGATCTCCACCGCAAGTTGTTACTCTTGGAAAAATACCTCAGGCCACCTTCTGACGGGCCAGCGAAAAGCAGCTCAGCAACTTTCAAAGAGGCAGTTAACCCCATTTAAACAATTGGGGAAAAGAGAAAAACTCCTGCCTTTTCTACCATATCCCATTCCTATGAGGCTTCTGGCTCCTCTGGTACTGTGGTGGGGAGACCTGCAAAACGGCCATTGTCTGCCACAGATCACAGGCACAAAATAGGCCTTAAAAAAATCAGTGTCAGCTGTTTTGGAGCCAGCAGCACTGAGCCAGCCGCCGGACTCAACTCAAACCATGGCACCAACAGCAGAATCGCTGGTGCCTTCCACTGCTATGAAACTGCTTCCCATGAAATCTCTTGTTCTGCATCAGCCTCCAACAATGGAACCAAAGCAGAGAGCCTTCTCAGAACTGTTTAGCCAGACTGGGACAGAACGTAAGATCTCGGCACCAGTCCTGGAACCTGACCATACAGTTTCCTGCAAACACACTGAAAAGAGGAGATACTTATCTCAGAAACAGAATGCTCCACTGTCTCCTGCTTCATCCTTCTCCTCTATTCAATGTACCTGCAAGAGAGCTGGCAAAAAATACTATATTCCACCTTCACATTCGGATTATTTGTTTATTCACCCATCTCCGAATTCTCTGGTAGTTGAGGCAGCTAATCATAGATCAAAACAACAATTCAACAGATGTACCCTGCATGACTAAGAAGATAGATCTTCTTGGCCACAAAGTACATACATCATCCACGCTGCAACTCAGGATAGCAAACTACAGTGCTTTATTAGCCAGCTATGATCATTCAAATTACATAAAACTGGAGGACGTCATAGACTACTAGAGGCCAAGAAACAACAATTCTGTTCAATCAGCAAGGAAGGACAGTTGATTTCTTGAACAGCTTTACAAGGAACCCTTGACGTTGCAGACATGGCGGCATGAATCATGGGCATGGGTGTTGTCATGTGGTGTTCTTCTTGGTTACATTCAGCTAACCTTCCAAAATCACTACAGACAATTATCAAAGATTTACTGTTTGATAAAAAGGAACTATTTTCAGAGAAGAGCGATGAGGTGATGCACACCTCAAAAGATTCTAGAGCCATTCTCTGAACCTTTGGAATCTGTGCTCAGGCAGCCAGCTGGCAATTTCAAAAGGGATAGCTGTGTTAGTTTAGTCCAGTAAAAAAACAGCAAGTCTTAAAGTGCAACACAACTCCTTGCTGTTTTTTTAGCCAGCTGGCAACCATACAGGTACCAACCATACAATTCTCGTTACCAATACCAACATCCCTGTAGACAACAAAATAGAAGACAGGACCAACCCAGAGGCAGGCAGCGGCAACAACGCCACATACATCCAAACAACAACCCCCCAGCCCCACAACCACCACCTCTGCCCAAAACACAGTTTTGAAAGCTTGATCAGGAGCCCTCAAAACCTCTTCAGAGCTCTGGAGCACAGCCATCTTCTATTTTATCACAACAGGCTTCAGCCCTTCTACCACTCTTGGCTTGCAATAACAACAGACAGATGGGTCCTGGCACTAATGAATGTGGGCTACACCATCCCGTTTATCCTGAAACCCTTTTCCAACCACCCCTCCCTGTCCCTCTTCAGGGACACAACTCATAAACATCTCCTTCGACAGGAGTTTACCCACCTCCTAGAAATAGGAGCTGTAAGGAGGGTCCCAAATCAACACAGAAGGAAACTGAACAAGGTCATAAAGTCTAAGAAATTCTGTATGGGAACCGTATCTTCCATAATACCTGCTCTGGAATCCAAAGACTGGTTTACAGCTCTCAACCTACAAGACACATACTTCTGCATATCTATATTTCCAGTTCACAGTGTTTCCTCAGGTTCATTATAGCTCAAGAACACTATGAATATTCAGTCCTCCCATTTGGTCTATCTACAGCGCCAAGGGTTTTCATCAAGGTACTTGCAGTTGTTGCAGCATGTTTACACAAAAATCGAATCACTGTCTTCCCATACCTAGATGGCTGTCTCATAAAAACCACATTCCCAGGAACAAGCAGTTTGAGATGTTACTGTCACCATGAATCTATTTCGAGTGTCCGCATAAATTCAAAGAAATCTACCACACAACCCACACAGATAATAGACTTCATATCGGCACGCTCAGCTGCTCAGGAAGCAAGAGCCTTTCTACCAACACAAAGACTAGAGACCATTGGTCATTTAGTAGAAACTATCTGCAAATCTCCCACAATTCAAATGCTGCAATGTCTTCAACTAGGACATATGGCAGGTACCACGCAAGCAGTCAGGTACGTAAGTCTATGTATGCACTACTGTTCCCTCTAAGCTGTGTGTGTGTGTGCGTGCACACAGGTCATGAAACCTGCGCACACAACAAAATGAAGTGCGCACAAAAAAATTCAATAGTGCTAATATTGGTGCTCATGAAGAAATGCTTTTGCGCACACAAAGAATTTGTTTGTGCACACAGTTTACGAGTAATTAGAGGGAATATTGGTATGCGCCCCCCTTGAGTTATGGCTGGCAAGAATATGCAAACCACACAAACACCCTATTCAAAAAATAGTTGCTCTACCGCCACTAATCAAGGAATCGCTAAGATGGTGGATGGACTACATAAACCTTACACAAGGAATGTGGTTCTCCTAAAAAAGAATCCTCACTGATGTCCACAGATGTTTCCCTTATGGGATGGGGTGCCTGTCTACAAGCTTTGTATACACAGGGTCAATGGTCCCCTCACAAAACCACCCTACATAAAAACTTACGTGAACTCCAAGCAATCCACAATGCATGCCAACACTTCAAACAGTATCTAGTTTACCAGCATGTGAGGATCCTCACAGACAACATATCATGTATGTTCTACGTAAACAGGCATGGTGGGGCAAGTTCCAACTCCCTCTGTATAGAGGCAATAAAACTCTGGCAGTGGTGTATAAACAACCATGTCACGATCTCCACAGCATACTTACGTGGAATTCAAAACACCACAGCAGACTGGCTCAACAGATCCTTTTTCCCACAACATGAATGGGAAATTCATTCAGATATAATATAGGGCATGTTCCGGTGACGGAGTTATCCAATGATAGACCTCCTTGCAACTTACCAGAACCAGATATGCAACCTTTAATGCTCTTAAGCTGGGAAAGGGAAACACTCATGGGGAGATGCCTTTCTCCTCCCTTGGACTGGGACACTATTTTATGCCTTTTCACCGTTTCCCTTGATAATGAAAACACTACTGAAGATACACAGAGATAGGGTCACATCTATAATGATCGCCCCAGCATGGCCCAGACAGCCCTGGTTTACACTGCTAAACAGCATGTCCAAAAGGCCACCAAAACCTTTGCCTGTCCATCCTAACCTCCCATACCAGGACAACGATTGACTCATTCACCCCATTTTGCACAAACTGCATCTCACATCATGGTTACTCCATGGTTCCAAGGGGAGGAATTAGAATACTCTGATTGAGCAGAACATGTTCTACTGAATAGCAGAAAAACTTCCACAAGAAATACTTACCTGCAAAAATGGCGTAGGCTCTCTCATTGGTGCGCAGATTTGGGTATTACACCCACATTAGTGCCACTCCATAATCTTCTCAACTATCTCTTGCAATTAAAAGACACAGGCTTATAATTATCATCTTTAAAAGCCCACCTCACTGCCATTAACGCTTTTCATGAGGGAACTGGCAACAACTTGCTTTTGACAAATCCTATAGTCGACAGATTTCTTCTCATTATCCAAAAACTGTATCCAGGAATATGACAGCCCGCTCCACAATGGGATTTAAGCATTGTTCTGAAATCAATCACCAAAATGCCCTTTGAACCTTTAGCGACATGCTAACTTTCACATCTATCCATGAAGGTTTCGTTCCTTACAGCTATGATTTCCGAGAGATGTGTAAGTAAATTAGTGGCGCTCATGGCCGATGCATGCTTCATGACGTTTCACAAGGACAAAGTCACTTTACGGGAACATTCCAAGTTTATACCGAAGTATATTCACCTTTTCACCTGAATGAACCAATACACTTACTGTATTTTCACCAAAACCACACATCACCCTTATGAGGCATTTCTTTTTACACTAGATGTCAGGTGCACTCTCCTCTTCTGCCTGGACAGAAAACAGGGCTTTAGATCTACCAATAGACTATTCATCACCATAGCCAACAGATGCAAAGGACAGCCCATCATAAATCAAAGATTCTCTAAATGGCTATCTGGTTACATATATGAAAGCTATAAATTGGGGTGGCCAAACTTATGGAACTCAAGAGCCACACAAGTTGATTATTAAACCCTCGAGAGCTGCACTGAGGCATATAGCCAAATATTTTTACCTACTCCAAAATTACTAAGTTTTAAATTCATTGCACACTTCAATTTTATCGTAAAAAGAGGACAAATATTGATCCTACTAATGTCAGATTCCAATAATTACTTAAGGTTATCATGAAAATTAGACCTACACAGTAAAAACTTAGCTGCTGCTTGATGTAGAAGACTGCAGGCTAGTGGTGAGTTTTTTAAAATCCCAACTATACTGCACTTCTCCCCACCACCCCCAGCTGTGCCGCGCTTCTCCCCACCATCTCAACCCCCTCCAGAACTCCTAGGCTGGGGCTACTTTCCTAAATTGATTTGCTGACGTTATTCCAGGAGTCACAGTTTTTCATTCAAGAGCTGCATGTGGCTCCCGAGCTGCAGTTTGGCCATGCCTGCTGTAAATTATCAAATGTTTTGCCACTGGACCATATAAGGACATGCTGGACTAGAGCTGTGTCTACTGCTATGGCCTTCCTTAAGAATGTACCAATTATAGAAATATGCAAGGCTGCAACGTGGTCCTCAATGCATACCTTCATTAAACACTATGCTATTGACCAATTGTCCTGCAAGGACACTGCATTTGGTCATTCAGTCCTTTCCACGATTGATAACTCCCATTCTGAAGTCCCTCCTACCCAATGAGGGTACTGCTTGTAATCACCAACTGTGGGGCACCCACAGGGATGTCTCTTGAAGGAGGGTTACTCACCCTGTGCAGTAACTGGAGTTGTTCAAAATGAGTGTGTCTGTGGTGCCCCAGAACCCTCCCTTCTCCCCTTTCTACTTTGGAGTCAGCTACTGGTTAGAGATGGAACTGAGGGAGCCTGAGCCATGCGCGCTGCAAAGAGGTGCAAAACACTGGCATGAGACTCCTGAGCTACGTGTGCAGCACGACGAGTATGGCTGTTACACTCTCCAACCTGGCTGTGTGCGGATGTGCACACACCAGATGTGGGGCAACCTCAGGCAAGGATTTCCTTAACACCCCACCTACATGCCCCTGAATTTCCTAACATCCCCCAGTTGTCAGCTAGCTAGTAACATAGTGTTATAGCAATTTAGTCTTTGGTTGGAAATGACTGGACTGAACTGAACTTACAAAGAAGTAAGGAAAGCAAACGAGTATGGTGGCACTTTAAAAGACTTAGATGACATCTCAGATTGCTTCTCAGCTGGGGGCAAAGGGGACAGATGTTTGCTTGATTTTGTGGGCTCTCCCTTACAAGAAGTATCTGATTAGCAATCAGCTCTATCTTTTAACAAGTGTCGGGCTGGTCAAATAGTGCTCCTCATTCTTAGTCAGGCTTTGTACCCAGTTTTTTGTTATTTTAAGTAACCATTATACCTGAAATCACAGATAATCAGGTCTAAGTGCTAGTGCTTAGACCAGGTGTGTGGAAAAGTAACCATATTTTGTGAAGACTAGAGACTTCCAGCCTGCATCAGCTGAAGTTCCCCCACTGAGACCTAAAATCACAGAAGTCAAGTCACAAAGTGTGGAGAAGGAGACTATATCCACAACAAAGGTGATTGAGTGAAGTAGTGAAGAACAACTCGACCAACAGCTGGAGAAATGAGCAAGGTGCTTACTACTGCCTTTGTCCCCCTTTCCCCTGGAAGGTGAACTCTTGTGAAAGTACTCTGAACTGTGGGTCTTCCTCCAGTACTGATGAGGAGCACAACAAGTTGAGTGAGGTATGGAGAAGGGATATAAGTACATTAACATTTGTTTGTTGAACAAATGAGTCTAGTAGCTTTTTTTAAATAATAAACAAATTTATTATCTTACTGTGCTTTAGTGACTTTGCTCCAGAATGCTAGGTTTGTGACTGGGAATGTAAATATTTAAATATTTCCCAGTAGACCAAGATTTTTAAAAGGCTTTATTTGCTCACATCATCACTACCTTGAGAGGTCATTATCTTGGATATTTTCTGTACTAAAAATGTTTATGTTCTAATTAATTTTTGTGTAAGACATTAGAATGGCAGTACTGTAACTGACCAGTGGCCACCTAGCCTGGTTCCACAGGCATAGCCGTGTTAGTCTAGTTAAGCAAAACAAGCAAGGAGTCCTGTGGCACTTAAAGACTAACAAATTTATTTATCACAAGAGCTTTCATGGGAGACAATCCCACTTTGTCAGATGCCTGTCTTCTGACAGTGGCCAATGCCAGGTGCTTCAGAGGGAAATGAACTGAACAGGCAGTCATGGAGCTATCCATCTCTTGACATCTAGTTCCACCTTCTCACAAAAGGAGAGTAGGGACATTTTAGAGCAGGGGTACTCAAACTTTTTGCGAGCCAGTCCACATTCAGCCTTCCACCATTCATCGGGGTCCACAAGCAACTAGGGTAGGCCTACTGCCCTACCTTGCCACCTTGGCCGCGGCCGCCAGGTCCCAGATCCCCTGTCATCATGGTGCCTGAGTGACAGCCTTTTACAGGCTATCAGTTGAGGAGGTACCATACAAGCAGGCACATCTATATACACTTTTTTAGAACAGTGGAAGAACACTGTTAAATACATTTTAAACTTACTGCACATTCCTCCGTGCATTGTTTCTCTAGTCCTTTCTTGTACTCTCTAACAATTTTCCAATGCCTTGTTCTTCTTCGAGTGCTGCTCCTGTCCATTCCCTTGTAGGTGTCTGCACGCCCCGTGCACGGCACGCCGGAAACTTTTTCCCCTAGAGTACCCGTAGGGTCGGCTGTAGCGCCCCTGGAGTGGCGCCGTCGCCGCTCCCTGTATAGTCACCAGCCGACCCCTCCCCTCAACCGGTTCCTTCGAAAGATTTGGTTCAGGATGGTATCCCTAGGCTCAATTGTTCCGTCTCTGGATCCAGGCGATTGGTACGCCGCCCTCGATTTACAAGATGCGTACTTTCACATTGCAGTCGGCCCCCATCACAGGAGATTTTTGCGCTTCATCATTGGCCGGACACACCTGCAGTTCGTGGTGCTCCCCTTTGGCCTTTCCGCTGCTCCGCGGGTGTTCATGAAATGCCTGGCGGTAGTGGCGGCATACCTCAGGAAGAAGGGGGTCACCCTCTTCCCGTATTTAGACGATTGGCTGATCGTGGGCAAGTCGTATCAGGAGGTGCTATCTCACCTGAGGTTGACGCAGTCCGTGTTCGACAGTTTGGGGCTACTTGTAAACGCTCAGAAATCAGTGCTTGTCCCCACACAGCGCATAGAATTCATAGGGGCGGTCCTCGACTCGACGTCAGCGAGGGCGCGCCTTCCTACCGCCCGCTTCCAAACCATCCGGCAAGCGGTAGACTCAGTAACAAAATTTCCCCTTGTGTCGGCACGGGAATGCCTTCACCTCCTGGGCCTCATGGCGGCGTGCACCGCGGTGGTTCCCCTCGCCCGCCTACGGATGCGACCGCTTCAACTGTGGTTGGCAGGGGTGTTCTGCCCGATGAGGGACAGTTTGGACACTATGGTCACCGTGCCTGCGCCGGTGCTGCAGACCCTTCGTTGGTGGTGCTGCGAGACCAACCTGTGCACAGGGATTCCGTTCCGGTGTCCCCAGCCGTCGCATCACCTAATGACAGATGCCTCAAATGTAGGCTGGGGGGTGCATCTGGGCGGCCTCAAGACTCAGGGCCGGTGGCGGGACGCGGACTCTGGGTTGCACATCAATGTGAAGGAGCTAAGGGCAGTCCGGCTGGCGTGCGAGGTGTTCCGGGAGCATCTGCAGGGCCGAACGGTGTCAGTGCACACCAACAACACCACTGCGATGTTCTAGATAAACAAGCCAGGTGGCACGCGGTCGCGGGTCCTTTGCCAGGAAGCCATGAGCCTCTGGGAGTTCTGCATTCACCACAGGATTCGTCTGGTGGCTTCGTACATACCGGGCCTTCGGAACTCCCTGGCGGACGAGCTCAGCCGGAGTTTTATGACCCACGAGTGGTCTCTCCACTCAGAAGTGGCAGAGTCGCTCTTCCAGAGGTGGGGTTATCCCCGTCTGGACCTGTTCGCCTCCGAACTCAATATGAAATGTCAGGAATTCTGCTCCTTCCGGGGGCGCAGTCCCGGCTCGAGGGCGGATGCCTTCGAAATCCACTGGGGGGGGGGGCCTATTGTACGCGTTCCCTCCAACGCCACTAGTCCCCAGAGTGTTGTGGAAGATCAAGGAAGAGAAGGCGAGGGTCATTCTGGTCACCCCTGCTTTGCCAAGGCAACCTTGGTTTTCGACTCTATTGCGGTGGTTCAGGTGCAGCCCGATTCCGTTGCCTCTCAGGCCAGACCTACTGACCCAGAACGGCGGTCAACTCCTCCACGCCAACTTGGAGGCCTTGCACCTCCACGCGTGGTACCTTCATGGCTAACGGACAGCGAACAGCTGTGCTTCTCTCCAGTGAGGGTAGTTTTGTGTGGCAGCAGGAAACCCTCCACAAGAACTGCATATGTAGCTAAGTGGAGCAGATTCGCACGGTGGGCTGGGGTCAATGGGGAGGACCCAGCGTCAGTCCCCATCCACCGCATACTGGACTATTTGTGGCACCTAAAATCCAGCGGGCTGGCATTGTCATCTCTGAAGGTCCACTTAGCGGCAATCGCGGCTTTCCGCGACAATTCTGAACATAGATCGCTTTTTACCAACCCGATGGTGAAAAGATTCCTGACAGGCCTCTCAAAACTGTACCCGGCAGCAAAACCGCCAGTGATTCAGTGGGACTTGAATGTGGTCCTGTTGCGGCTCACCAGGCCACCCTTCGAGCCCCTGGCAACGTGCTCGCTGCTACACCTGTCATGGAAGGTTGCGTTCCTATTGGCGATCACGTCAGCCAGGAGGGTGTCGGAGCTGCGCGCCTTGGTGGCAGACCCTCCTTACACCCTGTTCTTCAAGGACAAGGTACAGTTGCACCCTCACCCATCTTTCAGGCCCAAGGTAGTGTCACACTTCCATATGAACCAGGACATTTGCCTGCCCGTCTTCTGTCCAAAACCCCATGCGTTGGAGGAGGAGAGATGCCTCCATTCCCTGGACGTGCGCAGGGCACTGGCTTTTTATATAGAGAGAACGAAGCCATTTTGCAAGACCCCCCAGCTTTTTGTGGCAGTGGCGAACTACAAAAAAGGCCAGCCGGTGTCTACGCAGAGGATCGCTTCCTGGATTAAGGCTTGTATTAAGGAGTGCTACAAGCTGGGAGGCAGACACCTGCCAAGAGCGACAGCCCATTCAACGAGGGCCCAAGCGGCTTCAGCAGCATTCCTAGCGGGAGTCCCGATCATAGACATATGCAAAGCGGTGACGTGGTCCTCCCCGCACACCTTCGCGCAGCATTATGCTATTACCCAGCAGGCGCAGCAGGACGCGGCAGTGGGAAGGGCAGTGCTGCAAGCTGTCCATCTGTGATGTCTCCCACCTCCAAGGTAAGGCTAGGTACTCACCTACAAGGGAATGGACAGGAGCAGCACTCGAAGAAGAAGAAGAGATTACTTACCTGTAACCGGTGTTCTTCGAGAGGTGTGCTCCTGGCCATTCCAATCCCTCCCACCTCCCCTCAGACAGTGGGGTAGAAGGAACTGAGGAGGGGAGGGGTCGGCTGGTGACTATATAGGGAGCGGTGACGGCGCCACTCCAGGGGGCGCTACAGCCGACCCTACGGGTACTCTAGGGGAAAAAGTTTCCGGCGTGCCGTGCACGGGGCGTGCAGACACCTACAAGGGAATGGCCAGGAGCACACCTCTCGAAGAACACCGGTTACAGGTAAGTAACCTCTTTTTCTTTCTATCTCATTTCTTATTTGTTCCTTATCTTTATGTTAATTTCTTCTCTTCTTTTAATTAAAGCCAAAGAAAACATTAAGAAGAATGCTGTTCTTCCTAGATAGGTTTGGATCAGACCCTATTTATTTTGAACTACTTTGATGTGATTTATATCTTTGCTAGCCTGCCTTCTTAGACACTTGACAGGGCAGGAAATGTATAGTTATCTGCCTGTAAATCCATGGTGCTACATAAAAAGACCTATCCTGCAAAAATGCTGGCTAGTAACTAACTCAATGAGTAGACATCACTACAGTACCACAATTGTAAAGTGTTTACACTGAATGAACCCATTCTTCAACCTGGGAAAGTGCCCTAATTAAGAGAGTCCAATTAAACAGATTAGAAAATTCTAAAAAGGAGATTTTGTTGGTAATTGTGCTGAATTTACTAAAGCTTCCCACAGATTTCTGTCTGTACTGATCTCGGATCTCGTGACAGGAGACAGAAGGATAACTCCACGAGATGGAGGGTGTGAGGAACCAAGCATAGGGTTACCAGATACCAAAGCACAGAACGGAGGACAGGGAAGTAGGAAAAGGAGGATGTTGGAGGACACGGAGAAAATGTAGTATTAATGCAATATTCTTCCATTTTTAGGGACCCCTAGAATGTTTCTGTCAAAAAATAGGGTGTTCTGTTCCAGCATACTGTAACCCCTGTAAGTAAAAAGCCAGACAAAATCATATATTTTTAAAGTGCCTACTGGATGGCAGACATGTCCTCCTTTTGCCTGACATCTGGTAACCCTAGCCAAGCAAGGCATTAGCGACCAGTGAGGACAGGTGCGTGCAGTTATTACAATGCCATAAACTTAGAAAAGTATGCACACAAACCACCCTTGCCCTGAAGAGCTGGCCGTGAAGCTGCAGTGAGCAGAGCACATAGCCTTCCCACTTCCACCCTCTCCCCAGCTGAGGGGCTACCCCAGTAATTGCACCGCACTGGAGGGCGTGACAATAAATGCAGGGGCAGAAATCACAGCTGCCCCCCTCCCTGCAAGGGGCAGGCACGGACTGCCCCCCCTTTCCTACAGACTCCAACCAAGGTGGGCCCCAGCTCCATGAATGCTCCTGCCCCCCTGCAAGCTGGCAGCCCCTTCCCATGAGTTCCTCAAAAGAAGGAGGTATATCCCTATCCCACCTAGAAAATGGATCTAGAGCTGCAGCAATAGATGAATCTGAAGAGCTTACATTAGAACAGACCACCTGGGAATTCAAGGACTTAGCACACCAGCCTGTGACCTCAGACCACAGAGACTCAAACACAGACTCACCACCGAGCACGTGGATTGGCTGGACAGGCGGCAAAAAAGTCCTCCCCTCCACTCACTTCCCATTGGCCGCTGTCGCCCGTCAATCAAATCCATCTCGCCTTCCTATTGGCCTGATCTGTGTCCATCCTGCCAAGAGGCTGTAGGACGCGCCCAATCGCTCGAGCCTGCTCCGCCGCTGGAGCCGCTTCAAAGCGGAAGGGGCTCCGCCGGCAGCAGAGGCTCTGGCTGGGGGCAGTCCACCAGAAAGGTCTTTGCGGTCCGGATTGTGGACCGCGGGCTGCCGTTTGAGTACCCCTATTTTAGAGCATGGTGTTGCATCCTTCCCTGCCCATTCTAGTTAATATCATTGATGAACCTATTTTCCTTAAACTTGACTAATTCTTTTTTGAACCCTGTTATAGTCTTGGCTTTCACAACATTCTCTGGCAAAAAGTTAAACAGGTAGACTGTTATGGGAAGAAATACTTCCTTCTGTTTGTTTTAAAACCTACTGCCTATTAATTTCCTTGGGGGATACTTAATTCTTGTGTTACATGAAATATTAAATAACATTTTCTTATTCACTTTCTCCATACCACAGTCACAATTTTATAGACCTCAGTATCCACCCTTAATCATTTCTTTTCTGAACTGAAAAGTCCCAGTTTTATTACGCTCTTCTCAGATGGAAGCTGTGCAATACCCCTAATAATTTTAAGTGCCTTTCTCTCTCTTTCCAATTCAAATATATATATTTTTGAGATCAGGCAACCAGATCTGCATGCCATATTAAAAATGTGGGAGCACCCTGGATTTGTACAGTGGCATTATGATATTTTCTGTCTTATTAAATCCATTTCCTTTCCTAATGGTTCCTTTCTAACATGCCATTAGCTTTTGTGCACATACACTGAACAGAATTTTTCAGAGAACTATCCACAATAGACTCCAACATCTGGTGAGACTTACTCATATGCCCAGGGTTTAACTGATTGCCATATTTTGAGTCAGAATTCAGGAAGGAATTTTCCCCCAGGGCAGATTGGCAAAGGCTGTGGGGGTTTTTCACCTTCCTCTGTAGCATGGAGCATGGGATGGCTCACTTGCTGGTGGATTCTCTGTACTTTAAAGTCTTAAAGTCATAACTCGAGGACTTTAATAACTCAGTCAGAGGTTAGTGATTTATTACAGGAGTGAGTGGGTGAGGTTTTGTGTCCTGCATTGTGCAGGAGGCCAGGCTATCATATTAGTCCTTTCTGACCTTAGAGTCTATGAGCCTAGCTCTTTCTTGTGTGGTAACAGTTAAGTTAGAGCCCATTGTTTTATATGTGTCATTGGGTTTCTGTTTTCAAATATGCGTTACTTTGTGTTGATCCACATTGAATTTCAGCTGCCATTTTGTTGTCCAGTTATCCAGTATTGTAAGGTCCCTTTGTAAAACTCTTCACAGTCTGGTTTGGATTTAATAATCCAAATTTAATAATAATCCAATTTAATCTTGAGTAATTTTGTACTATCTGCAAAGCTTGCCACCTCAGTGTTCACCCCTTTTACCTGTTGAATGGTATTGATCCCAGACCAGTAGCCAACTTTGTGTGATGATCTAAGAAAATGGTCATTCATGAACCACTTGTCAGTTTTCACTCTCAACCCCCCCCTTGTAAATTCCAGCACCCTCCCCCCATTTCAATTCCTGGGGAGAACCCTACCCACAGGGACACTTATCTCAAAGGACTCCAGTTACTGCACAGGGTAAGTAACCTTCCTTTATCTTGGGACAAAGCTCTCCAAGTATACATGGCTGCTGAAACAGGTTAAAAAAAGCAAAGCAAAAAACACCTGAATTTACCAGAAGGAGTCATCTATGCACCAAGAAAAGCAGCTTATAGCAAAAGTGGCCCAAAACACAATGTGGAACCTTCCCCTGCTAAAGGGAAGGCTGAGTATAGAGTCTAGATGGTCATGTGACAAGTGTGGATTATAGCATGGCCAAGACAGTGTCTTCTCTATGGGAAACTCTGCCATAACTGTGGAAATTTAATCATTCTGCAAACCTTTGCAGATCACAAAAGCAGACAAGTTATGTGCATTTAGTTACTGACAATGTGACTGAGGAGTGTTTTGTAGCTGTACTAGAATCAAACAAACCTGATGAGAGGGACTAGATACTGCCTCTGACAATGAATGGAACGATTTCAACTGAAATTGGAGATAAGAATTCAGGTTAATATTCTGTCTACATGAGACAACCTTGTGTGGATACTAATGTGTAAATCTGAATCCATTCTGCATCTACAAGAAATGGTTCGTGGATATCTGCATCACATCTGCAGATATAATGTGGATATCTGATGATTTGCAGGGCACTATGCATGAGATTATGAGAGACTGAAAATAAAACCTAAACTGGGATCAAGAAGCATAAAAGTAACCGGGAATTCTGAAGCAAACAGTGCGGGGGAGATGCTTCACTAATATTAACCAAGTACTAGATATGTAATTCATCAGGTACACTCTGTGATCTGAATTAAGAAATGGGATATCACGGCTCTTCTGTCAAAATAATATTTCTTCTTCGAGCAGTGCTCCCGACTGCTCCACTTCAGGTGTTCACGCTCCGTGGCACCCCCGTTCGGAGATTTTTTCCTAGCAGTGGCTCACGCAGCGGGCAGTTGACAGCGACGTTCCTTTTCCTGCCGTTGGTGACGTCAGCTGCTTGCACTGCCCGTTGCTGATTCTCCTCAGTCCCTTTCTACCGCCCTGGACTCCAGACGGAGTCGGCGGTGGCTCTTCAAGAAGACTGAAGATCTCTTAAAAAAAAAAAAACAAAAAAAACCGAGAAGAAGAGAATTAGAATGACTCAAAAAAGAGCTGAAATTACTGTCGGGGTGAAATTGACAGCACCTCCGATCAGCGCTATGCTGAACTCAGCCGGCTTCAAGCTCTGTGAAAAGTGCCGTGAGGCAATGCCTGCCTCAGACGGGCATAGTGCCTGTGTGAAGTGCTTGGGAGAAGCACATATTTCACACAAGTGTGGCCACTGCAAGAGCTTGTCAGCGAGAGCCAGAAAGGAGAGAGAGCGAAAGCTTAAACTCCTGTTAGAAGGCTCCCTGAGACAAGCGTCTGACCCCGGTGCCTCTCTTCACGCTGGTGAGGGAGCGCGCAAGCGAGCGTCCGCTGAGTCTTCCCCAGTACTAAAGAAAAAACAAAAAGGAGAAGAAACTACCCATAAGAAAAAGCACCGCAGCTCAAAGCAGGTGCCCAGTAACCCGGCGGAGCCGGAAATTTACAAGAGCGGCTCCGCACTGCTGATGGCACCGCTGCAGCTTCAAATGCCGTTGACGGCTGTCACGGCGCCGACCTCTGTACCGACGCTTGTGGGTGCCTGTCACTTCACCAGTACCCAGTGTGTCTGTGGCACTGTTCTCAGCACCATTGCTTCTGTCCACATCGGTACCGGATTTTCAGAATGCTCAATCAGTCATTCCCCTTGACAGCCAGAGGTCAGCACAACCACTAGATACAAACATCGCCTCCCACTCTGACAGCTACGACCAATGAAGTTGGTCCAAGTCAAGGGCATACTAAGCATAAACACAAATCAAGGCACGTGGAGCTGACAGACGATCTGTCTATACATTCCTCACCCGTGTCACCTTTATTTCAAACAGACTCGTCAATTACAAGTCAGTCATCTGCATTGCCTTCAGCCTCTACATTATCGAGATCAGCTAGTCCCTCACCGAGTCACTCGCCTGTGCCACAGGCAGCTCCAACTGTAACCAACGCTTCCAATTTTGGTGTTCCCTGGCTCTACCCGCCATGGGTGATGGCCCTACAACAGGGTGTAAATTACTTACCATGGCAATACAACCTGCCACTATTATCGAGCGCTTCTTTTCCAGCGCCTGTGCAGGCTCAGCATCAGCCTTTGGCAACGACAAGGGCAGTGTCAATCACTACAATGGCAACGCCAGACAACCCCTCACCAGACACAAGTTCTCAGGACAAGAAAGATGACAGCAGACAGTTTAAAGAGCTATTTAAAAGGGCAGCTGAAGCCATGGAGATTTCCCTACAGGATTCTCAGCCGTTGCAACATAAGTTGTACAAGATATTACAGACCACGGGGTCACACAAATTAGCTCTCCCAATGGACGATGGGATTATGGACCCTGCAAATAAAATCTGGCAGGCACCATCATCAACTCCTCCAACAAGCAAAAATGTTGATAAGAAATATTTCATCATGCCTAAGGGGAATGAGTTTCTTTTTACACATCCCCAACCAAACTCACTGGTAGTGGAAGCAGCAAGTCACAGAAACAGACAATCGAATCGCAAATTCTCTTTTAATAACAGGGAAGACAGGAAATTGGATGCATTGGGAAAGAAAGTGTATACCTCAGCAGCGTTACAACTAAGAATAGCCAATTATACAGCTTTGCTAGCTAATTACAATCATGAGTTATACACTAAATTGAAAGACTGTGCGACATCAATTGCGCAGGACAAACGAGCAGTTCAATGCCCTTTCCACCGAGGGACTATTAGCGGCCAGAATAGCCCTTCGAGCTTCTCTCGATGCTGCAGATGTTGCAGCCAGGACATTAGGAACAGCAGTAGTGATGCGTCGCACTTCCTGGCTTCATGCAGCAGATCTTCCCAAGCAGATGCAGACGATAATTGAGGATCTCCCCTTTGACAGAGATCACCTGTTTGAGAAGACAACGGACCAGGTTATGCACGGCTTGAAAGATTCTAGAGCAACTTTAAGAACACTGGGGATCTATCCCATGCAGTACAACCGCACTTTTTATAAGAGTCAACCTGTGGGCTACAGACACATACAGAGACAATCCAGCAGAAGAGGTGATTCCTATAGGAACAGGGCGAGACAACCGCGCAGGAGCAGACAGGGAAACCAGGCATACCAAACACCACAACCTGGCAACATGAAACACCAAATTTGATGGTCAGGTCGAGGGACCGGCCAATCCACAGGATCAACATGTTACTCAAACACCATCTTACAACCTAATCTTCCGCAACAGATTGCAACCATTCCTCCAAGTCTGGAGGCAGATAACATCAGATCGATGGGTCATAGAGATTGTGCAACACGGGTATTCCATCCCATTTACTTCCAGACCCAGGTACCAACCCCCTTCCCCGTCCCTTTTCAGGGACCCCGCTCATGTACAACATCTCTGGGCGGAGATTCAACATTTGCTGCACATAGGCGCGATCGAACATGTTCCCATCGAACAAAGGGGAAGGGGATTTTATTCTCCGTACTTTCTAACAAAGAAGAAAACAGGGGGATGGAGACCAATACTCGACCTCAGGCGTCTCAACAAATATAGTCAAGTAAGGAGGTTCAAGATGGTGACTTTGCGCGACATTCTTCCTGCTCTTCAACAGTTCGACTGGTTGGTATCCCTCGACCTAAAAGATGCATATTTCCACGTGTCCATCCGCCCACCACACAGACGGTTCCTACGATTCCAATTCCTACAATACCATTTTCAATACACAGTCCTTCCATTTGGACTTTGTACAGCCCCAGAGTATTTTCCAAGATCATGGCTCCTATAATAGCGTTTCTACGACGGAGGTACATAGAGATATTTCCGTATCTAGACGATTTCTTAATAAAGGCTTCTTCACAACAGCAGGTGGTTCAGGAGCTAGAGACCACCATCAAACTAATTCTGTCACTAGGTCTGAACATAAATTATGAAAAGTCAACTCTCTCTCCAACACAAAGAATGCATTTCATCGGAGCACAAATCGATTCGGTAGCACAGGCAGCATTTCTACTGACCGACAGAGTGCAGAACCTGCAACAACTAGCGCTCAGTATTCAAAATTCAACCGTGGTATCAGCACACACAGTGATGAAACTGTGAGGGCATATGGCAGCAACCACTTATCTAGTGAACAATGCTCGGTTGCACATGCACCCACTACAACTCTGGTTCCTCAGTCATTTCAAGTGGGCGAGGCAGCCTCTTACAACTTTACTAGTGGTTCCTCGCATTGTCTGAGACTCACTGTCTTGGTGGACGGACCAAGGGAACCTGACGCAGGGGGTTTCCTTCAGCCCACCCCAACCTCAAGTGACTGTCACAACAGATGCTTCCCTCCTAGGCTGGGGAGCACACTGTCAAGGGCAAACTGCTCAAGGGAAATGGTCCATGTCAGAACGGTCCCTACACATCAATCTTCTGGAGTTGAGGGCAGTTCGGAAGGCGTGCCTGCAATTTCTGCCACTGATAACAGGCAAGAGCGTGACAGTCCGCACAGACAATACGTCCTGCATGTTTTATGTCAATCGTCAGGGTGGCACCAAGTCCCACTCACTATGTCTGGAGGCAATGTCTCTTTCGGATTGGTGCATCACTCATGGAATATCTCTCCGTGCGAGTTATCTCCCGGGGAAAGAGAATGTACTAGCGGACTTTTTAAGCCGATTGTTCCCGGAACAACACGAATGGGAAATTCGGGAGGACATTATCCAGGCTATTTTTGCCAAGTGGGGTCGACCAACCATGGATCTGTTCGCCACAGTAGCCAACAAGAAATGCAGTCGCTACTGTTCTCGGGCGGGAATAGGCCCAAACTCCAGCGGGGATGCATTCCTCATCCATTGGGGGGGATCACTTCTTTACGCCTTCCCACCGATTCCGATGATCTCCCGCACGCTCCACAAAATACGACAGGACAGGGCAACTGTGGTTGTGATAGCTCCAGCTTGGCCTCGTCAACTGTGGTACTCACTACTAGTGAAAATGTCCAAAACGTCACCCATCACATTACCCATGGTAAAAGACCTACTGTTTCAGGATCATGGCAAACGTCTCCACACCAGTCTAGACCGACTTCACCTAATGGCGTGGAACCTCGATGGTTCGACCATACAGAGCTCCAGTGCTCTGAGCAGGTGCGCAACATCCTCCTAAATAGTAGGAAACCATCTACAAGAACTTCTTACCTGCAGAAATGGACTTGATTCGCGTCCTGGTGTGTTGATCGAGGGGTTCAACCGGTGAGGACTCCCATCTCAGAGATCCTGGAATATCTGCTGCACCTGCGGGGAAAAAATCTCATGGCTAACACGATCAGAGTGCACCTAGCAGCTATCTCTACTTTTCATGACCAGGTAGATGGTGTATCAATATTCGCCCATTGGATAGTTAAGAGGTTCATGCAGGGACTATACAACCTATTTCCACAGGTTCAGCCTCCTGCAACACCTTGGGATCTTACCTTGGTCCTGAAGGCACTGACTAGACCACCATTTGAGCCTTTGGCCTCTGTCTCAATGTTGCACCTCTCCATGAAAGTGGCATTTTTAGTTGCAATCACGTCGGCGAGGAGAGTCAGTGAACTAGCGGCTTTAATGGCCTATCCACCGTACACAATCTTCTACAGAGATAAAGTATCCTTACGATTATACCCTAAGTTTCTGCCTAAAACATCAACATCCTTTCACATTAATCAAGTAATAAACTTACCTGTCTTCTACCCAAAACCTCATTCCACACCACGGGAGAGCGTCCTTCATACCTTGGATGTCAGACGAGCCTTAGCTTACTACTTGGAAAGAACAAAAGGGTTTAGAAAATCGGCACGGCTATTTGTCTGCACTATGGAACGATCACAAGGACAGCCAATTTTGAAACAGAGACTATCCAAGTGGATAGCTTTATGTATTCGTACAGCATATTCAATTCAACAGGCGACTCCACCTGATACAATCCGTTCGCATTCCACTAGGGCTATGGCATCATCCATAGCATTCGTTAACAAGGTTCCACTTCATGTAATTTGTCAGGCAGCTACATGGGCCTCTGATGACACATTTGCTAAACATTATGCATTAGAAAATATTACAGCCTCGGATACTGCCCTGGGGCAACCAGTACTCCACACGGTTCAGAGGGCAACCCCGAAGTGCCCACCGCCATAGGATGACGACTACTTTGAAATCACCTGAAGTGGAGCAGTCGGGAGCACTGCTCGAAGAAGAAATGGAGGTTACTCACCTTCGTGCAGTAGCCGAAGTTCTTTGAGATGCGTGCTCCCGACATGCTCCACTACCCACCCTCCTCCCCTCTACTTCGGGGGTTTCTTCTCTCTCGTTATAGGATACTCTTGGGATAGAAAGGGACTGAGGAGAATCAGCAACGGGCAGTGCAAGCAGCTGACGTCACCAACGGCGGGAAAAGGAATGTCGCTGTCAACTGCCCGCTGCGTGAGCCACTGCTAGGAAAAAATCTCCGAACGGGGGTGCCACGGAGCGTGAACACCTAAAGTGGAGCATGTCGGGAGCACGCATCTCGAAGAACTTCAGCTACTGCACGAAGGTGAGTAACCTCCATTTCTGCTTCCACTTCTGATTTTCTTTCATCTTCTGAACAGTGGCAATGTTCCGAGATCTCAGCAAGTTATGAGTAATAGATAAGATTAGATATAATCCTTCTTCCCATAAGGGCTGAGCTGGAGAAAAGCCACTCTCCAGAGAGGCACCTCTGTAGACCATTAATGCTTTATACATCAACTGTCAAAAGTGTTTTTCATGAGGTTCTTTGCCATCTATATAGACCTTTCCACCTGTCCACTTGATTGGGGGCAATTTTGACTCTAGGTTTTTGTGATGAAAATCCCAATCTGAGGCAAACTGCCTCAACTCTGTTGTGGAAAACTGTGGCTTATTATCACTAAAGCCCGGATCTGGAATTCCATGGAATTTCATGCCAGTGATCATTGACTTACAGTTAGTACCAAGCACCATGCAATTTCCTGGATATAGAGTGTAATAATTATCTATTTTCTCTGATGGGATCTATGAGTTAGCCCAGAGAGGTCCAATACCATGAAAGTTGAGGTAGATTCCAAGATATCTGCTCTTTCGTTGAGCCCCAGATGATGATGTCATCCACGGAGGTGTCCACACCACTAACGGGTTCATAGGTCATGCAGAGCAAAAAATCCTCCATCAGGAAGAATTTAAGTGGAAAAGATTTTTCATGTGGACAGCTTCAAAGTGTTTGGACCCAGTTAGGGCACCGATACCAAAGATCCTGGTGTTTGCTGCTTCTGAAACAGGTGAGACTGGCATTCAGTTCTCTCCAAGTCCACTCGGAATTAATCACTGATTCATTCCAAAGATTCACCTAGATTCCAACATCTCAAAGCTACTAGAGGCTTCAAATTGTATGGGAACAGAGTGAGGCACATAGCAACGCCTCATGCTTTGTGCCCTTTTATGAGAGCATGAGGAGGCACAGGACATGTGCACAGGCTCTGTGGACACTACTATGCAAAAATGTCCAGTCTCACACTGATGAGGCTCACGTGCATCTCCAGTGGGATCTACAGATTTCCAAGAATCACAGCAGCTGGAAGATAAGTAATGTTCTTTCAGCCTCTAAGAAAAATGAGGGAAGAAAGTGTGTCTAAAGACTTACCTGCTTGGGAGTCACAGGCAAAAGAGGATGGATGAAAGTGTCCTTTCCCATGAGGAGTCTCACATTCAGGGCTACATGTTTTCATAGTGACCACAAATATAGATAAAAACCACATTTAAAGGTGTGAGGGGACATTTCTAAATTGAGCCTCCAAGGGGAAACATTGAACTTGATTTTTTGCTTGGTGCTGTGCAATAGCCTAGAAATAATTCTCACAGACCAGTGTAGATGTAGCATTACTTAGGCCTTTCCTCGTTATGCAGTTTTGTCTATAGAAGTCAGCTTTCATCATCAGGACAGTGGAACTGTCCACACCGAAATGATCGTCTCACCAGTATAACTACCCTGCTGTACCAGAAAAGTCAAACCACCTTAATAAGAAGCAGAGAGCTTTTTACAACATAGTTGGAGTGACACAGCATTGCTGTAGGCACTGCACTTGCTCATGCGGCCCATAATTGGCTTCCAGGAGGTGTCCCACAATGCACATCACGACCAGTTAGGTCAACAGTTTGAACTCTACTGTCCTGAAGGTACACAGTGTGATAAGGTCAGGGCTGAGGGGTACAGAAGGGTGCATCAGGGCAGGTATGTGAGCCCTAGACTGGTGGAGGCCCTTTTCCCTGATTGCAAATAAAAGGCCTCTGCAGGCTAATTACAGAGAGCTGCACCCAATCAAGGGCTATCCCAGGCCTATAAAGGCTGCTTCCACTAGGAGAAGGGGGGGGGGGGAAGAGCTGAGGCTGTTGCTTCAGTTTGGAAGCTCCCCAGGCAGAGGAGGAGACTGTTTCTCCCCAGCCTTAACCAGAGATAGAGATAGAGATAGAGACAAGCAGCTGGCCCTTCCACTGCTCTGAAGGCTCTCTAAGCTGGGACCCAGGGCCAGAGAAGGAAGAGAGTACCAGAAAGACTGCAAAAGCCAGGGACCTTCCTGGATGGGGGCTGGCTGAACTGTGACCAGTACCCCTTGGGGAGAAGACTTGAGCTGTTGAGCCAGGCCTCACACACCTCTTCCCTCCTGAAGAGGGGGGTGACCTTGCCACAACAGGTATGCACTTCTTTCCTATTTTAAAGGCCTGGGAATTTTTGAAATTCCTCTTCCTGTTTGCTCAGCATGCACAGTTCACATGGCATCATCTCAACGGACCATGACAGCATTCCACGCTAGCCGTTCCTACGTGTGGAGCACACTGGAGTTTTTGGATCTGCTGAGAGGAGGCTGTGCAGTCACAGTTTCACACCAGCGATAGGAATTTCATTATCTAACAGCTAACTGCAAGTGGTATGCACAAGAAGGGGTACAACAGGGACATTGAGTGTCATGTAAAAGTCAAAAAGCTGAGGCAGATGTACTAGAAGGCAAGGGAAATGGACCATCACTCTGGTGCAGCGTTGAAGACTTCTGCTTATACAAGGAGCTGCATACCACCTTTGGGGGTGACCCATCTCCATTGCCAAGAGCCATAGGGATACTTCTGGGGGTCTGGAGGCAGTGGCCAGTGAACTCAACCCAAACAAGGAAGTGGAGATGGAGGATGCTGTGAAGCACACAGCAAGGTTATCTGGTGGTGTGGCAAGTCAGGACTTCTTTTCCCCTCTGGAAGTGTCTAGCGAGTGCTGGAACTAGGTATTTTGGTGCCCTGGGCACGCAGCATGAAATGCACCCTCCCCCAACCCAGGAGCATACCTACTCTCAGCTCTGGCCTGGGGCCTGATCTTGCCCCAGTCACCACTGGCAAGCAATCTGGAGCCAGATCCGGCCCCTGCTGCTTCTGGCAAGCAGCTTAGAACCCAATCCGCCTCCTGTCGCTGAGCTGCTGTCCACGCGCAGCAGGCAGCCCAAGCCTGGATCTGGCTCCCGCCACTGATGGCCAGCAGCAGCCGGCTGGAGCCGGATCTGGCACACTGCCAGGGAGATGCGTGTAGGGCCCTTACCTTGAGGAGCTGCTCCCTGGTCAAGCTGCTCCCACCCTGGCCTTGAGCATGTATCTGAGCAGGCTCAGGGTGGGAGATTTAAAACTCCAGACCTGGCTGCAGCAGCTTAGAGGGAACATTGGTGCCCTCTAAAATACGGTGCCCAGAGCAAAGCCCCAGTCACTCTGCCCTAGTTATGGCCCTGCGTCTAGCCAGTTCCAACATGCCAGTTATGTCATACAAAATGCAGAAGAGGGGGCCTCTGGGAAATGTTCATTTTGCTTTGATACTGGAGTGTGAGGCAATTGAGCTTTTCTGTACTTCATTATATGGTACAGGAAGGATAAGGGACAGAAATTGAGAATAGAGCCTGTCCATCTATGCAGTGGGGCCATGGTGGAAAAGTTTGTTGACATACACAGGGATGTCCTTGGAATTCTCCATAGAGATCTCTAGGAAATGATCTTGTAGGCATTCTGCACTCCTCTGCCAAAGGTTCCTTGGGAGAGCTGCCTTATTTTCTCCCCTGCTGGAGGAAATTTGGCCCTGCCAACCAGCAGTTGTTTCTGCAGGGATGAGAGTGGCACACAGGCAAACAGTGTAAGGAACCAGCCTGAATCCACTTGCATGCTGAAAATGCACCTTTGTGTTCTGGGTTACCCTTAGGAATGAGTCAGGGTCAATTGTCTTAGCCAGTGGAAAAGAGCACAAATATTCAGAATAGACTCCCTAGCTCCTTATAGTGACCCCCTTTGCAAATCGTTCTTTGGTCTTTCTTGCCTAGGACCACTTGCCTATCTCTCCATATTGGGAACTCATCATATTTGAGACTGATGCTGACCTGTGTACTAGCCAAGGGACAATAGGTGTGTGTGACTTTTGTGATTCATGGCTGTGAGAGCTCTCATAATCAGAAGTATTACTGGCCTGGGTCAGGACCTGGGGCCTGCCCCCCCATGTCCTCCCCATGGCCCCGATCCTGCTCTGGGGCCCAATCTGTCTCTAGCCACTTACTGCAGGAGCAGGGGCCCAATCTAGGTTTGAGACATTTGCAGGAGGCTGAAAGCCAGACCTGGTTCCTGCCGCTTCCCACAAGTGGCTGGAGGCTCAGAGGGAGCTCCAGCTGCTTATGGGAAGCAGCAGGAACTGTCTTCCTCTTCGGGCCTCCTGCAAGAGGCTTGAGGCTGGAGACGGTTCATACCACTTCTCACAAGTGGCAGGAGCAGTTTCTGGGCGGCAGCTACTTGAAGAGAGCTCCAGCTGCTTGTGGGAAGTGGCAGGAACCATCCCCCTATTTGAACCTCCTGCAAGGAGGGGGACGATTCCTGCCACTTCCCAAAGTGCCTGGAGCACTCTCCGAGCAGCCGCCTCTTGGAGACTGCTCCTGCCACTCATGAGAAGCGGCACAAACTGTCTCTGGCTTTGAGCCTCTTGCGGGAGGCTCGAAGGGGGATACTGTTCCTGCCACTTCCCACAAGTGACAGGAGCTGTCTCCGAGCCTTTGCCGCATGCCGGCAGTGGCCCAGAGCTGGACTGGGCCCTTTCTGGCTGCACTGCCGGCCACCAGATGCAGGGCCCCTGCTCTGCTGGCCCCAGCACAGTGATGCTCCTGCTTGTAATGCTGTCTCTGTTTTATTATACCTTCTGCAAATGTGCTCTTGAAGACCCACTCCTCCACACTGGTGGAGTGTCTCTGATACAAGTAAGGCATGGAACCAGAACCACATTCATTACATATTCTCAGTCCCTCACAGTATCCTGTCCACCCAAACCTAAGGACTGGCTTCCCAAAGCTAGAGTTACATGCAGCTATGAGATCCCTATTCAGGACTGTTCTTCTTTGTCATGTCCCTTTTTTTGACCAGAAGTTTATATTTGATCCTGTTATTAAATTGGAGCCTTTGAAATTAAATGAGCCCTCTTTGTGAAATACAACAGGGCAGGAGCAATTTAAACTCCTCACCTGCCACTGTTAGCTCAGGCCAAAGAAGCTAAGACTGGATAGACAGCAGCTGGGAGATGATTAGGTGGGGTCAGAACCCCAGTTTAATCAGGCAGAGAAGGAGCAGCTGAGGCTCTGGCCAAGGGATAGAAGCTGGGCCAGCACAGGAAACAGGGAGGTGTGGCTAGAAGGGCAGAGCAGGGCTTCTGGCAGCTGCCTATGGGAAGATTAGAGCCTCTAAGCCCCAGAGTATTTGGGGGTGTAATTTGAGCTGGGGATTTGCACTTTGTAAATAAAGAAGCATGAAGTTTGTACAGGGTGTTATAAGTCTCTGTTATAGTGGAGCAGCAGAGCCCACGCTGTGGCAAACAGAAATTCCTTGCTCAGTGCTATCACTGAAACACAGTGGCTATGGGTAGGAATACTTGCTCCTTGCAGTGAACACTCAAGAAGCAACTAGTATGGAGATCATTCAGATTGGTAAGTAAACAGTGCCTGTACCAATGCGTCACATATAGACCTAGTACTTCCCAAACTAATTTGGCCATGAAACACTTTTTGGCTTGGAATGTATTGAAGGAACACATGTATGCTGGTCAGAGGAGGGGAGTTTAATACTGAAAAATTGCTGCATGTATTTGCTCAAAAGTTGATTTAAAAGTGTTGGGAGGAAAATATTGCTAGCACTGAAATTTTTTCATGGAATACCAGTGTGTTGTAGAACATAAGGAAATGCTGATAGAAACATGTCACTGGTAATAATGAAAGCATCCTTGATTTGACTAGCTTCCTACAGAGCCCCATCAATTGCCATTGTATCTAGTTGATCAAAATAAGCAGTCAGTTGATCAGCTTCAGTAGCCCACACCTGGGGAAATTTTTCCTTCTTCAATTTGCAGATATTATTGAGAAAGCAGCAGACTGCAACCATCATGGGGATATTTTCCTCATTGCGGTCTAACCTGCCAAAAAGACAGAACCAAATTGGCCAGACAGACATTCAGAAGTCATTCAGCTTGTTGCTGAAGTGGTCCTTTGTGATGTCTAGGTTTGTGGTGAAAGGCTTCATGAACCATAGGGGCAGGGGTGAAGGGACTCCAAGGATCACTATGGGCATTTCCACATCCCCCACTGGAATCTTTTGGTGTGGAAAGCAAGTCCTAGCATGCAGTTTTCTATATAGTCCAGTGTTCCAGAAGATATGTGCATCATGCACCTTCCCTGACCGCCCTGTGTTGTCAGTGAAGTTGCCCTGGAGATCCACCAGCACTTTCACGACCTTGGAGAAGTAGCCCTTTCAGTTGATACACTCCACTGCTATGTTCTACTGCAAGATGGTCACCAAGCCAGTAACGGATGAGAACTCCTGGATTATATATAAACTTTATCACAGATTCCCCTTAGACTCTTCAGTCTCATCTTCCTGTCTAGATAAATTGGACTTTGTGATGAAGAGTCACTTAAACCAAAAATCACATCATATCAAGTTGCTGTCAGTCCCCAGAGGACAGTCATTTACCTCAGATCAGTTGGTGCTCTTAATCTCACACCAGAGACATTAATGATATTTATTTCTATACTAAAGTAGCTAAGACTTCATTAGTTAAGGGGGGGGAGGGAAATTGTTAAAATGTTAAAGCAGTTAAAATACATGCACAGGTGAGTCACAGTTTGTAATTCCAAATCATGGCAGTGGTGTAATAAACAGCCAGTTTATCAAAAGTCTCTTTAAGATGCCCAGATCGTCTCTGGGGATCTCTTTGCATCTGGTATTTTTCCCTGTATGAGAGCTGAGATGCAAGATCTGTCCTTGAATCTGTTCTATCTTCTCACAGAAAACAAGCTGAAAATGTCACTACCTATGTGGGCTTTTCTTTTGATGAAGGAGAGTTAGAAAAACATTTTTTCTTTGACCTCCAACATCACATACTTTGACCACTTGCTTTGAAATTAGTGCTTTTCTGTTAAAGGTCTTTGTTTCCATTCCACGAGCTTCTCGCTTGTTTGATCGATTATTTAGTATACATGATGTAAATATTTGCTAATACATTATAATCAGATACAGATAAGTGAAAACAAAGTAACATCTCACTCATTTTCCTCGAACCATAGAAACTGAAAGGGACCATGACATGTCATTGAGTTCAGTCTCCCACTCTCATGGAAGGACGAAGTGTCCTCTTAAGCCATCCCTAACAGGTGATTGGCTAAGCTACTTTTAAAAACTTCCAATGATGTTGATTCTGCAACCTATTTAGGCACTTATTCCAGTGGTTAATCACCCTAACAGTTAAGAATTTTTTCCTAATGTCCAGCCTAAACCTCCCTTGCTGTAATTTAAGCCCATTGCTTTTTGTCCTATCATCGATGGTAAAAGAGAATAATTTTTCTCCTTCCTCCTTGGGATGACATTTTAGGTACTTGAAAACTGTTATCATGTCATAGAATCATAGGGTTAGAAGGGACCTCATGAGGTCATCTAGTCAAGCCTCCTGCCAAAAAAGCAGGCCACTCTCACTAAATTATCCCAGCCAGGGTTTTGTCTAACCAAGCCTTAAATATCTCCAAAGATGGAGATTCCACCACTTCAGTACATCGCCCATTCCAATGTTTCACCACCCTCCTAGTAAGAAAGTTTTTTCTAATATCCAACTTTGACTTCCCCAGCTGCAACTTGAAACCAGTGCTCCTTGTTCTGTCCTCTGGTACTACTGAGAACAGCCAATCTCCGTCCTCCTTGGAACATCCCTTCAAGTAGTTGAAGGTCACTATCAAATCCCCTCTGTCTCCTCTTTTCTAGACTAAACAAACCCAGCTGTTTCAATCTTCCCTCATAAGTCAAGTGTTCCAGACCTCTAATCATTCATGGTGTGCTTCTCTGGACTTTCTCCAGTTCTTCCACATGTTCCCTGAAAGGTAGTGCCCAGAACTGGACACAATATTGCATTCGAAGCCTGATCAATGCAGAGCAGAGTGGAAGAATTACTTCTCATGTCTTACAGTACTCCTGTTAATACATCTCAGAATGGTATTTTTTTGGTTTTTTTGCAAAACTCTTACATTGTTGACTCATATTTAGCTTGTGGTCCACTATGACATCCAAATCCCTCAACATAGTATTCCTTCCTAGGCAGTCATTGTCCATTTTTGTCTGTGTGCAATGGATTGTTGTTTCCTATGTGGTGTACTTTGCATTTGTCTTTTTTGAATTTCATTCTGTTTGCCTCAGACCATTTCACCAGTTTGTCCAAATCATTTGAATTGTGATCCTATCTTCCAGAACACTTGCAATCCCTCCCAGTTTGGCATCATCTGCAAACTTTATGAGTGTGCTTTCTATGCTGTCATCTAAATCAGTGACGTAAATATTTAACAGAAGCAGACCAAGAAATGATCCTCACAATACCATGCTCATTATACCCTTCCAGCATGGCTGTGAACCATTGAAAACTACTCTCTGGGATTGGTTATGCAACCAGTTTTGAACCTATCTTATAGTAACTCCATCTAGGTTGTACTTCCCCAGTTTGTTGATGAGAAGATTATGTGAGACTGTATCAAAAGCCTGACTAAAGTTTACATATGCCACATATACCACATCCCCTCTTTCCACACAGTTTGTTACTCTGTCATAGAAAGCCATCAGGTTGGTTTGACATGATTTGTTCTTGCAATGCATTTGTTCAATGCATTTTTTGCTTCAGTTTTCACAAGCATGGTCAGCTCCCAGCCCACTACCATGGGTGTGGCAGATGGGAGAGAAGAAGACAGGCCCTTGGTGATGGAAGGTCAGGTTAGGGACTGCTTAAAGAAGCTGGATGTGCACAACTCCATGGGGCCAGACGAACTGCATCCAAGAGTGCTAAGGGAATTGGCTGATGAGATAGCAGCACCGCTGGCCGTTATCTTTCAAAACTCGTGGAGAATGGGGGAGGTGCCAGAGGATTGGAAAAAAGCAAATGTAGTGCCTATTTTCAAGAAAGGGAAAAAGGAGGATCCGGGGAATTACAGACCAGTCAGCCTCACCTCAATCCCTGGAAAAATTCTGGAGCAGATTCTCAAAGAATCCATCCTCAAACACTTAGAGGAAAATAAAGTGATCAGGAACAGTCAGCATGGATTTACCAAGGGTAAATCATGCCTGACCAATCTCATCTCCTTCTATGATCAGATGACTGGTTTTCTGGATGCAGGAAGAACCGTTGATGTGATATACCTTGATTTTAGCAAGGCTTTTGATACAGTTTCCCACAGCATTCTCATTGGCAAATTAAGGAAGTATGGGTTGGATAGGTGGACTATAAGGTGGATAGAAAACTGGCTAGATCAACGGTTTCAGCATGTAGGAATCAATGGTTCCATGTCTAGCTGGCAACCAGTCATGAGTGGTGTGCCCCAGGGGTCGGTCCTGGGGCCAGTTCTGTTCAACATTTTCATCAATGATCTGGATGATGGAATAGACTGCATCCTCAGTAAGTTTGTGGATGGCACCAAGCTGGGGGGACCAGTAGACACGTTGGAGGGCAAGGACAGGATTCAGGGAGACCTAGATAAATTGGAACAGTGGGCCAGTAGAAATCTTATGAGCTTCAATAAGGACAAGTGTAAAATCCTGCACGTGGGACGAAAAAACCCCATGCACTGCTACAGGCTGTGGAACATTCAGCTAAGTAGCAGCAGTGAAGAAAAGGTCCTGGGGGTCACTGTGGATGGGAAGCTAGATATGAGTCAGCAGTGTGCTCTTGCTGCCAAAAAGGCCAATGGCATACTGGGCTGCATCAAAAGAAGTATTACCAGCAGATCAAGGGATGTGATCATTCCCCTCTATTCTGCACTGGTGAGGCCACATCTAGAATACTGTGTTCAGTTTTGGGCTCCCCACTACAAAAAGGACAGGGATATGCTAGAAAGAGTTCAGAGGAGGGCAACCAAAATGATAAAAGGGCTGGAGCACAAGCCCTGTGAGGAAAAACTGAAAGCATTAGGTTTATTTAGTCTGCAGAAGAGAAGATTGAGGGGGGATTTGATAGCAACCTTCAACTACTTGAAGGGATGCTCTAAGGAAGATGGAGCTCGACTGTTCTCGGTAATAACAGAGGACAGAACGAGGAGCAATGGTCTCAAGCTGCGGTTAGGGAGGTTGAGGCTGGATATTAGAAAAAACTTTTTTACTAGGAGAGTGGTGAAGCCTTGGAATGAGCTGCCGAGGGAGGTGGTGGAATCTCCATCTTTGGAGGTGTTTAAGGCCCGGCTGGACAAAACCATGACTAGGATGGTTTAGCGGGAGTGGTCCTGCCTCTGGCAGGGGGTTGGACTAGATGACCTATGAGGTCCCTTCCAACCCTATGATTCTATGATTCTAAGTTCATGATGACTATCACTTAACACCTTATTCTCTTCTAGCTGTTTGCTAATTGATTCCTTAATTTGCTCCATTATTTTTTCTGGCACAGAGGTTAAACTGACTGGTCTATAATTCCGTGGGTTGTCCTTACTTCCCTTTTTGTTGATGGGCACTATATTTGCTCTTTTCCAGTTCTCTGGGATCTCTACATTCTTCCATAACAGCCAATGGCTCTGATATCTTTTAAGTCAGCTCCCTGAGTATTCTAGAGTGCATATCATCAGGCCCTGGTGACTTGAAGACATCTAACTTGCCTAAGTAATTTTTAACTTGTTCTTTCCCCATTTTAGCTTCTGATCCTATCCCATTTTACTGTCCCCCACCCACGTCAGGCATACAATCGCTACCACCCTTCCCAGTGAAGACCAAAACAAAGAAATCATTTAATTCCTCTGTCATTTCCACATTTTCTGTTATTGTTTTTCTCTTTTAGTTGAGTTATGGCAGGGGTCTCAAACTCAAATAACCATGAGGGCTGCATGAGGACTAGTAAGGGCCACATCAGGACTAGTACGTTAACCCGAGGGCCACACCATTGAAACCTTTTCATACAGCAATATTGCAAATATTGGTAACGATAGTGTCATTGCAGGCCACAGGAAATAGCGTTAGGGGCTGCATGTGGCCTGCAGGCCATGTGTTTGAGACCCCTGAGTTACAGTCCATGCCAGGTGTGGCCAGACTGCAGCTTGGGAGCCGCATGTGGCTCTTGAATAAAGAAGTGTGACTCTCGGAAGAATATTAGCAAATCCGTTTAGTAGGTAAAAGTGTATGGCTATGTGCCTCAGTGTGGCTCTTGAAGGTTTAATAATCAACTTGTGTGGCTCCTGAGTTCCATAAGTTTGGCCACCCCTGGTCTACACTGTCCTTGATCTTCCTCTTGCTTCTAATATATTTGAAAAATGTTTTCATGTTACCCTTTATGCCTTTAGCTAGTTTGATCTTGAAGTTTCATCTCATGATGTTTAAACACCAGATATACTCTTATGCATTTAGCGATCACTTTGATGTATGCTAATACACAAATGAATTGGCCTGCGGCTCTGGATGAGCATCAAAATAACATTACATTGTTATGTGGTGCTGCTGAGTAGTTAGCCAATTGATGAAGAAATGGCTTAATCTTGGTGTTGAATGAAGTGATCCGTATGTAATATGGTTTATAAAATCAATTTATAAAGTACTTTGGGATTGCCCTGGATTATTGATACTGCACAAACATAATAACACTTTCATTATTTTTTTTTAAAATGTGGCATTATTATTCTTTGTATAGTGGAAGATCATTAATTTGCTACAAGTTTCTTAAGTTTCAAAATTTCAAGTATTAAATTTTAGGGGAATTTTACCCCAGATAAATCTGGCAAATGGATGAGTAAGATTATCAAATAGATCTTTCTCATTTCTGATATCTGTTATATAGCCTGTCATTCTCTTGTGTACTGTTCACAGGTTTCTAATGGGTCTCAATTATGAACCATTGTGAAGTCCAGCAGGTGATGACAAGAATAGTTAATTAATAATTGTCAATGCATTGTGGTAACTACAACTTGTATTGCAGATGTAGTGACGTAGTGCCCAGAAAGAAGAGGTGGGTTGGTAACGTCACTGCTTGATGAATTACAAATGTCACAGAGTTCCCATAATCTGGAAGTAACAAGCCTCAGCCGCCAACAGTCAAAGCAGCTGTTAACATTGTGAGAGCTTAATGTTGGTTGTAGATTAAAGGGGAAAGCTCTTTATTATATCAACCGTAGCATGAAATCTTTTGAAATTAAATGGAAAAAAACCGGTAAAGGAAGCATCTTTGTTTTGTTTTATACTGAGGTTTCTCCTGCCCTTTAATGGCCATATTGATGAGGGTTGATGTGGTTCATACATCCTGTAAAAATGTCACTACTCAGAAATCTTGTGATGCAGCTAAGCTATTGTTTTGTTATGTGGTTCCTAAGTGATTACAAGCTTGCATCTTCCATGTGGTTTTGAATGTGAGCCACTTCCTGGCTGTTGCAACCACATTTGAGGACTTCCATGATGCTTTAAATGTGGGTGAGCTCGCACAAAATATATGTTGCCAGATATGTCTATAATACTTGTTATCCCCCTGGAGAAAACATAAGAGGAAGGAAGGACCACCCTTCTACTTGGGGTGTAGCACAAAGCACAAGTCAGTATATGGCTACATAAATCATTTTGAGCACAATAGTTGAAAGGTAAAGAATCAAAAGACATCTTTTAATTAAGACTTAGGCCAGAAGTATTTTTTCTGCTGAAGGAGTTCTCCAATTCAGCAAAGTGTTTAATTGCATGCTTAGCTCCCACTGAAGTCAATGAAACTTCAGTACATGGTCAAGAACCCTGCTGTATAGGGATTGAATCAGTGCCTAAAGGCTAATGGTTTCGGGTAAAGCACAAAATTATTACTAGAGGATTGTAGAGTTGGTTGCTTCTGCTGGACAAAATATGTATACCAGTTCAGCTCCCCCTCCAGCCAGCCCTCTTTCCACCTCTCTGAGCTGAGTCCAGCACCTGACATCTCTGGCCAGCTCCCTGGCCAGTCTTCCATTTGCATCTAAAACATGGCCTGATGAAAGTTGCACATGATTAAAAGATGGTCTCTTCCCCAAAATTGCTCTCTATTCATAAATGTGGTGGAAATGATGAATTAGCACCGTCTCCCTGAAGCAAATGCACTCTTGGTCCTAGTCTACACTTGCTGCACTTCTTGGCAGAATTGATGGGAGATAAGCAAGGTATGTAAAATACCCCTTCCCTGCCCCCTCACTTGTCTCTCCCTACACATTGCACTAAGGTGAATAGCAATGCTGTCTGTTTGCCTCAGCACTATGCCAGTTCTTGACATACCACTCAGTCACACCCAGAGGAACACACTGAGGGTGGCAGTTTTGCTGGTGTCAGTATGGACGTAGCTTTAGTAACACAAATAGAGAGCCTGTGCCTTTTGTTCTTTCTAACTGAGGTATTTAGCTTTTCTGATTTTTTTTTTTTTAAATTATCCCTAAACTTCATTAGCATGCATGTCATTTAATTTAAAAGGGAAAAGTATGTGTGTGTCATGGTTAGAAAACTTTCTTCAGAGAGAACATCTTTTCAAAATAAGACTGTATATATGAGTATAATGCCTAAATCATCTAGTCATCCTCTGCTCCTTTGCTAAGCCAATGTCAGCTGTGTACAAAGCAGTGGAACGTACCCTGAATAAGGATGTTAACAAAAAACTATTATTATTTATTAACATTTTTGTAAACCGAGGCTTGAGAAATCATTTTTCAATAGGTTGGCTTCTAAATATATTTGCTAATTGAAGAAACCCCTATTGCGCTGTTTTTTGTATCAAGTAATTGGGCAGAGAGGAAATAGGGCTTTTCCATTTGAGAATGTAGTTCCCCATCAGTGGTAACATTTCAAGTTAGAATTTGAAACAACAGAAATGATTCCTTTGCTTGTTTTATAGTGACACCTGGTGGAATTCAAGTTCCAGAGGAGTAGATGTGTTAGAAACAAGGAGACTAACAAATTTATTTATTGCATGAGCTTTCATGGGAGAGAACCCACTTATCAGACTCTTGAAGATGGGGGAACTTACAGGATGGGAAGAAAATAAATGCAGGGAAGTGTAAGTCACAGGATAAGGTCAGACTGTCACAGCAAAGCAAAGCAGTTGTTAGGATTCAGACAGTGGAGTACGGCAATTAGCGGGGGTGAGAGGGACAAAGAATGCAGTGTCAGCTGTGTTTATTATTGTCCAATCAAACAGTGACAAAGGAAGAAATCAAAGTCTTTAATAGAAAGGTTTCATTTTTTAGTATTGAATTCTGCCATAAAACTGCTATTATTGAGAAAGCTAAAACTAACATTATTTATTAGTCACCACAAAAAATTGATCTAGTAATAGAATGGTTGTAAAATTTTATCATTACTGGCCTCTTTTCCCAATACCTAAAGCCATCATATCTATAAAGAAATTAATTTACAGATTGTTTTCTGACTACTATTGACATCGGATGAAGGAACCAAACTGGTAGTCCTAAATCTTGAACAAATGCTGATCAGTAACTATAAAATCTTATACACAAATGTCAAGAATTTATGCAACAAACTCTATTCAGAGTGATAAATCTGTTGGTTCCTGAAGGGTGGTAGTTAGTTAGCTTTGGAATACAAAATGTCAAGTAAAAAATATTTAAAAATTAGTCAACATCTTTTTGAAACAGGATAGGGAAGTGGAAGAAATACATTAACTGTCACTGGATATTGAAAAGTAATTTGGGGGTTTTGGAAATGGAGGGAGAAGCATGTTGCTGAAATTAAGCACCTGCTTGATGAGTTTGCTGAATAGGGATAGAATTAGTGCCTAACATCTTAGGGAAAATTTGCAAAGGGGTAGCTGTGTTAGTCTAGTTCAGCAAAACAAACAAGGAGTCCTGTGGCACTTTTAAAGACTAACAAATTTATTTATCGCATGAGCTTTCATGGGAGAAGCATTTGATAAAGTGGGATTTTCTCCCATGAAAGCTCAAGAGATAAATAAATTTGTTAGTCTTTGGAAGTGCCAGAAGACTCCTTGTTTGTTCAACATCTTACAGGTTTGGGAAAAGTGCAAAATTACTGCTAAATTTTAATTACAAAATTATTACTAAATTACTAAACATATTTGGTTGCTTCAGCAGGCTAGGCTGTATACCCCATTCAGCCTTCATTACAGTCAGTCTGTTTCTTTCTCCCCTGATAAAGCAGGAGGGGAAAAAAAAACATTAGGAAGTGGGAAACAAAGAAAGAGGTGGAGAAAATCCGTCCTTTTGGGGTGAAACATTTTCACTTTTTAGACAAATCGCATTCACCTCTGAGGCTGTTCTTCTTTAAGGAGCGTCCTGCGGATGCTCCAGGGCAGGTGAATTTGTCCCCTCCATTTGTAATTGGAGATTTTTAGTAGAAGTGCCTGGTTGGATCTCATGACTCCCCAGGCAGTTAGATAGTGTTATGCAACCAACCCTCCCTCAGTTCCTGCTCTATTGCCCTTGGCTTCTGATGGAGCACTTGGCAGAGCCTCTGAACTTTGGTCTTAGTCTAGGTTTACTTTAGAGTATCAGTTAGGACCTAGTTACTTAGTTCATAGTTCCTGCCCTCTCTCTTCCGCTGTTTATTTTCTTATTTTCTTAAAAGAAAACAAAACAAAAGTCATTTACCTTAAGTGCTTAAATTTCAGTTCTTCGAGCGCTGCTTGGATGCATTCAGTAATAGGTGTCTCCATGCTGGAGCGCTGGATTGGCCGGAAAACTTCTGTCCTAGCCTGTCAGCAGAGGGGAGGCAGCCACTGCCCCCCATGCCACCCAGTGGCTATATATATGGCCGCTTCCCAACCCCTCCCCAGTTTCATTTCTTCCACCTTGCACGTTGGATCTGGAACGTCCGCTCCTTGCGAACACAAACAGCCTGTCCTCCTTTTGTGAGATTTTCGCCTGACTGGGAGCACCTCTTTGTGGACATAGTCCACCGCAGGAGTCTTCCACCATTGGGCCGGAACATCACAGACTACTGCCTAGCATGCCAGGGTTCAAACCCTGCTCCGAGTGCGGCAAGGCCTTCCCTCGGGACGATCCCCACAGGAAGTGCTTCAGGTGCCTAGACAAAGACCATCTGGTCTCAGCCTGTCCCCTGTGTATGTCCTTCAAACCTTGGACAACCAAGGAAAGGGAACACAGACACTGTGCCCTAGCCTCTGAACAGGCTCGGCACTCTTCACCCGAGGCTTCGGGTTCCCTCCTGGTGCCGAGACCCAGCTCGGCACCGGAGCTGACACAGCATCATGCCACCAGTGGCTGCCACCGGACAACCTCGATGCTGACTCCAGCACTCAGTACCAATCCAGCGCCTCGGTGCCTCAGCACCGCTTGAGATCGCCCCCTGGCATCGCAACCCTGGCAGAGCCCGGTACCGCTGGTGCCCAGCTTGCCCCAGCACCGATCACCTCTGTCCCCAGCGCTGCAAGCCAGCTACAGCCCAGCGTCGCTGGTGCTGAACTCACCCTGGCACCAGCCACAGTCACCTTCAGCACTGCAGGCTCGGTACAGCCTGGTACAAATGGGGTGAGAGCTCTCTCAACCAGGCAGCCCCCCTTCCCTGGGCGAGGTCTCACCTTGGGGCTGCTCAGTGTCGCTCATGGTGCTGTCAACTCTGGAGGCAGTGGAGGCCGCTCAGGCTCTCCTCTTACTCCCCACACCACTTTCCCCAACCCCAGTTAGAAGGGGTAAGCTGGCCTTTATTTCTAAGGCCTGGGTCCAACATGGGCATCGTCACTCCCCCTCACCCTATAGTCCTCCATCTTCTAGTCCATTGGGTCCCTGTGCCATAGGGTCATCTCCATGGCAACATATTACTTTACCGTTGCCAGTACTGCCCATGGAATCTCAAAGCTCTTCCCCAGCTTCAAGCCTGGAGGAAGGCCCATAGAGGGGCTTTAAGCAACTTCGGCGCTGCACTTCGGCACCGTCACCTTTCCATTTTCACCTACAAAAATGGTCCCCCTGGGAGAGCTCCCTGCCAGGGCTGCCTTTCCCTGTCTGTGGCTGTATCCTGGCAGGGGAATGGAGCCACAGCAGCTCCCCGGCAGGGGACCACAGCTGCTGCGGCTCAGCTCCCCGATGGTGTGAGCAATGGTGGTGGCAGCACTGCTCACCAGCTATCCCACTGGTGCGGGCCAGAGTCTGCCCATGCAGGTCAGATTACATAATCAGCTGGGGGGGGTCCACAAAGTGTGTTTTTTGTTACAAAGGGGTCCCCAACCTGAAAAAGGTTGGGAACCACTGAGCTGAGCAAGTTGCCTGCTGGTTCTCCAGGCCCCAACGGGCTTCTTCCCTGCTGCCCGTTGGCTTCCCAAGTGTACCCATAACTTGTTCAGCTGCATCATCAGTTTAGAGGGAACACTGGGCAGTGTCATAATTGTTCTTTAATAATATCATAAATGTCTAGCCCTCAGGCTAAAAAGTTGCAGAGAGAAGCAGAAAAACATGACCTGACTTAATCCTAAAGGCTCAAAACCCAGAAGTCAAAGAAAATAGCTCCCACTCATTTATTATTTCTTTAAACATCTCTTTATTTTTAAGTGAGTTTTAATGATATATTTAAGCCAGCCTTGTGACTATTTTTGATGTTTGGGGTAGGCAATACTGAATGTGTCATGGTGATGTTTCATCAACCTCATAGCCAAGTGGATGGGAGCATCTGGACGTACTCTTCTTTGTGATTCTGGTATTCTATTCAAGATGGGCACACAATTTTACAAGTTAAATAATTTTTCTTAGATCAAGTTTTTGTTAAATTGAAAATTCAGAGAGAGAGATGCTATTTTCGGATAATATCAAGAAATAAATCCAGGTCCTCTCTCACCTTAAAGCACTGGATTCCAATTGTCTAATGCATGTTATTTCCTTTATGCTGCCTGACTCTCACCTTTCCCATCTTATTTTAATATATGTATTCATACATTCCTCATTGCTTTGCAGGTGATCTAAGTAATGAAACCCTCAGGTACTGTTTGAGGATGAGAGGAAGAAACAAGGGACCTTTGGCCTCCCCTCAGATACCCTGATGTAAAACAAACAAGAAGTCTTGTGGCACTTTTACAAGCTAACAAATAAATAAATTTTTAAAATCTTTAAAAGTGTCACAAGACTTCTTGTTTATTTTACATCAGGAATTCCTTGTTTGTTTCGCTAAACTAGATCCCCAGGGCCACAGCTGCTTTCCTCTTTGCCATGCTTTGGAACTGGTGGTCTGACTGTAATCAATGACAATGGGGCATACTACAGTGCAGAAGGAAGGATAAAATTCTTTAATGTGTTGATTGATGGCCATTAACCCTAAAAACTCAGTATTTCCATATAAGTGCTAGCCTGGGGTCTTCTCTCTCAGGTATAATAGATCATTATCTGCACAGAGAAGTTTGCTCAAAAAGACATCCCTGAAGACTGAAAACTCTTGTTAAGTGTAGAAGGAAAAAAGTTCCTTAATATCTCTCACGCTTTCTAGAGATGCTGATGTAAATTCAAAGAGAAGGTCCTGTTTTGTAAAGGTTGGGGATGTGACATTCTCCTGACTCTGTCACCGTTTGCTTGACTGAGGCTGGCTCCACAAGTTTTATCTCAACACTTGCCCTTTCTCTTCCCGTCAGGGAGCAGTTGTGGGAAGGTGGCTACTTAAGTCAAGATTTACTGTAAACAAACGCTGCCTGTCTGAATTCCCTTCCCCCTTCCCTGACCAGCCAGAGCTGCTTCCTGGGCAGGCTAGCTCCTCAGCTTGAAGAAGGTCCCTGCTCCCTTACTCCCGCCAGTTGTGTGGGACCCCCAAAAGCACAAGGCCCCCCAAAGTGCGAGGCCTAGGGCAGTTGTCCCTTTTAGCCCCCCTTAAGGATGGCTCTGATCTCTGGCACCGGGCTCGTACGCTGGCAACCTGTCAGCGCACTTTGATTTGTTGTGCCGTGCTACGGCCCGTCTAGGGATGGAGGTGCAGCCCTCTGTTCAGGCTGATCTTTGTCTTGGCAGAGCCGCTGACAGTCTTGCTCCACCCAAGCATCTGGGACCTAACATCCTCCTGGTGGCAGAGTCCAAGTTCTACTGCCCCAGTCTCAAACACAGCGAGCCTTAAGTATCAGGTTCCTGAGTCAGACTTCCCTTTCCTCACTGATCACCCAGTCCCTCCTAGGGATGTGGTACAAATGGCGCTAGGCCTGGGTGAGCCTTCTAGCGACCCCTTCCCAGCTTCTAGGGAAGCCAGGGAATTAGATCTCCTGGGCTGTAAGGTCTACTCCTCCTTAGCCTTCCAACTCAGGGTGGCGAATAATCAAACCCTAACTAGCAGGTATTTGCTGGACGTATGGGAGTTGGTTGCAAAATTCCAACGCCTGCTCCCACCAGAGGCCAGAGAGGAGTACGACGCGTTTCTAGAGGAGGGTAGATTAACCTCCCAGGATCTCCTTCTCTCAGCCCAAGACACGGTGGATACAGCTGCCTGCACTATGGCCTCAGCTGTGACTATCCACCAAGTAGCCTGGCAAACTAGGGTGCCCTCCACTGCACAGCAGATGGTCCTTGATCTGCTGTTTGGAGGGGACGTCTTGTTTCCTCCCGAAACCTTAACTGTGGTGGGCACCATGCAGGATCCTAGGAGAGAGGTCAAATACCTTGGCCTCCTCCCATCGGGGCCCCTTCTCCCCACATAAATATATGACTGTGGAGATAGTCTAAAACCGTCCCCTCTCCACCACCGTCACCCCATTTCTAGGATGCTTCACTCCAGTGCACCATCGGAGTGGGCAACTGTTAACCCTCCCCCTTCCCTTAGGGGGGAATCAGGAACTTATCGGGACCAGTCTGGTCTTGACATTGCGAACAGGGGTGAGCCAGACCTTGGCACTCCCCTCCAGTCTTGGAGGGATGCGGGCCGCGTAACCCAAGCCCTTCTACACTATCAAGACCTCTATACCTTTGGGTCCTTATTGCAGAAAAGGAACAAAGCTCCCTCCCCCCACTTCAGGTATCCCTTGACAGTTGACCAGAGCTCGTAAGTGGAAAGACAGGCCTTGCCAGGACCGAGAAGCATGTCCGGTGGTAGTCCCAGCCACGGCTGCAGAGGCTCTGATACGCACAAACATGGGTGCTCATCTGGCAGTGCAGAACCTTTCCTGCTTACCTGAGTGTCCTACGTCAGGTAGGACCCATTCTCATTCCTGGTTTGGGGAGAGACACCTTGGATGCCTTCCCCTCTCTAACATATTGGGCAGCATGCTGGTTAGGCCAGTGTTACTGGGTCCTTCGACCCCTCCACGGTAGGAGACCCTCCACCATCCTAACCGCCAGGTGGGAACGCGATTCACTTTATCCTAAGGGACCCTATGCTCCAGAGAAGGCCAAGGCAGAGTGGTCCAACTCCTGCTACCCTGCCGCTTTCTCTACACGATGAAAGCTGAGGCTTTGTAACAGTTTTTCCCCCTTCTTGGGCACTCTTGCTTAGTATCAGGACCCCCTGTCCCAGGAGTCCTCACCTTAGGCCCACCCTACCATGAAAGCGATGGTGAAACTCTCTTCATATGTCCTCCCCTGCACCCCTGAAGCAGCAACCTAGTACACCTGACATGGATTCTACCAACTCGGGGCACTTGGGGGGAAAGAGACAATGCCTCTTCCCCAAGACAGGAGAACAGCAGCGGGAAGAAGTTATCTTGGACCTCCCATGCTAACATTCCGCCTTCATGGTAGTAGTACGCTAGCAAGCCCCATGCGCAATGCCACGCTCCAGGCATGGAGGCTCCCCTACCGGGATGCTTGTACTTGTCCCACCCTAGCCCACCTTGCACGCATATATATATATATGGGGGTCCTTGGGCAAAAAGACCCCCTAATGCCTCACTTGCCTACCTTGAATATGAGAGTGACATGAACTAAGAGTCATGCTGGCTCGGGCATCACCTGGATTAACAAGGTCTGTGCCAGATGTTGGGGAGCCAGGACAATCTGACCAATAAAGTGGGCTACTGGAACAAACCATACATGGACAAGACACGAGAACCTGGAATTCATGGAATGCTACTACAACAGTAGACCTGATGAGAGGGGATATATGAAATGTATGAGGGAACTCTATGGATGGACAAAAGACGTACATCCACACTAACTGAGAAACAGCTAGTTACCCAACGCTTCAACATAGTAAAGAGGCAGCTGCTCTCACAACGTGAGATAGACCAACTCCACATTACATCCCAGACGCGAGAAGAAGACCCAGAAGAACAACTAGATGTGCAGCCAACAGCTGAAGCTGGAACTTCACTGCTACCCCCTCCATTACAGAGCACAGCAGCTGATATGAGGCATAAGATCATGGATAAACTAGCTACTGTCAACACTCGAGACTGATTACCAAGGCTCGTTGGAGAAGTACCAGCAGATAGTATGCTAGAAGATGCCAGTAGAGCCCTAATGACAATTCCTACTACCACCCTAACTCAAACCAATTAACTGGTATACGGTACAGCCTCTGTAATACTGGAGATGCTTGGCTACACGATCAAAAAGAACAGCAGTACATACCCCACCCTGGAAAATGAGGTGGGAAGATAAGATCAAGGACAACCCAGAGAGAAGTTAGTCAGCTGGTGGAACTACAGAAGGGTGTAGAGATTAAGGATAAGACTCGGCTACTGAAAAAATACAAGGGCCTGACTCCACCTGAAGCCCTAGAGACTGCTGAACAAAGGCTCACAGCACTGGGTACCAGGCTAAGGAGATACACTAGAGAAGCAGAGGCCAAAAAGATAAATGCCCTGTTCTCCAAAGAACCATCCAAAGTGTACTCCTAACTGCAGTGCAACAACACAATAACAGCAGAGCCACCAACAGCAGAAACTGAACAGTACTGGAAGAACTTGTGGGAGAAAGAGAAGACTCATAACACCAGTGCAAAGTGGCTGCAGGACCTGAGAAGAGACCGCAGCAATCTCCCAGAACAGGAACCAGTCACCATCACAGTAGCAGACATCCAGCAGCAGGTCAAGAACATGAAGAGCTGGACAGCACCTGGACCGGACATGATCCACACCTACTGGCTAAAGAAACTAACAGCAGTGCATGAACGCCTAGCAACACAGATGAACCACCTGCTAGCAGCAGGCTCCCACCCAGACTGGCTAACACAAGGAAGGACAGTGCTGATCATGAAAGACCCCCACAAGGGAACAGCACGGTTCATCTACTGGCTAATAATCTGCCTCCCCACAACATGGAAAGACCTATCAGGCATCATAGCTGCCAAGCTACAGGACCACATGGGCCAGTACATGAGCACAGCTCAGAAGCGTATTGGGAACAGCACCAGAGGCTCAAAACACCAGTTGCTCATAGATAGAGCAGTCGCCCAAGACTCAAGGTCTAGACAGACCAATCTGAGCACAGCCTGGATTGACTACAGGAAAGCCTACGACTCAATGCTGCACCCATGGATCTGTGAATGTCTGGCACTATACAAAGTCAACAGGACACTAAGGACCTTCCTCAAGAACTCAACGGGACTGTGGAAGACAACACTGGAAGTCAACTCAAGACAGCTTGCACAAGTGGCCATCAAGTGTGGCATATACCAAGGTGATACGCTGTCCCCGCTGCTGTTCTGCATTGGCTTGAACCCCCTCAACCAGATAATCACAAGGACTGGATACGGATACAAGTTCAAGAGTGGAACTACCATTAGCCACCTCATCTACATGGATGACATCAAGCTGTATGCGAAGAATGAACGAGGCATCGACTTGCTAATCCACCTGACATGGATCTACAGTGAGGATATTGGGATGTCATTCAGACTAGAGAATTGTGGTCGGATGGTAGTAAAGAGAGGGAAGGTAGTCAAGACTGATGGGGTGGAACTCCCAGCAGGCCATATAGCAGACATACAGACCAGCTACAAGTATCGTGGCATCCCACAGTCACATGGGACCCATGATGAGGAGGCAAGGAAGACAGCAACATCCAAGTACCACCAAAGGATAAGACAGGTCCTGAAGAGCCAGCTCAATGGGAAGAACAAGATCCACGCCATCAACAGGTACGCCCTGCCAGTAATCAGGTACCCTGCTGGTATAGCGAGCTGGCCAAAGGAGGACATGGAGGCTGCCGATGTGAAGACCCGGCAGCTCCTCACAATGTATGGAGGTTTCCACCCCAAATCCAACACCCAGAGACTGTACGCCAGCTGGAAAGAAGGTGGGCGGGGTTTGGTGAGTGTCAAAGCCACTGTCCTGGATGAAACCCAGAGCATCCAGGAGTACATCAGTAAGATGGCACCCAAAGATGAGCTTCTGAGAGAATGCCTGAGGCAGCAGCAGGAGACATGGGAGGAAGATCAAGCAGAAGAAGTGCCATGGCAAAACAAGACCCTGCATGGGATGTACCATCGACAGATAGCCGAGATGGCTGACACTGGGAAATCCTACCAGTGGCTGGAAGGGGCTGAACTAACAGACAGCACTGAGGCACTGATCATAGCAGCACAAGAACAGGCACTGAGCACCAGATCCATTGAAGCAGGGGTCTACCACACCAGACAGGACCCAAGGTGCAGACTGTGCAGAGAGGCCTCAGAGACAGTCCAACACATAGTGGCAGGATGTAAGATGTAGGCAGGAACAGCATACACTGAATGGCACAACCAAGTAGCTGGCATTGTGTACAGGAACATCTGCACAGTGTATGGGCTAGACCCTCCCAAGACCAGATGGGAGATCCTACAGAAGGTTGTGGAGAATAACAGGGCTAAGATTCTGTGGGACTTCCAGATCCAGACAGACAGGCAGGTACTGGCCAATAAACCAGACATCATGGTAATAGACAAGGACCAGAAGACAGCGGTGGTGATAGATGTAGCAGTGCCAAGTGACAGCAACATCAGGAAGGAGGAGTATGAGAAGCTGGAGAAGTACCAGGACCTGAAACAGGAACTAGAGCAGATGTGGAAAGTGAAGGCCAAAGTGGTCCCAGTGGTGGTAGGAGCACTTGGGGCTGTGACTCCTAAGCTGGGAGAGTGGCTCCAACAGATCCCAGGAACAACATCAGAGCTCTCTGTCCAGAAGAGTGCAGTGCTAGGAACAGCTAAGATACTGCACAGAACCCTCAAACTCCCAGACCTCTGGTAGAGGACCCGAGGTTGAGGAAGACACATACCACCCATAGGGGTGAGAGGGGAACTTTTTATATATAAAGTGTGTGTGTGTGTGTATATATACATATATATATATATATATATATATATACATATATATATATATATATATAGGGAGAAGAAGACAGGTTGGAGTATCCTATTTTCTGTGGTGCTCGGAAATTCAAAGGCATGTATCCTTTCATGCGGAACACCACCCGGATAATTCCCTGGATGGAGGTAATCCCCCCCCCCCCCGGGGGGGGGGGGGGAAAGCCGGGGGACCTTGGGTGTACCACAGTTGATGCTCTGAGAGCGGTTTCGCTTCCTAGGGGGTCAGGAGGAAATCCTTCCTTCCTCCGGTAACCCACATCTTGGGATAGTTCACCCTCAATGTGTCCCCATCCCTGGTGCACATGTAGGTGCAGTATAGTTGCGACGATATCCTTCCTTGGCGGTGCCCTAGGCCAGTGGTTCCCAATCAGTGTACCGCTGTGAGAATCTGGGAGAGCTAGAGTTAGAACTTCTTCCCTGCTCAGTCTAGCCACGTGGGCTGTGCAGGGCTGGCAAAAAGCAGTGGTGGCTTTTGGCATAGGTGAAGCAGATAGCTGCCTAGGGCCCCAAGCAATAAGGGGTCCTGTCCTCAATTTGATGGACAGAAATGAAAATATAGAAATTATTCCCATCTAGCAGAGCTAGTAGGGCTGGAAGCCTAAGCACTTTTCATTCTTGGCTCATCAAGGCAAACTATCATTAGGATCTGTGCTTCATCTGAATTGCAGATTTCACCATTACTGCCCATCATCTTCACATTGACATGCTAACAAAGCAGGAGCAAGAAACAGACAGCACAAATAGTAGGAACTTTTCCCTTGGGCTCAGCTTTTAATTCTGCCATTTTCTAATTTTGTGAAATATTGCCTTTTCCTTTTCTTTTTTAGCTGTTCTTTTGCTTTTTCCTTTGACTTTGTGACAATTTTTAGTTTGGCTTTGGTTAGATCAGTTTACCAGGTAGGTCCATATAGGCTGCTACATATAAATACAGTGCTGCCCTCTTAGACAATCATTACAGCTGTGTGTGATGTCTGTGCTGTATCTTTTTTCATAAGTAAATTTTTAGCTTCTTCTGAACTTGCCCCCTCAAAAATTTTAAATAGTAAGAGTCTTATAAACATGAGTACTTCAGAGAATTTCACTGAAATTTGGTGTTTTTCTTTTATAGCTTAAACACTAGGAACCATTTTTTACTTATTTTTATCTATTACAATTATTTGTATTAAATGTCTAGTGCACATAAACCCAAGCCTATATGAAACATTTGTAAGAATTGACTGCCAAAATTTTAAATGTGGTATTTGTTATTTCTGAGCCATCATTAATGTTATCACTTTTTATTTATTAATTAATACTCATACTTTTTAAAAATTTTTTAAATGTTCATTTTAATTTCATAGTTCAGCATTAGCTCATTTGTGTTAAGTGAAAGATGATGAACTTATAAGCTTCGTGATGGGAAGATCTTTAAAAATATCACACTCAACAATAATTTACGAGTTTCAGAGGGATAGTCATGCTAGTTCAGTTAAGCAAAACAAAAAAGGAGTCCTGGGGGAGTGTGGGGTGGTTAGGGCTGCAGGGGGGGACTGGGGCCACAGGAAAGGTAGCAATAGGGGCCAATAGTGAGCCCTTAGGGGGCCCCACAAAGTAGTTTGTGGCAGGGAAGCAGCTCCCAGCCTGTCAGCCAGCCTGCAAACAGCCAGGGTAAGGGCTTTGAGGGGGGCTGCTGGGGGTTATGGGAGCCAAGGGGTATGTGTGTAGCTGAGGTGGGTGGGAGTGGATGTGTAGTTGAGGTTGTGGGGTGGCTGTTTGGTTGGGGGGTGTGTAGCTGGGGGGAGTGTGACATGGGGCCTGGAGGGATAGTTCTGGTCCCTGCAGTGATGGGAAGGTCCATCACAGGCAGCAGGGGGCTGGGGGAGGGGGGAACAGGAGCCACTGGGGTGGGAGGGAGCAGCAGTAGGGTAAGGATTTGCCCTGGGTGGCAGGGAGCCACTGTGGAGAAAGGGGGAAGCGGGTACTGCGCAGTGCTCCCCTGCCCTACCTTCCCACTTCCCAGGTTCCCCTGTCCCCCGTCCCCCCCAAGCCTCTCCTGTTCTCCCTTCCCCTCTCCTCTCTTGGCACCCTTGTGTTGTTCCCCACATGGCTGCCCTTCCCCTCTTTGGCCATCCCTTCCCAGGCATGGTGCTACCATTTCTGGCACTCCCTGCAAGCAGAGCAGGTGTCAGCGCCCCCCTGCAATGCTTACCAGGATTACTGGGGTGCACCAGCCCTGCTCCTGCCGTGCTCTGCTCCCCACACTCACTCCTGCCACTGCAAATAACTCCTGACCTCCCGTCTTGCCATCCCTGCTCTGCTACCCCTACTACCCCACATAGCAGCATTTCTGAACCACTGTGCCATGGTTCATAAATATTTGTTATTTTGAGCTAATTTGAATATTCAAGAGTTTTTAATGGGGTGTGCCTTGAAAAATTTGAAGGTATCAAGGTGTACCACAGCAGAGAAAAGGTTGGAACCACTGCCCTAGGCACTCGAGATCTTATTCCTGATACTAGATCTCCATGAGCCTTATGGCCAGCTGTACTGAGTGGCCAAGAGGTGGCTTTGGATTTGGTCCCTGACTTCCTTTCTCCCCTTCTTCATACATTTCCTGTTCTCCAGGCAATCTTCTTGTTGCTGGGATCCTGAAGGGATTTTAAGGCCCAATAAGCAGACTCTTCCTGTGAGTCCTCACGCTTACTGAGGTACTTACTGGTACCAAGCCAACAGCACTGTCTAAGGCCATCATGTTGCCTTGTAGTTGTTAGCGATCTGAAGTACCCTTCCAGCAGAAACCCAAGGTTCCAGTACTATACATGGCTGGAAGTTAGTGCCTGCATTCGTAACTTGAGGGTCTTTGGCCAGCATGCCATGTGCTACTCATTGGTCCACTTTCGGCTTTTGGCCTTCATTATACAGGCATGGAGGGTCTTCTGCCAGACCCTTCTCGATTGAACTCGGTGGTATGTACTCTTTAGTGCGGCTATGTACTTTAACTCCTACCTCCTTCGACCAGACACCTTTGTGCCGGTCGTGGCCAGTTCAAGGGATAAGGTTCACCCCTCCTATGGCTATCTGCGTAGGCTGCAGCCACCAGGGCTAGGCCTGTGACCCCTTGGCTTCGGGCTACAGCCTTGATGTGATCAGTTCAAGGGATAATATCCATCCCTTCTATCGTTATTAAGTAGGCCACAATCATCATGGTTAACCTCGTAACCCTTTGGCCCCAGCGTTTTCTTCCAAGTTCATGCTGGACTGTCCTATGACCAGGCATTTATCTTCTGGCCTTCATACCTTGAGCTATACCCTTTGGGTAGAGCAACCAAATGCATCCTTCCCTGTTTAAGATGACCTTAGTCCACCCAGCCCATGCATGCTTGCTCCGGCGGGACTGGACCTACCCCTTACTTTGGGTTGGCCCACATTGTCAGTTCTCCATTACCAGGCCAAGAGCCTAGCTGGTCTCTTGGTTCCTGTTAGAATCTTGTTTGCTGGGCTTCCTCCCATTTGGGGTTTTTGCTGTGCTGAAGGCGGAAGAGCCAACTCCACCCGCCATCTGTCAGCATGGCTAGTAGTCACCTATTACTGAATGCATCCGAGCAGCGCTCAAAGAAGAACAGTGGGTTATTCACCAGTAACCGTCCTCCTTTGAGATTGGCTGCTCGGATCCATTCAGGTCCCTTTCTTCTGTCCCCGCATCTGGAGTTGGCGACTCCAAGGAACTGGGGAGGGGTTGGGAGGAGGCCATATATATAGCCACTGGGTGGTGTGAAGGGCGGTGGCCACCTGCCCTCTCCTGACAGGCTAGGACAAAAGTTTTCTAGCCAATCCAGTGCTCCAGCATGGAGACACCTATTACTGAATGGATCTGAGCAGCCCATCTTGAAGAAGGATGGTTACTGGTGAGTAACCCACCATTGTAAGTACAGCCTTTGTATAGTAGAGTTTACCCCCCCCCCCTTTACAGGAGAAACCCTATTCCAAGGACCCTCTGGATTTTAAATGTTGACTCACTTGCCAGTCATCTATCCCAGTCTCTGACAAGCATTCACAGTGTCCAGTGACTTGGCACGTGTTCCTCAGAAAGAAGTATGACACAGCTACAAGTTGAAACCCATGCCAAGAAGGTGAGAAAAGTACAGATCAAACTCCTTATGATGAAGAAGTCTCTGTACACAGTGTCTGATTCTGGCTCCCAGACACCTCCTGGGCACCAGCCCCAATGGTGCAATCAGAAAGAGTTTCACTACCACCCTCTCAAAGGAAGCAGCACTCCCTCAAAACAAACAAAGAAACAGGTTTACACCTCCCCATCTCAGGAATATACCAAAAGAGTTGTTCCCTGATCTGTTAGATCACTTCAGTACTGTCTGTACTGAGACCATCAACCTCTGAGCTAGCAGGACCATCTAATACCCTGGGTACTGTGCGACTGGCTTAGTGGACTGGCTCAGATAAAGGCAAGAACAGGAAGTTTACAGTCCTTGCTCAAGCTTGCCAACTGTCCATAAATTTATAGACAGGAAAAAAAAAAAAGCACTTTTAACTGCTATCTGTAAATCCATAAATTAAATAAAAAAGTCTGTAAAAATCAACTGTGGCCCCACTCTCTCTCCTCTCAGGACTTTCAGTCAGCAGAGAAGAGGGGCAGCTCTGTCCCCCAGCTGAGCTGCCCACCCTACCCCAGCCTGTGGTGCTGCCTGCCCCAGCTCCCTGTGTGATGGCCAGCTGCCTCTTGCTGCCACCTCCTGCTCCTCCAGCTGTGGCTTAGCAGTCTCCTCCTTACCCCACCCCACCACTAATCAGCTCCTGCTTGGCCCCCAGGCACTAGCCTGTGCAGTGAGCAGAGGTGAAGGGGGCTGGCTGACAGACTACCAGGGAGGGAACTCTGACTCAGTCAAAAAAGAACTGGGAGAGGACAGAAGCATTACAATGCACAGCAGTCCCCAAGGCAGCTGAGCTCTGGCCTGCAGAGTCCAGCTCCCGGTGTTCAGAACAAAGTCAGTGAGTATGTGACAAGAGTACAGCAGAGGCAGTGACTGAGGGTGGGACCCATCTGGAGCCCTGACCCACACTACAGCCACAGAGGCTGAGGTCCCCCCTTTCCCCAGTGCAGCACAGCAAGGAAAGGACTGAGCTCGGCAGGGCTCTGTCCAAGTCAGGGTCTTCTCCTGTAGTTGTAGAGCCACCTCAGATATGTAAGGAAATAATAAGTCAGCAAATGTATCCATGTATGACCACAAGAGGCAACAGGACACTGTCACGTCAAGTGTGACATTATGATATGATTATAATGATGTTATTTTATTGTTTATGTCAGGGTTTGAGTTGGTATTCCCTGTCATGAAAATGGAGAATATTGCTAGACCTAGGATTATAAAAGGTAAAGAAAAATTTAAAATGCATTTACTTTGTCTGGAGAAATGTAAAGTATTTAATTCCTGTGAATTCATACACGTAGTATTCTTAAATATAAACTACAAAGGACTATTTTTAAAAAAGTAAATTTTATTTAAGTAGAAAATTCATTTCTGTTTAGAATGTTAGCTCAATTTTCTTTGTAAATCACTCTTGTGAGACCTCCACATAGAAAATAAAATTGCTTGACTGATTTATAACCATTAATACTATTACACAGTGAAAATCTGTGTATAGATCAAAGAGAAAATATGAGTCAGTTAAGATCACTCATGGATTGATACAATGGATAAATTTGTGGGTCACCTTTAAGAGATTAGTTATCTAAGATTTTGGATAGATGCCCAGTCCAGAGATACCATCTTAATGGAATAGCTGATATAAAAATAATCCTATTAAAATAATACATTAACTTTGCACTAATTCAGAGAAATATTGTAAGAAGATCAATTGGGTTTAAAAGCAAGCACTTGATAAAGGAGTAACTCTGTCTAATAAAAAAAATCTTTCAAAGCACAACGGTAAATCATGTATTAGATCTAATTAAGGGCTAGATTCCTGGCAAATTTCATCTGCTTTGTACCATTGACAACAATTCCCCATAAGATAAAAGCCACAAAAAGATATGGTAAATATATCTGATGGAAATTATGTTTAAACTAGAACAAACAACAGGTTTACAGCAGCACACAAGGTGGTCAATAATTGCAGCAGGAAGCCTGCTTAGGCCCTAGGCAGTAAAACCTGTCAAATGGACCAAGAGGAGCTATGCGGAGTACTTTTCTGTTTGGCCACTGCTCATCTGTACAAGCAGACAGCAGCCATCACAAGAATGGTAATAAACAAACTCATTTGAATAGTAGCAGTAGAAAGTAATAACAATTGTCTATTGGATTAGCCCGCTGTTTTATAGAAAGTGGTATACAGAATATTGTAAGGTTCTGCTGTAGCTATGTTGCCCCTTGTACCCAGTGCTAAGCTATATGACCAAAGTCTGTGGTGGTTAATGAGAGTCTTCATGTGAAAGTGAAGACAGACAAATGGCTGTGGGAAATACTTCAAGTTTATAACTTGAACTGCAGGAATATTTCAGCAAAACAAACAAATAGTCCTGTGGCGCTTTTAAAAACTAACAAATTTATTTATCGCATGAGCCTTCAAGGAAGAAAATCCCACTTTGTCAGATGCTTGAAGAAATTCCCCATCTTCAAGCATCTGAAGTGGGATTTTCTCCCATGAAAGCTCATGTGATAAATAAATTTGTTAGTTTTTGAAAGTGCCATGGGACTCCTTGTTTGTTTTGCTGAACTAGACTAACACAGCTACTCTTTTGGAATTTGTCAAGAATATTTTGGACTCTGCTGTTTTCAATCACCAGAGGGAGCCAAATTGATACTGAAACCTGAAAGGATATTCTCCATAACATGCTCTGTTTGGGAAGCAATAGATCTAGTCAATCTACTGCAGGAGGCAGTGTTGTCTAATGACTACAACAGGATACTAGGGCTATGTCTACATTACAGAACTTAGCTCAAACTAAGAAGTTTGACATTAGTTTGAACTAACCTTGAACTTATTAGTTTGAACTAACACTGTGGACTAGTTTGAACTAGTACACTTAGTTAGTTTGAACTAACTGCCCTTAGTTCAAACTTTTTAAATTTGAACTAAGGGTTAGTTCAAGTCTACATCATGCTTAGTTCGAATTAAGCCCCAGTACTTACTAGTTCAAACTAAGCATTCCTTAGTTCGAACTAAGGAAAGGCTAATGTAGACTGGGACCAATTTAGTTTGAATTAAGCCTCCTTCATTTGAACTAAATTGTCAGTGTAGACATACCCTAGGAGTCAGGAAATTTGGCTTTGATTTCCAATTCTGCTCTGACTTGGGGTGTAACCTTGCTTGAATAATTTATTGTCTCCATGGCTCAATTACCCACCTGAAAAATAGGAATTGTAATATCTACCACCTGCATCAAGCACATTAAGATCCTCAATTTAAGAATACTAGATGTGATACTTCTTGTTATTTATCATTCTTTTTTTTAGGTGCTTTTCCAGTTGACGTTTTCCAGTGCTTTTTTTAGGTGCTCTTCTAGCTGACATTTTCTACCTTGATCCACAGAAATCACACTTTGTTAACATTTCAAGTTTTTCTGAGAAGCCTTTACCTTCTAGAAATTTTTGTAGACAAACATTTAATGAAGAGAAATTTTAGAGAAAAAAATATTTCTTTTGTATAATTGCATAAAAACACAAACAAGGATTTAAACCTGGGGTAGTCAGTCAGTTTTTTGTCAAGGTCCAAATTCCTTGGTCAAGGTATAGTAAAGGTTCAGACTCCAGAGAAATATTTTTCAGGCAACAGTAATAGTAACTAATATAAACAATAATCAAATAAAACGTTTTTGCTGTCCATTCAAAAGCATCTGGCACTCCAGATTTGGTCCACCTGTTGACTAGCACTGATTTAAACTTTCTGGTTTCAAGAGCGTTTGGGAAACACATCAGCAAAATGCTGTGAGTTAGGCACCTGCAAAATTCACAGCACCAGACGAGTCTATAGCGCATTGCAGTACTTGGGTTAAAAGCGATTGGGGAGTGACAATAGAACGAGAGTGGAGAAAGAAAGAATTCATTGCTAACTAGAACCCATTCTGTAAGTTACCCCATCTTCAAAATGTCTGACGAAGTGGGATTTTTCTCCCATGAAAGCTCATGCAATAAATAAATTTGTTAGTCTTTCAGTGACATAGGACTCCTTGTTTGTTTTACTGAATTAGACTGACAAGGCTGCCCCTTTGGAACTTAAATTACAAACATTTACTCTGGGCAAGATTTTTTTTTTTTTGGTAGAGTGAAACATCAAATTCATGGCTGAAAAATGATGCAATTTTTATTCTAATCACAATTTCAAATCTATCCTGAATAGTCATTGTTTAGTATGCCTGGTTTCCAGCTGAATAATTTTGTCACATACTCAGATAAAGCTAATAAATAAATAATCAATGCAGCTCTGAAAATGTTTGAAGCTATTTTTGCCATTGGTTTATGCTTAGGCCCCTACCAAATTCAAAGCCTTGAAAAACATGTCATGGACTATGCAATCTGATCTCCCCCATGAAATCTGGCTATTGTAGGGACAACCAGATTTCACAGAGCTGAGCAGCTGGAGAGTGGCAGCTGCTGGCTGGGAGCCCAGCTCTGAAGGCAGGACCCCCTATCAGTAGCAATTCTGAGGTGAGGGGGATCCTCATTTTGGGGGGGTGGGCAGGGCCAGTCTTATCTGTGAGTGAGTGGGCAAGTATCCAAGGCCCTGTCATCAGGTGACTGTGGACACGGGGAACACACACACACAGCTGACCCCTTTAACTCCTGAGCATCGGAGGTAGGTGCTAGACAGGAGCAAGAGTGGGGACGCCCCAGCCAGGGACTTCTACTATGCACCAGACTCCAGCTACTGGTCCTGGACAGCCTGTTTGGGCGAAATGATTTCCTCTTCCCCTGCATAGGCCACTTGCAGGGCTCCTGGGAACCCCCCTGCCTGCAGGAAGCTCCCCAGGAGTGTTGACTTCCTTACTTCTGGGCTGCTGTTGGCAGCAGTTTTTGGGGCTCGTGGCCAGCAGCTGCCCTGTGGTTGCTCAGCTCTGGAGGCAGCAGTGCAGAAGTAAGGACAGCAATGCCACGTCCCCCCTATAATAGCCTTAGAACCCACCCCACAAGCCCTTTTGGTTTTGGTCCCCCATGAACACAAGGCCATGACATTTCGTATTTCAGTGTCTGAAACTCTGAAATTTACGATATTCAAAATCCTATGAATCTGAAATTGTCCATAATTGACAGTGCATTTGGTGGGGCCCTTTTTGTACTGATGCGTTGTTTCCCACTGCAGTGAGAAGCTTCATCGTAACAGTGTGATAAATTCACTAACAAGCAGAAGCCCTAATGGTGGGGATATTTTGGTACTGCATGTTTATTTAGGTCTGTTTTTTGCTCTTTATCTGTTATGTTGTCTTTTAGAAAAATACAGAAAAGGTGGTTTATGGCAGTGTCTTTGTTCTTGATAGTAACTCTTTGTGCTTAACGAGGTCGCTTTGCAGAGCACCAGGCTATGGCAGTGTCTGTAATGTTTGTGTTATGAATTCAAAAGTCAAAATCAGAAGTGGAGAAATGCACTTGCTCTCCAACGCACTGATATATGATGGTTTTGTCTACAGTAACATATGCCTAATGCTATCACAGATGAGCTGTTCTGGGTTAATTCATCTCCCATTGCATTAATATGCTGGATTTCCACTTGCAGACAGCACCTGCTAACATGAAGAGAGAAATGATCACTGGCTGTGGACACTGCATTAGTCTGTATTTGGGAGCAGTGTAATTATACCCGAAATCAAGCTGTTGTCTTTTGCTGGAGCAGCCTCTAAGTGTTAATTCCAGAGTGCCCTGGTTGATTGTGCCAACTAATTTCATCCATTGATTCTCCTTAGTGAAACTTTCTCACGTTTATCTTATTTATGGATTTTAATTATACATCAAAGCAAGCTGGAATTTAATTAGTAGATACTATAGCCACTCTGACAAAATACTTCTTCTTGACTAGGAGGCACTGAATAATATTCTTCTGGCTGTGTTTTTAAGTTGTGTTTAATGTTTCTCTGGTGCTCCACACTGTGTTTCTATAAGATAATATAAAATTACTGCCTGCCTAAATAGACCACCGTGGAGGAAACCCTGTTTGAAGATAGGTGCTATCCCTTGTCCAGGGGTAACCTGTTGAATTAAATGCATGGTAGGGTTCTGACTTAGATGGGCAGCACTGTAAAGCTTAATCCATTTCTCTCTGAGATCAGTGGCAAAATTATGCTGATGTAAATGGAAGCAGGATACAGAATTAAGGATCAGTTTATATTGTAGCACTGTCAATCCAGCACATTTCATGAGCAATAAAGTCATTTTTTAAAATGTCTAAAAAGTATCAGGAAGAATTAGAAGCTATGTCCAGGGGTTAAAGTAGGCCAGAAAGGCCTAGGATGCTATTTCTGGGGCCCACTATTTTTAGGGGATCAGCATTCTGGGCCCCCTAAAAATAGAAAATGGTGCCAGAATGGTGCATTCTGGGGCCAACCATTGAAAAATAGCAGGCCCCAGAATGCAGTGTTCCAGCACCATTTTCTATTTTTAGGGGCCTGAATGCTGGGGCCCTAAAAATAGCAGGCCCCAGAATGGCATTCTGCTGCTTTCCGGCAGGCAGGGGAGGAGGTGGGCTCCCCTGCGCATGCAGGTGAGTAGCGGGGCAGCCCAGCTCGTGCTGGGAGTAGGGGGTACTGGGGGCCCCTGAGCTGGGGGTGGGTACTGGGGGCAGGAAGTGGGTATTGGGGACAGGGGAATGGATATTGGGAGCAGTGGCTGGGATTCGGGAGGGGGGCCCACCCGATTGGGAGGGTTCTGTGGCTTGCAAAATTATACTTTAACCTTGGCTGTATCTACACTTGGAATTTAGTTTGAATTAACAAGGATTAATGGAAACTAAATTAGTGTATGGCTACACAGGCTTTCCTTAGTAAGAACTAAGGAATTCTTTGTTCAGACTAAGGAAAGCTTCATCTGAAGTTATAAAACCTCTCTTCACTTCGAACTATCAGTTCATTTTAACTTATTAGTATGAACTAAGAGAACGGAGCCGTGTTAATTCAAACTAACTGTTAGTTTGAATTAATGTGGTTTGACCTTCTTTGGGAGAAGGCATCCCGCTGCCCGGCTCCGGCTAGAGCCGGGTAGGGGGATGCCTTCTCTCCTGCCCATCCAGAGGCAGGTGGGGGGTTGCCTTCTCCCCCGTCCAATCAGCTCAGCCAGAGCCGGGCAGGGGATGCTTTCTCCCCCGCCTGGCCAGAGTTGCCAGAGTGGGCGGGGGATTGGGTGTGGGTATGGCCCTTCTTGGGTGTCATGTAGCCACACTTCTCATGGTGCCCCCTTCCTAAACTGAACTAGCATGACCTGTCCATAGACATGCTTGTTTGATTTGGGTTTCTAGTGGGGCCATGTTACTTTGAATTAACTTACTTCAAATTAACCATTATTAGTTTGCTTTAATTAGTTCAAAGCAAGTTAATTTGAACTAATGTTCTAAGTGTAGACATAGCCAGAAAGATGGTCGTACATTTGTAGGACTTCCATGAAAAAAGTGGGTTCTGTATTGATTTTTGCTGTGAGAACAGCTGTCTACTCCCTGAAGAATCTTTTCCATTATGTCAGTAGATGGAATAGACAATCTTTCTCTCTTCCCCTACCCTCCAGGTAGATTTTCAAAATGCAAGGTTGACTAGATACCAGTGTGTACACTGAGAAAGGGAAAACAGGAGCTCAGAATTGCAAAATTACTAATTGCTAGGAGCCTGAAGTGGCTGACTGCCTGTACAGCTGGTATTAATAGATTCTTGTGGAGAAGTGGCATAGAAAACAGCAAGCTTTTCTCAGTGACACAGCTGATACATTCAGCCAGAAACTGTTTCTCTTGTAAAATACATGGGCTGCTCTGTGATAAAAAGAACACAGTGACAGTGGCTTCCCCCATCCCCCCCGTCCCCCCTTCTGGCACAAGAAAAAGCCTTGGCTATGTTACTTCAAAATAGATGTGTGCAATGACCCCAGGAAATATGCAGGAGCATCTTCTTGTGAAATCAAATTATTTGGAACATTGATTTCCAGCATAACTGATAAAGATGATAATAAGAGTGACAAAAAAGACAATTTCCAAAGGGGCAGCCGTGTTAATCTAGTTCAGCAAAAGAAGCAAGGAGTCCTGGGGCACTTAAAGACTAACACATTTATTTATTGCATGAGCCTTTGTGGGAGAAAATCCCACTTTGTCAGATGCTTTGAAGATGAGGGAATTTACGTAAATTCCCCTTTCTTCAAAGTATCTGATGATGTGGGATTTTCTCCCACAAAGTCTCATGCAATAAATAAATCTGTTAGTCTTTAAGTGCCTCAGGACTCCTTCCTTCCTTTTTTTTTTTTTTTTTTAAATAGACAAAATTGTTTTCACCTCCATTCTCAACCCTTTTGGTTCTAGTCTTCACTTGGCAATGCAGTATTGGAAAGTCCAAATTGCTGTAGTTGAAGCCATCACTGTAATTAAGAGAACAACACAGCAGAGCAGTTGTAATAACCTGCTGGAGCCTTAATTGAAGTGTGTAGTGTATCCATTCTCAACCTTTCTGAATCAACCACCTACATAAACCACAAAAAAATCATTTTGCAGCCCCCCACAATTCTTTACATAATGGGTTGACTGGGGGGCTCTTCTGTGAATCATACACCAAAGTAACAGCGGGGGCATGTTGCCATAAAGGGCTCCTCCCTTCTTGCACAGTACTCAGCTTCAGAGGCCTATTAGTGCTGCTTCATGGGGCTACGAACCAGTTAGCTCTACAAACCCCTTGAGCATCTCTGTGCTGCAATTTAACACTCCTAGCCGGCCATGTCAACTGACTGAAGCTTTCAGGACTCAGGCTGCAGGGCTGTAAAACTGCAGCATAGACCATCTGTTAGGGTGAGAGACTGATTCACATCTTGCTCAGTCTGTTTAAATTAGAACTTACACTGTAAAGCTATTTTTATTTCTTAAGTAACTAGCTTTGATTGCTATGCCTGCTACTTAATAATGAGTTAATCTTTCATTGTAGTTAATAAATCTGCTTTATATTTTACCTAAAACAGAGTGGTTTTGGTTGAAGTGCTTGGAGAATCTCAACTTCAATTATAACACCTGGTGCATGCCCAGGTGGGGAACTGACTGAAGCCTCCCCGCTCATGGTTCATGAGTGGTTAGGAGAGCATTCATGTAACTCAGTTGGGTGTCTCATTGCTTGAGAATGGCTGTGTAAACGCAGCGCCTGTCAGAGGCTTGTAGTGAGAGACCAGTCAAGTGATTATCCCACAGTTCGGGTTGCATCTCAGGTAGACTATCACAGTGCTGTCCCAAATTATTGGTTCCACAGAATCCCTGCCTCATGCAACACAGGTCAATATTTGCAGACTTGTGTGCCATAGTTAGGCATATAAATAAAACTGAGCTGATCTTCAGAGTTACAAAGGGGTAGCCATGTTAGTATAGTGCAGCAAAGCAAACAAAGAGTCTGGTTGCACTTTTAAAGACTAACAGGTTTATTTATCGCATGCATTTTCTTGAGAAAAATCCCACTTTGCCAGATGCTTTGAAGATGGGGAACTTACAGAATGGGAGGAAATAAATGCAGGGAAGGGTAAGTCATAGGATCAGGTCCCACAGTAACAGAAAATCAAAACAATTGTTAAGATTCAGATACTGGGAAACAGCACAGAGGAGAGTAAGGTCAAATCACGTGTTGTAATGGTAAAAGAATCCATATTCCTGATTTAATCCTGCTTTCATGCTGTCAAATTTGCATATGAATTCCATTTCTGCAGTTTCTCTTCGACATTTTGATGTGTCACCCATTTGCTTGAGCACAGCTATTAACAAATTGTCAGTGCAGCGAGCAGGGAGATTTCACTGCTTCCAAAGAAAAGGCATGCTCCCTTATCAGGTTTGGCATCTCACTCAGATTGTGTCTGTCCTGAAGCTAACTAGAGGCAAAAATTAACCAAGAAATTTGGGGAGAGTTTTTTAGTGGAGCATGCTTCAGCAGAGAAGTAGGGATCACAACCTCCAGAGCTTGTGCCCAGTCCATCGAGGGAACCCCCTGAAAGATCTCTGTCATTGCCACTGTCAACCACCCTGGAGCTGTATGCAGCCACATGGGATGTCCTTATCTTCTCAGTACCGGTATCCCTGTCAGTGCAGAAATAAAAGTAGCTATCTCATTACTCTTGGTCTTCATTATGTGTCATAGACTGTGAGCATGCGTGCTGTGAGCACAGCTGTCAGAGAGCTTTTCCCTAAGTGGTACTTAGCAGGGTGATGTGAGCACCCTCTATTGTCACACAGAAAGATAGGTAACCATTTTTGCCTCTAATACTTGGCATTTTTTGTTTCTAATGCCTGATCCTGCTAGGAGTGCAGGGGACTGGACTTGATGACCTCTCACAGTCCCTTCCAATATCTGTGATTGTATGTCTATTCCACTGTAGGTGACTCACAAAGAGACAAACATGGAGGCAGACTTGAAGTCTATCTTGTATGAAGAAACTGAGGTGGGGAAGGGCTCTTGGCGTGGCTGAACCCTCTCCTACCAGTATGCAGAGACCTGTGACAATAGAGGGCTCTCAAGCCACCCTGATGGGTACCACTGAGGGGGAAGATTCTCCAGCTACGTTCAAGCCACAAACACACCTACGGTGGAACAGACTTATACAATACACCATGAAGAACAATTGTTGCAGAAAAGCTTCTGCACTGTTTATTCATGAACAATGAATTTGAGAAGATGTACCTGCTGGTTTTCAAGTCAAGCGTACCCAGGTGGGTTGTAACCTGTAGTCATATGCTGTAATGTGCTCCCTCATGATTTAATGGCTTTAGAATCTTCTCCTTTGAAAAACAATTTGAAAACAATGGTTTAGCTTCACCATCCTGTTTCACTAATCTACAACTAGAGTAACACCACTGAGTGCAATTAACTTACATTGCCAGATACCGGAGTGATGGAATGGTGTATCTGGCCTAATAATACTAAGAAGCTTTGGAAAGCAGTACAATTCTAATGCAAGAACATAGGCTTGCTTTTTTCCAGTAAGGTCCTCTAGTGACTGGTTTGAGTCAGTTGATGGAATGAATTCTTGGAAAGGAAAAGAGTGTGATTTGCAGCAGGAGTGGGAATCAGTAGCCTAAAAAGCAAAAAAAATGGGGCCAGAGAGTAAATTGCTGCATCTTCCTTGATTTCAGTAGACTTATACCAGCTGAGGATTTGGTGTAATATGTTTTTAGTCAATGTACTGAATTCCTGTTTAACCATAAATTGCTGGATTTAAAGAAAAATTTCAAGTCACCTTTCAGAGTGCAAACTTCTAAAACGCTATTGCTGTTGTGGGGATACCAGCAGACTGGGGATGTGCAATTACCCACTCCTGTTGTGCTCAGGGAATGCTGGGTGATCTAAAGGAAAACTCTGTTTTACTGAGGCAACCTCAAGTCTGCTATTTTGACTTTTAGCTATTCTAAATAGGCCAGTAGTATTAACTTGATGTATATGGGTTCTGTTTATATTTCTTATAATTTTATTTTTGTACCATAATCTATTTTTACTTTATCATGTGGTGTTTCTTTAACTACTTATATTCTTTTCAGTGATTATTTTTTCGGATAATGTGAAATGTATTTGCAGACTTCCAGTGGGAAGTGTTTTTAGGTCAGTGACTAATTTTCCTAGGCCCATATTACAAGCTCTGGTGATTTACACTGGCTCTATTTATAGTGAAAAGATGGTTACTTTGATATATTTTATTTTTTAGCTTTCTTCTTTCAGTTGATAATTGACTTCTGCCTGCTCACTCAGACAAGTGATGTTGTAGGTAGGAGTTCGTAAGTCACAGAAACTTCAAAGTGATTTGTTCCTTCATTACAGTAATTTCTATCAGGCATTTCACGACAGGCATAGAACATGCATCAAAGAACTCTGCTATGGATACCTTAAAATACTATATGAATAATCTATCTTGTTTACTTATTTGGCCCCCATTTTTGTAATAGCTATGTACCTCACAGTTTCTGATGTATTTATGTTCACACCATCCCTGTGAGATAGGAAAGTGCTATTATCTCTACTTTACAGAAAGAGAGAAAAGGTACAGAGAGGCTAAAAGATTCACCCAAAGTCTGTGATGGAGCAGGAAACTGAAACCAAGTTCCCAAGTCCCAGACTAGTACTCTAATCACTGGACCATCTTTCTTAAGCAAAAAATAAAGAAATGCTTTGTCCCAGAGAGCTCACAGTCTAAGACACTACAGGTGGGTAAAACAGATAAAGAGCTGTGAGGGAATATAGTTAAATGTTCCCTCAAGAGATTTATCGTATCTTTGATACTGCAGCATGTTCAACAGCAACTGTAGTGACAATGAGAAGGGGCCTGTGGTTAAAAGAGTTCTGGGTAAGCTCAGGATGTGCAAAATAAACTGGAATATCTGCCGATTGTGGGACTAGAAATGAAATTCTGGAGAAAATCAGGGATTCCAGATTTACTCTGTGTTTGCCAGGGCTGTATCAATCTTCATACAGGAAATACGCACCTTCTTATTACCAGATGGCAGAATAGGTTACTCACTCTCTTAACTGATAGAAGACAGCTTTTCAGAAGTTATCCCTCCTTTCTGCTGGCAATAGAAATGGAAATCTGATGCAACTGTGACATCAGCCTTCAGTACAGCAGCATTATTTCTCCCGGGAGTTGCCATCTGAATGTTGTAAACTTATGCCTCTCTTGTCTTTTTTCCAATTGACATGGAATCAGCTTTCAAAATCATTGAGAGAGATTATTCTATTCACTTCGACTTCAGACCACGCTACATTCACAAGACATCATTAGTGGACAAAGTCCCTTTTCATACAGGAGCAGGGGAAGAAAGGCTGTGGAGTTAGAGGAAGGGACTTTTACTCCTGAGATTTTTCTAGTGTTCAAGAGAGCAGTGGGACTCTGACCCTTTCTGGATCTGAGGAATTTCAACAAATTCATTTTAAGATTTACACTCAGAATGGTAATAACCTTGCCTTCCACTATCCATTCCTTAAATTCCCAAGACTGACTTTGTGACCTCTGAGATCAATGTGTCCATCAGACCAACACACAAGAAATACATGAGTTTTTGTATTACCAGTACAATCAGGTATCTCTACAGCTTCAAGTATTTTCAAGCAGTGCCTCACAATTGTAGCCTCTTTCCTAATAGAAGGAAAAAGGTTCATATATAGACACTCCACCAGTAAAAGTTTGGTCATTCTAGGAGATTCAAGCAGCCCTGCTTCCAACCTACTAACTTTTTCAATCTATTGGGTTGAAAATAAACTGAGAAGTCAATTTTCACCCCAAAATAGGTGATAATACTCACTGGAACTTTGATCAATTGAAAATAAGTCTGGCACCACCAGTTTCACAAAAGAAATCTAGGGCTGATTTGTATAATTAAAATAACTTGAATTGATTCAGTGGACAGTCTTAGTCTGTTCATGGGACTTCTGTATTGCACAGCAATCACACATCTTTAACAATTCATCCATTGTTCATAATGCAACCTCTGCAGTTGTGGTTGATATGGATATCAAAGTCACCATTTGCCAGGAGGCCTTGAAAACCCTGATGTAGTGGACTCAGCCCAGGCACACATACATATAGAAATGTACTTTCCAGTTGCTCAAGGAGCTCTGTGGCACATGGGCTATGTCTATATTAGCAAATTAGTTTGAATTAAGGAACCTTAATTCGAACTAATTTGAACCCTGTCTACACTAGGCTTTGCCTAGTTCGAACTAAAAAAACACGCTTAGTTCGAACGAACTTTTAAACTACTTATTTCGGACTAATCAAGTCTGAACTAAGATTTTAGGTGTAGACAATAGCCTCAAAGACTAAAAAAATTATTTATTGCATGAGCTTTTGTGGGAGAAAATCAGAAGCAGCATTGCCAGCAGATTGAGGGATGGGATCATTCCCCTCTATTCAGCACTGGTGAGGCTGGGATCATTCCCCTTTATTCGGCACTGGTGAGGCCGCATCTGGAATACTGTGTCCAGTTTTGGGCTCCCCACTACAAAAAGGACGCGGACAAATTAGAAAGAGTCCAGCGCAGGGCAACAAAAATGATCAAGGGGCTGGAGCACAAGACCTATGAAGAAAGACTGAAGGAACTAGGCTTATTTAGCCTGCAGAAGAGAAGACTGAGGGGGGATTTGATAGCAACCTTCAACTACCTGAAGGGATGCTCCAAGGAGGATGGAGCTCAGCTGTTCTCAGTAGTAACAGAGGATAGAACAAAGAACAATGGTTTCAAGTTGCAGCTGGGGAGGTTGAGGCTGGATATTAGGAAAAACTTTCCTACTAGGAGGGTGGTAAAGCATTGGAATGGGCTACCTAGGTAGGTGGTGGAATCTCCATCTTTGGAGGTGTTTAAGGCCCGGCTGCATAAAACTCTAGCTGGAATAATTTAGTGGGAGTGGTCCTGCTTTTTTTGGCAGGGGGTTGGACTAGATGACCTCATGAGGTCCCTTCCAACCCTATGATTCTATGAAATCCCACTTCGTCAGATGCTTTGAAGTGGGATTTTCTCCCATGAAGGCTCATGCATTAAATAAATTTGTTAATCTTTAAGTGCCACAGGGAAACAATCAACTGAATTCCAGCATACCCAAGAGATCAGATTGTTCCCCTCCAAGAGTGTTCATAGCCCTGTTGGCCTGTCTTCTGGCATTTTAATGCTTACTCATTCTTTGTTTGTTTCTTCCTGGTGCTCTGGCAGGTCACAGCAGTCTCTGATGGCAGACTCGCCCCACACAGAGTTGTAGTTTGTGGTTACTTCCTAGTTCAGGGGTTGATCAATAAATCACTGGATTCTGCCTTAGTCCAGTCTCAACATCTAATGAAGTGGGTTATACTCCACAAAAGCTTATGCCTTAATAAATTTGTTGGTTTTTATAAGTGCCAGACTCCGCATTTGTTCTGTTGAAATAGAACAGATGTGGCGAAACTGCAGCTCTTGACTGAAAAAGAGTGGCTTGTGGAAGAACGTCAGCAAATCAATTTAATAGGTAAAAGTATATGGCTATATGCCTCAGTGCGGCTCTTGAAGGTTTAATAATTAACTTGTGTGGCTCTTGAGTTCCATAAATTTGGCCACCCCTGAAATAGACTAATCCAGCTTTACCCTCCTGAAACTTGTCTGCTATGCTTGTCTGTGTACCACTGCAGTGGCTCTGCTATGGCACATCAGAGGTTAAAAGGGGTGTGTAGGCAGCAGCCAATCAGGGACAGGCTGCTGGTATGAAAAGGGAGTGCGGCAGAGCTAGGCTCAGTCTCCTATGGGAGCTGCAGGGATAAGGTACCTGTCCTGGCAGGCTGGCTGAGGGCGCCAGCATCTCGGAGAGCTCCAAGTGGGAGCAGGCGCTTGGAGCTGACCTGAGCCGCGGAACCCAGGAGAGCAGACTGCAGCAGTGGCTGGAGCAGCGGTCCAGGGCAAGGAGCTGACAAAGGCTGGACTCCAGAGGTGAGGGACTGTGTGACTGCAACTTCCAGGGAGTCGATATGGACTGTGGAGAGACTGGACGGAGACGGAGGCCTCAGTGGAGGCACTTAGGGTCCCTGGGGTTCGGCCTGGAGAGGTGGGTGGGCCCAGGCCCCTCCCTGCTCCCCCAGCATGCCAGGAGTGGCACAGGTTTGTAGGCCATTGACTGTTTTAACTAGTGGCTAGAACCTGGGCGAGCTAGATGGTACCCTGGAAAGGGTGGACTGTTGGGCTTAGCTCTGGAGGTCTGAGGTCCCAGGACTGGACTTGGGAGCAGAATGGTTGTGGCAAGAAGTGGAGATCAGACTGTCTGGAGGGGACCACTTGGGCATTCCCCAGTAACACCATTAGGAGGTGCCCTTCAGGTGGGTTGAGTGCTGCCAACTGCTTACAAATTGTTACTTGCTTTGGAGGAGACCATTAAGAACAATTTCTCCATGAAAAAAAGGGACCTTTTCTTTCTGTGAGGATGTCATGCTTGTAGGACAAATTTGTGAATAAAAATGGGTTTATATTTAGACGTACGTAAAGCTTTTATTAAAGAGCAAGCTTGATTTTTTTTTTTTTTTTTGGTCTTTACATGCCATTTTCCCCAGGGGTGATTCACATGAGAAGAATTTATAATTGGCTTTACAGAAGTTACTCAGATTTTGATAGCTAATGTAAAGTGCACTGCAGGCCACATTTTGTAAATGTGTTCAGTAGCATATGAGCATTCTTCAACTAAACTCTTTGATATCACTTATTCCCAGGGCCATAACTAAGGTGGGGTGAATGAGGCAAAGCTCCAGGCGCCGAATTTTAAAGGGTGCCACCGGATCCTACAAGGGCCTAAAGAGGAATGTGCCTTCAGCAAAGGCACATTCCTCCTGGAGCCAGGCGGGGGCTGGGGGAGTTTCTCCCACTCTAACCCTGAATGGGGGAGGAGGGCCCGCTGGCAGAGACTGGTGGCCCATCAGGATTGTCAGAACGATATTTGTGGCTCTCAAACCAAAAAGTTTGGGAACCACTGCTTTACAGTGTGATACAATAAATCAGAAAAGAAATGCAACTTCTTAAGAATAAACCCAAATAGTTGAATGATCAGATTAAATTTCTGATCATCATATTGATCTTTTTTTATATAATAACTCCCCATAAAAATGACATTTTTTAACATTTTTTTCAGTGAACTTATTTTCTAAACTTTATTTAACATACATGGAAAATCTATATTTAAATGTGCAGTTAGGAACACAATACAGTACTTTTGTTAGTTCAAGGACTGCAGAAATTATCTATAAATGGATCATGTCAAATATTCCTCCTATGATTGAAATTGGGTGGCGATCCAATTGTCTTGCCTTAGTTAAGAGCTCAGAAGAATTTGAATTTTAAACTTTGCCATGACAATGTCCAGAAACGGGGAAGCATTTATGATCTTATCTAATATCAGTATTTTGAAAGTAGAATAATTTGTACAAGATTTATCATGTCAGGTACTGTTAAAAGTTATAGTTTGCTAAATATGATCACATTTTTAGGTGTATATGTCATATTTGTATTGGAAGTTTTGGCTATGTTTGGTATAACTGTCTGTCAGCTTGCCCTGCTTCTGGGTGACATCCCAGACAATTTGGCAGCAGTACTAAGCCTTCCTAATGGCCCATTAAGGGAACTCACAGGTACAATGAGCTCCAGGAGAGAAGCCAGGGCTACACTTTCATAAATCACCAGCACTTGACCAGATGAGCCTGGACTCCAAGTGTCTGTAAATTTCCATAAGCTTCATAGCAAAGGAACATAAAGGGCAGCTGCTCCAGTGTCTTCCATGTTAGTCATTTGGGTGCAATGCAGGGGTGGAAGCTGTATGCTGGAAAGTTCCAAGGAGGTAATCATGTTAGTCTAGTTCAGCAAAATTAACAAGGAGTCTTGTGGCACTTTTAAAGATTAACAAATTTATTTATTGCATGAGATTTCATGGGAGAAAAGAGTGAAGCAGGGGTGTCGCTGGGGTGAAGAGGGACCCGGGGCATGGGCCCAGCCCCCGCCCCCAGAGGGCAGGCCCCTCCCCCAGCCAGAAGGCCACACCCTCTGGCCCAGGATAGGAGCAGGGGGAGGCCGCGGCACGGCCGGTAGCTAGGCCACGGTGCAGCACGGCGCAGCCCAGCCTGGCCTGAAGTGGCTGCTGGAGGCCGGGCCCACGGCTGCAGCCCTGGATCCCAGGCTGGGGACGGGACTGCTGCGGCAGGCCCTGGAACCCCAGCGGGGGACGGGGCCGCTGCAGCCGCGGGCGGCCAGCCGGGCCCCGGATCTCTGGCGGGGATCCAGGGCCTGGCCACTGGTGGCTGCGACAACCCCGTCCCCAGCCGGGGATCCGGGGCTGCGGCCACGGGCCCAGCCTCCAGCAGCCGCTTCGGGCCGAGCCAGGCTGCACCACGCTGCGGCCTAGCTGCCGGCGGCAGTGTAGCCTCCCCCTGGCTCTATCCCTGGCCAGGGGGCAGGGCCTGCTGGGCGGCCAGCTAGGCCCTGGATCCCTGGTGTAGATGCGGCTGCCGCGGCCCGCCAGGGATCAGGCCCCAGATCCCCAGCCAAATTGGGCCGGAGATCTGGGGCACTAGCGTTGGGACCCGGGGCACATGCCCCGGGGTGCCCAACGCCAGCGATGCCACTGGAGTGAAGTGGGATTTTCTCCCATGAAAGCTCATGCAATAAGTAAATTTGTTAGTCTTTAAGTCTGTCTACATTAGCAAATTAGTTTGGGCTAAGCAAGCTTAATGCAAACTAATTTTAACCATGTCCACGCTAGGCTTTGCCTAGTTCGAACTAAAAATTTAGTTTGAACTAACAGTTAGTTCAAACTTATTAGTTTGAACTAACCCAATGGAGATGTGTTAGTTCAAACTAAACGTGGTTTGGCCTTCTTCCTCCCAGGGTGCACGGCACCAGGAGGGAAGTGCCTTCCCTGCCAACACCCCTTCCCACCCTCTGAGGCATACCCAGCCAGGACAGCCTGGTGTGTGCACCCTGGGTAGCCATGTCCAGAGGTTCGAGTAAGCAGGAATGTGCCAGAACGGCATTCCAGAATCCACTATTTTTAGGGGCTCAGCATTCCAGGGCACCTAAGAATAGAAAATGGAGCCAGAATGCTGTGTACTGGGGCTCATCATTTAAAAAGAGTGGGCACCAGAATGCAGCACTCCAACTCCATTTGCTATTTTTAGGGCCTCCCAAAAGCTGAGTTTTTAAAAATAGCTGTTCTGGCACATTCTGGGAGGGCAGGCTGAGGCTCTGGCCTGAGCCTGCTCTGACATGCATGAGCAGGGTGGGGGTGCCTGGTAGTGGGCCCAGCCCTCAGCACTCCTTGCTGAGGCAGTGTTTCTTGAGCGTGCCTTGGATGCTGACCATTCGCCACCAGGGCTGTAACTATGGCGGGGAGGAAGGGGCACAGCTGCGGGCGGCCCAAAGTGGCTCAATAGAGCTGCGCTATTAAAGGGGGTGTAATGATCTTGAGGGTTCATTAAAGATGATACTACAGAATGAGTAAGGAATAGAACTTTAATCATACAGACAGGTATCCAGGTGTGTACCTGGGAGCAGCCATATTAAATCTTCTCTGGGGCATGTCTCCCAATTTACACAACAATGGCCCATGCTAGTGTAAGCGGGGGGATGGACCCGCTCTTGTGGGGAACTTCCCAGACTTTGTATACCACCCTGGTGAAGGTGGGTAGCAAAAGGATCTGAGTCCCTGCTCCCACTTCCTTTACCCCAAGGCCTGCCTGACCTCAAAGGCTCACCTCCCAATCTCCTGTTTGGAGGAGTCTCTGTAACCCCGACAAGGCTGGGCCCCAGGATTCCTGGGGGCTTGACCTCCACTCTTATCGTGGTCTCTCAGGACAGGGCTAGGGTGTCCCCACTCCGGGGTGCTGACCACACTGACCACTTTTCTGGCCCACCAGTTACTATATACACTATATACAATTTATTTAAGCATACAGAAATAAAAAGAATAACCCAATAAGAAAATAGAAAAAAAGTGGAAAAAGGTGAACAATAAACCCCCAGCACCGCTGCCTGGTGTGGGAGCACTACAAACAGAGTCTCTGGGGCCTGAGGAACAGTCTCACAGTCTGTCCTCCATGTTGTAAGCCCTCTGCCCAGGCCTGGCTGCGACTGGATGATCCAGGGGGCCAGATGCAGGCTCCAGCTGTGGCCACACATCCCCAAGCTCCAGGGGCAGGGCCCTTCTTCCCAGCGTCAGCCCCCCTTCCTGGGTCCTCTGGCTCCCAGCTGCTGGCTGCTTAGTGCTTCCTCCTTAGCAGTTTCAGCTCAGGGGCGGGGGAGCACTTTCAACCAATCAGGCCATCCTGGGACACTTGCCTCTCCCACTGGCCCTGGGGCTGGCTGTTTCAGAGCCCTGCTTCCAGGCGGGAGTGGCCAATCAAAAGGCCCATTCACTCTCAGTAAGGGGCTATCAGTCCCCTTACACTAGGGAGTCTCTAAATTCACAACATTCTACAAGCATATCACTACATCTTCCCCCCTAAGGAAAAGAAGTAAACAGTTAGATACATATAAAAGCTAGCTAATAATACATGCACTAACATCTAACAACACATAACAGCTATCTAAAAAAAAAAAAACAAACATGCAGAAGGACAGTCCCATAAACTCAGAATCTGAACTCTGAACTACCCAGAGAGGAGAGGTTACTAGCACATCACTCTCAAGTGAGTCTTTACCACCCACTTCCCTTACATATCCTAGCAAGTCTCTGAGTCCTTCGTTCAGGTCTGAATTGTCTTGTTCTCTGATGGTTTCATTACCATGTGTTGAAGATATCGGATCAGTCAGGGGAGGCATGCCAGAATCTACCTCAACTTCCATAGTGTTGGAACTTTCTGGAATAAGTCGTAGATCCCGTCGATTATGTCGAAATGTGTCCCCTTGATCTGTGTGGACCACGTAAGACCGTGGATGCAGCTGTTTTTTAATAGTACCTCTTTGTCCCCAGGTATTAGAAGAGTGATTCCTCAGGCACACTCTATCACCTGGATTAAGGGATGGAAGATCACGAGCCCTTCTATCAAAATAATATTTCTGCTTCCACTTCTGGTTTTCTTTCATCTTGCGAATGTTAGCATTGTTCTTAGATTGCAGCAATAGGTAAGTTAGATCTGATCCTTCTTCCCATTAACAGCTGAGCTGGAGAAAAGCCATTCTCCAGGGGTGTACTTCGGTAGACCAGCAATGCTGTATACAGATCACCTCCACTTTCAAAAGTCTTTTTCATCAGGTTCTTTACCGTCTGTATAGACCTTTCCAGCAGTCCGTTTGATTGGGGATAATTGGGACTGGAGGTTTCATGATGAAAATCCCAATCTAAGGCAAACTGCCTGAATTCTGCACTTGAAAATTGTGGCCCATTGTCGCTGAAGACCTCGTCAGGAATTCCATGTCTGGAGAAAATTCCTTTCATGCCAGTGATCACTGAATTACTATTAATACTGTTCAGTGTTCAAATTTCTGGATATAAGGAGTAATAATCAGTGACTATTAAGTAATCCTTGGAACGCCAGGTAAATAAATCCACACCTACCTTCTCATAAGGTCTCTGTGGAACAGGATGGGGTCTCAGTATCTCTGCCTGTTGGCATGGCCTGTATTTCAAGCATGAAAAGCAGTTTTTTACCACATTGGAAATGTTGTGATTGATCCACGGCCAATACATGACCTCTTGTGCTCGTTCTTTGCACTTCTCAATTCCTAAGTGACCTTCATGAATCTTCTGTAACATTTCTTTTCGGAGGCTCCGTGGTATTACAACCTTACCACCTTTGAAAATCACCCCATCTACCACAGTCAGCTCATGCCTGCAGTTCTAATAGTCTCTTATACTTAGAGAGCAACTCCTTATTATTTCAGGCCATCCTTTAATTATCACTTCTTTGAGGAGTCCCAACGATTCATCTTTCTCAGTCTCTTCTCTTATGCATTGCAGTCTTCTGTTAGTTATGGGATTTGCACTCACAATCATATCTACATAGGCTTGCACTTCTGTTTCCAATGTCTTCTCGGGTACCATAGGCGGTACTGCTCTGGAAAGTGCATCTGCAGTGAACATAAATTTGCCTTGTGTGTAGGTCACCAGTAAATTGTATTTCTGCAATTTGATCATCATTCTTTGAATCCTTAAGGTACAGTCATTTAGTGGTTTGTTAAATAATGCAATCAAGGGCTTGTGATCTGTTTCAACTTCCACTCTCTGTCCGTAAATATACTGATTGAATCTCTCACAGGCGAACAAGATTCCTAAAAGCTCCTTCTCAATCTGTGCATATCTAGTCTCTGCATCAGTCAGTGATTTGGATGCATATGCCACAGGTTACCAGCAATCTTCATGTTTTTGTAAAATCACGGCACCCAACCCTGACTGTGATACATCTGCTGAAATTTTAATGGGCTTCTCTGGAGCAAAAAATTTCAATACTGGTTCCTGTATCAAGTCTTGTTTTAAACTTCTCCATGATTCCTCCTGTGCAGCATCCCAGCACCATTCATTTTTGTCCTGTAGGAGTTGTCTCAATGGTGCTGACTTGGCAGGAAGACTGGGTATAAATTTTCCAGGATAGTTAACCATTCCCAGGAACCGTTGGACATCTTTCTTTGACTGGGGACATGGCATCATTTCAATGGCTGAAATCTTTCTCTTATCCGGTTTTACACCTTCATGAGAAACAATGTCCCCTATAAAAGTCAGTTCTCTAACTCCTAACACACATTTGTCCTTATTTAGTTTGAGGTTTGTGGCTCTAGTTGCATCTAACACTTGCCGAAGCCGACGATCATGCTCCTCTTTTGTAGAGCCCCAGATAATGATGTCATCCATGGAGGTGTCCACACCACTAATATGTTCATAGATCATGTGTGCAGTTTCGTGATACACCTCTGGTGCTGAAGCTATGCCGAAGGGTAAGTGTAAAAATCTATATCTTCCGAAAAGAGTATTAAATGTGCATAATTTTGAGCTTTCCTCTGTTAATTTTAGCTGCCAAAATCCAGAGGATGCATCCAATTTACTGAAGTATTGAGCATTTGCAAACTGAGCCATAATCTCTTCTCTAGTTCATAGTTTGAAATGTTCTCTTTGTATAGCTTTGTTGAGGTCTCTGGGATCTAAGCATATACGTAGCTGGCCATTACTTTTTTGCACTATAACTAGGGAGCTCACCCATTCCGTTGGCTCCTCTATTTTTTGTATTACTTTCATTGCTTCCATCCTTTCAAGCTCAGCCTTGAGTTTATCACGGAGTGCAAATGGCACCTTTCTACATGGATGAATGACTGGAGGGATCTGCTTGTTTATGCGGATTGTATGTTCACCTTGCAAGCAACCCAATCTCTGAAACAGGTCCTGATATTCTTCAAGGAGTGCCTCATAGCCAGATGCAGGCCTGTCTTGTAGTGAGAACACCCTTTTTACCAGATTCAGTTTCTCACAGGCGGCCAAGCCCAAAATTGGTGTCACCTCCTGTGGCACTACAATGAAAGGCAGCCTGTATATAGCATTCTTATGGTTAACACTAGCAAAGCAGCGTCCCTGCACAGGTATATTTGTTCCAGAATACCCAGTTACTTTTATGTTTGTTGGTCCCAGCTTGGGTCTTATTCTCAGTCTCTCATAATCTCGTGTAGACAGAATGTTAACCTGAGCTCCTGTGTCTAGTTTCAGAGGAATGATTGTTCCGTTCATTGACAGAGGCAGTATCCAATCCCTCTCACTAGGTTTGCTTGATCCCAGTACATCTACAAAGCACTCCTCAGTCTCACTGTCAGTAACTAAATGCACTTGATTTTTGCGCCTTTGGGATCTGCAGCAGTTTGCAAAATGATTAAGTTTCCCACAGTTATGACAGAGTTTCCCATAGGCAAAACACTGTTTGGGACCATGCCGTGGTCCACACTTGCCACAAGACCGTCTGGACTCAGTCTCTCTGATAGCAGAGTTTGGTTCCACATTGTGATTTGAACCATTCTGGCTACATGCTGTTTGTCTAAGTGCATGCACTGTCCCTTCTGGTGAATTTAGCTCTTTTACTTGTGTTTTTACCATTTCAGTGGCCCTACATATTTGAAGGGTTTCATTCAAAGAGATTTCGCCTCTCTGAGCAGTCTTTCTCTTAATCCATTGTTTGTAATGCCACAAATGAGTCTATCTTTGATCAGAGACTCTGCCAAGCCACCAAAGTTACAGCTTTTACTGTTTCCTTAATTCTGTAACATATTGGTCTATGGTATTATCCGTTTTTTGCATGCATGTAAAAAATCTATGCCTCTCAAAAGTCACATTCATTTTTGGCAAGCAATATTCCTCAAACTTAGTCAGTATAGTGTTTAAATTCATGCTTTCACCATCTTGAAATTCAAAGGTATTATATACATCCAGTGCCGCCTCCTCAACAACATGTAAAAATATAGATTTCTGGTTTTCATCTTCTGTGCTCCAATGGCAGACAGATACAACAGAAATCGCTGCTTAAACTTTAGCTGGTTTTCTGCAACATTACCAGACATTTGGAGAGGTGAAGGAGCCTGTAAAACATCCATTGTTAGAGCTTACACTTACTTGCTGAAGGCTTTCTTTGTTTTCAGAGATCCCTGATGTTTTGCTGTTTTCAGGTGCAAATGCAGGAATTTTCCTCCAAGTCTTTTTAGTTTCCAAACTCATTCACCATCTTCTGACGCCATGTAATGATCTTGAGGGTTCATTAAAGATGATACTACAGAATGAGTAAGGAATAGAACTTTAATCATACAGACAGGTATCCCGGTGTGTACCTGGGAGCAGCCATGTTAAATCTTCTCTGGGGCACGTCTCCCAATTTACACAACAATGGCCCATGCTAGGGAGTCTCTAAATTCACAACCTTCTACAAGCATATCACTACAGGGGGGGCTTTGCAGTGCCAGCTTTGAGCACCGCTAATGGGAAGGGGCGCGTTCGGACAGCAAAACGCCACGTTATGGCTCTGCTTGCCACTGGGCTCGCTGCATCTGGGGTACAGCACTAGGCTGCTCAACCTGCCCTATGAGACGTTTGGCTTTGGCCACCCAGACATGGTGGACCTTTTCTACCCCTTCCTGCCCCCCACCCCCGAAGTTCACAGAGGTTGTTTGTCACGCAGCAGGCACTGACAAAATTGGGGATGATGCAGTTAGCGAGCTGCTGGCGCATCAGAAGGGTCCTCCATTCTGCCTGGAAGTGATGGAGCACGGAGGGCACCATCGTGAGTGTGGCAGCTTGCAGGGCCAGCATGGTGGTGGTGCTGCTGCCTGCCTCCACGTTGTCAGGGTCAGGGAAGAGTGTGCTTGAGGTGATGAGCAGGGCCATCCGGGGGGGGGGGGCACAGGGGCAACTTGCACCAGGCCCCCACCAAGGAGGGGGCCCCCTGCCTCAGGTTCTGACTCTCTTATAGGTCCCAGGGAACGTTGGGGCTGGGTAAACCAAGAGGGGCTTGGTAATTCGGAAGGTGGCCAGAGTGAGCTGAGATAGGAGGAGACCGTGGGGTGGGCAGAGGTGGTATGAGTTGTATTTATGGAACTGTGGGGAGTGGGCTTCTTCACATCAAATCTTCCCTGAAGGGCCTGGTGATGAGAGCACTGGGCAGTGTGTAGCAGGCGCTCGGCACCCCCCTGGCGCCTTGTGTGACCTGAGTATTGTCTGTGAGCTCCTCGTTCTGCCTCTTGCCAGCCACAGTGGGCACAGGGCTAAGGTCCCTTCCTCTTTTTCTGGGATGGGCCTTCTTGAGTGCCATGTTGCCACACTTCCCATGCTGCATACCTGCTAAGCTGAGCTAGCAAGTCCCTGTGCATGGACTTGCTAGCAACTTAGGTTTCTGATGGGGACATGCAAATTCAAACTAGGTAAGTTCAAATTAAGCAAAATTAGGTTGAACTAATTAATTCAAACTAACTAGTTCAGACTAGCAATTTTAGGTGTAGACATAACCTAAGAGTGCTGTAGGACTCCTTGTTTGTTTCGTATGCTGCAAGTTTCTGTTCCAGCCAGTTTTCTTTCCTGCTTTACATTTCAAACCTGGAAAACTTAATCCATATCAAAAGATACGGTTGCTACTAGTCTATTAGCTATAAATCAGAGGTGGCCAAACTTATGGAACTCGAGAGTCACACAGTTGGTTATTAAACCTTCAAGAGCCTCACTGAAGCATATAGGCATATACTTTTACCTACTCCAAAATTACTAAGTTTAAAATTCATTGCACGCCTTAATTTTATTCTAAAAAGAGGGCAAATATTGATCTTATTAATGTCAGATTCTAATAATTAGTTAGGGTTACCATGAAATCTAGACCCATACAGTAAAAACTTAGTTGTCGCTCGATATGGAAGTCTGCAGGATAGTGGTGAGTTCTTTAAAATCCCAGCCATGCGACTGCTTCTCCCTGCCACCCCTGACTATGTGACCAGTTCTCCCCGCCGTCCCCAACCTGCTCCCAAACTCCCAGGCCCTGATGCTGGCTCCCCCGCCCCCCCCCCCCCTTCCTAGGGCCCACTTATCTGGCTGCTTGCTCCTGAGCCACAGCTTGGCCATGCCTGATCTATCTAATCTATCTACATAACTTCTGTCTCCCATGGTACTTATTTCACAGCCTAAAATGGTCTCATTAAATGCTGTGTTCCAGATTCTTATACACCAATAGTGGCACTTGTAATCAAGACTTCTTATTTTAAGCAGTACAATGATCCACCTCAGGCTGTCGCAGACATTTACAGGTATTCATGGATATTTGAGGGCGATCTGAGACACCAGACTTAATGAATCCTGATGGTCTCATCTTCACAATTTGATAATAATACTCCTTTCTTAAGCCCAATTTTTTCCTGTGGAATTTAAGAAATTTGGTCATGCAGGAGTAGGTGCTGTCTAAGCCCAGTCAGCTCCATGCAGGCCAGTTTTCAGAGGCCTGGGCCTAATGTTTATGGTTGTTCTGCAGTAGGCAGCTTGAAGCTGGTCAGGGAAGACAGACATTCATGCTAGTCTTTGATCAAATGAAGCACACAACAGATCTTCCTTTGAACTCAATGGCACTTAAGCAAGTTAATAATGGTACAGGGAGCAGCTCTTAGTTTACTGTACCAAGATCAATCAAATAATAAGATTACATCTGCATCACACATTTGATGTTGCTGAAATAAAGTCATTATAACTGAACATCCAAGAATATCTTCTTGACTTTTATTTTACAGGGGTATTTGGCTCAGCTCTTGTGTAGCGCCAGCATGAGTCCATTATCCTGTGGAAATGTTCTGTTCCTTTCAGATTATCTTTTAAATACATAATGTGGCACCTGCCTCTTTTCTCAACAGAGTGACAGTTGAGTGTGCTTTTAAGGTGAAACCAAGAAGAATACAAGTCAAGACATAACTGAGAAAACAAGTAATAATACAGGAAAAGGCAGAATCACATTACTTTGTTCAATCTCATTATACTTTTTAGAAGACTGCTTTTTAATGTTTGGTTTAAAAACATAATAATGTTTTAGTTGTTTTAAAATTCAGCTCCAGTAACAACTTCTGGTTTTTCTTTTGTCTTCCCTTTTATCTGAGTATGAATTTTGTATTCAGTTCTAATAGACGAAAGAGGAGATAGAAACCAAATTTTTGAACATGGATGCTTAAAATTAGGTGCCTAACTCCAGATTTACAGAGCCAAATAAAACAAGATCTATTTTTAAAAGGTTGAGATACTCACTGAATGTTTTGAATCCAGCGCATTGCATTTAATGGAATATCTCCTGCAGCAGACTTTGGATTTACTAAGTGCCAAGAGAAACAGATTGTCCAAAGTGAGTACACTCTGCTAGTTACTAGCATGTATGGTTAGATGTATATCTGTGAAATAGTTCTGTTTTGTTTATTTAGATGCATATTTATATGACACTCATCACCATTTTATGAGTGCCTGTTTTCAGCCAAAATTTCTCAGTGTTATAGAACAAAACACATACAATACGTGAGGTTCTACAAAGAACATAGTGTTCTAAGAATGAAATGTAATAAATACTGTAAGGCTACGTTCACACACGGGGGGTTATTTCGATACAAGTTGTTTTGAAACAACTTGTATCGAAATAAGGCGTTATTTCGAAATAAGTTAATTCGAATTAACAGTTTGTTAATTCGAATTAAGGAAAAAAGCTCAAAGCGAAATAGTAGGTTCAGACAACAGTTATTTTGAAACGAGTCACTGTTGTTTCGAAACAACATGTTCAGACGGCTTCTGATTCCCCACTCTGGTCATCACCAAGCATAACAAAATAGAAACAGCCCCCTTTATTGCACATCAGCTCCTCTGGCCCCCCGGCCACTGGCTCTCTTAAAGAAATAGGTTCTCCTGACCTCAAAGGGCCAGCCACATCACCCGGAACAATATGGATTTGGATCTTACCCAAAATACCATGCTGCCAGCCAATCCTTTAGTAACTACAACTAAAGGATTTAATATAAAAAGAAAATAAACAGTGAGAGATGTTAGAGGGTCAAAGTGAATCCCATACATACAAATGATTTAGAGCCTATAGAAAGCAAATCCTTGAAGGTCCTGTAGTTTGCAGGTTAGCCCTGCTCCTCTGATGTGCACTCTGCAGTTGGGTGGGTCTCAGTCCTTGTTCAGTCCCTGGAGAATAGTTCCAGAGGAGGGTGTTGGTTGCAGACAGACTGAAGACTAAAGACAAAATGGAGATGGGTCCTCAGCCTTTTATCTCAGAGTCCTTGACAGATCAAAATGGAGTTGAGCCACATGGTCAGTTTGGGTAACTGGTCCAACAGGTTTCTGCCTGAGCCCACTGCAGCTGGGAGCCCCCCGATGGGGGCCATCAAGAGGAACAATAGTTGTTTTAGCTTCTTGAGAACCCATGTGTGGAACCAGGAGCATTGTTTGTGATTGACTGGGGAATTTAACTTAAATGTTAACTCCAGTTTGGAGGGAATCTGTTTCTATTTTGGAGTCTGCCCTAACGTTGGCATTTTCAGGTGGGCAACCTTATGCATGTTTGGGGCACTCAGGCTATGTCTACAACAGGAAGCTTAGTTTGGACTTGCTTAGTCTGAACTAAACAGTTCTGAGTTAGTTCGAAGTAACCACAGCTTTTTAGTTCAAAGTAGCCGCATATTTTAGTTCAAACTAACTTTTTAGTTTAAACTAAAAAAGTGTGGCTAGTTCAAACTAAAAGTTAGTTCGAACTAAAACGCAGCTAGTTCAAACTAACCACTTAGTCTGAATTTATTTAATTTGAACTAGCACCTCTACGTTGCTCTAGTTCAAACTTTTTTAGTTCATACGAGGTAAAGCCTAGTGTAGACAGGGACCAAATTAATCCAGATTAAGCCTCCTTGTTTTGGACTAATTTGCTAGTATAGATATAGCCTCAGTGACCCCAGGGGCCTTGCAGTCTGGTTGGCCCTGTGTTGCCACCTGCTGTGCAGCTGCACTTGTTCCACAGACCAAATAGGCAGGGACACAAGGCTAGGATCAGGCGGGAGACAGCAGGTCAGGATCAGGGCAGGGTGGCATGGGGGGGATGGTATGAGGCCTGGAGGGCAGTATGAGTCCAGGATCAGGGTTGGAGAGGCTGCAGGGTGGGGGGCAGCACATAAGGCCAGGATTTGGGCCAGGGGAGGGCAATGCAAGGCCATGAAAGAGGTCGGGCTGGCAGAGGGCAGGAGGTGGTGCTGCAAGGCTGGATGAAGGCTAGAAGGGTGGGGGAGCCCCCACACAGGCCTATTCGTTCTGGGCCCCACCCAGCCCTAGAAACAGCCCTGGACAGGAAGATTGCATTGGTTACACTTCATGTTGGAAGAGTATCTTTGTTATCATCGGGGCTAGCACCAGTTTTATGAAAATTAATACTTCAGAAACTGATGGCCTAGGATACCACTTTTCAAAGAAAGTTTCCTGCTTGTCTTTGGTGAATGGACATTGCTGGAGAGGGAGAAGATGTAATTTGGATTAGAAGGCCTGCCCCTATAGTTTTGGCTCCAGATCAATGGAAGACTAAGTAGGACTATTTTCTGATTTAGATTTGAATGGCAATAATAGCTCTAGCAATAGAGGCTTCTGTGAGTTTAATGTCATTTGGGCCAAAAATAATGCTAGAACAAACGGTGAGACTTCAGTGCTATGAAACCTGCTCCCTAATCCTGATTCACTCCCTACACCCAATGTAGAGCCCTATCCTTAACTAAACTGCCTGATGGGCCCACCTCTATTTTCACATTTGTTCTGTGTTTCATTTAAAGACATCATAACATTATTTGTAAAGAAGTTTGTAAAGATTAAAACTGTAAGTGGATTAAACTTCTGGAGCCATTGTTAACACATGGCTCTGAACGAAGCATGCCTGTCTACATTAGGACACCCTTTCAAGTCAGTGGTTTTCAAGCTTTTTTTCCACAGGACCCTGTTGAAAAAAATCATTTATACCCATGACCCAATAATTACATCTTTGAGCAACGCATTCTAGGCGGTGCTGCTAGACAGTGCCTGAGGCTCTGCGACCCAATACTGGCTCCCGATCCTAAGTTTGAAAACCACTGCTCCAAATGGTCACGGGGGTTCAAACGCCAGGCATTTTCTGCAGCAAAAGTCAAACCTTTGGAGGGCCTTGGAGTAATATTTGTAATGCGAGTCCCGCAGGCCATCAACCAACATTGTAACTTATTTGGTGCTATTTCTGCTTCAAGCCAAAACAAAGGAAGAGTCCTGCGACACATTGAAAGACTAACCAATTTACGGCACAAGCTTTGGTGTGTACAATCTCATTTCATCTGATGCATGGCATGGAAACTGTAGTATATTAGGGCAGTGGTTCCCAGCATTTTCCTGTGGTGGCACACCTTGCTACCTTTAATTAATTTGAGGCACACCAACATATAGTTTCCAAATGAACTCATGAATATTCATGAGCCAATGAGCTAATCCAGAGCTCTTTGAGTAGTTTTTCAAAAAATTTTGTGGCACACCTGCTCAGACCTCAGCAGAGGTGGCCGTAGGCAACTGCAGGCCCGAGGTGAAGACCCACTGTGGGGTCCCTAACGGGCTTCCCCCTAAAGGCCTCACTGCTGCCCTCACTGTGACCCTGATGCCCCTGCAGCCCTAACCGCCTGCCCACAGTTGCAACTCCCTCCCGCCACCCCCACTGCATGAGCACAGGTGGCCGAGCGGAAATGCTGTGGACCCTAATGCTTACAGGAGCCCATAGACCACCACGGCCAGAGGCTGTGCCACCCACATTCCTGCCGGCAGGGGCGAAGCAATGCTCCCCACCTCCCCCAGCCAGCTGCACCTCCCCAGTCCCCATGGGGTGGAGGGCAGCCAGCACGGAGCTGAGGCTTGAGGGGATGGGGCCATGGGGCGGCCTGCTCTGAAAAGTTCAGGCCGCTTCACCCCTGGTTACCCCAGGGCTGAACAGAGGTCACCTCACCCCCTGGCCCTGGATCAGGCCTCTTCAGCCCTAGGGTGGCAGGGGGTGAAGTGGCCTGAACTCTTCAGAGTGGACAGCTCCAGGGCCCCACCCCATCAAGCTCCAGCTCCATGCTGGCCGTGCTCCACCCCATAGGGACTGGGGCCATGCGGCTGACTGGGGTAGGCAGGGAGCAGTGCTCCACCCCTGCTGGAGGGAGAGCGGGTGGCATGGCCTCTGGCCCCAGCAGTCTGCAGCCCTTCGCCCCCTCCCCTGTGAGAGCTAGTGGCCACAGCGTTTCTGCTTGGACGCCCGTGTTCATGTGGTGGGAGGATGGGGGGAATGGCTCTTTCCTCTCGGGATGCTGACCCTGGAGTTAGGTTAGGTGAAGAAGGCGACTGCCTCTGCCGTACGCTATGGGGCCCCTTACCTGTCAGGACCTTAGGCGGCTGCCTGCTTGGCCTAGCCCAAAAGCCACCTCTGGACCTGAGGGCACAGCTGTGTGCTGTGGCACACTGGTTGGGAAACCCTGTGTTAGGGCAAGTTCCAAAGTATTGGGGCAGCGATCGTCAAACTGTTTTTCTTGGGACCCAGTTGAAAAATATCATTTATGACCGTGATCCAAAATCATATCTTTGGGCAATGCATTCCAGTCTTTTAGAGGCACCAGCAGGGGTTACTGTTACCTAGTACTGTGTTCAAACCCTAAGTTTGAAAACCACTGCTCTAGGCAGGAGTGTCGCTGCCCCTGGGAAGGACTCAGGGCACCAGCCCAGGCCCTGCACCCTGACCGCAGGCCACACCCCCCGCTGGGGACAGGGCCGGGACCTGCAGCTGCGGCCGTGGGGCCACCCTGCCTAGGAAGGGGCTGGAAGTGGCCACCACCGCTGTGGGCAGCCGGGCCCTGGGTCCGGCCGGAGACTGGGAGAGGCAGGGGCCCTGACCAAGACCTGGGGCACTGGTGCCGGGATTCGGGCATGGGCCCCATGTCCCAGGTGCCAGCAATGCCCCTGGCTCCAGGGGAACAGATTCATGCAGAGAAGGGCAAGTGATAAGCTCAGTTCAGTCTTTTGCAGCAAACCCTGGCCCTGTTTGCCTGGCAAGAAGAATGAAGACCTGGGGAAGGGGAAGAGAAGTGGCACGCCAGTGGCATGGGCGACGTTTTGTTGTGCAGCAGGGGCAGTGGGGTGGTTGTCTCAGAGAAGAGAGCGTGCCTGAGGAGGATGCGAGGGTGCGTAAGGGTGAGGCGGGCTAAGCCTCTACTGTGAGGCCGGAGACAGACGTGGCTTCAGGTGACAGTTCTTAGGCACGCCTAGCAATACTCCCTCTAATTATTCATAGGCTGTGAGTGCAAAAGAACTTCTTTGCGGGCACCAAAATTAGCACTATTGAATTTTTTTGCTCACACTTTATTGTGTTGCGTGCAGGGGTTTCCTGAGCTGTGTGTGTGCGCACACCTTCGAGGGAACACTGGTGCCTACCCCCTGAAGATCAGGCTGGCTCCCACCTCCTCCCTAGCCGCTCAGGCACTGTGAGCACCCTGCAGCTTAACTCAGAGCCAGGGTGCCCTTTACACCCCTCTGCAGGCAGAGAAGCTCCAGCACTTTGGAAAACCCTTTCCAACCTCCATGAATAGAGTTACCAGAGGTCAGGCAAAAGCAGGAGATGTCCTCCTTTTTACCTTCATGTCCTGTGGCTGGCAGATATTTTAAATTTAAAAGGGATAGCTGTGTTAGTCTAGTCCAGTGAAAAAACAACAAGGAGTTGTGTGACACTTTAAGACTAACAGATTTATTTTTTGCATGAGCTTTCGTGGGAGAAGATCCCACTTCCTCAGATGCTTTGAAAATGGGTGAACTTAAAGAAAGGAATGAAACTAAATGCAAGGGGGTGTAAAACATAGGATCAGGTCATACAGGAACAGCAAATCAGAGCAGTTTACAGGTACAAATCATGGGAAGCCCGAAGTCAAATTACCTTTTGTAATGGGAAAAGAACCCATAGTCTCGATTCAGTCCTGCTTTCACAGAATTTAGCTTGCATGTTAATTCAAGTTCAGCGGTTTCTCTTTGCAGTCCTGAAGCAAGCTCAATTCTGTGAAAGCAGGACTGAATCGCCACTACCGGTTCTTTTCCCATTACAAAGGGTAATTTGACTTCAGGCTTCCCATGGTTTGTACCTGTAAACTGCTCTGATTTGCTATTCCTGTATGACCTGATCCTATGTTTTACACCCCCTTGCATTTAGTTTCATTCCTTTCTGTAAGTTCACCCATCTTCGAAGCATCTGCGGAAGCGGGCTCTTCTCCCACGAAAGCTCATGCCAAAATAAATCCGTTAGTCTTAAAGTGCCACACAACTCCTAGCTCTTTTAAAAGACAGGATTTCAGCCGGCTTCTAGCATGCTGCAATGCCCCACCATCCCTTATTTTTAGGAACCCCCTAAAAACACCCGCCTAGGCTACATTTTCTCCACAACCTCCCCTCGCCTCTTTTCCAGGCTTTGCGAGCCGGGCGCCCTCCCCACGAGCGAGCTGGGGCGGAGGCGCCGCCCCCGAGGACGCGGGATTTCTCCCACGAGCGCTCAGGCGGCCCAGAACCCTCCGTCGGCGCGCGCCGGGCGGCGCGAGGCGGGGAGGGGAGGGGCGGGGCGGGGCCTCCCGCGGCGGCGCGTGCCGCCACCCCTTGAACCGGAACCGTTAGCGCGGGCCGGCGGCGCGGCGCGGCGGGGGGCGGCCATGGGGCCGGGGCGGCGGCGGCGCCGCGCGGGATGATTCAGCGGCGCCTCGGATGAGCCGGCGGGGCGGCGAGGGAGGATGGGGAACGCCACCTCCTGCTGCGTCTCCGCCAGCCCCAAGCTGCGCCGCCATGCCCACTCCCGCCTGGAGTCCTACCGCCCCGAGCCCGAGCTCAGCCGCGAGGACACCGGCTGCAACCTGCAGCACATCAGCGACCGCGAGAACATAGACGGTGAGCGGCGGCGGGGCCGCCTTTGGCCCCTCAGCTCGGCGGGCCGGGGTCCCGGGGGCGGCCTGGCCTGGGCCTGGGCGCGAGGCTTCGGCGCTGGGGTTCCCGGCCACCAAAGCGTGGGAAGGAGGAGCGGGAAATACGAAAAGGACACGTGGAGAGCATCAGTGTGCTGGTTTGGGGGGGACCTGCAACGCTTTCCCCTCAAAATGGGGTGCTGTGGTATACCTTAAGCCTTGCACGTCTAGACACAATCGTGTATTTTTAAAATGCCACCCGGAATGAGGACGTGAAGGTAAAAAGGAGGTGTCCTCCTTTTCTTCATATCTGGCAAGCCTGCCCCAGGCTGAATTTGCAAGGGCTGTGGGTGTATGGCGCTCCCCGCCACACAGCATGGGGCACTGTTTTCAGGGGTCCACAGCTTGCACGCCCAGCTCGCTCCATGCACATCGGTTGGGGCAGCCAAATGTACTGACCCTCAATTGTCATCTACCGTGTGTCTTAAAGCCAAGCTTGTGGGTTGAAGCGTAAGGGTCAAACCAACAGAAGTGGGAGAAATTTATCTTGTGAGGGCCTTCAGTTCCTGTGATTTTTTTTTTTTTTCCTCCCTCCTCTAGTACACTGGTGTAAGAAGTGATGAATGGTTTCCTCTCTGCAGGGTTTTTGGCAAAACTGTATTTTCATTGAGTAACTAAAATTGTGTACTCTGCTAATCAGAACCTGGCCTGTAATCTATAGGTATAAACTAGTTTCTGATTAGTTGAAATAGTCCTACAACTTAATTGGTAAAACATCAGCTTTCTCATGAATTGACTTTGATAGACAGTTTAAAAAAAATCACTTTGACACATGTCAGATTCTTTCAACATTTTTTCATAGCTTATGTGATCAGTTGCAAACTTCATTTTTTATCAGTCCTGGCCATTGCCTAAAGTTCTTAATAAAGTAAATCTTGCTTCAGTTTAGGATTATTTCTTTTAATTAAATTACAGTCTGAAATTGTGATAGATGTCTTTCAGAATCTCTGTTTCCACAGTAGAAAAACTGGACTGTAACAGGATCCGTAAGTGGAGAAAAAATGTGTGAAGGTCAGATTTGGGAAAGTTGGGAGAGATGAAAGAACCGCTTATTGACCTGTGAACAACAAATTTTTGTAATATCAGTGTTGTCCAGATTAATAGTGAATACCTTTTTATAAAGATATGGGTAGTACATAGTCATGTTTCTGATCTGTAGGAGATGGTCTTGCTATACAGTTTTAAGTGAGGGGATTTTGGAGAGCATGGGGGGGGGTGGCTGTGTTCTTTAAAATGTGGAGACAACAGAGAAGATTCTTAATGTCTTTCTTTGTAAACTTACTTTTTGCCAAAAATTCTTTTCAGGGTTTGGTTAGATCAATTGTGAGATCAGTAACAGTACTCCATAAATGGAAATATTGATGGGAGATGTGTCTGTGTTGTGCCAGTCCAAACAAATTCCTGTCAGTTCAAAGGCCTGTGTATTAGCAGTGGAACATAGAAAAATAAATATAAAAGGAAATTTACAATCCGGTTCATCGGGCATGGCACTGTGGCGTAGTAAGTTAAGTTCTCTGGTGGGGGAGTTGCTTTCAATTTTGAGAGTGTAAAACAGTTTGGTGTGTTTTTTTTTTTTTTTTTTTGGTCTCCCTTGCCTTGCTCAAACTTGCTCCTTCCTGTGGTACTGATCAGGTACAGAGACAGAGGCATCACTTTTAATTGTGAAGATTGAAGAATGAGTTAGCATCTTATCACAGCACACAATTTGGGATATTGTGGGTAAAACAGTAATTTGAAATATTTGCTATTGCATATCTATTGTCTTGCAGCCAAATCCAGTGGAGGTCTTTGGTCACAGATGATAGACTGATTACAAAATGTAATAAGACAAGTCTCTTTCTGAAATCTTATTTCCTGAGACTGAGTGGGTTTTTGTTCTTAGATTGCTTGAAGCTATATGGTATGTGGATGCCTAAGGTGAGACAAAGGACAAAAACAACGAATAGTGCACTGTAATAATGTTTCTAGTGTTTTTCCAATAACTTGAAATATTTTATGTGAAACCAGTGAAGAACCGGTACTGTGGTAAATTATTTTTTGTGAAAAGAGAATATCAAGTCTTGATCTTTCAAGTATTCAGCAAAACAGCTATAATCCATAAAATTTTCCTGAGAACTCCTTAAGTCTGAGCTCGTTGCAGTTGTTTCAAGAATTGGATATTTCTTTGAAAAAAAACAAACTGGTAGTACCTCTGTAAATAAACAATTTGGATTCTTAAGCCACATTTTGTTGTTGTTGGGTTTTTTGGTGTTTTGTTTTAACTTGCGTTTCTTATGACCTGTTACTGCAGTGAGAGGTCACCATCAGATACAGTATGTTTGACAGTGACATTCAAGTCCTGGAAATGACGATAATTCACTGGCACTCTTTTTTCCCTCTTTCAAGTACTGATTATAAATTATGATTCCAGGAATTACACACCGTGGTGAGTAGAATGAATTGTTCTCCACTACCTGCAAGTCTGCCTTCAGTCCTCTTGTTTTAATTTGTGATTTATCGAACTCTAGCTTTGAGGGTTTGGCAAATCAATTTTTGTAAAATAAAACTACACTATACCTTCTCCCATCCCTAATCTGTCTTTGAGGTTTGAAAAATGCAGCTTCTCGCCTATCTATTTCCTGCAGTATTACATATACTCTGTAAGGGAGGACCAGAACAAAAATGCTGAAATACAGGGGAGGCAACTGATGATTGTGGTATTTCCCAGCCAACTAGAAGCTATGGACCTCTTGTGAAAGAGATTCTTCTCTTAAAGTTTCCAGCCTAATTTTGTAGAGGAAACTGTTTCCAGTAAATAAAGGAACTTTTGAGAACCTATGCAAACAGCACCTTTTGAGGTTTGCCAGTCCTTATGTGGTTTATACTGAAACCGTTGCAAACCCTGCCCCAAAGAGGGGACCATAGAAATGACACTGAACTGTGCTTATTAGACCTGATCCCGCAGTACTTGTAGGGGATGCAGACTTGCATTGTCTTAAATGGAAGTGCTGCCTGTGTAAGTAATGTAGGATTGGACCCACAGCTATACCACCGAACTGGTGCCGTGTTGTCAAAAAGTATTATTGTAAAATACCGCAAACTCATCGTATCTGTGAGTGAAGGGCATTCTGGAAATGTTTCAGTGGGAATAATTTGTTAATGAACTTCTTTCCTGAACTTCCTAAGGAGAATATTTATTTATTTATTTATTTATTTATTTATTTATTTTGCTGGGTGGTGGGAGTATGGAAATGTTTCAGGAACCACCTTTTTTATTGTCATCGGTCAACGGTACATTCTTTAACGGTACATTCTTTTGAAAAGTTGGATGCATTGGGTTTCACTAACAATTAGAGGCAGTAAAGATAGCTGATTATCTGCTTCAAAAGCAAAAGAGCAGCTCTGATATGGAGCTCAGAGGCTGCCCACTCTTTTTAATGCATGACTGCTCATAGGAACTTTTGAAGTTCATGTAAAGTTTATGGCTTAACCTTGAAAATCTTGCTGCAAGAAAGTTGTTGCAATAGCAGAAGACTTCTCAATAAATTTGGAAGACATCTGTTTGCTGCTCATCAAGAGACTTCTATTTGAAAGTATCCTGGCTATAAATGTAAGAGAAAGCAGTGGATCATTTAAGGTACAAATGTGGTTAATTGCTGATATTACTTGAAATGACCTGACTTTTATTTAATCTAGTCTTATGCGCAGACACTTTTATCCACTTTACAATTGCTGTGGTGTTTGCTTATTGGCCTGGTTCAAACATGTGAGCTTGAGCCTTTTCTTCTTTTTGCACATGGAAAATCTGGCTGTGAAGATCACACAGGACTGGGTTTGGCAAGGGGATCAGATGCCAAGGTGATAGGGACTGTTACGAAAGTTAGCTGGATGAGGGAAATTTAGATTGCAGATTGTCTGTGGTTTATACCTGCTGTGAGTATGTCTGCCACACAGTCAGGTCATCTGTTGGCTTAGTTAATGAAAGAATTGAGAGGGTGCTGATCTGGAAAAGGTGGCTTTTGGACCTGATCTTTTTTCCCTAAATAGCACAGATTTTTTTCGGCTTTTTGTACATGTAGCTTGGATGAGTGGTGGAGGAAGAGCGAGGATAAGCTCACAAAGCATATGGCTCGAAGCTGCTGTCAGAGCCTGAAGCCAACTGAGCTCAAAGACTACCCCTGGCACTGGTCTTGGTATTGGTAGGAAATACATTCTCACTGTAAGAAGTTGAACTGTGTTTTTTCCACTCTGCCTTTTTCAAAATCTTTTTGATGTTGCTGGGTCACATTTTTCATTGCCAGTTGCACATCAGATAACTGCATCCTGTGTGAATGCATCCCTAATCAACCCAGCTGACAGGTTTTATGGCACGTTTGTCATAACATTCCTTTTTATGGTATGTTAATTTTTCTGTGGCTCCTGGACAAACTCTTACTGGTGGATTGTTCTTCAAAGCAGCACGCTTGAGAAAATGGGTAGTTTGTTTTCCTTATCCAAACATGTGAAGACATCTGAACTAAGATTAGATAGCGTGCATCAAGTATGCTGGTCTTTGAGACAATTTGCAGAGAGGTAGCTGTGTCAGTCTAGTTCAGTAAAACTAACAAGGAGTCCTGTGGCAGTTTTAAAGACTCAGAAATTTATTTGTCGCATGAGCTTTGGTGGGATAAAATCCCACTTTGTCAGACGCTTGAAGCTTTGTCATGCTGGAAAGCTCATGCAATAAATAAATAAATATTAGTCTTTAAAAGTGCCATGGAATCTTGAGAGAATCGTAAAGTTATATGTGTCGCAAAGTAGAAAACTCAGGTGTAGTGAGGTTTCATAATCTGTCTGGTTTAGTGATGGCTACCAAAAGAGAATGTTGATTCCTCTCAGAGTTGGTGCATGGTGGGCTGTGTTCTGTTCTCATTTTCATTTTTCCAGTCTCACCAAGCTCCACAAAATTGCACGGGTATAAATGGTGGCGGAATTTGGCCTGAAACATGGTATCTAGAGACAGTTTAGGGTGGCTTCCAAATCTATTAATTGAAAACTGCAGTGTTAAGGGATTGAAGCCTCCTTCTCTGTGAATGGCTATTGTGTGACTTTACTTTGTACATTTAGGATGGTTTATGGTTTATTTTCTTCCATCAAGTCAGTGAGCACAAAGATATACATTTATTTTTTTATCCAGTTGAGGGTTAATAAAACACATCAGTCTTCTGAACACCTAGGGCCACATCTCACGCACGAGCAGACTCAGACCTACAAAACCAATTTTGCTACTTTTAAAGGGGTAGCCATGTTAGTCTAGTTCAGCAAAATAAGCAAGGAGTCCTGTGGCACTTAAAGACACTTCCCTGCATTTATTTTCCTCCCATTCTATAAGTTCTCCCATCTTCACAGCATTTGATGAAGTGAGATTTCCTCCCATGATAGCTCATGTGGTGAATAAATTTGTTAGGCTTTAAGTGCCACAGGACTCCTTGCTAATTTTTCTTCTGTCTTTGTTGACTTTGGGATGTGTAGGTCATTGGTTCCCAGTCCCTCATTTGGAGGCTGAAAGTGGCCTGTGGAGCCTTGCAGAATGGCCCAAGCTCCCCTCTCGCTGGCTGGGAAGGGAGGTGAGCTGCAGTGTCCAGCCGTCCATCCTGTTCTGGCACACAGTTGCCGGTTTGAGAGGCTGCTGCCTGGCTCTGAACCAGAGTGTGAGAGGCTGCACTTCAGCTCCCAGCTTTGAGCCCAGGCTCAAGCAGCTTCCACCCAGCTGTGAGCATGGCTCACAAGGTGCAGAAGGCTGTCACTAGGCTGAGACTCCAGGATTCAGGCAAGCCACAGGTGGCTGCTGCCCGGTTTCAAGCCGAGCTCTCGCTATAGGGAAGCTGCTGCTGGGCTCCCAGCCATGGCGTGGGAGGATACCACCTGCTTCCAAGCTAAGAGCTGGGGCTGAGTGGGAAATTGGTGGCTGCTGCCTGGCTTCCCAGACTTAGTTGGCTACGCTGGCAACTGTACTGGGGCCAGAGGAAGGGAAGCACTGATCTGTCTGCCTGTTTGCAGAAGGGGGCCACTGAGTAGGGGTACAGACAGAGTGCAGGGTTCCTGGCTGCAGCCTGGGGGACAGGAGATCCTCTTTGCTGAACTCCTGCCCGCTAGCTGAGCAAAGAAGGGGTCCTGCCAGGGACTGGTGGCCCTTCAGGGTTATAAAGATCGTACATATTGCCCTCGAGCTAAAAGGTTGGGAACCACTGGTTAGGTAGTTGAGGATGTGTGCGCATAATTTTGCAAACCACAGACTAAACTGTGTTTTAAAAGGTGTAATCTTGCTTGGATTACCGCCCTCCTATCTCTTATGAAAAATGGGCTATATCATTTTTAATTACCTTATCTGTGAATGGTCTTTTGTTTTCACATCTCTTTTGAAACACAGCAATTTAGTGCCATAAAACTCTGTGCTGTAATGTTGGTTCAGTAGTGGCTTAGTAGCAGCTTTGTGATCTGATTTTTTTTTTTTTTTGGCCTTGCAGGGACTATGCGTCTAAGTACCGTTGACACCATAACCTTTAATAAAACTACTCAGCTTATGTTTTGCCCTGAGTTCAGCTCCTGTATTGCACTGTACTTCTAATGCCAGTGTTGATGCTTCCTTTGCTTATGTTTTTGTTTCCTTCTCCTCACATCTCTGTGCCTTTTTCCTTAAGGCTCTCTGTTTGCCAAGTGGCTACCACCACCTTGTTCAAAAGCCTGCCTAAAATCTCATTTTTCCCCACATCATTTACAGGAAGTGAGTTAATGTGCACTCTGTAATGTGCAAAACAAGCAAGGAGTCCTTGTTTGTTTTGCTGAACTAGACTGACAGGGCCACCCCTTTGGAATCTATAAAGTGTGTGTGTAAACATACAAAAAAATGGAACTATCAACTGCATGCTTGTTAAAACGAGTAACCTTGACATCTTATTACTATAACCTTTGGTTTAGTACAGTGATTCGCAGCCTTTTCCAGGCTGGGGACCCCTTTTTTTTTAATCCAAAAATTTTTGCAGCCCTACTCATTGGGGTTTTTATGAATTGGTTCTGCTGCTGTGCAGCGGTGCTGTTGGTGGGCACAATGTGGCTCCAGAGTCGGAATGATGCCCCCACTGCTCCAGGGGAGCCTCCCTGCCCGTGACCCTTCCCCCCCCGAGTCTTCCCCACCCACTGGCCTGTTCTTCCATCACTCTCCCCTTCTCCCTTCCACCCCTCCACAGGGCCCCTTCCCCCCCACCTGGCCAGAGCTGCTGCACCTGACCCTGCCACAGGCTACTCTCCCTAAGCACCTTCAGGGCATGGGAGTTTTAAAAACTCCCTGCCTGGGGGAAGCTCCCTGCCAGCTGGAAGCCTGGGTCTCTGTGGGAGCCTGAGACCATGGCGGTGTCTGGCCCCAGCACCCATCCTGTCCGGGGACTCCCTGGAGGCACTCTGTGGGCCCCCTGCGGGTTCATGGACCCCAGATTGGTAACCACTGTTTTAGTATATTACCATATCCGTTTGTTTCCAAGAATTTCAGTTAATGTTTGAGATGTGCAAGAGCACTGAAATTTAACTCAGTTAGATAAATACTAGAATCAGAATGATGTGGATTAAAATGCACGTGTTTGAAAATGCAGAGGCCCCCGTGCCAACATATTTTTGTGTATGTAAATGAGAATGCTAGAGTGATGAGCTGTGTAGGGAGTCCTTATGCTGTTGGTGGTATTGCTACATGAATGTTGTAATACTCCATATCCAGTACAACGTTCTGGATTTTAAATGTCTTTTCTGCATTGTGTCCTACAAGAATAGGAAATAAACTTGTACACAATGAGAACTTAAATGGCAAATAGTCCTAACTGTAGACTGATACTTACAGGAATTTCATTAAAATGAAGCTGGGGCCTTTGAAGATTAGTGTGTGCCTTGTTTTGGAACTCTTTGCTTTGTCCTTGTTTAATGCAAAGAATTAACCTGCACAGCCATAGTTTTAAAAATGGTGTTAAAGAAAAAGATGAAATATAGAATCTTAAATAGAAAACGTTTACTGTCGGGCGTGTTTAGCATCCAGAGTATAAATCTTTCCAGTGTGTGAAGTTCTGCTAAATGTTATTACTTTTATCAAAGCTGTGCTGTTGGATGCAACTGTACTGTTGTTTAAAACAAATTTTTATAGGTTTTGCTTTCACTGGAACAGTTTGCTTGAGGTGTCCCACTTGGGCTACCTTAGCTTGAGTGAGAGCAGCCTTGTTGCAAAACAACACTCAAAAGAGACAGAGTGGTTGGATTAGCAGTTAATGAGCTGTGCAGATTTGAGCATCGCCTGTGGTAGTATGCTCGTTGCTGCTGCTGGAGGATCAGCAGGGCTGAGCTCAACCAATACTCCTGAAGGCCCAGGAAGCTCAAATGTAAAGCACTGCCTAACTGAAGCTAGAGATATTTTGTGTGTGAAGGGAAGTCGATTTGGAGCAATGGTTAAGTTATACTGACGTAAATGGTAGTGTAGACCTAGCCATAGAGCAGCCCTATGTAGATATTCCATAATAACTCTATTGGCAAACTCTTAGTGCAGATACAATTTATATGGGGGTGGGGGGCAGTGTGAGGGGAATTATTGGTGATAAAGTGTATATTTTGGTGAGAGAGATGATCTATACAGTACAAATGTGAGTCAGACCTTGCTTACTCAACAGCTTTTACTGATATTTCTAGAAATATATATAAAAATATCAATACCCCACAACTAACAGTGTTATGCTGTCAAAAGTTTCTGGAGTGGAACTGACCTTAGGCTTAAAAATTCATCATAGTCTTTCCTTTCACACACCATTTCCTTACACTGGTGGTGCTTACTAAAAATGAAGGGAAAAATTCCTGAGATGTCTATAGTATATCTTCTTCCCTTGCAGAAAGAAAAATGCAGTGGTTTTCTGAATATCAGAGTTAATATTTCTCCTCCTCTTCACTCTTGTAGTAAAACATAACTAGTGTGGTGGTCAATATATTTTCTGTTTTTACTATGTCTGACTTTTTTGTTTCATCATATTACGATCTTTTACATGCTGGTAGATACAGTTTTAAGTGCCTGTTTAATGAAAGCTGGCACGCGCACACATGAGAGAGCGCGAATGTTTCTTTAAGCACAGTGGAAGCCTATATGAGGCAGCAGAAAATAGGAAAATGTGATTTTTTTTTTTTAAAAACTTTGCTGTTGGCTGTTAAATTTATGTTTAATAACATTAGAAACATGAATATTTATGCATTATTGCATCCTCTGTGGACCAACTTGTAGACCAAACTTTCACTAGTGTTAGATGGACTTTTACAAATGAAGTCTAACCAAAATCACACTACTGTCACCTGGTAGTGTAAAACTGATGGACTTATCATCCAGCTAATGGAACCTTAGGAAAAAACAATAAATCAGCAGCAGACTCATGTTTGATTCTAGTGTGGTGCTTTCCATAGTACATTAGTATTTCAGCCAGGTAATACGTCCGATGTTCATTACCACATTGTTCTTGCATTCATGAGACCTCTTCACAGCTTTCTAATGGGTATAGAAATGCTGTGTGAATTATTCCTGTTTCTCTCTGTGTGCAGGGAAGACTTTATTACATTCAGTTATTGAGAAGCAGCTGTTCGTGCCTTGCAAGTGTTGCACTGATGAAGAAAATAAGAACAAAAAAATAGGTTTATTTGCTAAGCAAAGAGCTTTTGAAATATCACACACTAAGCTAACTTGCTTGAAGTCTGTTTCTTGGGGGATATGGGAGAATGTGAGAGAATGAGTGAGTGATGATTGTGTTGGGCAGCTCTCAGTGGGACTGTGGGGTATTTTTTTTCTTCTTTACATTTCTCCATTTCTGCCCAGTTTTGTTGTCTCTAGGGCAGGCGTCCACAAATCTGCTATGCATTTAGGGACGAGCCCAAAAGCTGAGGTGCCCCTAGATGTGTAACAGTGAAGGGGAATGCTGCTGCTACATCTTTCGGTGTCAGTGCAGAGAACATAGGGCCCCTCACTGCTGAAAAAACACTGCTGCCGGTGGTGCTTTGGGGTGTGGGGGGAAGACGGTGGTGAAAATGTTGGCACCACTGGCTCTTTTTTAAGGTGCTGGAGTGTTTGCCTTCCTGGCAGCGTGCTGCTGCTGGGTGGGCATCAGGGGCAAAATCCCAGACACCACGGTGATGTGGTGCCCAGGGTTTGTCAAGCCCTGCTGTGGAGAGTAGTGTTGTTGTCTTCCTGTTCCCATTCCCGGCTTGTTTCTGTTTTTTGGGAGGGAAATAAAATTACAGTAGGATCCATGTGAGGGGGATTATTACTTTGACTTGCAGAGATGGGATGAATCACATGCTGCTTTTACTTGTTCTTTCCAGAAAGCTTTCCTTGCTGAAGGAGAGACTGGTGACTGTAAAACTGTAAAAACTTCATCCTCAATCGGGGTGTCCAACCTTTTTGGGTGAGGGGCCACATTGCAACTGTTTTCTCAGCTGGGGGCTGGTGAGAAAAATGTTGATAGATAAAACATAGAAATCAATCTTTATTAATAAACTTAAATAAAATAATGATTAGTGTGATATTTGGCATTGCTTTTGCTTGCACTGTGTACAGAGGACAAGGGGACAGGAGTGCTTGTGTGAGGAGGCAAGGCAGAGCGCGGGGAGCATGGCAGAGCAAGGGAGGGGCTGTAGCTGTAGCTGTGCTGTGTGGAGGGCAGGAAATTGACAGGGGCCCCGGCCAGCCCCAGCTCCCAGGATCTTGGGCAGCACTCTGCAGGTCGGATGAACGCCCTTGGCAGGCTGGAGTCCAGCCTTCCCCAACACCCGCCCCCCGCGGCTGCAGGATGGACAAGCCTGTCCTAGACGAACAAGTCCATATTTATTTCTTTTCTTTAGGGAACAGTTCAGGAGATGAAGAAAATTTCCTGCTTTATCTGTTTATGGCTCCGGCACAGGAAATATTTGAATGTTCCCTGATTCATTAAGAATGAAAATTTGAGAGTGGATAATGCTAGTATGTATGAAGCGGTGTTCTAACAGTGTCGGTAACAGGATGATAGAGATGCTAGGTGGATTAAGTAATATCTTTTATTGGACCAACTTCTGTTGGTAAAAGAGACAAACTTGAGTTTACACAGAGCTCTTCAGGCCAAAATATGGTGAAATACAAGAGGGAACAGATTGTTTAGCAGTTCAGAGAGCTATAGATGTTGAGACCCTGGGGGATGATGTTTTGTTTCTCCATGTATGGACTGCTAAGATGTTTATCTCTAGGTGTTGGTAGTGGTTCAGAGCCATAAATATCTGAGATACTACTAATTGCTAGCTGAAGGTAGTTTGCTTACAATACTGTCTCCTTCTGTTTACTTTCAGATCAGTTTCCGAAGTTTTTATTAAACAGGCTTATTAAAAGAGGAGTTTATAACAACTGTACATTATTGGGACAGTAGGGTAGTAGAGGTGCTCCCTACTGAAAGGAAAGAGAGTGGTTCGATGGACAATATGAAAGGTAGTTCAGGGGAATCAAAAAGTGTTGTTGAGGGAAACCACAAACTTCATTGTAAGAAAACTAGAAACTGGAGGAGCTGTTTTGAATTAGTTGGCTTGAGTATTGTAGTTTACCCACTCATTATTTTATTAGTCACTCAGTGAAGCAAGGCATTTCTGTGCTTTGAGACATTATACAGCATACTTTGCAAATATACACAGTCGCATCTGACTAAGTGTGAACTGCCTACTTTCTTGGGTAAAGAGTGCTTACATTAAAATATGTGTTTCAGAATCACAACCTGTTGAGCTGAACAAAATGTCAATATATAGACAGGCTAATGTCCTAAAAGAAAGACACTTTGGTAGTTCTCTACATTCTTTATAAACATTGAATTAAACCTCACAATGATTCTGTGAATTAGAGGAGTATTTTGCAAAAAGAGGTTAAGTGATGTGCCCAAGGCTATAGAGGGGAATTAAGTGTTTGAAGTGGGATTGAACTTGCAAATTCTTGGCTCCCAGTTCATATTTTGCTCAGTCTAAAAAAGAAAAAACCCTAGGCGTTCATTAAGCAATAAAACTATTTAATCATTATTTGGTTTGAACTACTATAGAAGGAATAGTTATCCCTTCAAAATGAAATGCAGACTAAGGAAGGTCCATAACCCCAAATCCAAGAAACATAATAGGTACTATTACATAGGTCAACAGAAGCTTATCTTTATGGAAAGTTGCTCAGCAGTGTAGCACACTCAGTGTATTGTAGATGCTGTTAATGCTAAGGTAGGCACAGTTTGCTTCAGTTTTCATTCTAATACATATTTCATTCTTTTGTTCTTTCTTGGCAAATATGTTTGTAGCTTGGCTGCCCTCATCAGCTAGAATAGAAGTTTTTATTTTACTTTGTTACAAGTTGGTGTCATCTTCCTCCACCTATGCCTTAGTCTCACTAATGATATGTAACATTGCATATCTCCATCTAAATATGCCTACTATGCAAGATTATGCCATGTTCTACCTTGGGGATCAAAACCATTTTTTCACTTTACTGGATAGAGCAATAATTCATGATTCTCAAGCAGTTTCAGATTTAGCTGTAGACAGGCTGTAGCCTCCTGCCAGAATCTGTGGGATGAGTTCAGGATGCGGAACAAGTTTGGAGTTGAAATTGCTTGGCATGGATATTTTGTTCATATTTTGAAAGTTTTTTTTTTTTTTTGGTGGCTATTTATTAAACCTAAGTAGTAGCTTATGCTAATTTTCTAGCATTTTATTCTAGGACTAGGTAGTAGAGAAGTACTGAAGCAGTGCTGAAGTTAGACAGAAGCTCGGGCTGTGATTAGCTTTGACTTAATTAAAAATGTTCCTTGATACATGCTCTTTTGTACCTTTTAAGTGCCTAGTTCAGGTATGATATGGGTTTTCTGTTTCCTGATGATTTAGTCTTGTAAAAACAAAGTACTCAGAGAGAATAGCATATGCCCACACTGCTACAAACCAGCAAACAGTGACACAATCTCAGATCCCAGGTCTACTGAAGCTTACGCTACTGAGCAAAAAACATTACAGTGTGATGGTTCAGTCTGAGTGGGATCCTGTACACTATGCTGAGTCCTGTAGCACGAGCTTAGCAAGCCTAAGTCAGTTGACCTGGGCTCTGAGGCTTGCTGCTGTGTTTTTTGTTTTGAATTGGAGACATAACTTACAAAAACACTCTTGAAAGCATGATTTCTGCTAGTAACTTGTCTTCTTAACCCTTTACCTTGCGATTAAATGCATTATTTAAAACAAAAATGCAAAATAGCTGTTTTTAAACAAATTACAAGCAATTAGACCTTGACCATTTATTCATGTGACTTCTTGGCAGGTGGCCGTGGCATTGTTTTAGCTTAAAACAAAATGTAAGACGACTTCACAGGTGAATGGTGGGATTTTATCTTCTGTAGGTATGCACGTGCAATAGATCATATTCCTTAGCTATTCTGGACTCTGCCATTGGGCTAGTTATCATTGGCACTCCTGTCTCCAAAGCTTTTTATCATTATTTTTCCAGCCTGACAAAAATCCACAAACATCATTATTTTTAGCATAATGCAGGTGATGAGTGGCGAGGTTGCCAGCCATCAGTAAAAAACTGTACAATTTTAGCATTGTCAATAAATAAGTTAAATGTCAATAAAATTGGGTAAAAATAAAAACATTGTATTTTGACATTGATTGTCGTTGTTCGTAATCACTTCTTGGATCATAAAACTACACTGATTGTGACTTTATCATTTGTATTATTTCACATACCCAATGAGCCCAATTGATCAATTAACTGCAGCTAGAAGAATTGTGTAATTCCAGAGTCTTTTCCTCATCTTCTAAGCATTAGATGAAGTGGGATTTTCTCCCACAAAAGCTCAAGCAATAAACATTTGTTAGTCTTCAAGTGCCACAGGGCTCTTTGTAGATGGAAGCCCTCTCTCCTTTCATGGTTGGCCATTTGGGATAATCATAATAATGTCAAACATATTGTTTTAGTGAAAAATGGTTACTACCCTGAGAGTAGCTGCAAAGAGAGGTAAAACACACAATATAAGTCAGCACTGTAATCTTTTTTTGTGTGTGGCTTAACACTAAAAATGGCTGTGAGAAGCATGGGATTTCATTAATTTAGAAGCCCTTCCATGACTTCACAGAACCAGCATGCAGTTTGAATTATAACCACTTGTTTGAAATGTTAGTGTTAGTTAGTGTTTATTTTAATACCTTTGTTTTTTGTTTTTTCCCATTTGCTCTAAGTACTCTAGTTTTCCCTTTCTACCTAAGTGGCTAATCAAATTTCAGAGGGTTTGGGAATGGTCCAGTTGAAAGTAAGTAGAAATTGATGGAGTGTCCTATTTTCTTTGATGGAATCTTCTTATTCACAAGGAATGTCAAGTCCTACAAATGCAGGAGGAATCAGAAACCAAAGGAGTAGTTTTCCAAGTTACAGCCCAAAACCTCTGTAGCCAGCAGATTCAAAAGGGCTCTCTCTAGTTTTCTCATTATTACTAGACTGTGTCCTGACAGGCCACTGCTGAACTACTTGCTTTTTGACTGCTTCAGCGTGTTCTTTTTCTAGTTTCTGTGTGGAACAGCACCCACCCATCAGGGCACCATACCCTCCTGCCTACATTGAGTTTCTGAGCAGATTTTGTTAGTTCTTGTTTTAGGTGTGGCCCTTTAAATGTTTCTTACAGTTGTTTTAAGTGAAGAGTGTATTCACACCTCATCTTGAACAAGATTTTTAATTTAAGTCACAAAATAGTTTAAGCCAACATATAGAAGTATAAATTTTACACCCCAGGAATTTGGGTCTGCTCAGCAAAATTGAAGGTTTAAGTTAAAGGGAGATGACTGGGTCACATAGCTGGAGATGGGTACTTAGTTAAAAAAATATGCTCTTAAGAAACTTAAAACCAGATTTTTCTTAATGTTCTCTTAGAAAATTATTTTTCTAGAATAAATGCTTGAGTTGCAGTATGTGCAATCCAAACATTAAGGCCTTGTGGTAGGGCATGAAAATCTGAAAGTAAATTTGAGTGACTAATATATTTTTGAAAGCCTGACTCCTTATTAAGAAGGGAAAAAATATGGCTTATTACTTTTTTTCAACTGTCTGTTGGAATATAGTGGTCCTTCACAAGCAGGAAAGACTTCTAAAAGTGTATTATTTTTAACATAGGATTTTGAAAGATAATAACTACAAGAAGTTCTGTGGCATGTTAGGGGCTAACAAAAAAGTTTTTGGGTGGGTGTAAGCTTCTGTGGGCTGGAACCCACTTCTTGCCATTTTTTGCTACAAACAGATAATACGACCACCCCTCTGAAATCTGTCACCTTGCAGGACTTTGAAAGATATCAGTGCTTTATAAGTTACAATCTTAAGACTGGTCTGAGAAGTAAAATTGATGCCTTTCAGTTTGATTGCTCGTCCCTTAATTCTTGTATTGTTGAACGGTAGATAGGATTATCTGTCTGATTTACCACTTCTGTTCATGCATTATTTTGTATATCTCTGTCGTGTTTACCTTCTAAACTAACCCTTCTCAACTTTCTTTTTTAAAAAGCAAGTCTTTTCAATTTTTCTCCTTACCCCTCCCTGGATAACTTTTTTTTTGCAATCCTTTTTTTGAAATATGGGGAGCAGCACTTGATGTAATAGTTTAGGTGAGAATTTGCTATTGATGTATAAGATGGCATTATTAAGTTTAAGTATTGTTTGGTAGCTATTATCTTATGCATCCTAATGTTGTTTGCGTTTAAACAGCTGCTGCGCTTTCCTGGTTCCTACCACTCCTAAAGGTTTCAGTGGAAGGGGCAATGAGATAGACTTGATTGTCTCAAGCCTATGCAGCATCAGATCAAATAGGCATCTGCACAGGGTGATAAGAATTTTTATATTTTTGATTTTCAGTGTCTTTTGACATGAAATAGCATTGTGTATATTTTGTTTAATGACCTTTTGGAGCATACGCTGTCTCTGGTAACATATGCACATGAGTAATCCACTTAGTTGCTATGCTTTAGAAGAAATTTACTTGCTTTTTATCCTTGCTTTACAAAGGATTGAGCTGTGTACACTGCTTTCCTCTTGTGAAAAATCTGAAAGCAGTTACGCCTGCAGCAACGTTGACTGCAATTCATAGGGAAAAAAATCTCAATTGTTTCTATTGCTGTAATTGGTGCTCTGCCAAACTTTAATCTGTTCAGTTGTAAATTCTTCTTGCTACATTTTCTTACATTTCTTTTTTTAATGTAAATGAGAAATCTCATAGCTTCCTTACTGGGACCAAAAACTGATCCATTTGGCATAGTTCACCTAAAAATAGGTTGTATTGCTGAGAGATGGGAGGTTCTTTCTTCAGTCCCCTTCTTCCTCTTAAAGGGAGGTAAGTTACGTACGTGTGTGTGTGTGTGTGTGTGTGTGTGTGTGTGTAATAAGATTGTTGTGGAAAATTGCTGGAATTGTCTGTTACTGTGTTGATCCCATCATCTCTATAGGCAAGTTCTGTATAATCATACTGTGCAAATCAAACACGAGAGGGAATGCCACTTACTGAGTCAGCCAGCAACCCTGCCAGATTTTGTGAGCATATAGTTAGCTGTATGACTTGGCCTATCTTATTTACTTGACAAAAACCAGTAGAAATGCCTAGATCGCAAGAACATGCGCCAACTTTCCTGGTCCTGTGTTAATTCTAGAAATGACTTTTTAATCTTTCTTACATCTTGGTGAAACAGTCAGTGCAGGTACAATGGCAATAAATTAAGACATTTTAGTGTTTGCTAATTCTGTTATCTCTGAACATGATCTCAGTGGGAAAATGGTGCAACAAATAATTTGATGTGCAGTGCCTCAACTCAGCAATCCACACTACCATGTATTCAAGCCCATTCCATTATTCAAAGCATTTAAACATAAGTTTACATCCTAAAGCACTTCAGCCTGTGATAAACTCTCAGTGAACAGTAGGACTTAAGCACATTTTAAAGTGCTTTGCTGAGTTAGTGTGCTATAATGTTGACTAAATCTATTGTCTAGATCAGGGGTCTCAAACTCAAATCACCACGAGGGCTATATGAGGACTAGAAAGTTAGCCCAAGGGCTGCACCAGTGAAACCTTTTCATAGAATGATATTGCAAATATCAGTACCAATAGTTTCATTGTGGGCCACAGGAAATAGCTTTAGGGGCCACATGTGGCCCATGGGCCATGTGTTTTAGACCCCTGGTCTAGATGGAGCTTGGTCCTGCAAGGGTGTTGTGCACTAGTCCAGCAAAGCAGGTGAGCATGTATAACATTAAGTCCCCCTGAAAGCATTCTAGTTTTTAATTAATTTTGAGTTCTGTTTCATGAAATGAGACTGTTGCAGAATTCACATTTGCTAAACTTTACTGATAAAAGATTAATATGGATGGTAGTTACTGGCAGGGCCAGAACTAGGTATTTTGGCACTTGGGGTGCGCCCTGGAGCAAGCAATGCATGGAATGCGCCCTCCAATTGAGTGGTAAATGGAGCCACTTGATAGACATCAGGACAAAGCACCGTTTGCCTTGCCCTAGTTTTGGCCCTGATTACTGGCAGAATGGTACACGATAACATTTATTTTGTTGCTTCAGTCTACCTTTAGAGGTTGTAGCCAATGAAATAATTGGAAGTAGGGGAATCTAGTTTGGTTGGACTGTGAACATAAACCAGAGCCATGCATTGGTTCTCCAGAAAAATGAGCACAGAAGCTTTAAAGAGTACAGTCATAAATAAGGATGAGATTTTTGTCATGGTTATTTTCAGTAAATGTTTGGATAGGTCATGGGCAATAAACAAAAAAATCATGGAAGCTGGTGACCTGTTTCTGACTTTTATTAAAAATAACAAGGGGTGGGAGCTGACAATCAGAGCCTCACTGTCACAGAGGGGGGAAGAGAGGATGGGCACAGCTCTAGCTCTAGCTCCAGCCCTGACCTGAGTAGCGGGATGTGGGCATGTACATACACAGCCTGCACAACTCTGGCTCTAGTGTTGCAGAGCCTCAGCCCAGGGCCAGGCCAAAGGGGGGTGGGAGAGGTACACAGCTCAGGCCCGGTCCAAAGCTGTGGATGGAGCAGAGGGGGACGTGAGGCCCCATCTCCAGCCACAGATGCAACAGTGGATGGAGACGTGGAGGGCACAAAGCTCTGGTCCTGGCCTTCGGGGGGGATGCACAGCCCCAGCCAGAGCAGTGAGGAATGGATAAGGCTGTACAACCCTCATGGCCAGAGACACATGCAACCCTGGCTCCAGTCCTGGACAAAGGAGACAGGAGGTGGTTGGGGGGGTAGTAGCTCTGGGCCTGACCACAGCCATGGGTTGAGGGGGGAGTCCAGCACAGGCTGTAGTTACAGCTGAAGAAGTGTGAAGAAAGTGAAGTTTTGCGTGATCATGCTGGCTTCCATTGTTCCCTCCCTGGATTCCAGAGGCTGGTATGCTGCCCTGGACTTGAAAGACACGTGTTTCCATGTGACAGTTCATCACAGCCACAGGAAATAGCTCAGATTGATGGTCAGTCCATTCCATTACCAGTTCACAGGGCTATACTTTGGCCTGTTGGAAGCTTCATGGCTATTCACAATGCGAAGGGCAGTGGTAGTTGTGTTTCTGAGGAAAATCAGGAGTACACGTGTCCCTGCTTGGAAGGTTAGCTGCTGAGAGTCCAGTGGAGGCCTTGCTGTCGAGCATGTCTCCTCCAATCCAACTTCAATACACTTGGATTCCTTATCAACATGGAAAAGTCTATGCTGTCTCCTGCACAAAAGATAGAATTATAGAAGCAGTCTCCAGACTCTCAAGAAAGGCCTTGGCTTCCACTTTGATCAAGGTTTCGGATTATGCTGAGCGTTGTCTTGAACCTGACAGTTCCTGCTAACACAGCAGTGCAGAATTGCTTCTGGAGCATATAATCTCATGCAGTAAGGTAGTCCGACGTATCAGGTACCATCTCAGGAAACTGTGGGAGTGACTGCCTTTGACGTACTCTCTTGTTCATTATCCTCTAAACACGGTGGTTCGGGTGTCCACTCAGATCTTGGGGTTTCAAAATTGGTGGATGAACCCTTCCAATGTGTTCGTGTAGAGGGTTCTGTTTGTTTCTCTTCAGGCATCTTTAACCCTGGGTACAGACCCTTCTGCCCTAGATTGGTGGGCTCACCTGAGTTTCTTACAGATGCAAGGTTTGTGGTCCATGCTGGAGTTAACTCTGCAACTAACTGTCAGGGAATGGTGGGTCATTCGGCTGGCTTGTCAAACTTTCCTTCCCCATGTTAAGGGAAGAATTCTGCTTGTATTTACAGATGGTATGCAGCCATATTCAGTATGAACAGACAAGGAGGAGCCTGGCTGATTCTGCTTTGCTATGAGGCAGTTGGGCTGTGGGACTCTGGCATTGGCCTCAGATCCTCTCACCCTACGGGCTTGAAGAATAATCTGGCAGATTGGTTAAAAAAAAAAAACCAAGGAGTTGTGTGGCACTTAAAGACTGACAGATTTATTTTTTGCATGAGCTTTCGTGGAAGAAAATCCCACTTTGTCAGATGCTTCGAAGATGGGTGAACTTACAGAATGGAATGAAAATTAATGCAAGGAGATGTAAAACATAGGATCAGGTCATACAGTAACAGCAAATCTGAGCAGTTGTTAGGTTCAAACCCTGGGAAGCCTGAAGTCAAATTACCTTTTGTAATGGGAAAAGAACCCCTAGTCTCGATTCAGTCTTGCTTTCACAGAATTTAATTTGCATATTAATTCAAGTTCAGCTGTTTCTCTTTAAAGTCTTGATGTCCCAGTCACACCTGTGATGATGGGTTGTTAACAAATCATTTATCGAGTGCTAAGAAGGATGGAAGTGCTCAGCAACTGGTTTTTTTTTGTTTTGTGATTTCTGATATCAGCTCTATGTTCATTCATTCTTTTGCGCAGGCATTGTCCTGTTTGTCCAATGTATAAGGTGTTGGGGAATTTCTGGCACATGATGGCATAGATCACATTAGTAGATGAGCAGGTAAATGAGCCTTTGATGGAATAGCAGGTTTGATTAGGACCTATGGTGTTATCCATTGTGTAGATATGTGGGCAGACTTGGCAGCTTGGCTTGTTGCAGGGGTGTGTGCCTGCTTTAATGTTTCTGCTGTTAAATCTGTAGTTGCTGGTGAGTATCTGTTTAAGATTGGGCGGCTGTCTGTAGGCAAGGAGAGGTCTGTTTCCCAATGCTTGAGAGAGTGAGGGATCATCTTTTAGAATAGGCTGTAGGTCCTTAATGATCTGTTGCAGAGGTCTGACTTGAGGGTTGTATGTGGTGACTGGTGGTGTTCTGTTGTTTTCTTTCTTGGGCCTCTCCTGTAGTGAAAGACTCCATGACTTTGGCAGGGGCGTTGCTGGCGCCAGGCACACGGGGCACGTGCCCCGAATCCCAGCGCCAGTGCCCTGGGTCTGGCGGGGCCCCGCCTCTCCCTGTCTCGGGGCCGATGGGGCCGCAGATCTGGGGCCCAGCTGCGGAGGCTGCAGCGGCCCTGTCCCAGGCCGGGGATCTGGGTCTCAGCCTCCTGCAGCCGCAGAGGCCGCTCTTGGTCCTATCCCTGGTGGGGGATCTGGGGCTTAGCTGCCCACGGCCGTGAAGACCCCATAGGCCACTCCTGGCTCCGTCCCCGGCGGGGGATCCGGGGTGCAGTTGCCTACAGCTGCGGCAGCCCCGCCTCAGCTGGGGATCTGGGGCTTAGCCGCCCGTGGCCGTGAACGCAGCTCCTGGTCCCGTCCCCAGCCAGGAATCCGGGGCCCAGCCCAGCTGTGCGCAGCAGCGGCAGCCCCATCCCCAGCTGGGGATCCGGGACTCAGCTGCCTGCGGCCACGGCGGCCCTGTCCCCAGCCGGGGATCTTTGGGCTCAGCCACCTGCAGCCGTGGAGGCCACTACTGCCCCTATCCCTGGCCAGGGGCGTGGCTTGTGGCCAGCGGGCATAGCCTCATGGCAAGGGTGTGGCCTGGGCTGGTGCCCCGGCTGCTTCCCCTGGGCATCAACACCACTGGACTTCGGGGAAAACGTCTAGCTCTGTCAATTTGTTTTCTTTCTTCCCCAGGTGGGTACTGTAGTTTCAAGAGTGCTTGATAGAGATCCTCAAGATGTCTGTCTCTGTCTGAGGGATCAGAGCAGATACAGTTATATCTTAGGGCTTGGCTGTAGACAATGGATTATGTGGTGTGTTTAGGATGGAAGCTCGAGGGATGTAGGTAACTATACCAATCAGTAGGTTTTCGGTACAGGATGGTGTTGATGTGTCTATCCCTGATTTGTACTGTAGTGTCGAGAAGGTGGATCTCCTTTGTGGAGTGTTCCAGGCTCAATTGGATTGTGGAGTGGAAATAGTTGAAATCTCTGTGAAAATCTTGAAGAGCATTCCTGCCATGGGTCCAGATGATGAAGATGTCATCAGTGTAGTGTAGGTGAAGAAGACTGGTTAAGCAGGTCTTTCACCAGTCAGCACGAGTGGTTTCTTGGACAACTGGACATGACGAGATTCATTTTTCCAGTTGTGGGGAACTGCCTGTACAAACCTTTTTGCAGTGAAAATCAGCATGAAAATATCATCAGTTTTGTTCTTGAGTGAGTCAGAACTCAGGGTCTTTCATGGATGCTGCTGCGTTGTCTTGTCTGTTTGGACAAACAAGCTCCTGTACATAGTTCCGTCAGTCCTGTACACGTTACCTCCAGTTCCACTCCTACCCAGAGTATTGCTGAAAATCAGGCAAGACCATGCTTGAGTCATATGCATAGCTCTAGTGTTGCCTCAAAAACACTTGATATTCCACTCCGCTGTTCCTGTTGGATCAAGTGCCACTTCCAGCAGACTCAGATCTAGTCTATCAGGACCTTGATTGCCTCTCAACTCCAACTTCCAGGCCTTGCACCTTATAGCCTGTAAACACCAGGGTTAACCTTTCGGTAAGAGTTCAAGATGTATTTTTGAATGGCAGAAGCCCATTTGTTAGGTGGTGTTTATCTGTTGAAGTGGAAGAGATTCTCCATCTGGTCCCAGCAACAAGGATTTTCCACAGGCTGTGCTCCAATATATCATTTTCTAAAATATCTGTGATTCCTCAAACATGAAGTCCTGGCCATTAGTTACATCATGTTCTGTCTAGCAACTATTTTGGCTTCCATTGTCCTATTGATGATTGTTTTAGTTTTTCCAGTTTGTCTCCCATGACCTTCTATTTTAGGGATAACTTCCTGCAGCTGCCTCTTATTTCCCTTTCAGGGTTTTGTGTGCTCCCCATTCCCACAGTCCCCAGTCTCTTCCTCCCTCTCCCTAGAGTTCTGTGTGCCACCCAAGCCAATGTCTCCCACAGCAGGGGCCCTCTGTGTTCACTCTCTCCCTCAGGGCTTCTCCATTTCCTTCATTTGCCCTACCCCTCCACCTTTCAGGGAGCTGTGTGTGGCTGGGTCCTCATTCTACCCCTACTTCTTCTCCTGGTCCTGTGCCTGGAGCTGTGTGCATACCCCCATTGTTGCTTGTCTGGAAGGTGAATCATTCAGGTATCAACATGGTAAGATCTACTGGGGACGATGGGCAGGGGTATTGTTATGTTGGAAGACACTAATGGGTGCAATCAATGGCTGGATCTACATTGGAGAGAATTTTGAGAGAACTTTTTTAAAAAATGCTATTTTGGGAGAGCAGTCTGAGGACAGCTCCTTGTCCTTAAATATCACAGCTTTTTTTCCAACAGTGAAAGTCTACACTGGATCTTTTTTGGCAAAAAGAAAGCCAGTGGAAGAGAGCGAGAGGCTTTTTCGAAAAAAGCCTTTGCCTCGTCCAGTGATAACTTTTTTGAAAAAAGCCATCTTGAAAAAAGCTTTTTCTTTCAAAAAAGCTGTCTAGTTTAGCTTTTTTGAAAAAGCGTGCCACTATCTCGAAATACTGGTGCACTTTTTCACCAACACTAAACTTGCTTACATTTTGAAAAAAAAGCCTTTTTTCAAAAAAGCCTGCCTTTCTCTTCCATTGGCTTTCTTTTTTCGAAAAAGAAAGTCCTGTGCAGACTTTGATTTTCAAAAAAAAAAAAAAAGCCATGGTATTTCGGGGCAAGGAGCCAGTCGCTGGACTGTTATCCCAAAATAGCATTTTTGAAAACAGTTAGTTATTTCGAGATAGTTATTTCAAATATATTTTGAAATATTTTTTTTTGAAATAGTTTTTTAAGAGTGCTCTCCAACGTAGACATAGCCAAATCAATTGTTCTGTATGATCATAGAAGTGCTTGTGACTGTGTCTATGCTTAACAGGTGGCAGGAGCTCCATGTATCCCTCATTTCCCACTCTTTTGCTTCTCCGATTTCCTCCATCCTCCTCCCAGATGAATAGGGTTCTGGCCATTGATGCCTAGGCTGTTCCCTGAAATTCTGGAATTTATCAGATACAGCACTGAAAAACTGTTGTGTTACGGACAAGCAGACGAATGAAGACATGACATCAAGCTGCAGGTAGGACCTTTGATAGATCACATTTGATTTACACCACTTGTGGGTCTAGCATGTGGTTTTAAACTGTTAGTAGAAATTGTGAAGTGTATCTCCCTAATTAGCAGGCAGTTCTTTGTGCACAATAAACTCAGTTACAATGAGAAAAAAAATTACTTTGGTAGGTCGCTAAAGGAAATGTACTGTTTTTAAAACAATAGACTAACAAGGACAATATGCTTTCCAGCATTTTTTCTCCATTCCTTTTCCCTAAATCCGGTGCTTCTAATCCGGAAAATCTTAAACTTGTTTTATGATTGAATAGCTAGCTGTTTTACTTACAGGTCAGATCCCAAGATGTTTCCCCAATGGGCAGGGAGATGCAATGAGCTGCAAACATCATGTGAAAATAGGAAATTGCTAGTTATCCAGGACTCTTAAATTTTTTTACTTCACAGCAGAAAGCTAGGGATAAAGCACAGTTGGTGCTTGTCAGCCTAGAGCCTGTGGTAAAATCATGTGTTTTAAAGCAAGCAGTCTAAGTGCTATAGACTAGAAGACAAATAACAAGGAGTCGTGGCCCTTTGAGACTAACAGATTTATTTTTCACATGAGCTTTCGTGGGAGAAAATCCCACTTCCTCAGATGCTTTGAAGATGGGTGAATTTACGGAAAGGAATGAAAATAAATGCAAGGGGGTAAATCACTGTTTAGAAAGCACCACATGTTTATTTTCAGAATTCTAGGAACTCTGGAATTTGGTTGGTGGATGTCAGCATACAATAATTCTTGATATGAACCTGTATATGAACTAAAGCTCCAGTCTTGCTGCCTTTGTTTTTTGCTTTTCTCTGCGTGCCTCTAAGAGTGGTACATCCATGTCTTCCCAGTTGCTCTGTGAAAAGCAGACAAACAAGAATGGGGCAAAGAATAAGAGCTCAAGAGGAGTCAGAGTCACATAACCATAGGTCCTGGTGGTGTTAGGGTCTTTAATCCATTGTGCATGGTGGGGGGGGGGGGCATGGGTCCTATCAGGAGTATCAGTAACAGAGACTGGGGAACCTTAGTGGTAATACATCTGTAAATAAACAAATAGCAAGCAAATACAAGAACATGGAGGCATTAGTATTTTGATATAGAAAGGGTACCTCCTGAAAAACTATTAGGGATGGCTTTAACAAAAAATAAGTGTTGGGCAAGATGGGGGGGGAGAACTGTGCACCAGTGATGTAGTTTTGGGCAAGATGTTCATTATTTTTTTTCCCTCCTCCCTCACCAGCGATGTACTTTTTCTCCACATGTTCATTGTTTCTTTACAAAACCTGTGTTAGATTCAGACTCCCACCGGTCAAAAGAAAAAAAGATTGTATTTGTTAGTTCAGGGAGACCCCAAATCATTATTGGGGTGGGTGTGGGTAAAGGAATAGAAGAAACAGCCCTCTGCCCCTTTCAGTAAACAGGAGTCCAGGGGAGGACAGAACAGTAAACACACATGGGAGTAACAAGAGACTAGGACATTGGAGGGCGGGAAAATACCCAGATAATGCTTCCTTCCCTGCAGTGACAGGGTATCATGGGTGGAGTTGGGGAGCAAAGATTTCACATTTATTAGGTTCTTAGTAGCTTGAAGATGATCCTTAAATTCTTTTCCTTAAATCGTAGTTTAGAAAAGGCCAGCATGACTCTATCGTGGCTTGTATCTCATCCCAGAGTTAACTAAAGATTTTTCTGGGATTAGCAGACTTTTACGTTAATCTCTGGAGTTTTTTGGTAAAACAAACAAGAAATCAGTCTGTTTTGTTGGAATAGACTAACATGGCTACCCTTCTGGAACTTCGTGTTTTTTGTATTGTGCTTGGAGTATTGTTTTCTTGCCTGGTAGTTTCATTCTAAAAGACAGACCAACAGACACATTTCACCACAAGATATCATGTGGCAATTTTCCTCCAAATTCAGACACTCACTTTAATTATAGTACTTATGTAAGGTACTACATCAACAGCTTTGGAGATTGAACTTTGCTGTTTAGTCAAAAGATGGATCAAAAGCATTGCTCCATTTTTTCCACTGAAAGGACCATTCTTGGGCTGACAGAGTTCAACCTCCAGGAGCATTCATCCTTAGTTTGTCTAAAACTGCCTACAGGCTTCGTCGGTGTATTCTGTAGTTACCTGTCCAGTAGGAACGGTGGGTTACTTACCAGTAACTGTCCTTCTTTGAGATGGGCTGCTCGGATTCATTCAATAATCTGTGTCTACGTGCTGCAGTGCACAGTTGGCTGGAAACTTTTGCCCTAGCCTATCAGGAAGGGGCAGGTGGCCACCGCCCCCCTGCCATCCCATGGCTATATATGTGGCTGCCACCCAGCCCCTCCTCAGTCTCTAAAAGTCGCCAGCTCCAAGTAGTGGGGCTGGTGGGAGGGTTGTGAATGAATCCGAGCAGCCCATCTCGAAGGACAGTTACTGGTAAGTAACCCACAGTTCTTTTTCGAGTGCTGCTCGGATACATTCAGTAGTAGGTGACTGCTGGCTGTGCTGATGGATGGTGGGCAGAGTTGGTTCTTTCACGCCTTCAATAGAGTGACTGCCCATAAGGGTTAGAGACCCAGGAAACAAAGGTCTAAAGGAGGTGCCCGAGGTATCATCGTAAGGACCGTGGCCCAGGCGAGGGAAAAAACTGTGAAGTAGAATGGTTTGACCAAGAGGGAGGAATAAAGGCCAACAGAGTTCAAGTGCTCCCTGACCTGCAAACGGCAGGGGCAATGACGGCCTAAGTCACCTTGTCGTAGAAAAGTGAACACGAAAACGCAGTTACTGAATCATAGGCGGTGAGACGTCCTTAAGTGTGGCCATGAGCAGTATAAAGACCATGACCCAAGTAAGGAAACCTGCAAGATAAAGGAAAGGATGAGAGGCTTTCATCACTCGAAGGTCCTTGCCCTGCCAACACGAGGAGCATGGTGAGGCCTACGTCACTCGAGAGCTCCCTGATGTGCAGACGAGAGGAGCGGTGATGTTCTAACATCAACTTATTATAAGGCATCAGCAAAATGCAAACAATGAGCCATGAACGGGTAGACGTTCACAAATGGCACAATGGCACCACAAATGGTGGTTTGCGTCTGCCAAGGCGAATGAGCCCGAGATATTCTCTCACCTTACGGCTATGATGAAATCGTTAGGAGGCGATGGGAAATTAATGACCCCAGAGAACTCAGCCTACTAGTGGCGAATACCCAAAACTGTGAGAGCAAAGGGAAAGAAGAAGAGAGAGGAAATAGGGCCTTTGGTCGTCCGGCAAGACAAACCACATGGTGGCATTTGATGATAGGCAAGCACCCACTAAGGCGTGACATCTCGATAGCCAAAGTGAATCGGCAAATGAAAAACTAGGGTATCTTTCAGCGACCCACTGCTAGGTGAAGTTCGCCACACGTGCTGGGGCAAAGAACTCGGAGCCTTAAAATTAGAGTGCCACAGCGTAAGACAGGGTCCCGTGGCCTTGTGCGACCCCTAAGCTACTTCCCATGGTTTGTGATGAAGTGATTGTTACTTGTATCTGCAATACCGTGGTATGCAACAGGTTCAGTGGTGTGGTCCCCGGGTCGAGGCACCAGCCTTCGTCGTGGGCTGAGTCTGAACACACTGATAAGAAATTGAGTTTCCACCAGTGAGGGAGGAGAGAGAAGGTCTTAAGGGTCTAGGTATATGGGACAGGGGGGAAGTTAGCCCCATTAGTTGAAAGCCACAAGAGAAGGGAGTGGGAAAGGTGACCGTTAACAAAGGTCATGACCCCTTGATACAGACAACGTATGTGAGCCGACAAGACAAGCGACTAGGAGGCGGCTGGTCAAGATAGTGAATCTCCAGCCCTGGAAAGTATTGAAAGGTGGTAGAGTATAGGGAAATATCCATTACCCCTTCCATTAGATGCCTGAAAAGGGGGAGACAGGGATAGGAAAGCAAAGCTGGTCACCCCATCTGCTGTTCCTCTTCAGTGGTTTTAGCTCAAGCACACACAGAGAGAGAGAGAGACTTCCTCACTCTAGTGATTTCAGATCAGCGAGAGTGAGTGTCTCGCTCAGTGATTTCAACTCTTAAACCTTAAGTAGCTGCAAACAGCTACTTCCGTAACAGAGAGGTCTCAAAAGAAAGCCAGTCCAATCTATTATATGATAGTGGAACCAAGGGGTGAGGTGTTACCTCAGGACATTCTTGAGGACAACGGGAGCATGAAACAACGCCATGAAGGGCAAGCAACCCCTGAAAAGGGTGAGAGGCATCTCTTAACCTGAACTGGGATCAATGCCTCACAAGAGTCTACAAAATTTCCATAGAATAAACAAAGGCATTTGGGCCAGTGTTAGACAAGGGGACCTGGAATTAGATGAGGACCCATCGTGCATCAGGAACAAAGGTTGCTTAGAGGAGTACCCTTTGCCATTTATAAAGAATCTAATAGCCTCCCGGCATCATTGGATCTATTCTGGCACTGGATATGACAGGGCCAGCTTGAAGGAGCATTCCCTCACCTAAGAGAAGGTCCTTTGGAGGTCTTTTAGTGACTTTCTCCAATCCCCAAATGTCCTCTTGGGAACTAGGAAAAGGAGATCAGTGACTGTGATAGCTCCTAGGTATCCCAATCTGTTCTGGCAATATGTAACCTATGTCCCACTCTGTGACATGGGTTTGTGTAATTGGCAAAGCAAAGAGACTTCATTCCCATGAATGGATTACAGTGGTTCCCAGCCTGTGGTCCGGGGACCCCCAGGGGTCCACGGACATGTTGCAGGGGGTCCGCGGAGCCTCTCCCTACTGGAGCTGGAATCCAGCTACAGCCTTGATGCTCCCCACCAGGGCTGGTTTTCCTCTCCTGTGGCCAGATCGTGGCATGGGAATGGGGTTGCGGTGGCTCCCCGGCAAGGGCAGGGAGCCATAGCTGCTGCGGCTCAGCTCTCCAGCAGTAGTGGCAGTGCTGCTTGCTGGCTGTCCCAGTGGCACCTCCAGCGTGATGCAGGCTAGATATGTAATTTGGCTTGCGCATGCAGCCTAATCAGCTGGGGGGCTGCAAAGATTTTTTTTTTTTTGGTTAAAAAGGGGTCCCTAGCCTGAAAAAGATTGGGAACCATTGGGTTAGACTTTCTCTTCCAAGTGGAGAGGAAAAGAGGAGGAGGAAAAATCCAGGAAGCAAACCTTATGGCGGAGAGGAGTCCTTGAACGTGCTAGCCCCAGGGAATGGGGTAGCCTAGCGGAAAAGGGAAGAGGTATGACTATGCAGAGGGTGGCAACACATGAGGCCTCTAACCAAATGATGAGAGGTCTGTGCAGGTGAGGAATTTACCCTCCAATGAACATAAGCTACTGGTTTAGCAATCCCCCAATCTGAATACCCGGGCCTGATACAGCAAAGAGCAAGGCAACAAGCCTAAAATAATAGGCCAATCAGTAGGGGTTGTGTTGTCTCCCTTTGTTGTAAGTGACGATCACCTGAGGTGCGAGCACAATGAGTGCCCAGTGACTAAGAAACACAAGTCCCATGCGGGAAACATCTCCAGAAGAAGCCACCTTCATGGGGTAGAGTGAAAGGAACCACTCTGAGAGAGCGCTCCATGTAGCCATTAAAAGGAAAGCACCTTCCCGGGTAAAGGGGGAGGGAATTCAGAAACCATGGGGGAATGGTTCCCATCTTGTCATTTGGGTGTGTGGGGTGCAGAAAATCCTGGTGTACAGCCTTCGCGGATGTAACCTTACCCTATGTTCTCTTATGGAGTAGGACAGGGAGTGGATGCTCCAACAATAACTCCAGAGGGCCTAATTGGCGAAGGGGGTGGGGGCATCCCCCACCAATAAGGATATTTATGGACCCGATGGAACCACCGGATGAGACTAGAGGGAGAAAGCATAGTACCCCGCAAGATCTTAAGTTGGGGTCACACCCCTTGTAGGGCGATGTTTTCCCTTTAATGCTGTCAGCCAGACAGATAATGCTGCCGCGAAAAACAGGAGGTAGTTGGCAACCCCCAGTAGATGAAAAGGGGGAGCAAACCCAGAGCTGATATGCCCGGTGGTGCAACTTCTTAAAACGTAAGGAAGGGCATTGGGCAGCCCTCACGTGTTTGGTGAACAGGCAGGGGTCCCTAAAGGTAAGAGGCCCAAGAACTATACCTCTCCCCGGGGGTCCTACGCACTATGGAGCACGGCATCCATCTCAGCTGTGAAGAGAGAGTGTCCCCCAAAAGGCAGGTCAAATACACAACAAGGAGTTGTGTGGCACTTTAAGACTAACAGATTTATTTTTTGCATGAGCTTTCGTGGGAGAAGATGCCACTTCCTCAGATGCTTCGAAGATGGGTGAACTTACAGAAAGGAATGAAACTAAATGCAAAAGGCTCATTTACCTGCTCATCTACTAACGTGGTCTATGCCATCATTTGCAAGAAATGCCCCTACACCTTATATATTGGACAAACAGAACGATCACTCCGTAAGAGACTGAATGAGCACAGAGCTGATATCAGAAATCAAAGAACAGAGAAACCAGTTGCTGAGCACTTCCATCTTCCTAATCACTCGATGATGGATTTGTTAGTCTAGAGATGTACCTGGGACATCAAGACTTCAAAGAGAGACAGCAGAACTCAATTAATATGCAAGCTAAATTCTGTGAAAGCAGGACTGAATGGAGACTATGGATTCTTTTCCCATTACAAAGGGTAATTTGACTTCAGGCTTCCCATGGTTTGAGCCTGTAAACTGCTCTGATTTGCTGTTACTTTATGGCCTGATCCTATGTTTTACACCCCCTTGCATTTAGTTTCTTTCCTTTCTGTAAGTTCACCCATCTTTGAAGCATCTGAGGAAGTGGGATCTTCTCCCACGAAAGCTCATGCAAAAAATAAATCTGTTAGTCTTAGAGTGCCACACAACTGCTTGTTGTTTTTTCACTGGACTAGACTAACATGGCTATCCATTTTAAAATTGAGGTCGAATACAGCCTGCTGAGTGATGGGGGGCACCCTCGCCTCTCTGAGCCAGGCTGCGTGCTGAAGGGTCACGGCCGAGGCCATGGTGTGGGAGGCCGTGTCCACTGCATCCCAAGCTGATAAAAGAAGGTCATGGGACACTATTTTGCCTTCCTTGAGGAAGGCATCGAAATCCTCCCTGCTCTCCTGTGGGAAGAGGTGTCTAAATTTATTCATAGACTCCCACATGTCCAACATGTATCTACTGACCAGGGCCTGGTTGTCGGCTGCCCGTAGTTGGAAAGTGGAGGAAGAATAAACTTTCTTCCTGAGGGGGTTTAACTCTCTTGCCTCCTGTGACTCCCAGATGTAGTCACGGGAGGCCTGCCCAGGGCTGAGTGCAGCTCCCATCACCCCTTGAGATGGTACCAGGTGGTGGATGAGGGAGGGAAACTCTGTCCCCGGGAGCTGGTATTTTAAGCTCACCATGTCAGAGACTGGAGTGATGGAGCTGTGGCTTTGCCAGCGGGACATGATGGGGTCTCATATGCTAGGGTGAAGGGGTACTGCAACTGGGTCGGCAGAGGTGAAGACCAGCCCAAATAGAAGGTCATTAGGCCCCCTAGGGGACTGAACCTCCAACCCAATGTGTGCAGAAACACGATGAAGGAGGTCTAAGTACGCCATACCCAAGATCCTGGGTGTAGGAACTTGGAATGGGATTTAAGGCTCTTCCTGGTGCTGAAGGAACTTGTGCCGAACTGGGCGAAACAGTAGCGCGTGACTCCATCGTGGCCTCTTTGGAGGACCACTCATGAGACTGGCACCTAAATGGGGATGGTGCCCAAGGTTGAGGGCAGGGCCGTTTACTCCCCCTTGAAACACCTTCCTCTGGACTCAGACTGAGAAGGCACTCGGGACCATGAGGACAGTGCTGGTGAAGGCAGAGCGCGGAGAGACGACTCAGTGGTACTGGGTCCCTCATATAGGGCTAGTTCCTGAGCTGGGGAGCTTGGTACCGAGATTGGGGATGGTGTTCACTGCCGCTTGTGGGGCAGCCATGCTTCGGAAGCGAGAGCCGATTTACCCCTCTTCTTGGGTGGTACTGGGGTGGGAGGCATTGGCAGGAGGAGGAGGGACCTTGCTGCCTCAAAGGCCTCCAACGTGGCAGGAATCGGTACCAACTCCTGCTGTTTCCATGGTGACTCCCGCGAGGGGGCGTGCGATTGGCCGAGCTGGTCTTTTTGTGCTCCTTTGAGGAGCGGCTCTGGGAGGGCACTGGTGCTGAAACTGCACGTGGTACCGAGGGGTGCCCTGAAGCCTTGGGGGTAGGCTGCTGCACTTGCCTGGAGGACAGTGCATGGAGCCTTTGCTCCCTGTCTTTGATCATCCTAGGCTTAAAAGGACTGACGGAGGGAGCATTTGGTGACCAAATGGGCTTCACCGAGGCACTTCTTGTGGGGGTCGTCCCGCGAGAAGACCTTGCCACAGGCCGCACAAGGTTTAAACCCCAGCATGCTGGGAGGTGAGAAAGAGCGATGTTGTTGCTCTGAGGCTGGAAGCTCAGTAGGATGAGTGCTCTTCTGTGGAATGACATTCATGAAAAGATGTTCCCAATTCAGCTGCAGGCTCATAAAAAGCAGACAGGCTGCTTGTGAGATCGCAAGGAGCGGGCTGTTCTGAGTACCGTAACTGAGGGTGGAAAAATGGAACTGAGGAGGGGCTGGGTGGCAGCCACATATATAGCCTCGGGGTGGCGAGGGGGGTGGTGGCCGTCTGCCCCTTCCTGACAGGCTAGCGCAAAAGAATTTCCAACCAATTGTAGACACCTAGTGCTGAATGTATCTGAGCAGTGCTTGAAGAAGAATTGTCCTGAGGTCACCAGTTATTTTCCATGGCCATTGGGTAAATAGTGGAGGATGATGAGATGTTTTAAAAAAAAAACTTATTCTACAATGTGCTTTTAATTTTCTATCTGACCTTCAGTTAAAGCCCCATCTTCTTAATAGAAGAGCTTTCATTATGTAATGACTGCCTGCAGAAGGGAAAAGAGATGAACTGGGAACAGAAAGCTTCTATTAACAATTTAATCTTTCTGGTGCGTGTGTGTCACAGAAGATGGCTGCCAGAGAGAAGAAAATCAGACAGAAAAGCATATTGATAGAGAGCCCAGTGAGAGAGTCTCTTTCCAGAGAAAAGATGGCCTTTAGCATATATTAATTATCTGGATAAGTGGAAAAGCTTGTATGAATTTCAGAAATACTTTTTCTTGGGGACTATTGGTAGAATTCATTGGGAGGTAATGTGAGAATCTGTCTATTAACTTAAGGTATAAGCTTGTTATATTCTATGCCGTTTTATACAAGAAGTAGGCGTGCGAAGACCAATCTCCTTGGGCAGATCTGTTCTCTGGATTACATTCTGCCTAATTTACATTTACCATATGTCTTTATCTGGAAAAGTCATTATTTAAAAAACTGCATTAGCAGTCCTACACAACAAAATGCCTTGTTGTGTTTTAATGCAGAGATGGCTTTTTCTCAGTGGTCTGTGAATGATCCATAGAGTCAACAAGGGACTTGGCTATTGCTATTATTTGTACATGGAAAGTGCTGAGTTACTGCTTCGTATCAGAGGGGTAGCCATGATATTAGTTTGTTTTTTAGCAAATGATGAGGAGTCCTGTGGCACCTTAAAGAGAACTAAAATTTTTTGGGGGGGGGATAAGCTTTCGTGGTCTGGAACCCACTTGTCAGATGCCAAATCTGACAAAAGATTTTAGTGCTTTCCTGTTCTGTGCTTCCCTCCTTCTCTCTCTACTTACTCCAACCTCTAATTCTTTTCAAAATAGAAATGCTTAACAGTACCAAATTGTTACAAAATGGAAAGAAAAGAAAATGGCATAAAATGCTAAGTTGCATATTCTTTTTACAGAGAAAAATTGCAACAAATTTGAGTTTTGAGATAAACTCCTGAGGAAAATCTGCCTTTTCTCACTCATGGAGTTGAAGGCAGAGATGATACTGGAGCAGTTGATGTAGAATATAGGCTAGAGTATCTGGTTCAGGAAGCTCTTTGAAAGACCTAGTAAATTAAATTTAACTGCTACGTATGAAGGTCATCTTCCCTTTGTTCCAAAGGGGTAACAGTTTTTGTTTTACTGAACTAGCCTAACAAGGATCGGGAAACCAAACAAGGAGTCCTGTGGCACTTAAAGACTAACAAATTTATTTATTGCATGAGCTTTCATGGGGGAAAATCCTACTTCATCAGACTCTTTGAAGATGGCAGAACTTATAGAATGGGAGGAAATAAATGCAGGGGAGTGTAACTCATGGAAACAGGTCACACTATAACAGCAAATCAAAACGGTTGTAAAGATTCAAACACTGGGGAAGAGCTTAGAGAGGAAGTTGAAGTCATATTACTTGTTGTAATGAGAGAAAAATCCAATGTCCCTGTTAAGTCCTGAGGCAAGACAGTTCCTCACTCTCTCAAGTCTTGGGAGACAGATCTCTCCTTGCTTACAGACTTCCCCCAACCTTAAACAGATACTTACCAGCAACTAGAGACCTAACAACAGAACCATTAAAGGAGGGATGTACCCTGCAACAAACCACACTACCAGCTTTGCCCACATATCTGCACAAAAGACACTGCTACAGGAGCTAGTTGAACCAGCTACTCCATCAAAGGCTCATTTACCTGCTCATCCACCAATGTGATTTATGCCATCATGTGCAAGAAATGCTCCTCTGCCTTGTATTTTGGACAAACAGGATAGTTTCTGTGGACAAGAATAAATGGGCTCAAATCTGACATCAGAAATCACAATATTCTAAAACCAGTGGGTCAGCATTTCAATCTTTGTGATCACTCCATTAATGATTTGCTAATTGTGGTGCTCAGACAGATGAATGCAAGATCAAGGCTTCAAAGAGAATCTGTTGAGATTAAATTTATTTGCAAATTCGGTTAATAGGAATGCTGAATTTTTCTTTCATTACAAGGGGTGATTTGACCTCATCTTCCTCTATGTGCTTTTCCCCAGAGTTTGAATGTTTACAACTGTTATTGATTTGCTGTTACAGTGCAACCTGTTCCAATAACTTACTCTACTGCGTTTATTTCCTCTCATTCTGAAAGTTCCCCCATTTTCAAAGTGTCTGACAAAGTGGGATTTTTCTCCCACAAAAGCTCATGCAATAAATAAAATTGTTAGTCTTTAAGTGCCACAGGACTCCTTGCTTGTTTTCTCTTTGGTTTCTTGGGCTCTCCGTAACATGTGGAATGTTACTGGACCTTTCAGTGGAGTTTACTGTTTTGGTCTGAGGACATAGATCAAGGGTCTCAAACTCAGATCACCATGAGGACCGCAAGAGAACTATTAGAGGGCCGCACCACTGAAACCTTTCCATACAACGATATTGCAAATATCGTTAGCAATTGTGTCACTGTGGGCCGCAGGCAAGAGCTTTAGGGGCTGCATGTGGCCCATGAGCTTTGTGTTTGAGACACTTGGCATGGATCTTGTATTCCTGACATTTATGAGGAAGAGAATACAGCATATTCCCTGAGAACACATTTTATTTTGGCTTTGGTTACTTCATGGTAAGGCCTTGGTACAGGAAAATTTTAGGGTGTCACCTGTTCTTTGTATTTTTTTTTTTTTTCCACCCATGACTGCCATTTGGAACCCTTCTTCTTTTCCTGGGTCTAGCTTCTTGTGTGATGTAGGAGATGGGTAGTGTCCCTATTTTTCTTGGCTGAACAGGATCTCTTTAAGCACTACATGAGCTGCAGATTGGTGGGATTGAAGATCCAGGAAATATTATTTTGTTTGTAATTGTTTGTGCATCTCTCATAAATCAAACTCAGTTACATTTCACTGCGATTAGTTGCTCTGAGATTTAAATTATGGAGCAGGAGTCAATATTTAGTTACATATTAATTTTGTTTTGAGATAAATACATTCTGGATGGCTTCTGATTCTGCTTCCATGTAACAGCTAATCCTTTAAAAAAAAAAAAAAGTGAGCTATAATTAGTCTGAGGTACTGGCATAGACCACAATTCTCTTGATGTATTTTGTGTTTTACATTTTCCCCTTTTACTTTTGTAAATTACTTAAGTGTCAGGTTGATTGTGTCCTTCTGAAAATATTTGAGAGAGAGGGAGAGAGTTAAGCTTAGTGAATATTTTCAAAAGGTCTTTGCAACAAGTATGGATTTTTAACTTTGTTAATAAGTTAGTTGAGATTAGTTCTCATGTGTTACAACCACATTAGTCTATAAGTGCCACAAGACTCCATGTTTTTTTTTTTTTTGCTTTACTAGACTAACATGGCTGCCCCTTTGAAACTTTATTCTGAGGAAGAATTTATTCCTAAGTTGAGCTTCCATTTGCAAGATAAATCAAACTGTTAAAATACTATTTTCATTCTCACTGTTTTGCTTTCATATCACAGAAATAAAACTGAATTAGATTTAAAGGATGACAGTATGTTCTCATCTTTATGTGCTCACACAGCTATGAAAGGTTAGGAATAGGTGTCATTAGTAAACCAGTGCTAATAGTTGGCATAATAAAGAAAATATGCTTCCACTTCTAACTGCAATACCTTCCCCCCCCATTCCCCCCTTATGTTTTTCAACCCCCGAACCCAGTAGTGATAAATAGTGTAAATACAGAATACTTATTCATATCTGCCCAGTGCCAGCACCGTCTGTACAAAATTGTTACAGTTCGTATATACAGAATTAATTGTTTTACCAGTGCCATCTGCAGCTATTGTGCATGCTGGTTTGAAGAAGAGCTCTGTGTAAGCTCTGAAGCTTGTCTCTCTTACCAACAAAAGTCTTTATAATATCCTGGGACCAACCCAGTGAATACAGTATTGTAGCTAACATACATGCAGGGTATTAATTCTCTCTCATCTCTTTGAATACCTGAGTGTTGTGGCAATGCCTTAAGACTAGCAAAAATACATGGTTAAACTGTTTGGGTGGACTGCATTTTGATCCTGAGTTTGTCCACTGGCTATGTGGGTCACATGGAGCTGAAAATACTTCTGCACCTATCTTAAGCTCTCAATGAAAGAGACTGGCAGGATGCTTCGTTTGTATTTTCTGAGCTCTTCTTTATCTGATACCAGTGTGGTTGCTAGAGGATGAAAAGTTGATTGCTCCATGTGTGTATGCCTGAACCAGTGAGAGAGAATGCTAATTTGGGTGTGGTTAAAAATTAGGGAACTTCAATTAGTGAAATTGATTACCCACTGCAAAGGCCTAGAATTGAGTTTAGCCTGTCCCCTGTCCTCTCCAGTGCCTCACTATATGGTATTAAATAAATAGAAGGGGGAAGTTGTATGTTGCTTGTGAGGTCAGGGAAGTCTGGCGCAAAGGGGATATATGTTATCCTACCAAAATAATTTATTAATATGGTATTGCTGTCTTAAGAAACAGGAACTTGATCATTAACAGACTTCCTTATGGGTATTAAAAGTATAAATAACTTGGCTGTTTCTCTGTGCCCTCTGTTGCAATAAAATGATCCAGGGGAGTCAAATTTATAACTTCATTGCCTTCTCCACAGAATACTTTGCTTGTATTATGAGGTTTTCATTAGATGTTAGTCAGGCTAAGAAATATAGGTGAGTTGTGTGTTTTAAAGCGTTAAATTTGTATGAAATGCTTTCTTTGTATTTGCGTTGATCAGCAAGGGTTACTGGGATTGTTGGTTTTTATTCATGTGATACATAATGACTTGAGTCTTTTCAGCCTGTAGCAGGATGTTATAAAACACAGTCTGTTCTCAGCACTCTTTCAGCTAGATTCTGTCTTTGGGATTGTTAGGAAATGAACAGACAAAATGTGAGGATTAACACTTGTCTCTTTGTGTGCAGTGACCTGCTGTTAGAAGCACTTGTGTGTGTTCTTATGCATCCGTATTTTTGCTTGTGTTGGAAGAAGGTAATCCCCTAAGTAACCCAGACCCTTGAGATTATTTTCCTTTAGTGGGTTAATTATTTACAGATTTATAAACACTCTAAATTCTGGAAAATCCTGAAGTCTGATGCTAATTCTAGATAAACTGATGGCAGGCATTCTTGTGAACACCATAATCCTTTTAAGGCAACCTGGCTTTTTAACCAACAGATACCCATCACAGTATGTCTCTCTAAATTTGCTCCTGTGTGCATAGAAGCTGGTTCTAATAGAGCCATGGAAGAGTGGAGCCTGGTGACTTACTTCATTGTCTGCCACAGTATTTGGGTGCTGGACAGAATTTCTAGTGGTAAATCAGTTAACGTCTTTCATCTGAAATGATGTGCCAATAACTTAATGTCATTGAAAGTGCTGTTTAGAACTGTGGCTTGAAACCGCACATAAATAATGCTCTTCATGAAGTTGTAACGTTAGGAAGTTGCGTATGAATGCTGCACATTGAAATATCAGAAAGATTTCCATGACGAGGTTTGTAATATCTGTAAAATAACAATACCATTGTTGGAGCAATGTTGTTCTGTTCCACAAAGTCTTCAGTAAGCACCTTCATTTTTGGTTATAAATCCTGGGAGTGGGTGCATGGAGGGAGTATAGATTCATATATTTATCCCTAGCATCGATCTCTGAGAGGCCAAAGGAGAGCATGGTCATGGAGACTGTTTCACCTGCTCAAAGTTGATGAGATAGAAAGAAGACGTGCTTTGCTTCTGCCTGTATAGTAATTGTTCATTCTCCACAGAATTTCAGTCTTGGGGATGTCAAGTCATAAGGCTGTCCTGATATCTTGTGGAATTCTCAGCAAAATGGTAAAAGGAATGCTTGCACCTTTGCAAAATCGTGGTGATACAGTTGTGATGCTGCCTTTTGTAGTAGGCAGTTGAACAATGCCCAATTATGTAAAATTTGTCAGGTCCCCATCTTACAGGACACATTACCCATTTTTCCTTCCCAGCTGGGCTTGCAGAGTGATTGCCCCATTCCTTTTGAAAATTAGTTTGGGGTGGGCCCAGAATAGAGATTCTCTGTGCTCTATGACCTAAGGCTGCCCTTTCCCTTGGACTGAAAATGCTGTTTTTACTTAATTCCCAGCCTCTTCTGGGACTGAGCAAGAGTCAGAGTAGAAATGTAGCTTTTCTGCCCCAGCCTGCTCTCCTAGTCTTGCCTTTTCTTTTCTCTTTCTATTTCTCTTACTTCTGAATGCATTTAACTTTTCCTGATTTAGGTAAAGTGGGTTCTTCCTTCTGCCACATCTCACTCCCCTAAACGGCTTTTGTTGATGAAAGGTTTTTCTGTCCATGATTGATGAGAGATGATCTTCTTTAGGGACTGCCTTTTCTTTTGCTTCAGTCCAGAATGAGAAGTCTGTGTCTGGGAGTGTGGCTGGACACAGAAATATCTTATGGTGCTAAAGAGATTTCTGTTTGAAACATGGTATAAGATTAAGGTTTTGTCACAGTTAATTGTAGTTAAAGTCAGGGACAGGTTGCAGGGAATAAACAGTTCACGGAAGCCTAAAATCTGTTTGTGACTTTTAGTAAAACTAAGGGGGAGGGGGCTGAAAGGGGGCTGAGGAGGACAGCTGAAGCCTGAGCTGGGGTAGGATGAGGGAATGAGAACCTGTGCCTTGCTAAGGGAGTGTGATGGGTACAACATTTGTTGCAGCCTGGTGACTCAGAGCTCCAGGGTCCACATTGCTCACAGTGGCTTGGGGCTCTAGGGTCCCTGCAGCCCATAGCAGCTGATGTCTATGTACCCAGTGTGGCTGATCTAGGGCCCCCACAGCACAGAAAAGCTGATTGCTCCAGGGTGGCTCAAAGCCCCAGAATCCCTGCCACCCTCTGGGAGCTCCAGGGTCCTTGCTGGCTGAAAGCTTTGACTCCACTGCCCCAGTGTAGAGGGCTGAAGCTGAAGCAGAGAATGTCATGGAGGTCTCTGAAAGTCACTCAGTTCATTACTTTTATGGCCTCCATGACACAGTCTGATCTTTTTTAATCATTGAGAGTGATGTTGTCATGGCTTAACCTTCACCAGATGAGACTGAGGTATGGTCTGATGCTTACAAAAACAGACCCTAAAGCTCTTGCTTCTCTGAAAGGTGGATGGAACCAGGAAGAGATGTTACCAGGCAAGCTGCATGCGAGCGGAGGTTGGACTCCTTCATGAAGCTGCAGGTCATCGGGTGTGAAGGCAGAGGCAGCCTTAGGCCATTGGGATCCCTAGGCGAGGGCCTTTTTATGGGGCCCCCTGTAGGCCCCCAATACCACCATGATGGGGGCCTTGGCCCCCACGATCACTCTAACCATCCCCACCCCCTGCAGTCCCAACTCCCATGGGGGGCTGAGGGGAGGGGGCACGGACCTCCTGGGTCAGAGGCTGTGCTGCCTGTCTGCTTGCCCAGCCTCTCTGCAGCAGGGGGTACACTCCCTGCGTACACCCAGCTGGCCGTGTCTCCCCAGGGGGAGGGAGGAGAGCGGCCAGTGTGGTGCTGGCACTTGATGGGAGTAGGGCCCCCTGGAGTGGCCTGCTCTGGAAAGCTGGGGCTGCTTCACCCTGGGCCTCCCCAGGCCTGAATAGAGGCTGCCTGACCCCCAGGCCCTGGATCAGGCCTGGGGTGGCCAGGGATGAAGCTCCCCAAACTCTTCGGAGCGGGCTGCTTCAGGGTGCCCCACTCCTGGCAAGCCACAGCGTGCTGTGCTGTGCGTCTGCTCTCCTCCCTCTCCCTGGGGAGGTGTAGCTGGCTAGGGGTGGGGGGAGCACTCCTACACCCCCACTGCAGAGGCACCGGGCAGGCAGGTGGGCGGCGCAGCCATTGGCCCTGGAAGTCTGCAGCCCCCGCACTGCCCTGCCACTCCGTGACGTGAGCGCTAGAGTAAGTGAAGCAGGTGACTGCTACGAGGTCCCCTTACTGCGTGGGGCCCTAGGCGACCGCCTGCTGCACTTACCCCAAAAGCCCCCTCTGGGTGGAGGGGAAGGTGAATAACATAATTATGACTGATAAGTGTGCTCTGGGACGTTGGAGAGGATTGCAAACTTATGTCTAGAATGAGGGAAACAGTGGATTGCGCCTGATGTCATTTTACAGGTAAAAGTGTTGATGGTGACTGCAGTGACTCACACCTATGAGATTGCCACTCTCCTCAGACAGTCAGAAAAGGGGGCAGACCTCCTCCCATACTGTTTGTATGTTTATCAGACTTCACCAAATCAGTAACAAGTGTAAGCTCCTAGATCACAATATTACACTTATAGTCCCTTTTTAAGATGTTCAGACTCTTTATTACCCAGACAAGCAGGACTTTGTGATGAGAGTATTAAAACCGAAATTTAGCACATATTAGATCACTCGTGACCCCAAAGGGCCAATCACTTAACCCACGTCAAAGGGTACTCTTGGTTTCACACCAAAGACAATGCTGACTGCCAAATTTCTCTTAGGTAATAAATCTTTAGTTTACTAGAAATGAGTTATTGAGCGGTTAAAACAGGTAAAATACATTGTGGGTGAGTCTGAGTTTGTACTCCAAATGATAGCAGAGATGTAGTATCTGGAAGCTTTCCATAAGTCCCTCAGGGTTACCCAAAATGGCTCTGGGGAGTCTGTCTAATCGCTCAAGAGTCTGTCAGAATCCATTAGCCCGCAGATGCAGTATGGCTCCCAGGCAATATATTCTTATAGTTGAAAGTGCTCTAGCAAGTGTTCTCAGCACAGTATGGGCTCTTGCTTAGTTAACTAAACTCAGGCAAATTTCGTGGATTTTCCACTGCTGAATGCAGAGACCCATGCTTTTAAGTTAACATACTAGTTTATTTACATTCACAAGTAATTTAGTTACAAAGGTATACATAATGCAATTGCTTGCCAGTCCATTGTAGCAGGGGTAAGGAGGTGAAAACAGTACAGGTAAGTTTTGTTAGTGTTTATGAAGTTCTGACACCTGGATAAGAAGCAAGGAGTCTGTGGCACTTGAATGTATGCATGCTTGGTCTAGGCAGTGTTGTTTAATTACAGGGACATACATAATATAATGCAATAGCAAGCAATCAAGGGGTTTATAGATAAGCGAACACAATTCTTTTAACATTTCATTAGTTTTCATGAATTTAGAGGAAATGTAATTACTGGGGCAGATGTTATGTAAATATGATGTGATAAGATCCCCATTTGTTCTGTTCTTAAGTGTATTGGCTTGAACACACTATGACCTTTTAGCATTTCTTTGATATGTGGAGACAAGTGAGTTGCTCTGTTGCAGTGACCTGAGCTGACAATCTTTATGGCATCACAGTGATAACCTAGTTACTGAGAAGTAATAGGACATTCTTTCTTTTATTTCCCTCAAGCCAGTTCGTTTTCTCTGACAGAACAAAAGAGAAACCCTAGTGTGCAATATTCTCTCTTAAGGCCCTGGGGCAGCTGAGCAATTTACATTGTTTGCTGTGCGGGCTGTGCCCTCCCTGTGGGCTCAGTGGCGCCCCTGCTCAGCGCCCCCCCCCACCCAGTCCGATCCCCCTTCTCCCACCCTAACCCACTCCCCCAGTGACCCCCAACCCTTTGCACCCTTACCTGGTTGCTGGAGGGGCATGGCTGAGCCACAGCTCCTCTGGCTGGAGAAGCACTGATGGAGCATGCTCAGAGCTTCTGAGCATGCACTTTTGGAGCTTCTCTGGGCGGTAGTTTTAATAACTCCCAGCTCTGGAGGAGTTCTCAGTCAGCCAGAAGACAGAGGCTTCCAGCTAGGTAGGGACTGTGGCTGTCAGCCGTGTGTGGCCGGCAGTGTCCCCTGTGTGGGGCAGCAATGGGGGGCTGTGCGGCTGCGCAGCTTACAGGGGACGCTATTAGTGAGGATTCCAAAAAGCAAAGTCTGGTACTTACTTCCTCTGAATAAGCAGCACCATACATAGCTTTAGTCACCTATGTTTGTGTTCTGTGTGTTGGGGTTAAGGACTTCCTGTTCAAACCTCTAAGACATGTACAATCAATCAGAGCTTAAGGAAGACTTGGTCATTTTTTGTTCTGTTTACCATGTACATAATTGTCAAAGTTGTGTAGTGTACAGAATTTAGTGACTGCAGAGATCTCCCTGTGAATGATTCATGAACTTAGTTCCTGTTTCACATCAGAATTTGTTTAATTCTGTGCAAGCCTGAGACTGATGAAGAAGAGTGCCCTTATTAATCTCAGCTATGACAGACATAGTTTTAAACAGATTTGTCAGTCATGGATGGTTTATTGCAGCAATGAGAGAAAAACTGGTTTTTAGAACAGGTAGTAAAAGGCAGTTTATGATGTATAGTTTATTACTCAGTTCTGACATTGAGGGGCAGTGTGTTAGCTACATAAAAGTCTTGCCAGTTTCAGGCTTGCTGTGCAAAATAAGCATGAGCAACAGTAGGCAGGTTGTGAGAAAATTGTCGAAGTCATGATTTCTGACAAGGAGGCCTATAGATAGTCTTTATGTAACTGTGAACCTAGGAAGTATGGATTTTTTCAGATGAATAAAGAGGTTACAACAAAATGAGAACATTTTTGTCTTATAGAAAGTGGTGATTATACAGTTGAGTGGTATTATGTCCCTTGACTTCAATAAAAGAACCCTAGGAAGATATTGACACCAGTCTATTTCTCTATTGGGCTTGTGCAACAAGAGATTTCCATATATCTGTTATGTTTGAGCTGCTCTTGTGGAATAACAGGAACTACTGTATTCTGTCCCTTCTCACTGCTTTGAGAACTTGAGAGTATTTGTCGTACACGAGGAACTAGTATTAATAGATTTCAGTCCTTTATTTTGTTTATTCATTGGGTTTGTAAAATTTGAGTATGTAACTTTTTTCTTTGTTTGCCTCTCTAAAGGTCTTACCAAAAGTCTGTTGAAGTCAATGAAAAGACTTATTGGTTTCAGTGAGCTTTGGTTCAGGATCTATATGCTGGTGAAACTAGTTGTAACTTAAGAATTGTTTCCCCTGTTGTGTTCCCTCCACCCACAGCCCCCTGTTGTACATGGTCCTGTAGTTTTAGAAAATAGAGTTTGAATAATTAGATTTGAAAAGTCACTCAATGTTTTAAAAGCTGATCAGGATCTAGCTTCATTAAAATGAATACTTCAAAAATTAGTATCTGTTCCTAATAGGCCACAGATATTTGGGAATATATGATGCAACAAATATAGAACTCTCTCATTTCTATCTTTGCTGTAATAGGTGCTGGATTTATAGATGTCTGTGAGTGTATGTAGCTGCAGAAATTTTAATCTTTATGACAATCCCTTTTCCATCTCCTATGCAAGAGGGTTTATTAAAGACCTTCCATTCTTTCCTAATCAACTTCTGATAAGATTCTTACTAAATACTTTGCCTTTACCTTGAGGAGTATCCACATTGTAACTTTTTTGTTTCTAAGACTGTATATATGACAAGTTTTAATATTTGCCACCAATAAAATGGCATATGCATTTGACATAGTAGTTAGGCTTGTTTTGCTCTGAGCCTGTCTGGATCAGGTATGCTCTGTGATGGACCCTTAGATTGGAAGCAAATAGTAGAAGTTCTCTTATTTCTTAGGGATTGTTGATACAAGCCCTGAGGTTTTTTCTGTCTTCCTGAGGTAGTATGATGGAGATCACTGAAGGCTTATACCATATTATTGGAAGGCTGTAAATGTAATATTTTAAATGGGAGCTTACTGTGTAAGCAGTAGGATATTTGACCAAAGGCACTTTTTTCCTCAGAGATCTTTTTCAACTTTTATTCTTCAGCTGGTTTGTGGGAGGTGTGTGACCTTTTTGTCTGTAAACAGTTACTCCTTCGTAGTGTTTGCTCTATCTTGGTGTTCACTTGCCTCTTAGATTGAAATAGAGCTGAATGACTCTTTTTGGAAGTGTTTTAATCATAGTTTTTGATTGTGCCCTTCCTATTTGTGTGCATGAAAAATAAATGTGATAAAGGAGTGAGCAAAGTAATATATTTTTACTTTTTTTTTTCCTCCTCTTTTTGCTTAAGAGATTACTGGATTGAATTTCTGCTTTGCAGTGGGGATCTTTCTCCCCTCCACCACCAACTTTTGCCTTGTTCCTTAGTAAATTCAGTTTCATCAACAGAAGAGTGCTTCCTTTCTGTGTAGGGTTACCAGATGTCAGGCAAAAGGAAGACATGTCCTCCTTTTTACTGTCACGTCCTCCGTGTGGCAGGCATTTTAAAAACACATGATTTTGTCTGGCTTTTTACTTACAGGGGTTCAAGTATGCTGGAATGCCCGAGAACACTCTATTTTTAGGGTGAAACATTCCTGGGCCCCCTAAAACAGAAGAATATTACATGAATACTACATTTTCTCCATGTGTCTTCCAATGTCCTCCTTTTCGTACTTCCCAGTCCTCCTTTCCATACTTTGGGATCTGGTAACCCTGTCTCTGTGTCATTCAGAAGCCAGTGAAGAACAAGGTGGCCTCCCAGGACATTCTTCAGAAGTGCATGAACTGATCATAGCTCTGATTTGTGTGTGCTAAATGTGTGTTTTTGATTGCCATGTGTTTTCTTGGTTGAGCTGACTCATGATTTGTTCACATTATGCATTGTCTAAACCATTTACTAATGAGGTAATTTTCTGCAGTGGGTACAGGAAATCTTCAGGCAATTAGGCTCAACTGCAAGATGGAGGAAGCAGAGGTGAGTGTGGGTTTGTGTGGAGGTTGGCTTTGCACAGGGAAAGAAAATCTAGAAAAAACGTTTGAATGACGCTAAGCTGATGCAATGGGAGCTGGATGCTGGCCAGCATTCTTAGATTCTGCTGTGGGAAAGCAAGTAGCAGTGGAATGGATGAAGACACTAGTTACAGAGGCTGTATTGGATAAAGAAGGAGAATTTTGGAGGTGGGGAGAGACCGTGTGGAAAAATAAAGCAAGAGCAAAGAGAAAATTAGATTTATTTATTTATTTATTTTTTGGTCTTGCATTCTAGTTTCTCCTGTATCTCCTTTTGCTAGTATTCATAGGTGGCGTCTAATGCAGCCAGGGGATTCAGTATTAAATCGTAGATGTGTCAGAAAGACCTTGTGATCAGAGTAATTCAAAGCAATAGGAACACAAAGCCTCCGGCTAGAGATTTTAGTGCTGCTATTCTGGAATGGCAACTGGGCGAAAAGCACCAGCAACATGAGCATCATGAATAACAAGAAGACCTTGATGGGTGGCTAGCATATGACCTTAGCAACAATGGTCATGCCAGCCAGTTTAGGGGATGAGATGCAGCTGAGTGTTGTATAAGCACAACAGAGGACAATACCGTGTGAAGGGGAGGAATGAATAGGTGGTTTAGAAGGAGGAAGAGTCCAGGGTTGTGTAGGGCGAGGGTCACTTGGAGAAGTGGGAAGAAGACAGTAGTTGTTAGTCAAGAACGACAGGCTTTGAGGAGAGGGAATTTGAACTGGGAAGGGGTGTTGTAACCTTTTGATTTTTGAGCAATGCTATACTATGACTAAAGGTGAAGAACAGGAGGCATTGAACAATGCTTTAGGGCCTGAGGATGCACATTGGGTTATTTTGAGCCTACTTGTAGATGCAAAGTGGAACGAGGAAGGGAAGATACGTCACTAAATCCCACGCAGCTTTTTGAACATGCTGAAATAATTTTAGTCTGTTATAAATTCAGGCTCTGATGCAGTACATTCTTGTGCATGTGACTAATTTCAGATATGTGTTACTTCCATTGATGTTTCTATGATTAACCACGTTTGTAGAAACAATACTGTGCATATGTGTTAGCAGGACCAGGGCCTGACTGGCTGAGCAAAAGATGAAACTATTGAATCAGAATCACCTGAACTTTGGTTTTCACATATCTTTACTTTTTTTCTGTGCGCAGTGTGAGTTGCTGGGAGGATTTTAATGTTGCTGGCAGTGGTCACTAGTTCCTGACAGACATTTTAAGGCTCATCAACAGTTCTTTTTCACTTCTGTTTGTTTCAGTACAGTGATGGTTTTGGTAATTCTTCACAACTGAAGCTAGGATTTTGTTGGTGTACAGCTAAGCTTTAAGAATATTACTTGGTGCTAGAACTTGATATCTTACGTTGCGACGCAGTAGCAAATAAATTATATATATATATAAAGGAAGTATTCAAGAGTTTGAACACTGTATTGTACTTGCGTAACTGAAATAAATGATGTAGGTAAGTGGTTTGCCATATCTTGGCCTGTAATCTAGCTTGAGCTACAGTAAAATCTGCTTTAGTAACCACTTCTGAAGAGAGATGACCTGCCATGAGTGGCTACTTGCAGAGGTCATAGAACATTTTTACAGTATAATTTTAACTATAAAGAGTGACTACCTGTCATTTGCAATCAGTGACCATATTTTCTCAGCCCCACCCATTAAAAACAAACTTGTAGGAGAAACCAATTTTCCTTCTCTGCTGCCAATGGCAGCAGGAATGCCTTCAGAGCTGGCCACCTGCCTGGCAACTGCTGCTCTCCGGCCTCCCAGCGCTAAAATTGGCAAACTTATGAAGAGAGAATGACCTCTTACACCAGGGGTCTCAAACACGTGACCTGTGGGCTGCATGCGGCCTCTAAAGCTATTTCCTGCAGCGCACAATGACAGTCATTACTGATATTTGCAATACTGTCGTATGAAAAGGTTTCAGTGGTGCGGCCCTTGGGCTAACGTATTAGTCTTCATGTGGCCCTCTACTAGTTCTCATGGTGATTTGAGTTTGGGACCCCTGTCTTACACGTTCTAAAGAGGTAGCTGTGTGCGCTTAGTTCAGCAAAACAAATATGGAGTCCTCTGGCACTTTTAAAGACATCATCTGACAAAGTGGGATTTTTCTCCCACAAAAGCCCATGCGATAATTAAATTTGTTAGTCTTTAAAAGTGCCACAGGACTCCTTGTTTGTTTGACCTCTCACAAGCTACTGCTTATGCTAACACCGAGTGACCACTCATGAGAATGTTTTACTCTTTCTTGTTCGTTATGTGACTCTGCCTGCCTAGGGTAGCCACTTGAAAATGCCAAAGTCAGGGAGACTGCAAAAGGAAAGCAAATTTCCCCGTAAAGGTGGGTGACACTGAAGTCAGACTTTCCAACCAGACATGAACATTGTTTCTGATTCCCCTCAGAGGTCATTAAGAAGCTAAAACAGAGTACAAACAGCCCCCTTTACTGCATTTCAGTCCTTGGCTCGCAATCAAACAATGGGTTTAGTAAAGAGAGGAGTTTCTTAAAACTCCATGCTTCTTTACCAGAAAGTTCTCCAGACCCCAAAAGATCAACCACATTACCAGTTCAATATAAATTTGGACCTTACCCCCAAAATGGCACACTGCCAGTCAGTCCTTTAGTAACTAAAACTAAAGGTTTATCACAAAAGGAAAGAAACAAACTATAGGAGAACCGTTAAAGGAGTAAAGCAATCAGATATATACTAATGTTTTAGAAATCCATATACATGAGGTTCTCAGTAGAATATGTAGTTTGTAGGTTTGTATAATCCCTCTGATGTACATTCAGTACCTGGATGGGTCTTAGTCCTTTGTTTCACTGCTTCAGTTTTAGATAAGTAGGTTCACAGGTGGTAGGTGGTGATTGAAGATGGAAGCCAAATGGATGTGATGCAGCTGCCTCTCATGTCTCTTGGCCTTTGACATGCTGCTTATGGTAATTTATAGGAATAAGATGGAGTCCAGACTTGCATGAGTAACTTCTGGTGACTTGCCAGGTCTCTCCTTGGGGCCATTGAATTTGAGGGTTTTCTTAAAGTTCCATTAAGCTGTAGCATTCCAGTCTGAGATGTGGCCCAGAAACACAGCCAAAGTTGAAATACAGATACAACCAGACATATCTGTAACTTTCAATACAAGAATAACTCATGCACATAAACAATATCATCATACTCAGCAAATTATAACAGTTCTATTGATACCTGGCATGGAATATCTCGTATAAATTATTGTAATTTTGAAATATTGGTATAAATAATATCATAAATGGTCCCCCTAATCCATTTCCAAAGGGATAGCCGTGTTAGTCTAGCCCAGCAGCAAAAAAAAGAAACGAACAAACAAAAAAACCAAGGAGTCATGTGGCACTTAAAGACTACATGATTTATTTTTTGCATGAGCTTTTGGGGGAGAAAATCAGATGCTTCGAAGATGGGTGAACGTTCAACATCACATGTTAATTTATTAAGTTATTTGTGGGGAAGAAACTGATGTTACTCAAGTTTTTGCTTGAAAGGTTTGCCATTATATTTCCTCAGTCAGATTTTCTCAAAAGAAATGCATTAAGAATGTGTCTTTTAGAATGTCTGATGTATGTTTAGGAGATAGTATTCAGAACTTTTTTACAATAAATACTTTTAGTAAGATTCACTGTATTAATTTTGGTATTATAGGGCTTGCCTTTTTTAAAAAAAATATATCCAAGAGACAGAAACCAAAATAAATAAAATGAAGCAGTGAGCTTGTTATACATTTTATCCCTCTTTTCTGTTTCTGGCTTGAGCTGGGAGGATGTCAGCCTTCCTCTGCAATAGATTAGTTCTTCCACTAGATTTTGAGTCCATCTGTTTGCGGTACCTGGTCTACATTCTACACCAGTGGTTCCCAACATTTTCTCTGCCGTGGCACAACCTGCTACCTTTAATTAATTTGAGGCACACTACCATATAGTTTCCAAATGAATTCATGAATATTCATGAGCCTATCCAGAGGTCTTTCAGCAGTTTTTCAAAAAATTTTGTGGCACACTTGCTCAGATCTGATGGCACACCGGTTGGGAAACACTGTTCTACACTGAGAAAGAGGAAGAGTTTTCACAGAGAAGGAAGTGAGGAGACAAGCTTGTACTTCAGTTAGTGTGGCTTTCTCCTGGTTTCTTTAGTTTCTTTTAGCATGTACACTAGTAGTTCCAGAAGGACAAGGTAGTTTAACATCAATTATTATTATTAACATCTCTTACTATTTTGTTCTGAGGACCAACGGTGCAAAAATACAGGACATTTATCCATACCAAAATCGCAGGTAAAGAGCACAGTGATGCTTTTACATCTCCTGTATCAGGGCAGAATGACTCTTTCATCTTTCTCTTTAATCCCTGATGTTCAACATGAATCATGTGGTAGACTTGACAGTTGACTTAACTGGTTACCCACATGTTTAATCAAATGAGAGGGGAAAAAACATTATCTCTTACGTTGACCAATTACTCCATGCCTGAGAGCCACAGACAAGACTGAAGTTTGTAAAACCTGTTTCACTCTTTTCCCTAAAAGGAACTTTCCTTGTATAAATCTCTGTGAATGTATTTCCTCCAATCCTTCTTTCTTTCCCTTGCGAGTGAAACAAACAAAACTTGGAACAGTAAGATTAAAACATTTGAAATGCATTAAAACTTTTAAAAGGTAAGAAGAGGTTAAAAAAAAAATCCTAATTAAGAGAATGTCAAGTTTAGTCTTTGCTGCATTTTTTAAATTTTTGTTTTGTTGAAGCCTTAATATTTTTAACCCTGGTTTTGGTATTTACTGTTCATTCCTGCTGCTTTCCCATATGCGGTTTAACTAAAATGGCACCAGTTATAAACCTAGCTAATTATAACCCTGAAGGCAATGAGAAGGTAGTGGTTGTTTTAAGGAATTGAGGCTTAATGAAGGCATCTACCTCCATTCTGAGGCTTCTCACTCTTTCCAGTGGTACCCTGATTGAGAGAAGCACAATATTTTCCTTCCCATACTGGCTACCTGGAACTGCCAGGTGTTAAAATTAATTGAATTTAGTAGTATTGGGTTATCTTGTCTAGGAATTTGAGTTGATCGCCACACTTAGTTCATTTTTGAAATTTCACTGTTATCTGTCAACCCTCACAGCTTCCACCATGCGGGGAAATAAAATTAAGCTTTTTAACTATTGAGCCAGGCTAATCCAGAGAAGCTAGTTCGAATTATGTTTCTTTTTCAGATGGCTGACCACTGTGCTTCTGTACTCATGATTGCTAAATGAGTTCTAACATGCTTTCTCAGCACTTTGAAATGTGAAGAAAAATCAGTGCTGTTCTAACATTTACTTCTGTAAACTTAGAATTGTTTTGGGTCATTGGCTCACAGCTGCATAAAGGTAGGTGGGCAATTGATGCTCTTTGGTGTGATTTTTTTTAAAATAGTCATTGTTATAGATGTTGAATGTTAGTGTCCTTGTGCAGGGAAAAAGAGAAGATATTTGTACTTTTCTGTGTTTTAAAATCTTTGACCATGACTTAGGTACTTGAGATTTTAATTCTACATTTTCTTTCTAAATTCATTGTTTCTTCTCAAGTTCTGTCTGTATGGTGTATTCCATGTATGCAAATTGCTGTTTTCACTTGTGCTTGAGAACAGCTATTTTGATACCTTTTCAGATAAATCTAGAGCCACAGTTTCAAGTTTGGGAGCCTATCTTTAGGAACCTAAAAATACCACTAGATGCCTAAATTCAAATAGTCTGGTTTTCAAAGGTGCACCAGTCGTTATGGAGGAGTAATAGATGGCCAGCACACTTCAGGAACCTATCTTTCAGTTTCCAAGTTTGAAAAAGTAGCATAATGTTTCTGGCTTAATAAGGTTGAAAAGCAAACAGTTACTGGTTATGATTTAGGTATATATATTTTATAAAGTTTGCATTTTAAAATCTCCAAAATTTTTCTCTTTGGCAAGGCATATAGCAGCTGTTTTTCCCCAGGCAGTCTGGAAAATGACTTTCTTTGGTGGTTTTGTGGCCATATAATAGACTGTGCTTAGCTGTATGTATGTGGGGGTGGTATGTGTGTACAGGGCCCCTCAGAGGATTTAGGGGGCTTGGGGCAGATTTGAGGTGAGAGGCCCCCCTTACTGGTCCATACAAGTCCACCCCCAGATCTCCTATTTCAGTTCACTCTGGCTACCTTCCCAGTTACTAAGCCCCTCTTGGTTTACCCAGCCCCAATGTTCCCCATGATGTATAGAGTCGGAAGCTGAGGCAGGGGCCAGAGCAGGGGGCCCCCTCCTCAGAGAGGGCCTGGAGCAGGTTGCCCCTGTGGCCCCGTGCCATGAGTTGCCCTGTTGAATTAACACAACTTTCTTGCATTGCGAGTGATTCTGAGTTAGAAGGCTACGTAGGGGATGTTTAGCACCTTGTACAGTTCTGTTGAATGGAAGCAGAATCTGCCTGTTTGCTTTAATACCGTGTTTAGTGTGTCACTTGTCCAGTAATGGCCATGATAAATAGTTTGTATTACCAAATAATACAGAATATATGCAGAAGGAGCACCATGTCTGATAACAGTCCAATGTAACATAGTTTCCCTGTTGCAGTCCCTTTAGTAATGTATGATTGGCTATACAGGACTCTTGATGCTGTCCCAAAACTGGGAGTTTCTCAGGTCCTCTTTATGGATTTATGGAGATAATGATTTTTCAAGAGCAATAAAACAAATGATGAAAAATTGTGCCTTCTGTGCATAGTTCGTCTTGCTGGACATTTGCATGCTATCAGACTGGGATGAATATTGTCCAAATCATGCCAAAAATAATAGCTCTTTTTCTTTGCCTTGGGTGATTATTATAAAAGTATCATCCTCAAAAATTTGGTAGTATACCCAGAATAAGCCAACATAGGCATATTAAAAGCTTCAAATGTATATCTACACTGAGCTGATTAATCCCTTCAGCGTTGCACCCATATACATAACTCTGAGGTATTTAAGTAATCAAAATGGCTATGTCTACACTTAGAAGGTTAGTTTGAATTAACTTAATTTGAACTAATTAATTCAAAACAAATGATTAGTTTGAATTAAGTTAATTGAAATTAACATGGCTACACTAGGAAAACCAATTCAAACTAGCATGTCAATGGACAGGACTTGCTAGTTTGAATTAGGAGAAGGGCACCATGGGAGGTGAGGTGAGATGGCCCCCAAGAAGGGCCATGCCCCCATCCAGTATATAGAAAGAGGAAGGCACCCTGTGAGGAAGAAGTTCAAAAAGCATTAATTTGAATTAATGGTTTGTTTGAATTAACACAACTACATTCAGTTAATTCTAATTAATAAGTTCAAAATTAACCTGTACTTTAAAGTTAAGTTAGGTTTTATAACTTTGAAGTAAGCTTTCATTAATTCAAACTAAGAAATTCCTTAGTTCGAATTAATGAAAACCAGTGTAGCCATGCATTGTTTTAAATTGAATTAATCCTCCTTAATTTGAAATAAATTGTAAAGGTAGACATACCCAATAGTATCTACGCTCTCTTCCAGCTTCCTATATTCCTTCTTCCCCCACCAAAAAAAAGCTGCTATGATAATCTTTTAAAATAAACATAATTTCTTGATCGACTTTTAATAAACGTAAGAAACCTTATTGGAAACTGGAATTCAGAAGTACAGATTACAAACTTATTTCCTTGTAGAGCTATAATTTGGAAGATGGCTATAGAAGGTCAAGGCACATGAAGAGAAGGGTAAAGAGTGACTTTATGATGTTTTCTTTTATCTTCCTCTTGTTAATCCTGTTCTTCATATTATCCTGCACACTTTGTTGGTATGAGCAATATAAACTAGAGTTATGTATGGTATTTAGATAAGGAGAGAAAAATATTTGCTTCAGTTTTAAGTGTGTCCTGTTTTTCTTATGGACTTGAAAGGCTGAATATTAAATCTCTGTACTGGTATTGGTATATTGTTCTTGACTAACATGGGACCATTTTAAATGCATTTCTAACCATAATTCCATACCCAGTTGAAATCCTTCATTTTATATTATTTTCTGATGCAAGATTTTAAACCTTTTGCCTTCATTGTTCAAGTCAGGTAGGAGTTTTTCCATTTATCTCAGTTGGAGTAGTACTGAGTTCTAAAGCATTAGTGTATTCCATAGAGAGGTGGATTGAGTTAATTTACCATGAAGATGAAATGCTGCAGAATGTACTACCTCTACTCTCACAGCACTGTAGTCCCCTTTTACAGCAGCTGGTTGCCACTTACAGCTTTATGTTGATTTTGAGAGCTGCTCAGGTGTACTTGTGTGGTCATAACATTTGTAGTTTGGAGCAAATAGTTTGTGGAGAATACCCTGTTTTTTGCAATGTGACATTTTTTTCAGTTTGATCTTGTTGTATAGAAGATGGTTGTAAACAATCATTCAGGAACTTGGTAGTTTTAATCTTTTTGTAAATGACTGTCTCAGGAAATAGCCTCCCTTTGTGTGGCATTGCAGAGTCCATGAATGACAAGTACATGGAAAGAAACATGCTGGAGACATTATTCAGTTGTTCTCTCTTTGTTTTGCTTCTCAAAAAATGGAAGTTTGGGATAATTCCCTCAACTCTGTGGTTGCACTGTATGCTTTACAAGAGCAGGCCTGTCCACAAGCTGGGTCCTCTTCCAGCCTACTTTTCTGCAGGGATTCAGCTGCTTTCATGGTACTCTGTTGTTGCACATTGTGCACCTGAACAACCTCTCAAGTTTGAAACTCTACCTCCCCTAGTTAGATGGTGTATCAGGAGATCCTCAGGGAGTCTTGAAAGTCCCCGTACTCCTCCTCCTACATACGGGTGTGGGTGATCTGGAATAGAGTACTTCATTGTTGTCATTTGTTGCGTTCTAGTGCAGTTAACTTTTGACTACACGGATCACGTAAAATCTAGGAAAAAAAATTAGGGTTTCATTTTTGAGAGAGGTTTTTGTTTTGTGTTTATAAAGTTTTGAGTGATTTAGGAGTAGAAGTCCCATTGACAGGCAATGGGACTTGTGAGCCCAATTTGTTTAGGCACTTCTGAAAATTCTGCCTTGTGAATGCATGCATCTTTCTCCCTCTCTCTCCTTTTTCTTTAGAAAATAAATAAAAATACTCAAGATTTCTCAAATTCAAAATCCTTTGCAGGCTGCAAAAGTATATTTCTAGAACTTTTGTATAATATAAATGCAAAAATGTCTTCAGGCTATACAATCTATACCTGTTGTGAACTCTGGTTCCAAAATATGGTTGTGATATCAGAGAGATGATAAGACATGTGTACCATCATATGCATGGCCTCTTATTTCTCAGTCATTCTGTCACACACCGGGCTTGATAAAGAGGTGGAATGCTCTGTTCCCAAAAAGGAAGTAAACTGTGACCTCATGTCTGTTCCACTTTTGGTTGCAGTTTTCAGCCTACAGTATGACTCATCCCCCTTTCAATAAAGAAATACATAGGCCCAATTTTCAGCTAGAGTAATTATTTTATGTCTGTTTTCACCACTTTGGTATACAGCCCATAATCCAGATACATTTTCCAGTCTTATGTTTTGATGCCAGAAGTGGACTATTATGATCTCATCTGTCCTTTTGCATATACACCACAGAATTTCCCCACCAGATTTTTTGGTTCAGTTCCTCAATTTGAGTGAGCCGAATTTCTGAAAAGACCTCAGTTCATGTAGAGTCCACCACAGATCTAGCTGAGCTCTTCCAGTGCTCAGTTACCCAGAGAGTTAAAAATTTGTGCTTTACTTCTAATCATAATTCGTCTAGCTTCAGCTTGCGCACAAGGGATCTCGGTATAGTATACCCATGATAATTATCATATTGTGTGTAATATTTTCAAATATACCTCTCGTACATTGCAGCTATTTTCTACGTGTCTGGTTCTCATTAAAACAATTTCGTGAGTACTTCAGAGTCACTGAAAGGGATCTACCATTTCAAAAGTTACGACATCTCAGACACGCTGCTGGTTAACTTGACCGTGATCAAGGTTGCTTTAAGCTTTTATATTTGAAGTGAGATTACTCAACTGCCTCTTCAGTCCATATCTTCTTCAGAACAATTATTTTTCCATTCTGTTCTGGAACAAACCCTTTGCCTGTCTGTGGCCCAGCTGACAGCAGTGGTGGGAGATGTAGCATAGCCTTGGTTAGATGATACAATAGTAATAATGAGTAAATACTGTCTGGGCCACAACTTTCAGCCTTGGTACCACTGCTTCAGCTATACTGAAGGTGAAGTATGGTTACTGAGTTTGTTAGAGGAGGGCAGGGCCTATGTGTGACTCTGGATGACAGGAAAAGAAAATACTTGATTTGAAATATAGCTTGCTTAAAACAGGATGGAGAAAATTAAAAAATGGTTTAGACGCTGAGTTTGCTTCCGAGTCCCCTGAAAATGTTAGTGAATTTACAATTCCATTTTCCTATTTTTTTAAAATGCTTTTTTTCTCCTTGTGTGAGAGACCTCCACTAACAAAGGAAACAGCCCTGAAGGGGAACGGAAAACTGATTATGCATAAACTACTGTCAAATACACAGGAAAAGCTGGAACAAAATTATTTTCTTAATCTCTTTCCACTACTGTCATGTAGCTGTGTGTGTTAATAAAAATAGTTTTTTTTAAAAAAAAAAATCAGCCAAGTCTTTACATTAAATATCTCTCTTTAAACTCATACCTGGATTTGAACAAGTAACACTGTCTTCTGAGAAGAGCCAAAATTTAAATATTATCAGACTACAATTCAAAATAAAGATGATTTTTGGCTTCAGAGTAAACAGTTTGAGTATCTGCCTAGCTGCACTAGCTGGCAAGGACATGGAGTTGATAGTATTTGACAAATTTTATTTCAAAATTCCCAGAATAAATAATTAACACAGGGTAAATAGTTTTGGAATTTTATGTTTTTAATATTTTAAGTGAGCTTTTAGCACCTGTGAAGGGAGCTGATTTAACAGCTCTGGAGAACAAAGCAAACTTTTGAAAGAGCAGGTACAGCACAATCGTGGGCAATGTTGGCTTCCCATACGGTCCTTCTAGTCCTGGACCTGGAGAGACGACCTCTAGCTCTTGCTCTAGGAAGGATAGTTGGATTCTGTTGGCCATTTTGTGTTTTGGCTGGTGGTGGTTCTGCTATGGGCATTTGTGTAGCATAAATTAAATGACGCTATTGATACCAGTGCAATTCACCTCCACTAGTCCAACTAAGAGCTACTAGAGACAAGCAACTTTTAGATATGACCAACTTGATTCAGGTTCAGATAAGCGACTGAAAGGCCAAAAGTTTTGTCTGTACTTATGGACGTTGCCAGCTTCAAGAAAGCAGAAGAGATAATGTTGCTAACAGACCAATTTATTTGCTAGGGTAACTTACTAAAAATAATGTAGAGGTGAATGAGGCCACTCATCTCTGTTTCAAGTCTCTTCCCACCACCTTTTGTTATCAGATAGGGCTCTGAAACATATAAGGGTTCTGATAAGTGCACCTTAACAGCTGATTATGTATTTTCAGTACCTTTTGTGTTCTAAGGGATGAGCATACAGACGGGACAGAGTATATCATACAGGTGTGCAATTATGAAGAAATCCAACTTTTTGGATCTGTTTCTTTGTCATGTTGCCTAGCAGGGAAATTGGTATTTTAGCAATGTTACTGCTTTGTTTTGGAGAGCTGATATATTTTTTTAATATCCAGGTGATGAAAAATCTGATACAATTCAGTCCAGAAATCTGTTCAAAGCAACAATACAATTATGAAGTTGAAATAAAAGCCTGGAGAGGCAAAAGTGAAGGTTCCCGAAATAGTGATAATTTGGCCATGTTTGGCAAGGGATCTCATTTTATATTCCTATTTTTTCTTTTTAAAAGTGATTTTATTTCTTAATGTTTCATTTTGGTTTTCTAACATAAACTTCAGAATAGGATCAGCAGTGTCAGTAAGTTAAAACTTTTGTATGACCCTCTTGTTTATCCTGATTGTGCTTTTCAACATTAAGGGAGCTGGGTGATTTTTTTGGAGTGCAGGGAGGAAGCTGGGAGGAAAGAAATTGGCTGTACTTAATAATGATACTAGTACTGGCATTCAGTTTTTTCACAGAGGCTTTGGCAGTCATGTGTCAATGACGTGATTGGAGTGCAGAAGAGAAGCATCTTCCATGTCTCATGCTGCTGTCATCTGGCAGTAAGCACAGTTATTGCAAGGCTGGGTTGCAGATTGAGGCAGCAACGTGTGGGTTTATAGTGTGGTCCAGCAGCTCTGTCTTTCCGGGGTAAATGGAAACTTGTATAAATAAAACTTAAACAAAAGCTTAGAACTTCCCCTCTGCAACAGAGTCTCCTCCTCCCGCCTTCCTTTCCTCCTCCCCCCTCTAGTTAATGAAGGGAAGGCAGGGCTTTATTTTTCCTTTGTAAAATGTGACTGTATATTTACTGATTCAGTCACAATATCTCAAATACTGGAGTGTGTGACTGTATATTTACTGATGCAGTCACAATATCTCAAATACTGGAGTGTATAATGTGCGACCTAGGGGCCATCTTGTGACCCAGGAAGGCAACTGTTCTAAGATGATGCATGTTTGTTTGATTACTAATATAAAATGTATTCTCTTAACTGTGTTCTGCATCTTTCAAACTGCAGGATTTGAATCACCCCCCCCTCACTACAGGGAAGAGGGGAGGGACACTGTCTCTGTTGCAGCCCTAGGAATAGTTTTGGTCTGGGCTGGGAGTGCTGCTTTTCTGCTGCAGGTGTCAGGTGCGCCCCCACTAGCAACCTGCTGCCTTACAGAGGGAGGAGGGAAGAGAGAGTGATCTTTTAGGTCAGGGGTGGCCAAACTTATGGAATGCAAGAGTCTCACAAGTAGATTATTAAACCTTTTAAGAGGCGCGCTGAGACATATAGACATATTTTACTTACTCCACAATTACTAAGTTTAGAATTCATTGCATGCTTTCATTTTATGATAAAAAAAGCACAAATATTTATCCTGCTAATGTCAGATTCTAAGGTTACCATGAAAACTAGGCCTACCTATCCAGTAGAAACTTAACTTCTCTCTGCCATCCTGACCATGCCAGCGCTTCTTGCCATCCTCTCCGACCATGCCGCACTTCTCCGCACCATCACTGAGGCCCTGATCATGCCGCTGCTTCCCACTGTCTCTGACCATGTTGCCCTTTTCCACACCATCCCCGAGTCCCTGACCATGCCGTGCTTCTCCCCGCAGTCCGCGACCATGCTGCGCTTCTCCTTGCCATGCTCTTCTGCGAGTCACACTTCTTCTTTGAAGAGCTGCAGATTGGCCATGCCTGTTTTAGGTGGCGGAACACGGAAATTGGCTCAGCTGGCTATGCCTGAGCCTGGGGAAATAGTTAAAGTTTTGATTGTGGCCACTTGAATTTCATGAAATATATTGAGACCTAGGCTGAAAATTGTAGGCTTTAATGCTGTCTCATTGCGACCTCTGAAGGCAGCAACTCCTGTTTTTTGGCTTAGGCAGAAAAATGGTGCGGTGATGGTATAAAGGGGACAGAGTTTTATTAAGATCTACTAAAATTTTAGCTTATGCTCAGAAACAACTGTAAAAAATCATGTTTTAATGTGTGCTGAAACAAATTTCTTCCAAACCTAGCAAAATTCAGTTTTTAACTTAAAAAGACTGATGTAGCTGTGTCTCTTATATATGAAGTGTATATGTAATTTAAATAATTTTTGCCAACTGTTGTTTGGAGTTCTGTGCTGCCCATATGGTTTTAATTGGTCCACATTACCTGCATTTTTTCTCTTACTGCACAGACCCTTATTTCAGAGGCTTAATTACAGTAACAGGTGGCTGAGCTTTTCCCTCAATCCTTTCTCACAAATGAAATGCATCTAGATAAAACTAAAGTGACCTTTCCAAGAAATCAGAAATGATTGTCAGGATAAAGAAAGGTGGTCTTATGAGGCACAACAGAGTTGCAGTTGGTAGGAAGAATTAGGCAGCCAACTAAAGATACTTGAATTCACAAATTATTTAGTGAAATCCTTGGAAGCTGTTTGGTTGCACTGAAAAAAATCAAAACAATCCTAACCCCCAGACCTCAGATGGTGTTAGAAATTGTTTTGAAGATTCTTTGGGTAGTTAGGACATTAACTTCTGTATGTTACTATGGAAATATGTATCTTTAGTATTAAGGGAATTATAACAGGAGTTGATTTCAAAGATCTGGAACCTCCTCTTGCTATTAATGTGGTTTTGCTCTTACTGTGATTGTTCCTGTGAAAAACAAATAGCAGTTATTTTTCTAGCGTTTGCCTATGGCATTTACTCTCTTTTCCTTACTGCATGCATAGGATTCCTCAATTCTGTAACATACTAGCACTTATGTACCAATTTTCATTGAAGCAGCATTACCACAAAAAAATGTTTTGTATTTCTGATACATTGCTTTTCTAGTGAAATGTGTAACCAATTTGAGTGTGATATGAGCTTAATGTTGTTTCTTTATTTGTTGGTGATGGTGGTCAATCTGTCACTCTCAGTAAATTCCCCTTCCCTACTCACATTTGTAATGGTAGGACAGTTGATGTAATGGGACTATTTGCTTAATAAGGTGCGTCTGCCACATGATTGTTACAACCTTGGTTCTAAGTTTTATTATGCATATTTCTCTCTAACAGCTTTTTCCTGTGGCAGTAATGCATCCTTTCTTTAGTAGTAGTAGTAATGAGTGGTTGATTTCTGTAATGCACTTTTCTCCCCTCCAACCATTACAGAATTAAAAGTGACATACCTATAAGGATCTCTTTACTTCCATTGCTACTGAAGTGAGCCATTGCTCATGTGGAAGTTAGCATCCACTATAACAGCACCACTGCTGCTATGCAATAGTTGAGGGTGCAGCTGAAACCAGACTGAACTTTTATGCAAGCAGAAGGAAATTACCTGCTTGGAACTTGAGCAGAGGACTAGGCCAGATCCCACTTTTGTGCCTCTCTACTAATTTTGCTGTTGCAATGGCAGTACAATCCGTCACCGACTGTTGCATGGAATGAGAAATGAACTTGATTTTGTTGTAGTGGCTAACACTTCTGCTTAACATGCAGAAGGTCCTGGGTTCAATTCCCAGGGGGTTGGACTCGATGATCTCATGAGGTCCCTTCCAGCCCTATGATTTGATTTGATTTGATTTGACTTTCTGCATTTGTTGGGGGCAAGTCCATTCAGTGCCACCAGTGCAAAGGGAGAGCTTTGTAAACAGCGTATTAGAGTACTCCTTACCCAACGGCCAAAGCCAACATTACTTCTGCAACAGACTCAATTTCTGTTAGTTTCCTGTGTGTTACTTCAGGTCCCAGTCACTTGGGCAACTGCACTAATGCAGTATTAATGTGCCTATGCCCCTGTGTGCGTAACAAAGTATTAATGTGTCTGTGTGTATTGACAGAACCCCAGTAAAGAAGGGTGGGTGAATAGGTTTGGTGCATGGGACAGTGCTGTTGTATGTGGTTTCACAAGACTACAGATGGTTAAATAAAAAGCTAATTCTGGACATACTTTCAATTTTGTGTATCCATTTTTATTAATGCTTTACAATTGGGAAGATGATGTAGCACTGATCTGGACTTCTAGAAAGAGCAGAATTTATTGTGTATCCCTCAGTGCTGTTTTCTGTACCTAATGATCTAGTCCAGTGCTTTTCAATCTTTTGTCATTTGTAACCCCCTAAAACATTACAAATGGAGATGCAGACTCCTTTGGAAATCTTAGACACAGTCTGGGAACCCCCAGACCACAGGTTGAAAACCACTGATTTAGTCAAATATGTTTATGGCTGGAGTGCCATATATGTAAAAAGTCAGGCGCATACAAGTAGATTGAAGAACATGGGCTTCCAGAGTGGTGGTGTCGGAAGGATTAGCTTGTTAGAAGACAAAGAAATGAGCTGTACGGTATTTGTTGTGTTGCAATATTTTTGTTCGACTGTGTTGTAAATTATACATTGTGTCTGAGCCAGTGTATGCTTTCATACGTCCATTATTCTATTTGATCTTGGCAGTAGAGGAGAAAGGGTGAGATGCATTGTGGATTGTCGTGTGCAAAAATTTAACTTTGGTCCACCATCCAACCTCTCCTTCCTGCTCTAGCAGCAACTGCTCCTTCTGTCTCTCCCTGAAGCCCCAGCAGGAGCTTGCTCCTTCTGCTTCCCCGCTGGTCCTCACTCTCTCCCTTTGTGGCCATGGGACTGGATGTGTTTTGGGCCCCTGATGATTACTGGGGGAGGGACGTACTCCTGCTTGCTCCCCCTTGTGCACGCCACTGATTGTGGAGCAATGATTTTTGTCTCCGGCTTGTCTCCTGGAAGAGAGGTGCCTATAGTGAGTTTCCTGCAATTTTTTCCTTTAAAAAATTGCGAAGTGTTGTGGGCCAATGATGTGTTTTTAGGGTGGTCCTTGTGTAGCTGTTCATGCCCTCTCAGAGCCATTCCTTTGTAATGACTAAACTCTACAGATCCAATTAACTTTTTGTCTACATGCATTGAGTTTTCGTCATAAATTAGCAGGTGAGTAAATGATGTAACAGTTTTGAATGTGGTGGTGATTTGAAATCCTTTTTGTGGGTGGGGATCTCCTGGTTTTGATATGTGCTTCCTGAGTGACTGACATTCTGGCACAGTTGCAGCTTTGTCTAGCCAGAGGCTATCTGCTTCAGTAAGTACTAATGCTGACAGAGTCAGCTAAAATATTCAGTATCTCTTTACTTATAATCTTTATTAAAAGCAACCAAACATTCACACTATCTCAGTTGTTGAGACTTTCTTGAGGCTTGGTGTGAAGTCATCTCAGCTTTGTTCAGCCAAAAGTCTCCAGAATGATCTGTACCTTCAGGGCAATATGAGCATTTTCAAGCATATCTCCAACTCTATGGCCTTTCCATACTTGGGCCTCCCATTTGTCTCTGCTGTTTATAAGCAAGCCCTGATCACCTCTTCCTCTCATACCTCCTATGGCAAATTTGACCATCTGCTCTGTGACATTGTCCATCTATACCAGTGCCCCTCTCTTTGGGAGTGAGGTTATTTCATGGATGTTTGGAAAACTCCATGTTGGCATTGTTCTTAGCCATGGCCCCTCTATGGAGTAGCCTTGAAATCGTTCTACAAAAAGGCTTTTTTCCATGAGAGTCTGGTTCATTTCTTCCTGCACACCTCTTCTCACCCCTCATACCCAGAGTTCTGAGGGAAATCTAGTCGAGCAAGGCAAAAGTGATGTTTCTGCCTCTCTAGATATGTGTCATTTACAAAAGTGATGAGCTTGTTAGTGGGCACTTGGAAACTTTTCTTCTTTCTAGACCTGCTGTTACTGAAGCCCATTGCTCTTGCTCTCTCACCCTGAACAACTGAGTTTCATATCATGAAGACAGAGTGGAGATGTCTCACAGAAGAAAGTTTCTGTTGCAGCTTGTGATGTTCTTAGGGAAGAGCATAAAGCCTTTAACATGCATGATACTTTTACATGTGTCAAGGATATTCTTTTGATGGAGTGCTGAGAACACATGAAAGCCCATCCCTGTTTCTACAGACATGTTTTAAAAATCTGGGGCTTAAAGTAATTGTCTTCAGTGTTCATTCTTATGCATTACTAACTGTTCAGGGAGATACTGACTCATGCTTGTGTTGAACTCTTCTTTTCTGCTTTTTCTTGCCTGAGATGCCCTACACTGCCGTTTGCTCCCCAGTCAGTTCTCTTTTCAGTATTGCAAGTAGTTAATGTGCTTCCATTTGAGACAGTGCAGAAGAGTCATCCTTAAACATGAGTACTACAGAAGTGGTCTTTCTAGTCTGAGGACTTCCCTAGGTATTTGGGAGAATTGATCTCTCAGCAGCAGTCCCCAGCTCTGTGCCTTCTTTTTTCTCCTTGACAAGTAGGCGGAAGGGATGTCTTTTACCTGGTACCAGGACAGATTTGTAAAGTGATCACCAAGAGTCATGATGATGAGCTTGTTGGACCTCCCATTGTTGGTGATGACTCTGTTCCTGTGCAAGACATGAAACTGTACATTTTAGATACCACTACTGTATGAAATTTTTACCTGTTAAGTTTTCAGAAGTGTGGGGAAGCTATACAATTGTGTGCTTTAAGGTTTGTTGGAACTGCTGTTGCCAGATGGGATAGAGTTCATTTGAATGGCCGTCAGCATCTGTATTTTCTGTCATACTGTTCTTCCCTGGGTGCTGCATGGTCTGAGCAGACTGGGACTGAGGTGTAAGGAGTGCAAAATGTCTTAGTGTGCGGAGAGGCACCCTGGATGTCATATTCCATCTATAACACTCTTACAGAGAGCTGACAATGGTCCATCAGTCAGTCTTTTAGGAGGATTCCTCTGATACTAAAGAGGCTAGCCCATGACCAAAGGCCACTGCCCCACTCCATTTGTTAAATTTTTTAGTACCTTATTTTTTGTTGTCTTTAAGCCCATTTCATGACTGATGCACAATTTGCATGTGTGATTTATCCCTGTTATATAAAGTGATAAATTTTCATGCTAGGATGTGTAATACATATACAAATAAAAATTGTATCCTCTGATTTTACAAGAAGTTTAAGAATAACTGAAATGTACTAACATAAGAAAGTGAACTGTGCACCAATGCTGGGTGGACCAGTATTAAAGCGTTATGGCAGGTGATGGTCTTAACCTGTTAATCCTAGTCCTTTAGTTCAAAAAGTCACTTTTCTTGCCTTTGCCCTCACAGACTGAAGCACAGTGTCAGAGCCAAAGACTGGCCAATGGCATTTTCCAGCAATAAGATAGAAAGTGGTGTCAGTCATGCTAGTTGATCGTATTGGTCCTTTTTGACCTTTGAGTTTGTCTTGTTGGCTATCATTGGTCAAAGATGTGTTTTTAATGAGCCAGAGCTTCAAAAAGCTGCATTCATAATTCATAATCATGACTGGCAGCATGAGCAGTATCCTTAAAGCTGTCCACATTAGGAAAATTCTCCAACTCTGTATGAGGAATGGATTGCAGAACTTGCTGTTGAGAGTGCTTCACATGGGATGGGTGTTTGTCCAGCTCAACGTAAAGTGTTTGTCGTTGACATCAAACATTTCCCCTGTGTCTAGTGAAGCTTTGTACTATTCAAGAGTTTTCCTGTTCTCCGGCAGCTTATGGAGGTCATATCTACTGGCGTTTCATTAAATATGTCCTTTATTAGTTTCTACTTGCACTCTTCGAGTCTTAAAACACAAGTACCTCTTCACAGTTATGCAATAAAATAGGGTTCACAATTTCACAGTGAAGTGCTAAATACACTTCAGTTTGTTCTGATACTCACTGACTGACTGCTAATGCACCACCGCAAGGAGAAGAGGGACAACATTTTAGGAAGTTTAAGAGAAAGGTAGTTCTCAGAAAGTCTGGAAGTTTCCATGAGATTCTACAAAGGTTCAGAGCATGTCTCTGAAAAATGCATCCATATGGAAACCTTGAGCATTTTACTTCAAGCATTCTATTTTTCCTTTTATCTCTAACAATAAAAATGGCCTCAGGCCTGGCATCCCGGGCAGTCTTCTTCTAGGTCAATTGCCCATAAATTTGGCCATGGTTCTCTACTCTTATAAATGGTATGCTAAGGAAAGTCACATCTCAGCTTGGCAAATTATACTATGTCTGTCTGTCTCCTGCTTGGAAAAAAAGTTATCAATGATAAAGGAAAGTTATGATAATTCCTTTATCCTCCCATTCCACGTCCTGCCTTCTTCCCTTCTAAGGCAACTGTGCCATGATGAAAAGGAGATGAAGAAGGATAAAATACAAAGAATCTTTTATTTTTTTGGTTCTGGAAATCTAACTGGAGGGAAATAGGGCAGACTGGTGCCTTTAATATAGAGCTTGGTTGACAGATCTTTTTTGTCTATCTCTTGTATGTCTGTGGCTCCCATCACTGAAATAGTTATTTCAGTGATGGGAGCCGCATAAGTACAAAAGAGCTTTGTAGAACCTCATGAAAACTTTCAGACTTTCTGAGAACTGTGGGTTTTTTTCCTAAATTTCCTAAAATGTTCTCCCTTGTGTCATCGCAGGTACCTAAGGCGGGGTGCATTACCAGTCTGTTCTTTTTAATGTATTTGTTCTCACAATGCCCTGATGTAGGGAAGTGATGATATCTCCATTTTACAGATAGTCTCTGTGTCTCAGACCTCTTAAGTGGTGACTGGCCTAAGGAAGTCTCTGTCTGAGTAGGGAATTGAACCATGGTTTCCAGTTCTAGACTAGTCCAGTGGTTATGGAACTATCTTTTTTCTCTACTGTTTGATTCCTGAAGCCATGGCAATATATATATGGGCCACGGTTCCTGTCTGAAGGCAGTAGGAGCTACAGATGCTTGATTTCTCTAAAATCAGTTTTATTTGTCCTTCAGTCTCTATGTTCATAGAAGAGAATGGGGTCTAAGACAACATGAATTGCTGGTCTAATCGATCTTTCCCCTGCATTCTTCCCATTGTACCTTCTTAGCCATTTCCTCTTGCCAATGAGACTACTTGTTAGAAGTGTCCAGCTTGTCAACTCCCTACCTATTTTCAGATCTTATCTGAAAGCATATCTATTATCCTGTCTTTATATCTTTTAGCTTTAACTCATTCTGCTATTTATTTTAACTGTAGTTGTGGTGGGCAACTTTATAAGCATTTGTGGATAAGTAATAATTTTAATGAAATGTGAGATAGAGGGAAGGTTTTTTTGTATTCTTTGGAGATATTAGGCCTTATTCTGATTTTGCCTCTGTATAAATCAGCATAAACCTAATGATGTTCATGGGAGTTGCATGGAGATAAGGTCATGTCTATGCTATTACAAATCAAATCAAATCAAATCAAAGCATAGGGCTGGAAGGGACCTCGTGAGATCATTGAGTCCAACCCCCTGGGAATTGAACCCAGGACCTTCTGCATGTTAAGCAGAGGTGCTAGCCACTACACTATTTGCAGGGCCCCCTAAGAGAAAACAACCATGGTGCTGTAGCTGTGCACTGTAGGACTGAAGGGTGGATAATTTATACCTTGACAGAAGGTGTTAGTTATTCCATCAATGTTGTTAATTTGTCTTTCTGAGAGGTGGTAACTAGGTTGATAGAGGAATCTTTCCACTGCATCTACAGTGGCAGTGAGGCTGACCCAAGTACAGCGCTCAGAGTGCACAGTTTTTCATAGCCCTGAGTGACATAGCTAGGTTGACCTCACTTGAAGACTAGGCCTAAATCTGAAAGGAAAATACCCCCATAAGTGAAGTTTTAATTTTATTTTCTCTCTAAGCCTAGTATGGAAAGTGTGTGCTTTTTGGGCACCCCCCCCCTTTTTAAATTTTTTAGGCTTATTCTGATATTATGAGACAGTTCAGAGGCTTAAGTAAGTTATCTCCTTCCTTCAGTGGTTCTTTTGGCTTTATTCTCTCTCATTTTCCAGTTTGGTTTGTTAGTCTGTCTTAATTACTAGCAATAGAGAGAAGTATGGTTTTGGAATAACACTGACTCTTATCTCTATAGCGAAGCATGTGTTGTGCTTCAGTGGTTAGAGGATGTCTGAAGAGTAGTGAATTTGCCATTACAGCTGTAAGTGTGCTTGATGTACAAAATCAGTTGAGAAGGGCATATTAAGGAGGATATCAAATGTTTTTTGATTTGTTTTAATATAATGATACAAGTGATCTTAAAAAAAAAAAATTCTTTGAGAGGAACTTCTGAGTCGTTCAGTAGATCCAAGGCAGGAGGATTTTAGGGAAGGAAAGAGTTATGGCTTCACAGTTGACTGTCACGGTTTCTGACTACTTGAGGAGGACCTAAAGCAGGAAGTTTAGGTTCTATAGAAAGCACCTGAGGCAATGGGTAAGTGTATGAAAAGAAGTAATGAAGAAGAAAAAATTATTTGACTTAAATTACTGCAAAACTCAGCATCAATATTGATGGAAATTAGAGTTAAAAAGGTTCAAGACCTGGTCAAACTCTTTTTTCCTTACTTCATTTCTCTGATTAGGGACTGTTTACTGTAGCTTTTTGTTCTTGAAGTGCCGTGACCTGTTTATATCTGTTATAGGCAAAGCTAGAACTTTGATCTATCACACAGCTGTCACTGAACGTGCTACTCCCAACAGAGGGAGAATATAAATAGTCTTTCTTTATGTTCTTTTGTTTCTCTGAAGGTAGAAGGGCACATTGAAATTCACTGTGTAGCACATTATGACATTGCTAAGTGGTTTTCTATGTCAGGTAGAGATAGTTAGACAATGTTTAGAGGAATTAGGCAATCTTTTCAAACCATTTATCAAAACATTTGCAGGGCACAAGTCAAGTTCTACAGTAAGTTCTACAGCTTTATTTTAATTAAGAAGCTATGAGGTAGGGCAGATAGTTTGTAGAACCATGTTTTTCCTTTCTGTTAGGAAGGGATATCCAGTCTCCCTTGGAACCCGGTATTTATTCCGTTCATTCAGAATGTATGTTAGGCCTATTCTAAACATACAGTTTTATCAGTGGAAGTAAAGGCATGGTTTGAAACTGCTTAGTTTATTCAGTGGAACTTTGTGTGCGTGTGTTCTTTCCTTGATTTGAAACCTGACTTATTTCAGTTTACCTTGCCCTCCGTATGTTTGTAGGGGCAAATTAAATTGATACAGTTCTGTGCACATGATGTTTTATTAGTTAACTATACCAGTTCATTAAACTAGTAAAGAATTTGTGTGTTGATAAGTTTTTAGATAATGACTCTTGTATTATCCTTTGCTTTTTGAAGGATATGTATGCTTTGGTTGGAAATGGATGTGTTGCGGAAACACAGGCATACCAGAAGCACCAAAGGAAGAAAAATACCCAGTGAGTTTTGCTTAAGTTGCAAAAGTCAGATTTGAATCTACTTTTTGCAGCTCCTCAACATTTAGGGGTGGCTGAATCTGGAGCTCTAGTTCAGCTTTTAGCTCTCCAATAACTAAACTGTTAAAATGAGTTTCAGAATCCCACAAAAATCTCTCATCTATATCGTGCATGGAATGAGAGTGCATTATTGTGCTGCTTTTGGAGGGACATCATCTGATACTGGTCATGTGTGCTGAGAGCACTGAATTATTCTTTGTATTTTGGTAAAAGGGAATTACAATGTAAAATCTCAAATGCTTATAAATGGGTGATAAAGCAGCTTTTTGTAAACCGTAGGGAGACATGGATAGTAAAGATTATGGTGGGTTTGTGCCTCTGTCTTTTTGTTTTATAAGTGGCTTTATTACTTGCAAAAGCTTCTAGCTAGATTTCTTCAAAGTGCCGGATGAAGTGGGATTTTCAAAACGTATTATGTTGAAGCCAGGGCGGTTAGACTTTTGATGACTTAGCTTTTCTCTCCCATGCTCCAGTACAAAAGTTTCTCCAGCCTGCTTTTCTTTATTTAACATATCCTGATGTCTTGTCAACTTCTCTGTTTACAAAGAGTCATGTTGTACTGCAGCGTGCCCCAAACCCACAACTCTCCAAATTAAATGATGGAAACTGTCTTTATAAAATGATGATAGTATTTTGGCAGAAACATATATCAGAAACTGTTGATGCTGCTGGCAAAGGGTTAAGGGAATTCATCAGACCCAGGCCTGGTATGCACTGAACAGTTAAATTAACTCAACTACCTCGCTCTGGTGAAATCCACATCCCTGAGCAACATAGTTAAGGCAACCTAATCCCTGATGTAAGCACTGTTAAATGACACAAGAATTCTTCCGTCAGCGTAGCTAGTACCATTTGGGAAGGTGGGTTATGTACACAGATAGAAGACCCCCCCCCCCTTCCATTGGTGTAGAGCAGGCGTGGCCAAACTGCGGCTTGGGAGTGTGGGGGAAAAATCTAACTCTGGCCCTCAAGTTCAGAAAGAGGCACACCAGAGCCTCCCCAATGAAGCAGACCCGTTCCCAGCCGAGACTCCAATGAGCAGAGAACGAGGTGTGGTTCAGGATTTATTATTCAGCTGAATAACAAAAGGAACTGCATCAGAGGGCAGCAAAGAAGTGCTAGCCCTCTCTGAGCAGGCCCCCCCAACAACTCGAGTGCAAGAGAGAGCCCCGAGGGGCAGCATCACAGCACTTTTATCCAGTACAGTATGATAATGCTATGATAATGCTTACATGATTGACAATGTTTTAGAGACCCTTATATGGTTACATTAACATTATTAAATACATATTAATGATTAAAGAATGCATATAATTATCCCCGCCTCTGTTTACTGTTGACATTATTTGCATTATCCTGGGCAGCCGCAGTACCTGCAAACTCATTAATTTCTGCCTAGAGATGCTGACCTTACATTCTTGTGAGGCTATGGTGCCAAGAAGGGTGCGCAGGAGATAGGAGGTAATACTCCCTTTTCAGTTAGAACAAAGACGGGACAGTCTAGCTTACATTTCTTGTCCAGATGGTCAGGAGAAAAAGCATGAGAAAGGGGAGATAACACACTTTAACTATCAACTGTAGGCCGCTTGTTAAAGAAACTTAGATACATGACTTGCCAGAGAAACGACCCCACTACCATAGCAACCCACGGCTTCAACGAGGCCTACCCTTTAGCACCTTTCTTACTGTCCTACAGAAGAGATTACATATAATTTTTCTTACAGGAGCCACATGTGGCTCTTGAATGAAAAATTGTGGCTCCTGGAAAAATGTCAGTAAATCAATTTAGGAAAGCAGCCTCAGCCTAGGAGTTCAGGAGTGGGTTGGGACGGTGGGGAGAAGTGCAGCATGGTTGAGATTTCAAAAAACTCTCCACTAGCTTTCAGTCTTCTACATCGAGCAGCAGCTAAGTTTTTACTGTATAGGCCTAGTTTTTGTGGTTATTAGAATCTGACATAAGGAGGATCAATATTTGTTCTTTTTTACAATAAAATTAAAGTGTGCAATTTTAAACTTAGTAATTTTGCAGTGGGTAAAAGTATGTGGCTATATGCCTCAGTGCGGCTCTCGGAGGTTTAATAATCAACTTGTGTGGCTCTTGCGTTCCATAAGCTTGGCTACCCCTGGTGTTGAGCAGTGTTTCTCGGCTGATGCTCCGTATAACATCAGTGCTCTGGGAACACAGTAAAGGTGTTCCATGACCAACTCCGATTCCTCTCTGTTAGGGGATGGGGGGGGGTGGAGACAGGGGAAGGAGCAATGTGCTGAATCAATGCATTTCTGGGAGATTTAAAATGCCCCAGCTGCAGCAAAGCTTCCAGGTGCTTGTTGGCATCTGCTGCCACCTTCTTCCTTTGTGGAAGCTGGGGCGTTTTAAATATCCTGCTGCTGTTACTGCCAGCATCGAAATTGCCTGTATGTCACTTTCATGTTAGGACTTTCTTCGACGAACATGAATAAAAACTTTGTTCAACCATACAGGCCCAAAATTCCCATTAAAACTTGAGCAGCAATATTTTCAGTTTTCAACTGTAAGCATAATCATTATGTATCCATTTTTTAGAAATTCATGCTATATTCATAAAATTGTTTTTAATTCAGTTTCCTGAATCATTTTTGGAGGAATGCATAGCACACAGATACGAACATTGCAGCCACTGTATGTTGGCTTTTTCAAAAAGGTTTGCATCAGGTGTTCTGCATAAAGTAATTTATAGCTGTGGGTGTTCTATGATCCACTAAAGGTTGAGAAGCACTGTGGCTGTGCTGCTCCACTGATTTAACTGTAGACAAGCCCTTTATTTTAGAGCAGCTTATTATCCTACTTGGGTATAAAGGAAGGTGGGAATGGTTTTTCTAGAGAAAAGACCTTGCTGTGGATTACCAATTAGTGTTAATTGTTAAAAGAAGCATGGAGATCTGTGGCACTTGAAGACTAACAAATTTGTTTATTACATGAACTTTCACGGGAGAAAATTCCACTTCGTCAGACACTTTGGGGTGACAGAGAAGACTTGCTCAGTTGATCTAGAAGTCAACTCAATTAAACCACCACCTCAGAGGACAAAGTGATGCATTGATGGGAATTCATTTCCTGTTAGCACAGTGCAGTAGAGAAAGCATGCTAAAGGAAAGTTGGGAAATTGATGGAAGTTATGAAGGCTATTCTATGTAGCCTGATGATGAAGGCATTCACCTGGGAGGTAGGAAAGGTGGATTCATATCCCTCCTCTGAATCCCTCCCTCCCTTCCAGCTGACCACAGCTATTTCAGTCAAACTCGCGAATAGTTTCAGGGCACCTGAAACTAGGGTTACCAGATGTCAGGCAAAAGGAGGACATATCCTTCTTTTTACCTTCATGTCCTCTTTTTTTTTTTTTTTTTTTTACCTTCATGTCCTCCATCTGGCAGGCATTTTAAAATACATGATTTTGTCTGGCTTTTTACTTGTAAGGGTTAAAGTGTTCTGGAATGCCACAGAATACTTTATTTTTAGGGGAAAGTGTTCTAGGGCCTTGTAAAAACAGAAGAATATTACATTAATACTACATTTTCTCTGTGTTCTCCAATGTCTTCCTTTCTGTACCTCCCTGTCCTCCTTTCCAGGCTTTGGTATCTGGTAGCCCTACCTGAAACTGCTTTTATAGTGAGTTAACCATTTGTCTGAAAATCTTTACCCAGATCTCTCTGTCCATGCCATTTGAGGGTCACAGGAGTGGGTTTCTGATACCCTTATTGATGCTGATTAATACTTTATTTCACAAATAGTTTCTCTGGAGTGAGTGAGGTGTTCTTTAGCATGAGGGTATCAGAATTGCATACACACAGTGATTGTTTTATAAAAAGGCTGAAGGAAGCCAGACAATTTGCTGTGAGTTAACAGAGCGTCAACAGTTTTGTTGATTATGCATGATTTTGAGAGCAGGATATTCTGCCGTAGTTGGGGTACCTACAAACAGAACAGCCTGAAGCATTGTGTTTTGTAGGAGGCAGGTGACTGACAAGGATAAACCTGTCAGTATATAGAAGCCTAAAGATTGCTTTGACTCTCAGCACAAGGATGTGGTTTGTATTTTGCATAAAGCTGATTACTATTTGTGCTTCCTGCTAGCTGTTGTGTAAGTTAAATAATCTTGTCTGCCCGTGTTTGCATTATACATTGTCATAAGAGGTAGGTTTGGAGAATTTTAGACACTTGGGCTCCCTTTGTTGTTTCATGGAGAATAGGGAGAGACTAAAAGAGAATGGCTGCCTATGTATGTGGGAGGGGGTTAAAGGCTTCTATTCTGTATGTGCTCTCTTTACCTGACAGAAGTGCTCTTGGTGGAAAAAAAAACAAACAATCCCTCAAGGCAAATCAGAGGTAATAGGTGCTGCCTGGAGAGATCAGAGGCTAGGGAGAGGAAGACCAGCCAGACCTGCTGGGAAGAATATTAGAGATACTGCGGCCTATCTAGGGAGAATTAGTATTGGGAGAGCAGTGAGTGGAGATAGAAAAATTACTTGGGAGAGCAATGAAGCTGGAGACAGAAATACAAGAGACCAGGATTTGCTTGGGAAGGTCAGAGAATAGCTCTCGCCCCTTGGTCCCTCAGTAACTGCTATAATTTTCCAAATTGCATTATCTGTCCTTTTGTCCCACTACAAAAACCCAAAAGTAATTTCCAAAAGGGTAGCAGTGTTAGCGTAAGTCTTCATTGAAAGCAGCAAAATCGGTGCTGTCAGCCTGATGTTCTGGACGCGATTTGCAGTGAGGATGAACTCTCTGCTGCACTCTGGAAGGTCGGTGCCAAAAGTCCTGCCCCCTAAAAGACGTAGATGAAAACTGACTGCAAGCCATTTGTGGTCGACTTTCAGCAGTGTGTGCCAGCAGCATAGACAGTCACTGGCAGATATGCCAATTATTTACATGCCTTGCATATCTGCTGTCAACTGCGCCGAAAAGCCCCTCAAGTGTAGACTAGGGCTTAGTCTAGTTCAGCAAAACAAACAAGAAGTCTGGCTGCAGTTTAAGACTAGCACATTTATTTATTGCATGAGCTTTTGTGGGAGAGAATCCCACTTTGTCACATGCTTGAAGTTCCCCATCTTCAAGCATCTGATGAAGTGGGATTCTCTCCCACAAAAGCTCCTGCAATAAATAGATAGATGTTTTTCTTTAAAGGTGCCACCAGACTCCTTGTTTGTTTTCAAAAAGTAATTTGGCAAGTAGCAGTTTAAACACTGAATTTGGAATTTGAATGGTAGCTGCAGTCCTTTTTGTATTATTTCTTACACTAATCCATTTTTCCTTTTTAATCTCTATATTAAAATGTTATGCAGAAGGTGGCAGACAATAGTACCATTTACCAAAGGAAAAGGAGTGAAGATTGCCTTCAATTTCTGTAAAAAAAACAACAAGCAGTTGTGTGGCACTTTAAGACTAACAGATTTATTTTTTGCATGAGCTTTCGTGGGAGAAGATCCCACTTCCTCAGATGCTTCCAAGATGGGTGAACTTACAGAAAGGAATGAAACTAAATGCAAGGGGGTGCAAAACATAGGATCAGGTCATAAAGTAACAGCAAATCAGAGCAGTTTACAGGCTCAAAGAATGGGACGCCTGAAGTCAAATTACCCTTTGTAATGGGAAAAGAATCCAGTCTCGATTCAGTCCTGCTTTCACAGAATTTAGTTTGCATATTAATTTGAGTTCAGCTGTTTCTCTTTGGAGTCTTGATGTCCCAGGTACATCTCTAACGACAGTCGTTAACAAATCCATCATCGAGTGATTAGGAAGATGGAAGTGCTCAGCAACTGGTTTCTCTGTTCTTTGATTTCTGATATCAGCTCTGTGCTCATTCAGTCTCTTACAGAGCGATCGTCCTGTTTGTCCAATATATAAGGTGTTGGGGCATTTCTTGCACATGATGGCATAGACCACATTAGTAGATGAGCAGGTAAATGAGCCTTTGATGGAGTAGCAGGCTTGATTTGGACCTATGATGGTGTCTGTTGTGTAGATATGTGGGCAGACTTGGCAGCGTGGTTTTTTGCAGGGGTGTGTGCCTGCTTCAATGTTCTTGTAGCCTATTCTAAAAGATGATCCGTCTCTCTCTCAAGCATTAGGAGACAGACCACTCCTTGCTTATAGGCAGCCCCCTAATCTTAAACAGATACTCACCAGCAACTACAGATCTAACAACAAGAACATTGAAGCATCTGAGGAAGCGGGATCTTCTCCCACGAAAGCTCATGCGAAAAATAAATCTGTTAGTCTTAAAGTGCCACACAACTGCTTGTTGTTTTTTTACTGGACTAGACTAACACGGCTATCCCTTTGGAAATTCAATTTCTGTGAAATTTAATAAATATATTTTATACCATTTCTTTTGTTTTCCCCTTTTCCTGTCTTTGTTTCCATCTTTCTCTTTTGTCTTTGGAATCTGTCCGAAGGGGACAAGTGAAAGGGGTACCAAGAGGAGGTAGGAGTTTGGTAGGAATGTGTGGGTGGAGTGCGGCGAGAGTATGGAAAGCAGTTCTGTATTGGCTGCAAGGGGGAGGCAAGCATGCATGAGTTCAGTCTGCAGCATTAGTAGTGAAGTTAGCCGTCTGTTAGTTTGCTCCTCAGTGGCTTTTTATCATGTGCTTGTGACCTGCTATGACTCACTTGCCCATCAGCTTTTTGATTTTTGGACAGTTTGTCTCCGTGCCCCTTTTTGTCTCCCCTTGATGCAGAGAACTTGAGGAGTTCTTGGAACATCTCTTCTTTGCTTCTCCAGGGTAATTTTCTTATCAGCTGTGAGCGCTTGGCAGGTGTGGCAAGATTTCCCATGAAGGTCACATCTGTAAAAGCATAATAAACTCAAGCAGATGCATGATCATGAATACGACGACAGCATTGATTCATTATTGTAAAATACACTTCTTGTTCCCTGGCCAGCGCACAGCTCAATTATCAGCCTGGGCAAACTGGGCACTGGGGCGGGAGCAGTCAAGCTGGGCAAGAGGTTTTGGGTGACCGTTTCGAGTACTGATCCAGATAGTCGGGAACAGAATTTCAAATGATGCCACTGTTTTCCACAGGCAGGGGCCACAGAAGATAATATCTCACACCTGAGAGTAAGCAGCAATGCTAGAGTGCATCCTCTGCATGCAAGCAGCTTCAAACTGCATCCCTCTACTGCTTGCCTTGCTTTGTTGCCTGCAAAAGTGATTGGCATGGGAAAGTTTCCTATAATGGGGGAAGAAACAAAGCAGTTCTGCTGAGGAATTATTCTGGGAGTGAGATGGCAAGTACCACCAGGAAAGCTTCATAGAGTTCTGTCTGGAAGATTAGTGTGAAATCTGTGTGCATTAACACACTTTTCTGCCACACTGCTTAGCTAAAGAGGGGAATGGGAAGCACATATGAACACAGCTACTCTTGTGCATTTCTGTTCATTCAACGACTAGAGTGACAGTTTGACTCCCTAGTCTTATTAGCACTGCTGCAGCTCCTCGTTTTTTGGTACAGTTCTGCAGTGTGTCCTGTTAAAAACAATTCTCCACCATTAAATGAGAAATTTGATCTTCCTTTCCAAAGTTCCTTTGGTTGGAGCAGAGCAGGAACTGCCTAGCCTCCTCTCCATAAATGCTGATCAGATCCAGAAGCTGTGCTCCAAGTAACAGAATATTTGGTGTGTAGAGCCTCCATGGGGAGATGGAGAGATGAGATGTGAGTTTTCAGTGCCAACCAAGTGGGAAATTTTCAAAAATTCCCAGACTCTAAAGGGGGAGTGGCAGATAGTTGCAGGCCAGTAAAGTTAAAACTGATGGTCAGAGCGATCAGGATGGGCATTGCAGGACCCTCCCTTGAGTCTGTTTACTGTGACATAACCAAGTGCAATGTCTACACTGATGCTTTGTTACTAAAGGTTTGGTGCAAAAAGCTGTATGCCTCTTGTTGAAGTTTTTATTTTGTTGCAAAGTCAGGGAAGTTAGGTTGGCAGGGGAGGGATTGTGGTGTGTGCACCACCATGGTCCTGGTGTAAGAAGCTGACTTTGTTCAAGAAAAGTCTGTAGTGAGACCAGGCATTAGTCTGTGTTATTCCACATCTCCCCAACTCCAGGCATGAGGATACAAGTGTAGCACAGAGATAGAATGGGTATCTTTTGGATGTAGAGTGAGAGAGCAGTACACTGAGGTGAGTAATCACTAGAAGAGACGGGACCAGGCAGAAAGAATGACCACAGAAAATATAAGAATAGAAACCAGTGTTATAGACTGGATAGAAAAATCAGGAAATAAAGTAGACTTTGAAGTGAGAATGAATTATAACACCCCCCCCCCCAAAAAAAAACCCACAAAAAACAAAACCCTCCACAGGACACAAAAACTAGACCTGCAGATACAGAACAGAAAATGAAGTAACGGGGCAGAGAAAGGAGAAAACAGTAATGAGGTGGCAGAGGGAAATACTGCTTCTTTGACTTTGCTGAAATTTTATAAGTCCACCTGATCTTTATTCTGAGAGAGAGTGAGAAAGAAGCTGGAAGGAAAAGAGAACAAAGTGTTGCTTGAATGAAGAAATGACTGGAGTGGGCACCTGTTTTTCCTCTCCTCTCCAAGAGTAGCTAAAGGCTGGTCTACGCTAGCGAATTCTGTTGACAAGTCAGAGTTTGTTGACACACAGTGGAGATGTACGCACTTACAAGTGCCTCCCACTAGTGTAACTCCCCAGCTATAATGGCATAATAAAACCACCTCACTGAGGGGTGTAGAGTGTATGTAGGCACAGACTGAGTGACACAGTGTCAGTTGTGGTCACTGTGTACCTCCTACATGGGTAGTTAGCTCTCATTCTTGTCAGTTTCCAGGCTGAGAGGCAGGGCAGGAGAAGCTGTGGGTGGCTGGATTTCAGAATCTTCTTACTGGGGTGGCTTCCCTATCTGCTCCCCACCGGCAGTCTAGTAGCCTTGTCAAATTCATGGTTGAGTGATGAGATTGACAAGGCTGCTCAGCCAGCTCCTGGCAGGGAGTCAGCAAGGTGGTAGGATGAGATATCAAGGCATCTGGACCCCCATTCCCTGGGGGGAGAAGTCCTGTGGTGTTCCCCTGTGGGAACGGGGAGGGAGGAAATGCCGGGCAGCTTTCCCCAGCTCCTGGTGGGGAACAGGACTGGGAGAACCCCAGGACTGGCTCCTGGTAGGGAACAGGAAGTGAGGGGTGGAGCAGCATGCTGGGAGTCAGCCTGTGGGACTCCTCAGCAGCAAGCTGAGTCAGGTCTCCCAGATCCACATGCTGCTTCTCTTAGGTGGGTAGAAGTGCTCCTGGTGAGGCAGGATGCACTTCAGTGACCCAAGGAGGGGAGTGTGGACACCAGCTGCTGCAGTAATTACTGCGGTGCCTATCAGTTGACATATGTTATACGCTCTCATTTTTTACTTTCGGGATAAGACCCGAATCTTTTTTTTTTTTTCCCCCTCCCCTTTTAGTCTTTGTCCCCTTACACCAGTCACACCTTATCTGGCTTTGAAGGGCTCAAATTCAGCCTTCACTTCTACAGCTGGAGGTGAGCAAAACCAAAAAAGGATGTGGGTACAGGATGGAGGAGATGTGGTTCTGTGGCCTGCTCTGGTCTCCCTATATCTCCAGTCCTATAGAGATTCTTATGTGGGGATCCACATTTTATCAGTGTGTGTATGGGGTGCGGGGAAGGTGTCCAGGCCTGAGGCGGCAGATGCATTTGGAGAAGTTAGTTCTGCCTACTTCTAACTGCGGGTCATGGAATGCTCTCTCCCAAGGGGAGTTTTGGAACTGGCGCTTATTGTGGGATAGCAGGGAGACTGTGTGGTCATATGGGAGTCTGCTGGGATATTGGCAGTCCTTGACATTAAGAAATCAAGAGTCAGGCTCCAAACAATCATGAGATTAACAAAACGAAACTTCTAAACTCTTTTCATGTTGTTTTTGTTTGTTTGGGGGTGTGTGTGTGTGTGTGTGTGTGTGTGTGTGTGTGTTGAACCTTTGTAGTGCGCTCAGATCAAGTGTTCTCCCCCCCCCGCCTCCAACTGTGAGACCTAGAAATGAGTGTTTTATTTTTCTTAAGTGAAAGCTGATGTTCTTGAAACATCACTATCTTTAAGAGCTAGGGCTTAAAGTAAAACACCAAATATCACACAGATCTTGATAAAATTGTGAGAGTTAGTAACAAAGCATTGCTTCTACTCCTCCCGTCTGAAGTGCCCAAGGTCAGTGGTTGTCAAACTTTTTTCTTTGAGACCCAGCTCCAGGCCCCTCTGCCATGTGGCAAGCCTCCACTGTGCTGGGAATGGGCCATCCCCCCCATTAGCACCAGCTGTCAGGAGAGTGCGGGGCAGCTGCCTGTGCTTGGGTCTGCACTGTCCTGCAGGAGAGCCAGGGGAAGGCGCCCACCCCTTCATCTGCACCGTCGGGAAGGGGAGCAAAGGGCAGCTGACCCGGCAGCTACCCCCCCCCCCTGCACAGATGTCACAACCCAGTACTGGGTCATGACCCGTACTTTGACAAACACTGCCTAGATAACCATCAGTCAACTACCATTTTATGTCCTCCCTTCCCTCCATCCCTGAACAAGGAAAACTTAGGTTGAAATGCTGGTACTAGTGCAGTCACATGGGAGTTTTGTCATGTCTTCAGTGGGGCATGGTTTCATTGTCTCTACAGATTACCTCTGCATAGGAGATTTACCAAGCCCTTAGTTAATTTTTTCTGGGTCAAGCATGTTGTCTTTTACAAGTCTATAAAGCACTATGCATCTTTGCTGAGATTTATAAAAAACAATGACCCTATTTTTTAACACTGGTGGCTGCTGTCAACTGAATCTAATTTAATAAAATTTAAACAAATCCTTTCAACCTTTCCCTTAGGAATAAATATCTTCAGATGTTTAAAAAAGTCATAAATTTATATTGTATTGGTGCTAAACTTTCACAAAGTACATCATGATTGCGTATGAAACTTTCAAGGATCTCAGAATAGATGGATTGCAAATGATGATGAATAATGTGTTCTAAGCACCGTGTCCAAAAAGTAATGCCCCATTCCCCCTCAAAGGCTGCACGCGGTCGTGGTGTGGTGGTTGTTTGTAAATGTGTGTGTTTTGCTTTGCTTGCCAGGTAATTCTAAATGTCATAGGTTCACTGATGTGACTTATTATTTGTTAATGTATCAGACATGTTATGATGATTACCAGCAATGATGAAGGCCAGTCACACAAAGGAAAACCAGCTGCTTCTATTTAAACTTTGGATGGTCTTATTTCTCTTTATATGAACAGAATTTGTTAAGGGAAAGCAGCCTTTTTGTATTGGTTCCTGCAGGATACGAGAGTAAATACGTAATTGCTGTTCAGAGTGAACATTTGGATTAGACAGCCTGATAGAATTTATCTCAATTCTTTAATTCAATTGGAACATAATTTTGCCTTCATTATAAAATTATTAGCGCCAAAGGACATATTTTAGGGTTGTAAGGGATATTTAGGGTAAGCTTATTAGACATTGAAATTGAGTCAGTTTTCCTGCCAAAATACAATTTAGTCTACTCGTTGGATATATTAAAAAAAAAACCAAAACATATCGCACTTGATTTTAACCAAAAAAGTGAAGAGGTTGATTCGTCCATTCATTAAAAGTGAAAGGGAAAATGCAAGCAGCATTATGCTTATAGTTATTGTGTTTGCATGAACTGATTAGAAATAACATGAATTATTATCCAGTTAGAGGCAAAACTAATTTTGGTAATTTTATCATGAAGAAATCTGATTTTTCATGGCAGTTGTATTATTTGTACAGTGTTGTTTTGGTGGTGTTTTCTCTGTGTTCAGAAATGTACAGGCATCTTTCTGATATTGCAGCACATTCTATGCCAAGTGATACTATATCTGCCCAGTGGCCATAGCTTCAGTGAATAGTAATACCCCCCCTCCAGCCCCCCAAATCTGCTCTACCTGCATTGGCAGGGTGGAGTTTAAGGCTGAAATGTGTCCATGCCCCTTCCTACATTTTGATGCGCAAATTGAGAGCATTCAAACATTTCCCTGGTCTTGCTTGGGCATTCTTGAATCCCAAGACTGACCAAGGCCTCAGCCCCTTGAGGAGTCGTTGTGTGAGGCAACTAACAGTTCTGATTTCCTGGAAGTCTAGGCATTAGATGAGATTTTGTGTAATGCAGTAGTTCTCAACCGTTTACTATCGTTGGCCACATAGACCATTTTCTGTGTATTAAGTGGGCTGCTTCCACACAATATATATACTACTTGTATGGCACTGAGGATGTCACACGGGCTTCAGCTCTGTGCTAACCGGACCATGGGTTGTGAGCCACTGGATCTAGTATTTTTATAAGAAATGGAGCAGTTGCTATCTTCAGGTGCCTCTGTGTTAGGATAGAAGTGCAGCGCTTGTTTGGAACCACCAATAACTTAATGTTTTGTATGGGAGGACGTGTACCTAAAATGCAATTTGTAATGCTGCTTTGAGCTTGCTTTTATGCACTAGATGGTTTGATTTTTGGTTTGGTGTTTTTTTGTTTAACATTTTAATGTCACAGTTTTCATTGTATGAGGACACTTTTGACTACTATACTCAGTTAGGTTATATATGGCTTTTAATTTTGATATGGGGACCTGCCTGCTAAATGTGGTAATGGAATACTATGCTACTGTTTTAAGTGTGAGTCTGCACTGAAAAGTGTGTATAATAGTGTCACTTCTTGTATTCATTCAAAATCTGACTTTCATTATTAAAATAATATTTTACTACTTTACTCCTTTTAAAGAGCTAGCACAACTGTGCAGGAGGAGCTGGGGTCAATATTGTCTTGAGCATCATGGCAGCCTTAAGTATTCTTTAACTGGGAGCCAATAAAATCGTGGAAGATTGGGGTTGAAAGGGACCTCAGGAGGTCAACTAGTCCAACTGCTCAAATTGGGACCAGCCTCAACTAAATCATCCCAGCCGGGGGTTTATCAAAGTGGGCCTTAAAGTCACTCAGGATGGAGAGTCCACCACCTCCCTTGGTAACCCATTCAAGTGCTTCCCCGTCCTCTTAATGTAAACCCTAATATCCAGCCTAAACCTGCCCCACTGTAGCTTGAAACCATTGCTCCTAGTTCTGTCATCTACTACTATTGAGAGCAGCCTAGCTCCATCCTCCCTAAAATAAATTATAGCTACATAACCCCTTTATAGTCCATTAACTTCAGTGTGAGTGGATGTATTTTTCATGTTTGTTTCTGGAGACTCATATTTACAGTAGCTTAATGCTATTCAATCCAACACTCTCTTCAAAGGTGTTTATATAACAGTGATGATCTTAGCATTGCCACGTGATCTTACTTGTAATAAATTTTTCACAAAAGTGGTATTCCGTCAATGAAGAATGGCAGAGAACAGGAACAGTACAATGCAGAAAGCGGGAACAGAGACCCAAATAATGCAGAAATTTTTTAGCCAGCTTTTTGTGCTGCTACTTGTCAATCAAGGAGGTATGAGTACAGTCTGTCATTCCTGATTGTTTAGGCTGTACCTTCAAATCCATCAATGTCTAGGACATCTTTTGTTATACGTAGCCATTAATATACGAATGGCTTGTTCAGGCCTTGGATTTTCAGGCTAGTAACAAACTAGGGCGGACATAGGAGGTTTATCAGGATGTAAACTTTGAACAACCTTTGCTATCTTAGTTGGGGTAAAGACTTTGTTCTTCTGAAAGCTATATGTAGCTGATTATGTTCTTTGACTCTACACTGTCTCCTAACATGAGAGATTCTTATCCTTTTGTATACAAATAGTTCTTAGAACACTTAAAAAACCCTATTGATTTAATGTATGTCCAAAACCGGATAACCTAATGGCTTTGACTGTAGCAACTATATGGTATTGCACTGTTGCCGTTTTGTTAACCATCTCTAGTTCTGTTGTGAGGTCATTTTCCAGGGGTCAGCAGCAAGCCCACGCCCCAGATTGCATCACAAGACAACAGTCTTTGGTCACAGACAGCTGGGAGACAAAAGTGGCTCATTGAGTCATCCTCACCAGCCTAGACAGGCAAGATGAAATTTTACCCAAATTAATCATATTTTTGGGCAGGACAAGAAGCACAGGAGTATTCTTTTGTCTTCTATAACAGAATCATCGTGAGGCAGCAATTATTATAATTTGTAGATCCTGCCATTCAGTTTTCCACTGGAAATAAACTAAGGCTTCTCTAAGGGCTGGTCTACACTGCAGCAGTTGAAGGGAGATATGCCAAGTACTTAAAATACTTCATGTATCTCCCTTTGACTACTTATAGCTTACTTATTGTGGCATCTTCGGTGCGCTGAGTTGAAGGGAAGTGACCTCCCTTTGACTCAGCACTACTCCTTTTGCCGGGGTGGTCTTCAGCGATTGACTTCCTGATCAGCTGAGTGGGTCTTCACAGACCCAATCAGTCAATTGGACAGATCACTCTAACAGCAGCAGATTTGTTGCTGTCAATGAAGACTGGCTCACGTAAATGTTTTACAAGCTAGTTTTGCAAGGTGCTAAATGGAGTGTTTGGACACTGACCACACTGCAGAGTTCAGGATAGCAAATAGCCATAAATGCATGCTGTTTTAACACTCCCGTTACAGCCATTGTCCAGAAATAAAAGATGAGTAAAGGCGAACATCCAAAAGGCTCATATAATCAATAGATATAACCTGAACTATAACTGGTAAAGTGGGATTTTCTCCCACAAAACCTCATGTGATAGATAAATTTTAGTCTTTAAGTGCCACAGGATTCCTGGCTTGTTTTGCTGAGCTAGACTAACATGTTCCAAAGGGGCAGCTGTTAGGTTTTTTTTTTTTTTTTTTTTTTTGCTTTACTAGGCTAACAGATTTAACAATCGCATGAACTTCTGTGGAAGAATATCTCACTTCATCAGACATTCTCCCATGAAAGCTCATGCAATAAATAAATCTGTTAGTCTCTAAGTGCCACAAGACTCCTTGCTTTTTTTAAAGACTAACACAGTTACTTTTGACTTGATGATGGAAGTTAGTCTGTGGGTCCTAGAGCTGTGTGATCTGTGAAAAGCCATTTTCTAGGCATTGGCAACTTTTTAACTTCATTTTAAGCTGCCTCTTAGAAATATTTCAGTTTCTCCAAGTGTGTACACTTTAATATCAGACTTCTGACAGTCTTCTGTGTGTTCTCAAAAAAAATTGTATTTTGTTTCTCCTGGTTAAAATTTTGACTGTTCTTTGAATTCTATGCCGCATACATTCCAGCCGCAAGCAAGAGCTTTTGAGTGGCTTGGTGCACTCATAATCACTCTGTTATATTACAAACATCATTTTACTCCTTTAGGTCTTGCACTGTGGAATTCAGTGGGAGCACTGACATTCGTTTCAGTGAAGATAAGATCAGGCCCTTAAAGTATTTAGGTAACAATGTGTTCTCTTATCCAGAACTTGAGAGTGTGCTGGAAGAGGGATATTTTCTACCAGGCCATTTAACTTCTAAAGGTTTGACATATACATCTGTTAAGAATGAAAGAAAATACTCTTTGTTATCATTAAGGATTAGATTTGGCCCTAGAATTAACTGTGTTTAATCCTTAGACAAGCAAATCTGACCAACTATACCCAGACCTTGAAAATCTCTACTTTCCTATGTAAAAAAATGATCTCCAAATCATAAGAAAAAATATTTCTGGTATGAAATGATGTTTTAAATGACTTTACCTATTATTAATAAATTAATGATTGGTTAGATGAATAGACTATAAGGTGGCTAGAAAGATGGCTAGATCATCAGACTCCACAGATGGTGATCAACAGCTCAGTGTCTATTTGGCAGCCAGTAACAAGTGGAGTACCCAACGAGTCGGTTCTGGGGCTGGTTTGGTTCAACATTTTGGTTATGATCTGGAGGATGAAGTGGATTGCACCCTCAGCAAGTTAGCAGATGACATCTGGAATACTGTGTCCGGTTTTGAGCCTCCCACAGTAGAAAGGATATGGACAAATTGGAAACAGTTTAGCGGAGGGCAACAAAAAGGATTAGAGGGTAGGAGCACATGAGTTAGGAGGAAAGGTTGTGGCAATTGGGCTTGTTTAGTCTGCAGAAAAGAAGAATGAGGAGGGATTTGATGGAGTCCTACAGCTGTCTAAAAGGGGGTTTGGTGGAGGCAGATCTCACTGGTGACAGATGACAGAACAAGAAGTGGTGGTCTCAAGTTACAGTTGAGGAGGCCTAGGTTGGTTATTAGGAAATCTTTCATTAGGAGGGAGATGATGCAGTGCAATGGGTTACCTTATAAAGTGGTAATATTGCAATCCTTAGAGTGTTTTCAAGGCTCAGCTCGACAAAGCCTGGGATGCTTTAGTTGGGCTTTTGAGCAGGGGGTTGGACTAGATGACCTCTAGGGTCCCTTCCAGCCCTTATCTTCTGTTATTCTAACACATTTTAGTTATGAGAATCTTCCTGGTTTTGAATCAGTGACCAGAGAGCAAATGAACTGTGCTGGGAAAGGTTGCCTCAGAATCACTTTTAAATGTACAAATTCAGTTAATGCTTATGTTGGGTAATGAAATACAGTTGGTTATGTCATTTACTGATTGTATCTAATAGCATTGTAGTTGTATAGATCTCCACAGCATGGGACCCATCAGACTCGCACCATCTGGTAGTGGTACAGGGAAGTAGTCCGCCATCGGGTGGTCGGTGTTTGATCTCTATTCATGCTTGCAGTCTCTTCTCAGTATCTTAGCCCTCCAGCCACTTCCTCCATATTCCTCCCTTTAGGGGGATGAGGTCCAGTCCCAGCCAGGCTACTTGTGGTCAGTGGCCTCCATTGTCTCTCTGCCACTCACTTGTGGTCTCTTTGCCCACTGGCAGTCTTGGGGAGGGATGTGGGATCCGGGCCCACCCACCTCTCCAGGCCCTGGCCCGGGGACCCTATGCCCTTGGTTGTGTGCCGCCTCAACCACCTTCACTCCTTCTTAGTGTGTCCCTCTCTAAGTCCTACTGGACATAGCCATACCTCCCGCAGGTACCCGCAGCCCTTGTGTCAGGGCCAGAGTCCCACTTAAGCTTGCTAGTGCCCCTGAGAGCTGTCCAGGGTCCTGTCTCCCACAATCCCACTCAGCACAACCTTCTCCCTTTCAGGTCTGGGGCAAACTACCCTGAGTAAGATCTGTTGCCGTAACTTTATACTGCCTGCCGAGCCCTGAAGGGCCCTGCGGTCTTCCACTCCTACTCTTTCTCTTCAGAGCTTTTTAAGTTCTTTGCCAGAGCAGGGGAATTATCCCACTACAAGTTGTTTCCAGAGGCTCCATTCAGGTTAGAGAACCTATTTTACTAGACATTTCACAAATTCATAGTAAGAGAGTGTCTCTGTCATGAGCTAGTGAGCAAGACTCTTTAATCTGTGACCATAAGAAGCAGAGACTGAAAAAAGAGAACAAGGCTGACAGTGACTGAAATGTGGTTAACTGAACTAATGTGCCCATTTGGATGGATGAGTCAAAGTTCAAGATTATAAACAAACCAGAAATATAAATGATTTAAGTAATCACGAACCCCTGTGTAGCTTTCATCATACAATAACCTTCAAAAGAAAGACAATCATATAGTCAGTGGGTGAAAAACACATTAGTTCCTATTGATGCACATCCTGAACTGGATTATTTTTGCTGTCAAACCCAGTTGATAGGCTTATTTTTTGGATACAGGTGTGTTCTTGAACCATAAATGTCTGTAAAATTAACTTTGATGTTGGAACCTGGCTGGCAGTGGACAGTAAGATACCTGAACTTCAGGTTTTCGTTCTTATCAGCATTGCAAGTGGGCATTGTAATTTTCAGTGTGCAGACTTTTCTTATTTTTTTAACTTAAGAGATGGCTTTTTCTTGAGAATCCAGTTTGATGTGTTCTTGTTTGTTATACTGTGTAGAAGATTGCCTACGCTTACTGTGTTTAGCCCATGCCTGCTTTAATTAAGTTGCCTTTGTTGCAGTCACTGTGGGAAGGAGCCAATACATTGTATTGAAGATTTCAGTCTTCAGTGCTACAGTGACCTTTTTTTCCTGCACTCTTTTGGGTTGGTGTGTGTGAGTTCTTATGTGCATGTATTAGTGTAGGAAATACATGATAATTTGATGAGGTATAAAGACTTCTACCTGTTGAATTTGGCCATGGGTTCTGAAGCCAAGAATCAATGAAGCAGCTAATGCTAAGCTATTGTTAAAACCTTACAGACCGTTGTCTTCTATGTCATGTTACTGGAAAACTTTTTTTTAGAAGTTTTAGAGAATTTTGAAAGAAGTTATTGGAACTGTTTTTTTTTTTTTTTTTTTTTAAATCCATTCCCATGTAAAGCCTTGTGGCTTAATTACGAGGAGCCTTCCTGTAAAAAACGGTAAAAAAACACAGAAAACAACCTAAAGAAACTATTTTCTGTGGTCCTCATGTCTATATAAACTAATGATGGGTTCTATTGGAAAGCTGAAGATCTCGCCATCCCACTGGAATAAAGTTTCTGTGTCTAGCTAGGTGGATGATGAAAGAAATAGTTTGAAAACCTGATAAGTCAACGTCCTATTAGACTGAAAGCCCATAACGCCCATGGCTGGAGAGTCGTTGTGGGTAAGCCAATAATCTTAAGTATGTTATAGGATGAGAGAGAAGCCTGTTAGTGTTATGTTAAACAAAGGCAACTTCTTCCCTCCTTAAAGAGACCCCAGAGGTCTGTACTTTTGTCTCCTTTTTTCTTGCCTGTGAAGTTAGGCAGCACATTGGTTTATTTAGGAAGTATTAATTCTCCACATGGTGGGATTCTATGAAAACTGCCATAAGTTTCCCTAATGTTACAGTTCTCACATTCTGTAGACATTAACTTTATTCCAGATGCTACTGGCCTTCAGGGAAAGGAGAAGATCCTTTCTCCTGTTCAGTATGTTGGCCCCTTGGGAGTCCAATTTCTGGAGGAAGCTTTTTGGGCATCTGGCCTTACAGCAGCTATGCTTAAAGGCCTTCTTGTCATGGTTTGATGATATGGGGTTTCTGCAGATGATTCTCCCAAACCACTGGCAGTGGCATTCTCTGTAGCCACTAGCACTCTGATGTGATAGGGAACGTTGTTAAAATCAAAATATTTAAGCTGCATCTCTCCTGGTTTTGGAAATCAAGAAAATAATGTAGCTTTCTGTCTTATCGCTGTGCCTGGAGTTAACAGCAGGAAAGCAATGAAATGAATTGCACAACTTTTCAAAGCAGCCAAACTGAAGCTTTGTTGTGCTTTGTTTGGTTTTATGACAATGTATTCAAAATACCTAGCCTGCTGTTCAGATTCCTCAAATTGTTCATGAAGAAGTCATTCATGTGAAGCGCTTCTTTTCTCAGAGTGTCAAGCATGCTGATTTATCATGAAATGTCACAAATAAATAAGAAAAACCTCTGAGTTTATATTTGCTATGTATAACCCTCTGCACTTTAGAAAGGATGATTCTGGGAAATAATACCTTAAACTGCTGTGAAAATTTAACAGCTGAGTTTTGGGTTGCTGTTGTTTACTGTGAGTACTTTTAATCATTTAATTTTTCTAACCATAATATACTACACCTGTGTGAATCTGGGGGTAGACTCAGCACTACAGGTAGGGGAGTAAGGAAAAGACAGAAGACTGATGAGGTCCAAATTTGATGACAGAGTCTACTTTAAGAAAGGTGAGAGCCACTGTCTTGTTCAGTATCTCTAGATTCTGCTTTCTAGCGACCTGAGACACCCCCTCCCCCTCATGCACGCATGCTAAGCCTTGGCATTCAGAAATCATAAGTGAGGTCTCTTCGCCCCCCCCATGGTCCCCCTCAACGGTCATAAGATTGGCTTTGTTTTTGCTCTCCAAGTTTAGTGTGCACACGGTTCATGTTTTCAACCTTTTTTCTCCATAGCCATGATGATTAGAAACTTGTTTTAAATGAAAGTTGACTTGTCTTTAGGAGATGAGGCTTTAAGAAAAATCTCCATATATCGTGAAACTTACTGTTAAAATCCCAGCAGTTGGCAAGATTGGGAGGGGGAGCCAAGAATATCAGAATCCTCTTTCCTCCAAGGAGCTACTTACTCCTCCCTTCTTCAGCAGTTTGCTAGTATATAGAGCCCAGAATGTGGGCAACTCACTTGTTACAGTTCTAAATTGTTCCAGGAGGTGGACAATGCTTTTTTACTCACCGTTTCAGTCACTGGAGCTTATTTCCGTCTATCAGTTCTGCTCAGCGTCCATGATATATTCTACACCAGTGGTTCCCAGCCTTTTTCTTTATGTGTACCCCGACATTGTCCTTGAAAGTTTTTGTGGATTGTCATGCAAACAAGCCATTTTAAACTTTTTTAAAGTAGCTTATGGCTGACCAGAGTCAAACTTGTACATTAAGGGGTATTAAAAATGCAGCTGTTTCTAATTATTTACTGTGCTCACTCACAACCGTATTGCACTCATCACAGTACATTTACCTGCAGTAATTATCTCTCTTCCCCCACTCTCGTGGACCACAGGTTGTGAACCACTATTCTACACAGTCATGTTTAGCTCCCCCTGACGTGTCAGGCTGCTCCTGGTCATGTTTGTGTAGTATATCAGCACTGAGGTTTGTACTTGATTTTCTCCTGAGTTAGTCACAATCTTAATACAAAGGAGGTCCCCTCCAAACTCTCTTGGCCCAAGTCTTTTAAGTCTGTGTGATCTGTTGAAGAGTTGAAGTATAGCAAAGATGTTAACCACTGGCCATATAGTTTTTGACAAGACAAAACAAAACAAAAGAAAACAAAAAAACCCTGCCTCCCTACACTTGCTGAACTAAGGTCCTAAAAATGAATAGGGTACATCCTCATCAGACAACTGAACATATCAAACTTTGTTTTTGTATGAACTGTTTAGATGGAAGCATTACAAGCAGGGAAGAATTTTATTTTTCCTCAACCAAGAAGAGAGGAGAAATGCCCAGATACTTCGTTTTTTCACAGACACCTTAAGAAGATCACTATAAAACCACCTAAACCCATCTTCTTGTATTTATAATAATTGTATCTGTGTTGACTTTAACAGGCCTTTAGGGTTGTAACTGTGGAAAAACTGTAGTGGTTTTCAGAGTATGTAGCACTTAGGATGTAGAGTTCCAAACAGGGAGCTCTGCTTCATATTTTCAAGAACAGTGCAAAACATTTACAAAGTGCTCAGTTCTGCACATTTCCTTCCTTCAATTGAGCTGTGTAAAGTAAGTTAGAGGTCTTTGGACTGAGCTGCTACTACTGATCTCAGTTTTTTTGATTCAAAAGGATTTGTTTCTGTTTTATTAAGAGCTGACATTAACTTCTTGTTGTTTATAATGCCACAAGACATTTTTTCACAATTGTACTAGCTTTGCAATTGGCAAGCAGAGTGATTTGTTTCTGTGAATCCAGGAACTGCTGAACTGAAGGCACAGAATCATCTTCCAGGGGGCAAAAGAGATCACCCAGAAGTAATAGATTCTGAATAGCTGTGTTCCTCTTTTGTGTGATAAGAATGAGACTAGGAATGTTTACTGACAAAGTAAGATGCTTGTTCAAACAGTTTTGCCTCCAGACTGCAATATCTCAGAAGCACCTGAAGATATTACTCTGGTAAATATTTGTGTGTTTCTTTCCCTTGTGTCTGTCTTTCTTCACTGTCATTGTGCTCAGTGTAGCTCTGCTGTGAGAATTCCTTCCTTCTGCAAAGGTGAACAGAGCCTGGAGATCTGACAGCATAAAAATTTTCAAAGCTGTTTGGATGCTTGTGCTGAACCCTGACTGTGAAATGTCGGTGTTTCTCATAACAAGAATAGGCACTGCAATCTTGTCATATACCAGCCTTGTGCCTCAAGTGCCAATTTGGTGTCCAGACTGGCAATTCACTGGAGAAGCTTTTGGTGAGCTGTCCACAGCTGTCTTTAAATCTCAACTGTCCCAAAGTTGATCTGCCTGTTGCCACCACTGTCTCCATCTAGCGGCTCTCTAGGAGGATCTCTCACTGTGAGGGCACACAAGCCTTGAAACCGGGCCCACATATTTTCAGGCAGTGCTCAGGTCATGAGTGCCACCTGGTAGCTCACCTCAGTAACCAGGGAAGGGTACAGTGAAGGTTTACCTTACGGAGTACTCACCTTATCTCCAGATTGGAGCCCCACCAGTTGACTCTGGAGCTCTGTAGAAATCAAGGTGCAGTGTCAGGAAGTTGTCTGAGAAACCAGGGAAATCCTTGGTCGTCTGCTCTAACGGTAGGTTACTTACCAGTAACTGTCCTTCTTAGAGATGGGCTGCTTGGATTCATTCAGAAATTGGTGTCTCCATGCCGGAGCGCCAGATTGGTTGGAACTTTTGCCCCAGCCTGTCAGAAGAGGGCAAGTGGCCAATGCCCCCCGCGCCACACTGTGGCTATATATGTGGCCGTTGCCTGGCCCCTCCCCAGTTCTTAAGAGTCACCGACTCCAAAAGCAGGGATGGGGGAGGGCACTGAATGAATCCGAACAGTCCATCTCGAAGAAGGACGGGTACTGGGAAGTAACCTACTGTTCTTCGAGTGTTGCTCGGATACATTCAGAAATAGCTGACTGCTGGCCATGCTGACGGATGGTGGATGGAGTTGGTTCTTCCACCTTGAGCACAGCATAACTCTGACATGGGTAATTGTCCAGTGAGCACGTCCTTGAGGGTCTAAGAAATTGACCCAAGGACCTTTATCCCAGCAAGGGTAGCCTGGAGATGTAGGATGTAACCCAGTGGAGAGAAGTAGGCCCTGATTGTGCGAGCACCAATTGTGTGTGGGCATGATGGCCTGATGTCACCTTACATGTAGGAGGTACCAGTGCATCATGGCCAAGGAATGCATCTCTAATTGCTCTTCCTGAGGGGGTATTGGCAGATGCTATGTGGAGGCCAGAAGATTTAGTGTCCTGGCAGCGACACGTGCTGGCATAATTCCTACGGGGGAGTTCCAGAGGCCCAAAATTTGCTGGGCTGGCAGTGGCGGTTATCAGCACTGCAGAAAAAATGGGGGGGAGAAATAGACCGTCTTTCCTCAGTCCGGTATTGTAAGGCACATGCAGGTCATGGGGCTAGGCTGGGGACTTGAGAGGGCTGCAGCCCCCCCCCCCCCCAGGCCCTTCAGCAGTGACACCCCCACCGGAAAACATTGGGTACGTGAATCTAGCGCACTTGGTATCCTGCAGGAGAGGTGGGTTAGCAAGAGCGGGAGGAAAGAATCTAGAGAAGTTACTTGGACCTAGTTCAAAGAAATGGTCAGGACATCGATGGCAACAGCCAACGACCCCATAGGGCGCACTCATGAGTCAGGCAGCGAGACCAGCATGGAGGGCCAGATGCCTGGCCCATCCTATGATACTAGATAAGAGAAACACAGGTGAGACATTCTGTAGGCCTGAAAGGTATGATCAGGTCTCCGTGAGCTTACTGATGGCATCGTGACAGTCCCCTTGGGTGGGGTGTCAGAATCTGTGTCCTTGCAAGAGACAAGGAAGTGGCATTACTGCTACTTACGCCCTTCCCCTTTTTCTTTTTAATTCAGCAGCTGGAAGGCAGCCGCAGGAATGTTAAGGCAAGGAATTGGACGTGGTAAGGCTACGGCTTGGTGATGCGCTCATGAGCATGATAGGCCCAGATGCTAGTGCCCGCAGCCTACAGAACCACTCACTTTGGCCTACATGGCCTTGCACCATCGGGGAGGACCATCCCGGAATGGGACTGATCTTAGCTAACGCTGCACAGGGGTGCACATCATGATTGAGGCTCCCTTCAGGAAGGGCCCCGGGTAGGAGTCGGGATGTATGGAGGAGATAGGTTACTCCAAAGGAGGTGGAACAAGAGTATGCCACCCAGATGGGGTACATCTGGCCGTCTTCTCTTTAATACATTTACGGTATATCTGAAGTGTCTTCTGTGAGTATGCTAATGATGGTATTAGATCTTACCGGGAAGGTGAACTCTATCAAGGGTCAGCCAGTTCTTGAATTCTGGTTGCCGAGAGGAATTTCAGGGTGGATGTAGAGTGGGCTTTGTTGAGGGGAAAACCCTGTAACAAACGCTTAGGACGGGAGTATGTTATTCTAAGACGTGCCTACTAAGACTAGGAGAGCCTTGGGTCATAATGGAAAGGGAGGAATTGTACCTGCGAGACTCCTGAGTAAGACTCTCTGGTAGCTAGGCCGGGATAACCACGGTGCTATGGCCGTGCCCTGGTGGCTGAGCTACGTGAGAGACACCACTGGACGAAACCCTGGGAGGCGAAGATTAGCCCCAGGGCAGTATTCGTCTGTGGGGTTGGTTTCCAAACCATCGTGGGGGGAGCAAGCAGTGACTATGAACGTAGCAGAGGGACAAGCTTTGCTGCCTTCAACTGAATGGTGAAGGGAGAGATCCGGATGGTTTCATCACTATTATCACTTTATGTCCTCTGGATTGCTGAGACCTGAGGGTTTCCTGATTGGGGTATAAGAGAACGGCCACCTTAGGGATAGACACAGGAAAGTGGCACGGGTCCCCTCAGTGAGGGGCAAGACCCTGTGTACAGGAGTTCTGGCATGAGGGCATGTCCCAGGTAGTGGTAATTGGTGGTCCAGGTTGGGAGATTCCCAGGGGGAAAAGTTCACTGTTCACATGGTTACTCCTCTTTTATCTGTGTGTGTGTGTGTGTCTGTCTGTCTTTTTGGAAAGATGATAGAAGAATGGGGCAGGGGCCCCAGATTTGCAACCTCTCTCAAGAGCAATCACTGAAGCTGAGACTCGGCCAGAAGTAGTGAGTACTGGAGGGTTCATATCTCATAAGGACCATGAGCGAGTTGGCCAACACTTACGTCTAATGGCCGGGTCTCAACGTTTGCGTCTGGTACTCAGCAGGTGGGAACGAATTACCTCTTCCCTGGGGTTAGGGCGGGTTTGGGTGCTTCGAATTGGAAGCATATGCCCACAACCCTAATGAGGGTCGATTGGGTGGGAGTGATGATTAAACACCAGCTAGTCTTGCTGGCGGTAAAGGAAGGATGGAAAGGCGGTGAGCTCATTCATACTGTGGGTGGAGGGGCAGGATCTGATGGAGGTTTCTCCAACTGTCAGCCTGGGGAGGCAGAGCGATAGAACCTCATCCACAGGGTAGCGTCCGGGAGGTAGCTCCTGCTACGAAAATGACCCTATGAAGGGAGGCTCTGTTTGGTTTGGGTGGGCAACAGTGGGGCGATACTCTTCGATGTTGGGAGTGTGTTCCATGAATGCCGTATGTGTCTCACAGGGGATAATAGTCGCTGCCCAAGGAAGGGGAAAGGGGGGCTTTTCTCCTTGGTGGTGTGTCATATACAAAGGCATGATAGCCTCTTGGGGGCCAGAACTACTGGCTATCGGTTGCCTGCATGGGTTGAGAGAGCAGGATTCCATTCCGCCCTCCACGGTGGGCGAGGAGGGTTGGGTAGTGAGAGGGTCGAGTCCTCTCAGGAGTAGAGGCATTAGGGTCAGATGAAGGGGTATGAGTATGGGTTACGTCTGAGTCCTACCTGAAGGGAAAGAGGCTGCCTTGCCTGTGAACCGCCCATTTTCACCAGGAAGGAGAGAGGGAGAAGGGCTATCTGTCCTTTCTGAGAGGGATAGTCCAAAAATGGTGGGCACTCTGCCATGGTTTGGAGAAAGTGATTGACAGCGATATTGGTGATTATAACCAATACTGCTGACTAATGGATCAAGAGCTCCCTCGGAGTTGTTCAGCAGAGGGGCCTTGCAGGGAGGGTCCCCCAAGTCGGATTTGAACTTAAGTTGTGGTGGTGAGGACTCGGTAACTGTTGGGGGGAGGGGGTGTGTGGCTGGCTTACTATCAGGCCTTATGGGGCAAGAGGGCATGGAAGAGGCCCTGCTTGGAGGAGGCCGAAATATTTCAATTCTCCCCTGGGGTCACAGGCAGTACCCAGAACGGCTGAGGTCTCCTCTGGGAAGAGGGCATTGCCTCCGAAAGGCAGGTCAAGGGCTACCTGTTGTGGGGCTGAGGGCACTCTGGCTTCCCGTAGCCAGGCCGCGTGGCGCAGGGTTATGGGCAAGGCCATAGTTTGGGCCACCGATGTCCTAGGCTGAAAGGAAGAGGTCATGGGAAGCTATTTTACCTTCCTCCAGGAAGACATCATACTCTTCCCTCACCTCTAGTGAGAGTAGATGTCTAAATTTGTGCATTGACTCACACACGTCTAACATGTATCTACTAGTCAGGGCCTGATTGTTTGCGACCCGCAGCTGGAACGCCAAGGAAGATTAAACTTTGTGGCCCAATAATTTGAGCTCCCTGGCATCCCTCGATGTTAGGAGGGGATCGTGGGGGCCTGTCCTGGCCGTAAGGCCCGCCTCCACCACCACACGAGGTGGGACTGGGTGGTGGGTAAGTGAGGGGAACTCGAGCCCCCGGACTTTGTACTTGAGTCCCTCCGTATCCGAAACTGGGGAGATGGAACCTGGGTTTTGCCAGGGGGAGGAGGCTGAGTCCCAAATGCTAGGGTGGAGGAGGAACCATGATTGGTTCTGCTGACAAGAACCCTGGCTCAAATTAGATGTCGGAGGGTGTTTCAGAGGATTGAACCTCCATGCCCATTTGGGCTGAGACATGGTGCAGAAGATCAAAGTGCACTGATTAGTCGCCAGTATAAAAGCACGGCACCGGGTTCAGTGCTCTCACCGATGATGAATGGGCCTGTGCCGGCTAAGTTAGAGGGGCCTCTTGAGGGGACCATTCCTGGGGGCGGTACTGAAAGGGCAACGGAACAGAGAGCTGGCGTTGAGGCTGTTTGGAGCCCCTTGAAGCCCATTCCCTTGAGCTGGAACAGGGGGAAGCCTCTAGGGACTCTCAGGACAGCACTGGGGACAGCAGAGTGATATGGTGCCTCAGGGACGGCTCCATGGTACCGAGACTCTGGTGTTCGTGGGCCTGGGACTGGTGACGGGGAAGTCGAACGGTGCTGTATGCACGGCACCCAGGCCTTTGAAAGGAAGGCCGGTTTCCCCCTTCTAGGCGGCGCTGGAGAGTGGGGTGTTGGCAACAGGAGGAGCGCCCTTGCTGCCTTCACTGCCTTCGGGCTTGTTAGGATTGGTACCGAGGCCAGCCAGTCCCAGGGAGAGCCCCGTGTCAAAGAGGCGAGGCTATGTTGGCACTGCGATACAGAGATGGATACTGAGCTGGTCCTGCATTGCCTTTTGGCACGGTGCTGGGCATTGGGCTCTGGCGCCAAACTGGCATGCGGTGCCGCGGGAGTCCCTGAAGCCTTGGGGGGAGGAGTGCCGAGCCTGTTCAGAGGCCAGGGCACAGCGCCTTTGCTTCCTCTCCTTGATTGTCCTCGGTTTAAAGGAGAGGCAGGTGGAAAACGCGGTGACCATGTGGCTTTCGCCCAGCCACCAGGGGCACTTCTTGTGGGGATCATCCAGTGGGAAGGCTGTGCTGCACTCGGCACAGGGCTTAAACCCCGGCATGGCAGACAACATCGGAGTGCAGTGTTCCGGCCCAGAAAGGGAGACCTCTTTCGGCGGGACTGAGTCCATAAATAGGTTCTCCCAGTCGGGTGAGAGGCTCATACAGCAGTGATGGACAGGCTGCTTGCGAGGCAAGGAGCGGGCAGTTCCACAACCGACATTAAGGTGGAAGAAATGAAACGGGGGGGGCGGGACAGGCAGTGGCCACATATATAGCCACGGGGTGGCGCAGGGGGGCGGTCGCCGCCTGCCCTCTTCTGACAGGCTGGGGAAAAAGTTGCGACTGATCCGGTGCTCCTGCATGGGGACATTTATTTCTGAATGTAACTGAGCAGCGCTCAAAGAAGAATGGACATCTCCTGCCTACCTGAGTTGTGCATTCCTGTCTGCTCCTGCTTTTTGCTTCCCTGCCTGCTGCTGGTTCCTATCCCAGACTCCTGTCTGCTTTTATGCCCTTCTCCAGGTTTCAGCTCCTCTGCCTTATGCCTTGCGCTGTCACCAGGCTGGACCCTTGGCCTAGTCTCTGACTTGTGACCTTTATTTTGGTACCTGACATGGTCTTTGGCTTGGCACCTACCTCTGTCTTCATTTTTCACTGTTGGCTCCAGTCACTAGCTATGACTCCTGCTCCCACCACTAGGCCTGGCTGCCCACTACAGTAGGGCCTGGTATACCAGGACCAAAGCCAATAAGTTATCTTCATGAAAGGACTCCTCTGAGTTATATGAGGCCAGCTGGAAAATGCAGCAATTGTATGCCTGAGATTCTGCCTGTCCAAAAAAAAAAACAAAAACAAAAAAAAAACCCCACAAAACCCCCCCCCCCCCAAATAAAAAAACCCACAACCCACCAATCTAAGGGTTAAAGAACAGTTTTCGGTAACAAGATCTCCCTGGGATGCTTTTCATTCACTTATCAGGCACTACAAACTCAGTGTGGCTGCTTCCTTAGGCACCTCCTTCAAATGCAGGACCTGCAGGTGGTTCTTCCTATTTAGATTTTCATTTTAAAAAAGAATTCAGTTTGTGGGCTGCTCACATAGGTCCCAGGTGTTTTGACTGTGTCCCTCCTCATTGCCCTCCTTCTGTTGCTTTTTGCTTTTGCTTGCAACTTCTTAGCCATTCTTCCAGATGGTTGGGGGACACTTCACAAGAGTGACTCAGTTTTGCATTATCTGTTAACAGGCCTTTGTGTGAACTGATCCTCTCCAAAACTGTAATAATTCCCTGTTGTTTTTTAATTTTTATATTACTTGAGTTTTTTCAGATTTTAGGCCTGACTTGTTTTGACCTCATTTTGCATGTGTCTATGCCTAAATTTCTCTTGCTGATGCATGTATCCTGTTACAGTGACACAATAACACTAGCTCCCTCAACAACACAGAGCCACAGCTGACCTAATTTTGTTGATGCAGTGCGAGGGTAGACTCTGCATTGTGTCAGCCCTAACCATTCTCTTGCAGTTGCCCTATAATGCCTCTGATGTCATTGTGATAGTGGTTGATCTGGTCACAACTTAGATCTCCCCTATTCATGGGACACAGATACTAGAAGTCTCCCTGCCTCCCCCAACTTTAAACTCATGAACATGTTTTTGAAATGCCTTTCCCTGATTGCCTACTTGTGGTGAGCATGTACTAACTGACTCACCTTTCTCAAAATCTGACTGCTGGCTCCATGCACACAGAGTTACTGACTAGGTGCACTGTTGCCTAGAAAAAGAAAGATGTCATGAATGTTCTTGGACCGTGTGAATAAGAGACTGCAAGCATAGTTAAGGAACAGCCAAAGAAATAGATACCTAGATAAGGATTGCACAGGGGCTGCAGAAACTGGGACACAGCTGGTGAGCAGCCATGCCATCTGAAAGCAAGGAACTTCAGCAGGCTTGTCAGAAGTTGAGGGAAGCAACAAGTTTGGGGCAGCTCCACAGGCTTGTCACTTCCTACAGTAAATGGCATGCCATACTCAGGGTGGACACCACAGCAACATGTATGTGACTCTGGAGCCTTTCTGGGAGCTTGACACAGACACCCCTGCAGTGCACAGTGAGAGGGTAGGATGGAGACAGAGAGAGAAAGACCTTGTGGTGAGCCAGGAGCTGTCTTGAAACTCTGTCAAAGTCAAGCCAGTTCATCTACATGAGTGCAGATGGTGGCCAGTGATCCCTTGAACAGTTTTTTTTACTTTCTAGTTGATTCGCATCTCTCCCAGCACTACTTCTGCATTTAAATATGGTGTCCATCCTGTCCACGTGTTCAGAGAACAAAGGCAATGATGTCAGATTGCTCACTTTGCTTTTAAATGTTTATTAAAAAATAAATTTAAAAAATATTGTATGGCAGCTGGAATTACACAGTCCATCTTGGATTACTCTCCTGTGCTCAGACAGAAATAGCAGAAACACAGAGGCAGCACCCATATTTTTATTCATTGTTGCCTTGTCAGGTTCAGCAGTAGGACCTCAATTCTCTCTAGGTGGAGTGCTTTGTTTATCTGAGCAGGGATGTCCCTTGAGCAATGTTGATTAAATGTTCATGGAGATATCCTCTATCTTCTCCCCGACATTTCTAGGGATGTCAGCCTTGTTTCTTCCCCCCTACTAGACACGTTTCCACAGCACTCTGGAACGAATTATGCTGGCACCATTGTAGGAAATAGGTAGGCCCCAGTGGCTTTGGGATGCAGGCAGCAGCTGTATTCTCTGTCATCCTGTGAAAGCATCGCCAGTACTCACTGCACTTTCCCTGTTTGTATAGCCCGGGGCTCCCAGCTTCTAAATCTTCCATTCAACAGCAATCTTCACTCCTCTTCTCCTCCCCCTCTTCTTCCCGCACCATGGCTTGAAATGCTTGAGAGCAGTGCTATAGTGAGGTTCTCTAAAGCTGAAATGATTATTAGAATGTCATACTAAAGATATTGATGGGAATAACATAAGGGAGTTTTGCACCGTAACTTTCTTTTCCTGTTGTGACTGTAAATCTGATGCTGCATTTGTGTGTCTTAATCAGCAACCTCTTTGTGTTGAGAGGTGCCCCATTATGTTGAGAGGCGCACACACTGAACATCTGACCCTGATCCAGAGAAGAAAGAAGTGGTATGGGGAGGATGGATGTATTCTGCAAGATTCTTCCGTCCTCTACAGCTGCTGACTGTGAATACAGGGATTTGAGGGGCCAAACATCCAACACAAGAAAGAGAGTGAACAAAAACAGAGAGAACAGTTGCTGCAGGAAAGATGAAAAAGTGAATTGGAAAATGTGCTGTCATGTTGTGGGTTTGCTCAAGTAACAAATGATGATGTTGCAGAGCATTGTGGAGCTACATGTCCAAAGACTCCAGACACAGCAATTTTACCCATGCATAGAAAACTCCTCAGTGGCTGCTCTCTATGTCCCCACAGCATAGCAGATACCAGCATGGCTTGAACCCTTACCCCCTGCCACCCCCTGCCAAGGCAAATCATGGAGAACCTGTGATGATGTCTACTCCAATCATTTAAAACCACAAGATCATCCACAGTGCGCTCCTGACTTTTAACAAGAATGAAACATTGTAATGTATTTTGAACATATAAATATTAATATATGTTGTTTACTTGCTGATTGATATTTAAAAAGAACATTTTACAGTTCTGTGACATTTTTTTGCCTAGTGTATTTGCACTTTCTTTGTTTCCTGCTTTTATGAACACAGTGAAGTTGTATATTTGAAAACTGCGTGTACACTGCATAAATGCCTGATTACAAAATTCATACCTGAAATCTGTAACCCAACTGTATTTAAGCTGTGTGTGCACAGAGAGACACTAGTTTATAAAAGCATTACACAGCAGTGCGAGTGACTGTTAAAATGATCTTTTTAAGGCTTTTTCACTCAGCTGAATGGGTCCATGGTTGGCTCTCTTAATAGCTCTCGTATCTGGCTTTTCAAATTAAAAATACTTCACCCTTTCACCCTGCTGGTACCTTCCCACTTTGCCTGACATATTATGAAATACATAACATGCGTCTTTCACGAGTTTGCCTTGCTGAGTGTCACAGGGTACTGCACTCATTGCTTTGGCTGCTTGGGATAAGCTCACAGTGTTAATGCTCTTCTCATGGCTGTGTACTCCCTCCATCTCTTTTTGGTGTTCAGTCCCTCTCTTGCTCCAGGAAGCAGTGTCTTTTTTATGACTCAGCCCTCTGGCCAGGTCAAGCAGTCTTCCCGCCACCCTTCTCAGGGGAGATGCCTTCACAGTCTCATTCAGTCCAGCATTGACCAAAGGAATCTTACTACTCTGCTGGTACCACTTTCTAAGTGATGGGCAGGAGAACATGGACCCACCCTCTGCTCTGGGTTCTAGCTTAGAGATCCTACAATGCACAACAAAAGGTTTGTTCAGTCCTCAGACTTATTGCTTACTCACTGCTTCTTAGCCTGGCACTCCTTCCTGCCTGGAGTTTGCCAGCCTGCCTTCTCCCTCTTATCAGGGAGCAACCATGGGGTCACTTGTTTCTACAAATGCACTTCTGTTCTCTCAAGGAGTGATTGGAGACTGCTGCTCTCAGCCCTCTGGTTTTATAGAAGCCTTGCCTGTTCCTGCACACCTGAGCATCCCCGAATTAGCTTGTAGTTAAATCTTGGCTGGTGTATAGCTTCATGAGCTGGATGAGCAAGCGTTGGCTGGTCCTCCAGAATCACTACTGACATTTCAGCATTGCCTGTGAAAGTGATCAGGAGAGAATGTCCCTGCTTGCAGCTTTTGGAGATGTCCTGAATTCTTAGAGATGTAAGCACTGTGCATCTTGCTTGACCCAATCCATACTGAGGTCAGTGAAGTATCCCTTGTGATCCATGAGCATCTACATAATCATGAAAAATATCCATTTCTGTTTATGTATTCACTGGTAATGTGGGGTCGTGCCAGTATAGGTGTATGTATTCCAGTTGGGGAAACTATACTGCTACAGATCAGTCTACTATTTTCTGTGCATTGCCAAGAGTCACAGTCCTGTGTAGCAGGAGATATTTAACAGTGTTGAACACTTGGGAAAACAGTGCCCCCCTGCCCCCCAGTGGATCTTCCAATTGTAAATTGATTGCTCTCTCATCAGTAACACTCTGACATTGCAAGCTTCCAGAGTTTAGTTGCATTTTGCTTCTCCATAGTCACTTCAGCTCTCATACTGGTCTTCTTGCGCTGGAGGATTGGGTGAGATGGACACACAGATTCAACAATGTGTTTTTTCATATCTGAAACTTGTGCAGCTGTTGCTTGCTACCCAAACCTGGCTTATAATGCAACACACCGTGCTTGAGGCTAGAGGCGGAAATGAACTATGTGGCACTGTTCTGTGAATTCCAGCAAAAACCTGGCAGTTTCTTGGCTATATTTATCAGCATCCAGCCCCTTTCATTGAACATCTCTTCTTCCTTGCATACCCGGTTGTAGTAGTGATTTGAAGCTCTGCAGATGCAGAAGGATCATGGGTCCTGTATTAGTCATGGTCATGAGAACTGCATTGAGCTAGGCAGGGTCCAAGCATCTGTCAGAAAGATGGCGGAGACCAAAAAGAGGTGTGCCAAATTGTAGATGTTTTAAGAATGATGCAAAAATTATGGGATACAACAAGTGTTATGAGACGGAGAAAGTGGCATCATATGAATCTAATCCACAATTCCCTGAAATCTGTGTGAAATGCTAGTGTCACCCAAAGCGTTGCAAAAATGTCCCATAAGGCATTACATGGTATGATAGCATGGGCTACCTAGGTGCACCATGTTTCCATCCATGCAACTATATGTGGTGATTACGTGCGGCACCAATGCAAGCAGTCAAGTGTGCCTGTGTCCAAGTGATACTCAAAAATCCAATGTGTGTTGTAACTTATGTCGACTAAATTTTGCAGTGCACACATGACCTTTAGAAGCATTTTCTCATGTTTGGGCTTGAAACCAGCCAAGTGATTGTTTCCTAGAGAGAGAGAGATTTCCATATCCAAGCCCCCAGAAGGAAGTGCAGTTAGCCAACAGTTCTCTCTGGGTTGGCAGAGAACTATGCCCTGACATAATCCATTAATGGGTAGAACATAGGAATTTAGTTATTAAAAACTAAAGGATGTGTGTCAGGGCTTATGTTTTTAAGAAAAAACATTATGTGCAGAAGAAATAAACATTGCTATTAAAATGTTTGTGTCCTTTTTCTTTGTTACATGTTCATGAGTTTTAGTGCCATAATACTGTTTGTTTAAATAGTACCATTGATGTTCACAGTGCTCCAGTGACAGAAATCAAACGTAAAGATTCCTGTGTGAAAGAGCTTATAAAGTTTAACCAAAGATAGAAACAGTGTAATGACAGATATAAGGGATGCAGGTACGGGCAAGGCTAAGCTGCTGGTAGCACTGCTGACAATGTAGCATCAATTGTGCAAGTTCAACTGAGCATCATTAAAGACACGCTCAGTCAAACCCAGAATTAACTGGAAATGAATTTAAGATCTGTCCAGTAAGTAGCATAATGCTGAGTTGATGGGAAGGCATTATCCATTGATGCAGCACTGTGTGGATGCCGTGGTCATTAGGGGTTAGGGAAGTACGCAGCTTATTTTAAGTAACTTGCATATCTCCATTTGACTGATACTGAAATCCCCCCATAGTGCAGACTGACTTTAAAACTGTGGGACATAAGAGGAGGGGGATGACAGCCCTTGGACCTTGGTCACTTTCAGTGAGCGGAGGAATGAATCTGGTATAACTTGAGGGAATTGAACTGGTAACACTGATAGGAGAAGTGCGTGTTGAACGTACAGGGATTCATATTGAGTACAGGGTATAATATACCTTATGTTTTGACCTCTATGTGCAGAAGATAATCAAGTCTAGTAATTTCTGATGTTGGAAATGAGGAAGTATAGGGTGGTTGGGCAGGAGAGTGATGCTGTAGATAAGTTTCTGAATCTCTGTTTTTCCAAAGAGAGACTGAGCTCTGATTTAATACTAAGCATCATTTTACATAAATTCACAGCACTAGCTACACTTTAATATGCTGACCTGTTTTCTTGTTTGTTTTGTTTTAAAGATTTCCTTAGGGAGACAACTAAAAGAGTAAATATGTTCTAAAAATCAAATTGATTATCTCTCTGAAGATGGTATAGTTTGAAAAGGCTTACCGAGCATTGCTAGTCATTAAGCATCTGCGTTCAAATGTGCATTTATGTATGTATGTATTTATTTTCTTCACACAACAAATTAAATTCTAGGGATTGAATTAATCAATTTGCAATCAGTCTCTGAGCAGGTAGACAGCTCTTATAAAGAAAGTTTTCCTGTATTCAGTTTCAACAGTGCTGTGAAACTATGAATAATTCATGTGAGTGTTAAAAATACACACTGATCTCTTTTCCCCTGAATCTGCAACATCTCAGCCTGTTTCAGATTTAAGGAGATTTCATCGTAACTTCTTAATCTTGGCTACCTTGTGGAATGAACATCATGGGTTTGGGTTATTACAGCTGCAGTAGCACCAGGGGTAGTTAACAGGGCTGTGAACAGGGGACTTTGAGTGGCCTTGAGGGGTGTGGAGCAATATATGGGGTGTTATGAGTTCTTGTGTATTTTCTCATTTGTTTTTTGTTTTTCTTTCTTTTTTGGGGGTTTGAGTTTTTTCTCTTTCTTCTTCTTTTCGCCCTGTTTAGTTTGCAGGGACTGAGTGGTGGAGAGAGATCAGCTGATGCCAGTTAGGTGTGGGGCTTCCCTGCTGAGGGAGCTATGAAGGTAGCCACTTCAGGAGGCAGTGGCACAGAGGGGCAGTCAACAGGTCGGTGACCAGGGAAGTTTGAGTGGGAGTTGTTTGGAGGGGGAGTTTTGGGAGGAGTGTGGGATTCTTGTATCACTTTGGTTGGTGTGTTGGGGTGTATTTTTGTCTTAGGTAGATCAGGAATAGGAGAAGCACTGTGGCAAATAGAGACAGCAGTGGTAGACATAGAAGTAGGTGAAGAAACAGCAAAGATGATGGGATCTGAAAGCTGTGGGATATGTATGATCTTGGAGGGGGTACCTCCAAAGACCTTCATGTGTATGAAGTGCTGCCTCATAGGGCTGATGGAGGATAAAATTCAAGGGTTAGAGATGCAGGTGGAAACTCTCATTGGCTATGTCTACACTAGGAAAAGGTAGTTTGAATTTAATTTGAACGAATACATTTGAGTTGAGTTCCAACTAACCTCAAACTTAATTAATTCAAATTAACAATGTGGACTAATTCGAACTAACTGCCCTTAGTTCAAACTTGTTATCTCCCAGTAAGAGCTGCAGAAGTACTGAGGAGCGGGTGCAGAGGGTTGCAGAGAAAAGCTGTGGAACTGAGGACTTGCAGCCAGAAAGAGGTGGGGATGAGCTAGAGCAGTGGTTTTCAAATTTAGGATTGGGACCCAGCACTGGGTTGCTGTACACCCTGCCGCTGCTGCCAAAAGACTGGAATGCATTGCTCGAAGATATAATTGTTGAGTTGTCGACATAAATGATTTTTTTCAACTGGGTCTGGAGAAAAAATGTTGGAAAACCACTGGGCTAGAGAGTCGCGCTGTTGCCAGGAAAAGGCAAGTCTATGTGACTGGAGGCTCCCTGCTGAGAAAGACAGACGGTCCTATAACCAGAGCTGATCCTGAGAACAGAAGGGAACGCTGCTTGCCAGGTGCGAAGATATGGGATGTTGATCTGAGGCTGAAGAGAATCTCGATGGGAATGCGAAAGAATCTTCAGTATTGTCCTTCATGTGGTTGCAAATGATGTAGGTAGATTCTCAATGAAATTTATCAAAGGTGACTTTGCCAGGCTGGGGAGGACTCTCAAGGAAATAGAGGCTCAGGTGATCTTTAGTGGGATTCTGCCTGTCCCTAGAAGAGGACAGCAAAGGTGGGGGAAGATCTTGATGATAAACAAATGGCTTAGGCAGTGGTGCTATAATGGGAGCTTTGGCATGTATGGTCACTGGCAGGCATTCATGAACAGAAGATTGTTCTCTTAGGATGGACCACACCCAGGGTAGGGAGGGAAACAGAGGAAGATTAGCACAACTGGTCAAGAGAGCTTTAAACTAGGGAGTCAGGGGAGATGCCCAGATAATCTCCATGCCCGGTATTAGTGTTGAGAAGAAGGAAAATGAAATAAGAACAGAAGTAGGCAGTAGCATGGCGTTTAGATGGAGGGCTAGTGTAAATGCCAGCCTAAGGAGAGATGTTGGTCGTAGAATGACTATGCCGCATCAGATAAAGAATGGGAGTGATGCCAAGCAGCAAAAACTAAAATGTTTATATACTAACGTGAGAAGTCTGGGTAACAAAGTGAGGGAACTGGAGCTACTGGTGGAGGAAGTGAGACCAGATGATATAGAGAGAACTGAAACGTGGTGGAATAGTAGTCATGACTGGTGGACTGGTATTGAAGTCTATGTGCTCTTTAGGAAAATCAGATATAAAGGCATAGGTGGGGAAGAGGCATTGTGTATAAGTGAGAAAGTAAACTGTAAGGAAGTTTGAAATAATGGAATGAACAAGACAATCAGTCTGGGAAAAAATTAAAAAAAACACTGTCGAAGAAAGCTACTAAAGTTTCTCTGGGGATAGATAGTGCTTGGGGTATGTTAGAGGCCACCCGGATCTGATTTAGATATGGGTAGGGACCTCTTTAAGGAACTGAATACTACTGGGAACTGTATGATTCTGGGAGACTTTAACTTCCCAGGTAGAGAGTGGAGGACGTGTGGTAGTAGTAATAAGAGGGCCCAGATTTTTCTGGGTGTGATAGCTGATGAATTCCTTCTCCAAACGGTTACTGAACCAATGAGAGGGGATGCTATCTTAGATTTGGTACTGGTGAGTAATGAAGACCTCATAGAGGAACTGGTTGTAGGGGACAACTTAGGTTTGAGTGACCACAAGCTAATTCAGTTCAAACTGATGGGAAGGATAAACAAAAATAAATGTGACCAGGATCTTTGACTTTAAAAGGGCTAACTTTGGAAAATTAAGGGAATTTATTGGGGAAATGGACTGGACTGGAGAACTCAAGAATACAAATGTAGAAGAAGCTTGGAATCATTTCAAATCAAGTTTGTACGAACCATCTGAAGCCTACATTTTGAGAAAGGGAAAAAATTCATAGGCAAGAATCATAGGGTTGGAAGGGACCTCATAGGTCATCTAGTCCAACCCCCTGCCAGAGGCAGGACCACTCCCACTAAACCATCCCAGTTATGGTTTTGTCCAGCCAGGCCTTAAACACCTCCAAAGATGGAGATTTCACCACCTCCCTCGGCAGCTCATTCCAAGGCTTCACCACTCTCCTAGTAAAAAAGTTTTTTCTAATATCCAGCCTCAACCTCCCTAACGGCAACTTGAGACCATTGCTCCTCGTTCTCTCCTCTGTTATTACGGAGAACAGTTGAGCTCCATCTTCCTTAGAGCATCCCTTCAAGTAGCTGAAGGTTGCTATCAAATCCCCCCTCAATCTTCTCTTCTGCAGACTAAATAAGCCTAATGCTTTCAGTTTTTCCTCACAGGACTTGTGCTCCAGCCCTTTAATCATTTTGGTGGCCCTCCGCTGGACTCTCTCTAGCATGTCCCTGTCCTTTTTGTAGTGGGGAGCCCAAAACTGAACACAGTATTCTAGATGTGGCCTCACCAGTGCAGAATAGAGGGGAATGATCACATCCCTTAATCTGCTGGTAATACTACTTTTGATGCAGCCCAGTATGCCATTGGCCTTTTTGGCAGCAAGAGCACACTGCTGTCTCATATCTAGCTTCCCATCCACCATGACCCCCAGGACCTTTTCTACACTGCTGCTACTTCGCTGAATGTTCCACAGCCTGTAGCGGTGCATGGGGTTTTTTTGTCCCACGTGCAGGATTTTACACTTGTCCTTATTGAAGCTCATAAGATTTCTATTGGGCCACTGTTTCAATTTATCTAGGTCTCCCTGAATCCTGTCCTTGCCTTCCAACGTGTCTACTGGTCCCCCCAGCTTGGTGTCATCTGCGAACTTACTGAGAATGCAGTCTATTCCATCATCCAGATCATTGATGAAAATGTTGAACAGGACCGACCCCTGGGGCACACCACTCGTGACTGGTTGCCAGCTAGACGTGGAACCATTGACTCCTACACGCTGAAACCGTTGATCTAGCCAGTTTTCTATCCACCTTATAGTCCACCTATCCAACCCATACTTCCTTAATTTGTCAATGAGAATGCTGTGGGAAACTGTATCAATGTCATCCTATTGGCTTTCACTTGAGCCTATCTGTTTGTTGGACCCCTTGGAGGTAGTTCCTGTGCTGCTATATGAGGACTTCCAGGACTTTCTGTGACCTGGTTTGAGGGAATATTCCTCCTTGCCCTTCAAGCACCACTCTCAGAGGCATTTGAAACCATCCTTACATCACCATCATTACCAAGAGCTGCACCATTCCCATGATAGGGACAGAAGCATCTGGCCCAATACCTACTGGCCACATACACCCTATCTGTATTCCCTGTGGCCTCCTTGGAATCCTTGGGATACCTGTCAGTTTCCAAAATTTTCTCTTTTAACCCAGTCTACGGCAAAACCACCAGTTGTGGTCAAGGGTTCTCTTCCCATGTTACCTCTATTGCAGACGTAGACTCATGTCATCATCCGTCCTGAGCAGGTTCATCCTGATCCTCCAGTACTGGAGCTGGCTCCTGTGCAGCAGCCTGTAGTGGCACTCAATCCTGCTTTTTTGTCATCAGATGACTCCCCAGTACTAGACGCTTTGTCTGGTTAAGGTGTATCAGGATGTTTGAGACAAATAGCCTCTGCCATAGGCATCCAGGCCAAGTTTGTACAGGAAAACATGCATAAGTTGCTGGATAGTCTGTAATTATCTGTCTCATGGAGGATAGGGTTTCCTGATAAATGAAGTTGTCTTGGAGTCTGCAAAGTCCCTGTGGGGTATTTTGGACTTGTCTTCTGCAGTGAAGCTTTCTGAGAAACATTTATTTGGTTCCAGTGAAAGCTCATCTCATAATTCTCTTTTGGTAACTGTAATAATTGACCAATCACAGTTGTGGAGATATAGCGCCAAACCAAAGGACAAAGTGTCCAAGAAACTGGATTTGATGGGGAGCAAAACTCATGTAATCATTACAGATGTGTTTCATGAACCAGCAGGTGCTGCTATCCAAAAATGACTTAGTTGTTAGGCTCTAAGCTGCTGGAAGCTTCCAGGGAACAGCTTAAAATGTTATTGAAAAAGGCCAAAACTTTCCTGCAGTCATCTTTGGACATGGCAGGCTCTTCTGCCAGGGTTATAGCATAATTGTGTCCCTGAGGATACACAATTCTGGTATAGTTCTGGATGTCTAACAGACCACAGGCTGATCTTCTCATGATTGGTTTTTGTTCTCAAGCAAAACTAATGGGACCCTTCAGTTGTTTAAGAATCCCAGATCAATGTTGCTTGGGAGTTTATATCCTGACCGCTAAGAGCCACTACTGTAACAACAGCAGCAATGTTGCTCGCTTCACAGGATTTCTTCTGACAGCCTGCCTTCTCTGTGAGACAGTAGAACTTCATGCCGGGAAAGGCAAGTCTGCACTGCACTGCACTGTAAGGTCAGGGCTAATGAAACTTTTATTTGCAGAAGGAAATAGGTTTGTTAACCTTGCATTGAGTATCTACGTGCATTTGTAACTCTTAATTTAGGAACTGTTGAACCCTGGTCCTAACCTGGGATTCCAGTGTCTGTAGAGTTTTATGGGGACTTGAGTACAAACATCCATATCCTTGAGTAAAGTGTCTGCAAAGCATTATGAGAGCTTAACTACAAACACGCATATCCTTCCTAGAACTCTTCCAAATGTGGTCATCCAGCCGCTTGTCTGTGCACCAGTGTGGGAAAACTTCACTTTATAGCACTTGACTGGTCACAGAACAAAAAGAGTCAACCTATGGGACTATGAAATACTTCTGTTGACTCTCAAAGCTGCATCTATCAGTTTGGGTTGAACTTTGGGTTTCATCGTAACTCTGACTTTACCCCCATGGGTCCTGGAACCCCAGGTCCAAGTCCAGGGCAAGCACAATTTGTGTGTAGAAGGAAGTAGCTGGGGTTAGGTTTGAGCTTGTGTTTGAGCCTTGGATTTACTCTGTGGAATGGACTTACCCAGAAGGGGGCAATTCCTCAGCTAATATAGATTGGCACAGGTCCATTAGCTTCAATGAAACTGCGCTCACCCCCCCCACCCCCCGATGAAGATCTGGCCCAAGATATTAATCAAAATCCCTCTTCTACACTTTATCTGGTAGTCCATTTTGTACTATAGAATGTAAGGGTTTGCTTGTAATCTCAGATACATTGATGTACCTTTGAGAAATATGAAGCTGAATTTTTGAATGTATAAGCAATAGGAGATCTTTTAAGCAACACTGCAGTTCCTGCCCACATATCTGGAAATTATATAATCAAATCCTCTGTGTATTTCATGGCATTGGGGAAAAGGAATAAAGTAGAAGCAGCAAAGTGAAATTCACCTTCTGTTATTTCAAGGAAAGCTGGGAACTGCTAGGATTTCCATATTATTGTTGGGGAGAGAGTGACATTGAGGGATTCTTTCTGTTGGTGAAGAGCAGTGATTCCAGATGGTACTCTGGTCTGGGCAGGCTATGCAGGTGGGTGAGAACAAAGGTGATTTTAAGTCACTTTTTGTTTTCCCACAATCCTGTGTTAAGCCTGAGGATAGCATGGTCTCCAGTATAAACTAGAACATCAGTGAGTTGTCGTTGCCCAAATTTGTGAAGTGCTGTTATCTGCTTCTTCCTGTTCAGAGAAGGATAATGCATCAAATGAGGGGGAAAGAGGAAATAGTTAAACTATGTCATTTGAACTGGTCTTTTTCACTTTAAAAGGTGGCTTATTACTAGGGAAGGTTGAATAGCTAAACAAAAAAAAAAAAAAAAAGTCCTGATATTATTTAAGTAATTTTGTAAGAATTTTACAGCTATGTATACCAGATAGAATCTGATGAGCTATGGAGATGATCAGAGCCTACAAAAAAGGTTTAATTGGATAAATTATTTGACTAACAGCAGTAAGAACTAGAATATTATTTGATCAATCCTACCAGACTCATCTTTGCTTTTCATTATACCTTATTTCCATCTCTAGCTTCAATTCTCTCCCCCCCTCCCCCCCTTATTGATCATGCTGTATCTTTTCCTGGGTTGTCCTAAGTGTCTCTCTCTTTTTCTTACTCTCCTCTCCCCATTTGTGTCTTTTCCTATATTTTGCCCACTACTGTCTCTACTGTATTTTGCCCTTCCATTCTTCTTCCTCCAACTGCTTTTCTTCATGTGCATGAATTAAAAACAAATTTCATTTACTTACAGAGGTATATTTGGGTCAGCATAACAAAGGCACATAGTTTTATAGGCCTCTTTTGTCTTCAAAATTAGTATCAAATTTTTTTGTTTTGGCTTCTAAATCTCAATTATACCTAAAGTAGATTTTCCTGTAAGTTTTTGACAAATACAGAATACATAATGGCTTGCTGTGTAGAGTTTTACCAGTGGGCATTTAGAAGGGCCACATTACTCATGAGGAATTAGGTCAATATCAAGATTTTGAGAGCTAGAGGAAAGGGATGAGTGGGTGAAGGAAGTGGGGCGTGAGTGAATGAGTGAACAAATAGGAAGGTGGGAATCTCCATGTTCCAGAACTCCTATTTAGAGCTGCAGAGTTGCATGTTATCTGCCTAAAACTAATTACTGGTCCAGGACTGAACATTACTTGTCCTGGGCTTTGAGCCAATGTAATTTTGGGAAGAATTCCATGTTTGGAGGAAGAAAAAACATTTCTTTAGAAATTAAATTTAAAAATAAATGTATAAAACTTTGTGCTTGTTTCAAAGCTGCTCACTGGTTTAGAGTGTGAGAATTAGTCCCAGTAGAAATGGATGAGTGGGCAGGGTGTTAGTGATGCAGTCAGAAATTCAAAATAGCCGAAATTATTGCATGGCTCTGCAGCTGAGCGTATTGAAATCACTGCCTTCTGTGTGGGGTGCATGTACAAGATCGGACTTACCAACAGCAATTCTAGGCCCTGGCACAGAACAGCCAGCAGCCTTCCGGAAAGGGATGGGTGATGTCCAAGCGGGCTTTTGCTGGAAGTTTTCATGTATTTGTGTGCTTGCAGGTTCCCAGGCAATTGTGAAGGTGGTATCTGCTTCCTGGTTCCCTTGGACTCCTCAGAGAGATTACTAAAGCCAGGAACCTGAGTAGTAAATACCAGCACCTCGGCTACCTGAGGAACCTGCGTGGCCTATAATAAATAAGGTCAACTGAAGGGAAGGGAGGAGGCCGTGAGTAATGCAGGGCCTTGGGAGAAGGGTTGTGTGTGGAGGAAGACGTATATCTATCTTCCCAACAACCTGATCTCTTTTAAATTACTGAGTCTTTGGGGCTCTTTGCCCCTGTTGGTGGGTCTTTCAAGATATTTATTTGTCACAGGGTGGGATCTCCCCAGCTCATATTACTACATACAAGATCAAATAGTCTCAAAGTGTAAACTGAGATCTTTCACCAAGCATTTGATCCACATTAATTTTATCCTATGGTCAGCCAGCTTGCTCCCCATTCTTTTTCCCTCTTCCTTGTCTGGTACGTAAACACGTGGGTCTAACTGAGCAGCCTGGACCTCCCTGGGTTCTGTAAATGGGCATAAGAGAGCATAAGAGGTGGTCGAGGATCCGAGTTTCAAGGGGATGATGGGGTGTGACAGCCTCAGTGTCCACAGTCCTGATAAGATCCAGGTGGGTATTAAATCCTATTACAGTAATGTAATAGGTGATACATACCGCTTTTCTTGTTGGATGTTCTTGCACTATATATCTGAACTAGAAATGAGGCAGTGTGACATCCCTCATGTTGTAATGGACTTACGCAGGTAATTGAAATTGTGATATATGCAAACACTACTTCTTACTGGCTAATATGCTTATATTTAAAATTCCTTTAGATTGTGAATGGTAAGGGGGATGGTCCTTTGAGCAATGTCTCCGTGTGTGCTCCAGTATAGCTGCACATATGCCCCTGTATCTTCTTGGAAATAGTGCCTGTTTTGGCATTCACTTGTTCCCTACGCAGCCATGCTGAGGCTGTGTAGGAGAACTGCCTTCAGTGCCTTCTCAGCCACCTTCAGTCAGAGATGGAGTTTAGCACGTCTGTTTGCTGAGTGCCTGTTGCCTCTTGCATTAATTTATTAGTTTTGGTAGTCAGCTTTTCATAGTAGTAGGTTTAGTATTTTAACAGTTGTTAGTGTGTTTGTTGCCCTTTTGTTTTTTTCTTTTTATCCTCTTGACGGTCTTGAACAAATTTTCTTCTGTCATGGATGCTGGGCTGTGCAGACTTTAGAAGGAATCTCGTTTGCCTAGAAGCAATCCTAGTGTTTTTAGTGTTTGGCAGACACTCTTATGCCCAGCAAATTAAAGATCTGCACTTTGAAGGGGACATCCTAGATGAACAGAGAAATAAACTGTATGCTCTGAATAATGGAGCAAGCCTTAAGACCAGCTTGTGACCTGGGTTCAAGGAGTTCCAACTTTATAGGGAGCCATCACCTCTGCTAGTGCCCAGTCGTCATCCAGACCATGATAACCTAGAGTTTCCAAGGGGAACATGGCATCAAAATCCTGGTCCCCAGCACTCTCTGTGAATGAGGTACCAGCAACTTCACCAGTGGTACTGAGAGCTTTCCCTTCAAAGCCAAAGATTATATCAATCATCATGGTGTTCTGCCTCACTTTGCACCAGAACAATAAAACTTTGGAACTGGTGCATAGCCAATCAGATTGTCATCTTAACTTCTTACTTCCCAGATTTCAAAAAAAAAAAAAAAAAAAAGACCATAGTAGACTGGATCAACAGACATTGCTCCCTAAATTATCAGTGGGAATTCAACTCTCAACTCCTCAACAAAATATTCCTATTTTGAGACGTTGACCTTTTTGTCATGGCACCCAACACAAAGTACAAGAAATTCTCTGCCAGAGGGGACTTCAAACGCCAGTCTCCAGGAGATGCTTTCCTCATTACATGGACAAAAAGGGCTTTATTATACATATCCTTCATTGCTCTTAAAGGTCCTTATCAAGCTTATATGTGACCAAACCAAGGTCAAATTAATTGTTCCAAATTAGTGTTCTAAAGCAAGTTTTATTTCCTCACCTCATCAGTGTTACTTCTCACACTCAGTGGTGGCTGCCTTTCAAACCTTGACTTTTGTTTCAAGATGTAGGTCAGACACTTTATCTCAATCTGAACATTCTGCAAATGTAAGCATATTTCTTCAGCTGCTCTTGGGACTAGAGGCCATGTGTTCATTGAAAGTACAAAATGTACTCTTAAACAGCAGAAGAAAGCTACAAAAGAAATTGAAAAAATATAATCTTTGGTGTAAGCAGCAGCATCTTTCTCCTGTTCAGCGACCTCTTTCTACAGTCTAGGATGAACTGTTGGAATTGAAATTTCAGGCGTTTTTATGAGATCCTCCAAGGTTTTTTTTAGGAGCAATAACAGGTTTCTACGACTCAGTGAAAGACTTCTCAAATATTTGCTCATCAAACCAGAAGACAACTCCTAAAAGGCCGTATGAATCTTTTCTCACAGATTAGACTCCTGCACCACTTTGGGATCTTGATTTAGTTTTTAAGAATCTTTCAGCCACTAGCTGTGTGCACGCTTCATTTGTCTGTCAAGATGACCTTTTTGGTGATTATTGCTTGTGCTTTGGAGATTTGGGAGATAGGGGTCTAGTGACAGGCCCCTCTGTTTTTTCTCTGTTCTCCAATGAGAAGGTGGTTTTATGACCTCATCCAAAGTTTGTACCTAGGACGACTTCTGAGTTTCATGTTTACTGAAGTATTCAACTTCTGTTTTGCTTTTTATTCCTGAGGTGCATTGGTCTACACAGGTGTCTGCCTTTCATACACTAGATTTTAAGAAGGCATTAACATTTTACTTGGGCAGAACCAGCCCTTTCAGGAAAACCCCTCGACTCTTTATGTCAGCTGTAGATAAGTCTACTGTAGGAGAGCATTTGTCTCCATTCAGAGACTTTTAAAATGGATTTACGGATGCTTTATTTATTGCCTGTTATGGTTTTGCTGAAGTTCCACCTCTCCAAAGAGTAACTATTCACTCTACTAGATCACAGTCTGTCTGTCTAGCCCTGCTGAAACACATTCCAGATGCTGAAATCTGCATGGCTGCAACGGTGCCCTTGGTGCACACGTTTTCCAATAACTATGCCTCAGTTCATCCTGGCAATGTAGTTCTTTCTTCAGTGATGGACTCTGATTGGAACTCCCACCTCCTCCAGCAGCTATTGCTAGGGAATCATCTGAAGTGGGGCACCATCAGAGACATTACTTGAAGAAAGAGGAAAGTTTACTTACCTTGTGCGGTTATTGAAGTTCTTCCAGATATATGCCTTGAAGGTGCCCGTTACCCACTTTCCTCTTCTGTGCTTTGCTGCAGCCTCTGAGGGGCTTAGCAGTAGAAAAGGAACTAAGGACAGTTCCCCCATGCAGCCCTGTGTAAGTTTAATATGGGGCCCAAGGATGTGTAGTGCACATACATTGGCTGAACAGGCAGTGTTATCAAAAACCTCCAGTCAAAGGCAAACGTTCACCATGTGTCTTGAAGAACTGTAGTTACTGTGCAGGGTAAGTAACCTCTCCATTTTTAATTTAACATAGGCAGATTCTTCTTTCTCTTAGTTTAACAACTTAGATAGTAACATACAGCTAGAACTGTCACTTGGTAGCATGGTAATTTTCTCCTTGTTGCCATGTGAATGTTCTTCTAAAGTGGAGAAAATGAAAGCGTCGTTAGTATTATTCTCATTGACTAAGCATCCTGTTGTGTTCTCCAGAAAAGATCGCAAATTATTTTTTTTGCATACTAAAGCAGCAGCTGGTGCCCTTGAAATCACATATGTTCTTTTGCAAGTACTTTAAAATGCCACATTATAAGGTTCAGAGAGATCTGAATAGATTTGTCTAGTTCGTATTTTATAGCTAAACCTGTTTGCTATTTGGTAAGTGCCCCACTTCCAGGTCACAAAAAGGCAGGGAAAAGAAGAGTTCAGTTCTCTAAGTCAATTTTCTAAGGGCAAGACTGTGGCAGACAGGGGCGTCGCTGACTTGGGGAAGCATCCGGGGCACTGGCCCAGGCCATGCCCCCTGCCAGGAGGCCACGTCCCAGGCTGGGGATGGGGCCGGGAGCAGCCCTGAGTGGCTGAGCCCTGGATCCCCGGCCAGGGACGGGGCCTGGAGCGGCCTCCACGGCCACAGGCAGCTGAACCCCAGATCCTTTGCTGGGGACAAGGCTGCTGTGGCCATGGGTGGCTGGGCCCCGGATCCCCAGCTGGGGATGGGGCCAGTAACGGTTTCCGCGGCTGCGGGTGGCTGAGCCCCGGGTCCCCAGCCGGGGACGGGGCTGCCATGGCCACGGGCGGCTGGGCCCTGGATCTCTGGCCCGATTGGAGAGGTGGGTCCCGCCAGACCCGGGGCATTGGTGCCGGGATTCAGGGCACGTTCCTGGTGTGCCTGGTGCCAGCGACACCCCTGGTGACAGATCTTTAAGCAACCACTGGATAGAGATGATGTAAGGAGGACCCACCTTCCTGGCTAAGTGTAAGAGCAGGACAGGAGGCTGCAACCAAGTTACTTTTTTTCTGGTAAAAAGAAAGGGAATGGGAAGAGTAGAAGAGTGGGTACAGCTATAAATAATCATTCTTTTCTGTGCTGATCTACAGAGCATGATGCATCCCTGGGAGCACTGAATTCCCTACTGCAGTATAAGGGTTCATCTAAGATGAACCCTTACATTCTCCATAGGCTGGTGAAGATGGAGGCTGCCCACAATGCAAAGGAATGGTTAAATGCTTCAATCTAGCAATAAGTGTTTAAATGTCAGGTCAATAACAGCATGATGAATTTGATGACTTTCTGTATGGATTTAAGTCTTTCAGATAAACCTGGATCTTTTTATCTCCAGGTTAACCCAAAATTTCTGTTCACTGATAAATTGATGGAACTGTGGCATAGATAATTTCTGCTGTGTATTTTACCAAATTGCAAGATGCTAAATAAAGCCTGCCAGCTCCCGCCTGTTGTGTGTGAAACGTGTGGCTCTGTTGGCTTGGTTACAGCCACTGTCATTGATGGAGGCTGGTTTAAAATCTTCGGTATTTCACCTTTAAGATTTTGATATGGGAGGCTGAAGTATTTGGTGTAGTAGCAAGTGGTAGTTTCTTTAGGTCTGTCAGGACATGAGTAAGTTTATTTTGTGTTTTTTAGATTATTATTTTAAATTAGAGGACACTATGTTTTGTGTGATTTTTTTTTTTCTCTTTCTTTGTTTTCTGCCAGAAGGTGGAGGAGCAATGAGATATGTGTTTTTAAAAACAAGTCTTTTGTTATTGTTTGATTTTGCATTCTGCCCTGTCTCTGAAGCTCACAAGACCAAGTGATCACATTTTACTATGCTGTACAAAATGATTTAATAAATTTAGCAGAGAACATCATTTTTAGTATTAAATGTTACGGATGGGGGGAGGAGAGTGCTGCCCATAGGGAGACCAGGAGCCTGTGGGCTCCCAGCAGGGAGCTAAAAGATGGGTCCGTCAAGTCCCACACTGCCCCTTAGTTTGGTAGAAGGTACTGTTCCCTCTAAGGTGTGCATGTGCACACAGGTCATGAAACCTGCGCACATGACAAAATAAAGTGCGCACAAAAAAATTCAATAGTGCTAATATTGGTGCTCACAAAAAATGTTTTTGCGCACACAAAGAAATTTGTTTGCGCACCCAGTCTACAAGTAATTAGAAGAAACATTGGCTTCTAGTGAGAACATACTCCACTGACTGGTGGAAGGGCTATGTTTACAATAGCAAATTAGTCTGGACTAAGCAAGTTTAGTCCTGTTTAATTTGAACCATGAGTACACTAGCCAAAGCTTAGTTCAAGCTGGTTAGTTTAAACAGTAAGTTCAAACTAACTGCTTAGTACGAACTTGCTGCTTTGGCTAGCTTGAACTAAATAAGTTTGAACTAGCAGTTAGTTTGAACTAACCACGTTTTTTTAGTTCGAACTACCCGTGCTTTTTTTAGTTCGAACTAAAGAAGTGGTTAGTTAGAACTAACTTTGAACTGCTTAGTTCAGACTAAGCAAGTTCAATCTAAGCTTTTAGATGTAGATATAGCTAAGGAGAGTATTGTGGCCATCAAGTACCACTGTAACTACAGCAGTGCCTGAAAGTCAACATATTATGTAATTTTTTTTCTAGTGTAAACAAGGCCTTTAGATTATAAACTTTTCAAGTTAGGGAACATGGTTTCTTAAAGAGCCTTGTAAATGCCCAGTTATATGCAAAATATAGTTGGAGGAGTGGATAGACCAGGGGTCTCCAACCTGTGGCTCTGGAGCTGCAGGTGGCCCTTGCCAAGCTCTGGGCTCCCCCGTGCAGGAGGCCATTTTCCTGGTTTTGGGCTCTCCCCTCCTCCCCCCTCTCCCGCCAGGACACCCTGTCTGCATGCACCTTGGCCCAGCTCCCCCCACCCTCCACCAGGAGGCTATGCCCATTGTGGCTCTCAAAACACTTGGTTATTGAAAGAATTTTTTAAAAAAGGCTCTTACCTTTCAGTTTGCTGACCTCTGGGATAGACCATTAAATCCCTATCCTGCATCTACCTCTCTGCAGATCACCCAGGCGGTTCAGTTGCAAGATTCATAGATTACAAGGGCAGTAACGGATCACTGTGATCATCTTTTCTGATCTGCTGCATGACACAGACCATTGGACTTCCTTGATTTTTTTCCCCCGCCTGTTTGAACTGAAGCATATTTTTTAGAAAAATTTGCGGTCTTGATTTTAAAATTGCCACTTACAGAAATGCTGCTAAAACCCTTAGTAAATTGTTCCAATGATTAACTACTGTCACTATTTAAATATTTATACCTTATTTCTAGTCTAGAATCCACCTAGTTTCAACTCCAAGCCTTAAGATCTTGCCCTTAGCCCTGCAGTTGCGTTGAAGGGGATTTCACAGGGTAGTAAGAAACTGGAGAGAAGTGTTTGAGTTTGTATAATGCTTGAGGTTGGACCAGCTTTTTCAGAGGTATATTCCCAATACATATGAAGTAACTTGCTCCAGTTCAAATAGGAATTAATTGAAGGAAGTCCAACCGCCTTTGTTTGTTTGAAGTTCAGATCCTTAGAGTCTGTTTGAAATAATGATTGTTTCAGACTGATTTAAAATACAGTGATAATTACATTTTCAAACAAGAAATAGTCCCCCTTCAGGATTTTTATAATTTTTAGCAAAAGCGTATCAGTTTACCTTTTAACATCTCTACTAGGATTTAGCTTTCTGTAGCAAATGTGGAACACATAGCTTACCTCTTGTTCTTCACATTTTCCCTCAATTTTTGTACATTAAACATTGTTAAAGGTTTTTAACTAACTAACTAAATAAATAAAAGCCCTGACGTCTATATTTGTATTCAGCAATATGATGGGTACTACCTAGTAAGCAGAACATTGAGTCAAGACATTGCACTGGTAGCATGAAAGTGTATGTTGTGACGCATTCAATTATATCAGTATTCTTCGTTCCAGTATTTTATTTTCTCAAGGCCACAAATCTTGTTATTTCTGAGTTCCTTTAGTGTCAGGTTCCAGAGAGGTAGCTGTGTTAGTCTGTATATAGCAAAACAATGGAAGTCTGTTTTTGAAGTTCTTTTGTTGAAGTATGGCAACTTTTAAGTTTGCTACAAAGTGTCCAAGGAGATTGATGTGCTCTCCTACTGGTTAATGGATGTCACCATTCTTGATATCTGATTTGTGTCCATTTGTTCTTGTGTTGGAACAGTCTAGTGTTGCCAGTGTACCTGGCAGAGGGGCAGGCACATTCTGCCTCTTCAACTCACAAGCTAGGAAACTGATATTTTTCCTGTGTATGTGCATGTATACATCTTCTGTTATATGTAAAGCATCATTTACCATTTTTACACAAGGATAATTTTTTTTTCTTACCATGTGGGAGTTTGGGAAAGAGAGTTGCTCTTGAATTAATGGAAGCCACCCAGAAAAATCTTCCATTCACATAACACAGAATGATTGGTCTCTAGGTTTGTCCTGATTTTTCAGTTGTTATGGAGAAATTACTTATTTTCTTTTTTCCCAGAAAAAAGAATTTTCTATTAGTATGATTTATGTAGATACAACTTTACACTTGAGCATCATTTACAATTAAAAGTGAAAAGCTTTTCAGTTCAGTACTGGAATATTCCAGTGGGAATTCATCATAAAATCTTAGAAATTAGATGCAGAAAAGACCTGTTATTTATATCATCTATGTCCAAAGGCTTAGATAAAATAATTTCATAGAATAATAGAAGCATAGATACTGGAAGGGAGCATAAGAGGTCATGAAGTCCAGTCCTCTGCATTCACGGCAGGACAAAGTGGCATCCTAAACTATCCCAGGCAGGCGCTTATCTGATCTGCTCTTAAACACTTTCAGTGATGGCTAGTCAACTTATTCTAGTGGTTAATCACTCTGACAGGTAGGAATTTTTTCTGAATGTCCAGCCTAAACCTCCCTTGCTGTAATATAAGTCTATTGCTTCTTACCTTATCATTGGTAGTTAATGAGGAGAATTTTTCTCCCTCCTCCTTATGACAGCCTCTTAGATGCTTGAAAACTGTTATCATGTCACCTCACAGCCTCCTCTTTTCTACACTAAACAAACCCAGCTCTTTCAGTCTTCTCTCATAAATTAAGTGTTTCAGACCCCTAATCATTCCTGTCACTCTTCTCTGGACTTCCTTCAATTCACTTCTTTGCTGAAATGAGGTGCCCAGAACTGGACACAGTACTCCAATTGAGGACTAATCAGGGTGGAATAGAGTGGAAAAATTACTTCTCATGTGGTACTTACAAAACTTTTGTTAATACATCCCAGAATGCTGTTTGATTTTTTTGCAACAGCATTACGCTGTTTACTCATATTTAGCTTGTGGTTTACTGTGATACCCAGATCCCTTTCCTCAGTGCTCGTTCTGAGGCAGTCGTTGTCCATTTTGTATGTGTGCAATGGATTGTTTTTTCCTCAGTGGAGTACTTTGCAGTAGTCCTATTGAATTTCATTCTGTTTACCTCAGACCATTTCATCAGGTTGTCCAAATCATTTTGAATTGTGATCCTATCCTCCAAAGCTCTTGCAACCCATCCCAGCTTGCTGTCACTGGCAAACTTTATAAGCGTATTCTCTATGCTATCATTTAACTCATTGATGAAAATTTTCAGCAGAACTGGACCCGGAACTGATCCCTGTGGTATCTCACTCGTTATGCCCTTCCAACATGCCTGCGGACCGTTGATAACTACTTTCTGGGAATAGTTGTCCAATCAGTTTTTCACCCATCTTATAGTAACTCCATCCAGGCTGTATATTTCTAGTTTGTTAATGAGAGCGTGATGAGTAACTGTATCAAAATCCCTACTAAACTCTAGATACACAACTTGCCCTCTATCCACAAGGCTTGTTACCCTATCATAGAAAGTTGTCAGGTTGGTTTGACATGATTTGTTCTTAACAAATCCATGCTTACTATCACTTAAGACCGTATTCTCCTCAAGATGCTTTCTAATGGATTCCTTAATTGTTCTATTATTTTTTCCGGTGCAGAGGTTAAGATGTCTGGTCTGTAATTCCCTGGGTTGTCCTTATTTTCCTTTTTATAGATGGGAACTGTATTTGCTCTTTTCCAGTCCTTTGGGACCTCTCCAGTCTTCCATGATTTTTCAAAGATAATAGACAATAGTTCACATATCTCCTCAGTCAGCTCCTTGAGTATTCTCAGGTGCATATCATCAGACCCTGATGACTTGAAGGCATCTAACTTGTCTAGGTAATTTTTAACTTGTTCTTTCCCTACTTCGGCTTCTAATCCTGTCCCCTGTTTACTGCCCTTCCCTATATCAGGCACCCTGTTACCACAACCCTTCTTGACTTATTCCTGTCCACAACCTAGGGATCCAAATAGAAACCTTCTAGGTGAATACTGAAACAAAATCACTTAGTTCCTCTGCCATTTCCACATTTTCTCTTATTGTTTTTCCCTCTTTGTTGAGTAATGGACCTGTGCTGCCTTTGGTATTTCTCTTATTCCTAATGTATTTTTAAAATGGTTTTTTTGTTACCCTTTATGCATTCAGATAGTTTGACCTCAGTTTGTGTCGTGATCTTCCTGATTTTTTCCCCCACTTACATAACTGTGTTGTTTGTTTCTACTTATCCTTTGATTTATCCAACTTTCCAATTTTTGGTAGGACTCCTTTCTTCATTTTTAGATGATTGAAAATCTTCTGGTTAAGTCAGGGTGGTCTCTTGCCATACCTCCTATCCTTCTTGTGCATTGGAATAATTTGTTCTTGTGCCCTTAATACTGTTTCTTTGAAAAACTGCCAACTGTCTTCAGCTGTTTTTCCTCTTAGACATGCTTCCCATGGGATCCTACCTACCAACTCCCTGAGTGTGCTAAATCTACCTTCTTGAAATCCATCATCTTTATTTTGGTATTCTCTATCCTACCATTTGTTAGAATTGTGAACTCTGCCATTTCATGTTCGTGTTCACCTGAGTTACTTCCCACTTTCAAAATCTCAACCAGTTCCTCTCTGTTTGTCAAAATCAAGTTGAGAGTGGCCTCTCCCCAGCTTTCTCCACCTTTTGAAATAAAATTTTGTCGCCAATACATTCCAAGAACTTGGCTAATCTGTGCCTTGCAGTATTATTTTCCCAACAGATGTCTGAGTAGTTGAAAACCCACATAAATACCAAGTCCTGTGCTTTGAATAATTTTGTTAATTGTAGAAAAAAAGCCTCATTCACCTCCTCTTCCTGGTTAGGTGGCCTGTGGTAGACACCTACCAGGACATCACCCTTGTTTTTAACTCCTTTTATTGTTACATGGAGACTTTCAACGTATTTGTCTCCTATTTCCATCTCCATCTCGGTCCAAGTATGCACATTTTTTATATACAAGGCAACACAGCCTCCATTTTTTTCACTGTCTATCCTTCCTAAGCAAGCTATACTCTTCTATGTTAATATTCCACTCGTGTATTGTCCCACCAGGTCTCTGATGCCAAATATGTCATAATTGTATTTATCTAATCAAATCAAATCATAGGGCTGGAAGGGACCTCATGAGATCACTGAGTCCAACCCCTGGGAATTGAACCCAGGACCTTCTGCATGTTAAGCAGAGGTGCTAGCATTTCAAGTTCTTCCTGCTTGTTCCCCATACTTCTTGCATTAGTATATAAACACTTAAGATACTAATTTGATATCCCCTCCAAGTTCTGTCTTTTATCCCTGCTGGTATAGCCCAGGTTCCCCCCAAGTACTGATCCTTCCCCCAGGTCGCCCTGGTTTTGAGTTACCTGTGGGCTTTGGTCACTTCCCCCTTTCAAACCTAGTTTTAAAGCTCTCCTGACTAGGTTAGCCAGTTGATGTCCAAATATGCTCTTCCCCTTCCTTTACAGGTGAATTCCATCTCTGACTAGCAGTCCTTCTTCCTGGAAGAGCATCCCATGGTTGAGGAAGCCAAAACCCTCTTCCCAGCACCATCTTTGCAGCTAAGCATTCACCTCCAGGATGCATCTGTCTCTGCCCAGGCCTCTACCCTTGACTGGAAGGATCGAAGAGAACACCACCTGTGCACCAAACTCCTTCACGTGTACTTCCAGAGCCCTGTAGTCACTTCTGATCTGCTGAGGGTCACATCTCACAGTACTGTTGGTGCCCACATGAATGAGTAGCATGGGGTAGTAGTCAGAGGGCTGGATGATTCTTGACAATCCCTCCTTAATGTCTCAGATACAGGCACCTGGGAGGCAGCATACCTCCCGAGAGGCCTTGTCAGGGTGACAGATGGGTGCCTTCGTTCCCCTCAGAAGCGAGTCCCCAACCACCACAACCCTACGTTTCATCTTAGCTGTGGTGGATGTGATCCTCCCAGACTCCTCCTCCACCTCATCCATCATCTGTAGTGCTGTGTAACGGTTCTTCACAACAATGGAGGGAGGGATGGGAGCAGGAGTGGAACACTGTCTGCTGCCAGAGGTAACCAGTTGCCTGTGTCCTCCCTCTGCCATAGACATCCCATCCTTCCCCAGTGGTGCAGCAGGAGTCTTTGGCACCTGGATAGTATCCTCCTCCTTGCATGTCTCCTCGTGGATGCTGTTGAGGAACTTTTCCAGGGCATGGATACTCCTGAGCCTAGACACCTGCTCCTGTAACTCTCCCCCTGATCTGAGTGTTTGTCTGTATACAGGCGCACATGGAGGTGTTACATAGAAAGTTCGTGTGCGTATGTACTTTGGATGGTGAAAATAAAAAATTATATGGGTGGGAGAGGCTATCTTGAAAAGTAGAATGACGCAAGGCTGAAGACTGGGAAACCTATGGCTGATCCAGCAAATCACTTAAACACATGCTAAATTTCTAAGCATGTGAACAGTCCCATTGGCTTCAAAGGGAATACTCTTCATTTTCTTTAAGTGTTTGCTGGATTGAGGTCTGAGGTACCTAAGTAATAGGTTCCTTACACATATCATAAATGGACAGGAGTGATGTTGGCTGAAACTGATTTGTGTTTTTTAACTGCCATCTTTTCTATTGTAATCTGGGAAAACTATGCATGTGAATAGTTGATATTACATGTTATAGACCATGGTATATGATTTAACCTGATTATTTGAGTTTTTGAAAGTTAGGGAAACTTCTGAATGGAGAACACTTTGATGAACCAATTGCCAGAGCCTGATATATTATTTAAATGGGAGTTCAGTCTTTAGCTTCAACCCTGTGTGGTAGGGCTCAGATTACAGCACCCATGACTGGGGCTGAAGCCCTCAGACTTCAGTTTTGGCCCTTAAGCCCTGGGCGGCTTGCCTTGGGTTCGGACTTTGGTCCCTGTTTCCAGGGTTGTGTAGTAATTTTTGTTGTCAGAAAGGGGTTGAAAAGTTTTGAGAACTGCTCTGCTATTGTGTGATTTTAGAAACCAACTCCAAAAAAGGTACTCTGAAGGATTCCAGTTTGAAATGCTGTATGATGGGATAAGTTACTCATCTTTTCAAGTGGCAGATTGTATCCTTGCATTGACTTTTTTGCATAAATTATAGAGATTTCCTAACATCAATACAAGGAAAAGATCCACAGGAGTTAAGAGTTCTTTCTTTGTTTCTTTTTATGGTAGGAGTCTGATTAGGGGGATTATCATTACTTGGCACACCCATTTAACACTTTGACCTTTATGGGGATTATATGCAGTCCTGAGAATAAGTCCCTAAATGGCTAACCAGTATTAAGCAAAGATAAGCAGCCCACCAGAATGAAGAAGGCAATAGAGAAAATCAACAGACATATCTCAGGCATTTAGACCCAAGTTGAGACTTGTGTCCAGACCAGTGTAAAGGAGACTCTCAGTTCCTGCCTTGATTGATCCAGAGGGCAAAGCAATCTGTAACTCTTTACCAGTAACAGATTACTTCCATCTCTGGCCTGCAACTCACCCCATCCCCATATCAGCTCAGTTGCACTGGCTGCGGCACTGGGAGGTGGACCCAAGAATCTAGCCACTAGTCGCCCTTCTCTGCTCACCTGCATACTGGAAAATAGCATCTCTTTTGAGCCTGCTTCATACACATGAACCCAAAGAAGCAAGCAGGTTAGCAGCACAGAGCAAAGGGTGTGCGTGTTAGGAGACGTTATTCTCCTGTGTGGTAGGATAAGAGCAGGGCACAATCCAATCCTCACTGAAGTTAGTTGGGAGTCTTTCCACTGGCTTCAGCAGGCACTGAGCTGTGGCCTAAATTTGTACAAGGTATGTAGATTTATTCTTTGGGCATTCTTGCTGTTGTATGTTCAGCACTTAATTTCTGTGGATATCAGTTGGTGTACATTTTTGTCTTCCATTTTGACATACTTCAATGAAACCAACACTAAATACAGAGCACTTATGCAGTGCTTTTAGTCTTCTGCTACTTGACAGATTTTCTCCCACAAAAGCTCATGGGAAAAATAAATCTGTTAGTCTTTAAGTGCCACACGACTCCTTGGTGTGGGTTTTTTTTTAATTTTGCTGGACTAGACTAACTTGGCTATCCCTTTGGAAATTGACAGGAGCATGGTGGCTGTTCCCAGCCCTGCCCCTTCCCCCATCTCCCCTGGGCTGCTGAGAGGTAGATAGCCCTGTGACCAAAAAGTATGCCCACCCAGTTTAGGTATAGCCTTCCATCACTGAGCCTCAGCTTTTTGGTTTTTTAAAAAAGATCTTTGGATAAAATGTACTGTACAAGTGATAGATATCATCCCTAATTAACTACTTATTAAACTTATTAAACTGAAATACTAGTGAGCAGAACATTGCCTTGAAAGGGAGGTAAAGAATTTCATTGTGTTTTTATAACAAGTTCCTATTTAATTTTAGGAAAGTAAGATGTTAACCCTGCTCTCTGTTCTGAGAGCCACATATAGAGTTTTGGAAATCAGGTAACAGTGTTTGATTTTCCTGTAGCAACACAGTGAAAGCCCTGTGTTCCTCAGAAGCAGCTGGTTGCTAGGATACTTCATCCTCTTGTGATGCTAGTATTTCTATCTTGATACGCTAATGAGTTTACGGAATGGTGATACATCTCTAAAATTTGTGCTGAAAACCACCACCTCTTGTTTCTTTTTTTGTTTTGCTTAATGCTTTCTGACCATGAGTTTTAAATCTTTAGATCTATAGAGCTTAGATTCTTCTGAAGGAAAGAATGAGGCAGGATCAGATGCAATTATAGAAGGTTTATTAATGTGTCATAAACTAATTGGACTTGCTGAGATTGTTTTCTACTTCAAGCTGAACAGTTTTTTTAAAAGTTGTTAGAAATGATGTTTTGATCATCTTGTCTTGGCTCTAAATGGTCTGAAATGGAATTGTTTGACAGGCACCTACTGTCTTTGTGATAACTGACTTTAATACCTATGATTCTTAGGGTCCAGAGGGGTAGCCGTGTTAATTTAGGTCAGCAAAATGGACAAGGAGTCCTGTGGTACTTTTGTTAGTCTTTTTAAAAGGGCTACAGGACTCCTTGTTTGTTTTTATGATCCTTATGGTATGTTTACACTGCAGCTGGGAGCATGCAACCCAGTCCATGTAGACAAGATATGTACTAGCTCTGCTTGAGCTGGTGCCCAAACAATAGCAGAAAGGGTGTTGCGGCACAGGCTGCGGTACGGGCTAGTGACCTGAGTTTGGACCCAGGGCCCTGGGTGGTTTTATGGACCAGTGCCTGTGCTGCAAAGTCCATGCTGCTATTTTTAGCACGCTGCTTTGAACAAAGGTAGCCCATGTCTGTCTGCCCCGACTAAGACGTGTGCTACCAACTGCAGTGTAGACATAGTCTTAGGAATTTCAGTTCTGACAAATTCAAGGGCCAGATGTATATGACTGTCCTGTCATCACCTTTCAGATTTTGGAATGGCTGTGAATGTTCCAATTTCTGTAGGAAGGCAAGACGTATCTCTCCATTTCTCATTAGCTTTCCCGCAAAAATTCTTTTTAACATGGCAGATCAGTCAAGAAACAGTACATGTTTTCTTGTAAGGGGCAGAATGCAGTCTTTTGTCTGATTGCGTATCTTTATAATTCTGGTGTTTGTTCAGACAGCACAATGGTAGGTGGATTATTGACCATCACGTGATCTGATATTGCCAGAGTACTTAAGGCTGATTTTTATGCTGGATAAAGAAGTGAAGTTTAGGGTAAAATAGATTTTGGACCTCAATCCTGCAAATTTGTGGGCATATTTGCAATTATTTATGTGCAGATTCTGACAATTCTCAGGCTACCCAGGAATGTGAATCACCTTGTTACATTCTGCCTCCCATGGAGGAAGTGTTGCTTCCAGTAACAGGGTGTTAGCTCCCTACCGCCGCTCAAGCACACTCCTCTGGGCTGTGCCAGCCCTTTCTTTGTTTTGCAGGTTAACAAGAGGTGTACCCCAATCCTTAAGTTCCCTTGAAAAATCCCCACGATTCAAAGAAATCCCAGATCATTTGCCCACAATGGAGCACTGTACCTCACTTTACCAATTTCATCTTAAGCCCTGCCTCCTGTATAACATTCCACTTGTGGGTACTTATAGTAAACCAGAAGTAAGTTTATTTTAAGAAAGAGTAGAGACTCGACTAGAAACAAAGGTTTGTGATGGAAGCACATGGTTTATAATACAAAACAAAATCATAAAATGTCATAAAATAAGTAGAGCCTACACTTACTAATAATTACTTTTCTTATCTAATGAGGTAGGTTCTCTCCCAGAATTCAGGGCTGTTGCAGGGCTGGCTGACTGTACAAGAACCAGGATCCATACTTTCATGAAAACCTTGCTCCACAAGATGTTTCCTCAATGAATGGATTGAGTGCCTCTCCCCACTTGCTGTTATACTGAAACAGTCTTCGTCTCTATTCATAGACAGAGCAGTTCCCTGTCTGTTATAATATTCCTTTTTTATACCTGAGTGGTTTCAGTGTTTGCAGTTTTCCTTGATAGCTTTGTATTGCTCTTGGAAGGGAGCAAGGCTTAATAGTTGAACCTTGCATTACATTCCTAGCTAACCAGGAGATGTGATGGTTCTTCCTGCTTGAATAGTCCATCCCTGAGATGTAGTATCCTCATGGTGACTTTTTCTACAAGACTATAATAAAGCATACTTTCAGTATAGTTACGTTTAATATTAACCTTACATATACCTTGGAGTGATGGACTTGTGATAACATTGATAAATCATGAGCTGTCTATGGATACTTTACACATTGATTCTTATAAATACCCTGCAAGACATATTAAGTGTAGTAAGTTTGTCAATCATGAAGTGAGAGTTGATTGCAAAGAATAGGGGGTCTTTGTGTCATGGAGTCTGCATACGTTCACTAGAGTTTGTGCATGTGTGTAAAAGTGTTATGTTTGTATTTAGGCATTTGCAGAATCAGAGGCTTAGTTTGTCTGGAGAAAGAAAGAACCAGCCTCTGGAAATGGTGTATAGGCAACTACAGAGGGGGGAAATAGTAACATTTAAATTATGATAAGAGGTCAAAAAATATTGAAAAGCTAGTGAAAGATCTCAGTGTGCAGCATGCCTCAAAAGGGTCTGCCTTGATTCCAGCAAAGCCTATGGCAAAACTTATATGGACTTCAGCAGGGAAGGATCAGTCCCAAAGTCTCCACAGAAGAAATTGCCAGAGCTGTAAAATTGAGGTACCTTGTCTACATTTGACATCCAGGTTTATATTCCCTAAAATGCTCTGTTCTGGGAGCAGATGGAATCTCAGATGGTTGAAAGCTGAGTGTGTTACCCCCCATTTCTTTCCTGTCTGAAGAAAAATACGCCAAATGTACAAGGCACTGGCCACCATCAGAGAATGGGTACTCAACCAGATAAATCTTGCAATTAATTTGTTCTTAGGTTCCTAAGAAAGCTCACCATTTCAACCATGGCAGTGGTAAAAAAAAAAAAAAAAAAAATTCTTCTTGTTGCTCCAGATTGAATGACCTTTTCTTAGTCAGTTACGGACTGAGCATAATGTGTGTTAAATTACCATAGGCGCGCTCTTTGAAAAGCACCAGCGTTTGGATACCCACTGTCTAAACAATTACCTCACAATAAACTCTAAAACACTGCATTGCTTTATAAATTGCAGCAATCTAAAAACACAGTTTACCTCTGTGTGTCCTGTCATTTTTAAAAGAAATGAAAGGCTGCAGAGGGAGTTTGAAACTCATGAAATGAAAAGGAACTATCAAACATAGATCAGTTTCTGGCTGGGGGAGAAGGAGAGAATCATACAGTGAAGGTGTTGAGACCAGTCTTTTAACTTTCAGTAACTCCAACGTTTTTTCCTTTTTAAAACATGTTATATATAATACAGAATAGAACTTTTAAGCGAAGATATAATTTTGGTACATGTTTTAATAATTGATTTCCCTGCTCTCAGTTTTCTCCTTCCCACGAATTACTGAAGTGTGTTCAGGTCACTTGAAATTACTCTCCACTTCCGTTTATCCTCTTGAGAAATGGATAATGTCAGTTTCAGGGTAACTGCACCTATATTTTCCCCTTTGTGGTGTACTCCAGAAGCTCCCAGGTCTGAGGTCTCCAGCCTTCACATGTCTTTCCTCCCACACATTCTGAAAGGAGTCTTAAGGCTGCCCAGCCTCCTGTCTTGCTTGCTGGGGATATCACAGTACAAGTCTGCCTAAAGCCAGTGCGCATGGTTCCTTTCTCTTTGGGGGCTGTGAACAATGTATTGTCAGCTGCTACAAGTTACCACAAGCTCTTTTTTTTCAGCAAAATACCTTTGCCTTGCGGAGGAATATATGTAAAAACCAGTAAGTTTTAGTAAGCATGAAAGAAGTTTACTACAGGTCGTCCCCCCCCCCCCCCCAAATGGCTCTGGTAGACAGCTTTTCCAAACCATCAATCGAGGGTTAAGGTGCCCTAAGACCTGAGGTCTTGTTCATTTGTTGAATCAAATGGAAGAGCCTGTGTCAGTTTAAAATCACTGTTTTATACTGCAACCCCTTCCTTTGTCTCTTGGTTTCTGAAAAATCCAGTTTGAATAAGTATATGTAAACCACCCAGGGATTAATTACCCTTTACTTCCAGTGGGGTAGCAGTGTTAAACTATTTCATCAAAATAAACAAGGAATTCTGTGGCACTTTTTAAAACTGACAGATTTATTTATTGCACGAGCTTTGGTGGGGCCAATCCAACTTCTTCATCTCCTTTGTTGCTGCTTTGGGGTGATGCAGCACCGCGGTTCAGGCTGATGCAGTGGATGGTTTGGTCTTGAGCATGGGCCTGGAACTGGGCCTTGAACTGGTGTGGGGGTGAAGTAGGCCAGCACCAGGGCTGGGAGCATTGCATGGGGTTGGGGGCCCTCTGGAGCAGGGCAAAAGTGGCCATCTCAGCCTGAGGCCAGGGTGGACTGGGGCTAGACTTACTTTTGTGGAGTGGTACCCCCTCCCCTTTTGTCCAGGGCTCAGGGCTGCAGCCATTTATGCCCCTGTCTTAATCCAGCCCTGATTATAGCCCAAAGCAATGGATTTCAACCTCTTATCATTTGCTGATCCCTAAATTTTGAACCGAGATGGGGACACCTTTGGGAATCATAAGCGTAGTTAAGCCACTGACCTAAAGGATTTTTACATTTACCGTGCCTTTTTAAATGCTCTTTCAGAGGAGAACGTTATAGTGGAAGAATTAAATATCACTTTAAATTCCTGCCACTTTTTAATTTTCATTTTGTTTTATTCCTGCCGCACCATTTCTTTGTAGTCCAATTATTTTGTTTAAGTGGAAACGCAGCTTATAGAGGTGATAAATGGTTTTTCTTTTTTATGTTCCCTAAAAAGCGTGCCTGAATCTGTGCCAAAATGTCCATATTTGCTGAAAAGATGAAAGACTGATTTTGTGGTCGTAGACTTGAATAAAAGGAAACACCTGGCTGCTTAAGTGTTGTGTTTAAATGTCAGAGTTTAGCTACGTGTTGGGGAGACTGCTTTCGTTACCGATTTTACGATGCTATGCTGTAAACAGAAGTTACATGGAAACCTTTACAATAGGATAAAACTATATTGGCGTTTGTTTATGACTGTATGGAAGATGACCTATTACACAATTTTAAAGGATTGATTATTCTTCTACTTAATGAAGTGCATCTTGGGTTCAGATTAGTGGGTATTATTGCAGTAGAACTACCTATCTTGTGGCAGATTACCTGGTGTTTTTTACTTCTCCAGTACTGTTTATAAGTAAGATATGGAAAGCCACATGAAAAATGTTTCTTATGGTCACGTAGTCCAAGGTTTCTCCAGAGAAATAAGATGGACTTTTTTCAGTACCACAACAAACTGGTTTTTAGAAGCAGTAACCCAACTTCCTAAAATGGTGTTTAGAGTGGGAGACCCGTTTTGACTTGGATTCGTTTGTAAAGTGTGCAAAAAGGAAATGCTTGGCAATAATAAACCCCTGACTTAATTTGAATGTGGTACCAAAGGGCATTCTTGTGATTATTTTGCTGCATTCTTTCCAGAAATGAAGTTGCAACAGCAGGAAATGTGCCATTCTGTGACACTTCCTGTGAACCTCAGGAAGAAGTTAATTTTTAAAAAACACATGGCCTTTTAAAACACTCAGGTCTAGAGAACTTGTTTAAGTTAAACAGCAGTAGTTTCTTAATGTCGTAGTCACATGCAACAATGGAGAGTCATTTACTGTCTATGTGGTTCTACATAATTGTTTTACAGTTTCTCTTCTATTACATGCAGAAGACTCTGTTCTTGCATTTAGTAAAGTCCTTGGGGTGTTGAGGAGAAATGAAAGGAAGATGTGCAGCTTTCCACATTGTGTTTACAAACTTCTGAAAGTTGCCTGTCATGCTTCACTCCAGTAGAAAACATTGCACCAAAGGCTAAATCCTACAGCCCTTTCTGATGCAAGTAGCCCTCGCTTCAGCGGAGACCATTTATGTGAATGAGGGCTGAAGGATTGGGCCTCAAGATTGTATAGTCGAATAGTTACTGTAAACAGATTCATTGGTCAGTTCTAATAAAAAGAGAGAAAATCTGGTTGTACTGCTGGCTGATTATATACTTAACATATTGTAACTTTTTGTTTCTCCCCTTCAAGATTTGAACATGGAGTTCAACCCATCGGATCACCCACGGGCCAGCACAATATTCCTTAGTAAATCTCAAACGGATGGTAGGTTACTATATTTACTACTGTTTTCCCTTCTCAAAATATTTCTAAACCCTGTGTTAAAATGCATGCAATAACTTCTCAGTGAACAGTTACATTCAACTGATCACCTCTGGTATGAGCTAGAGACTTAGATGTAAGTGAGGTTGTTTGGTTTGGTATAAATTTTTTTTGCCATGTTTCAGGTGAACAGGCTAGAACAATGGTAGATTGGCTTGGCTAAATGTAAATGGCCAGGTTCTTAGCTGGCAGAATTGGAGTTATGCTGATATACGATCTCTGAGGATCTGGCCCAATGGTAACTAATGCACAGTAGGTCTGAGCGTGCTTTCTTTCTGCCAACCAAAATCCCCATTGACTTCAGAGTGAGTCTTAAGTGAAAGGACCTAAGGATCAGGCCCATCATTATCTTTTTATTCTCTACTTTATTTGAGCCCTAACCTATTGAGTTTAATTTTTTTGTAAATGTTGTGTTGGAAGGTTGCTAAAATTTTGGGCCCATGCTACAAACACTTGTGCATATACAAAAGTTGATACCTGTGAATACCTGGCGCCTGAGTCCTGGTGAGTAGACCTCGCTAGGCTACTCATGTGCATCAAGTCATGCACATGAGAGGGTTCATGATAAGGGTCTGTTGGACCAGTCCTGCACACTTTTATTTTACAGGAGTCACCTTGTGGAAATCATTTGGACTCATGCATAAACAGAAAGATTCGTATAGGACCCAAAGCAAGCCCTTTGAAATCCAATTACAGTTTCTTCTTGGATTTCAGTTAACTCGAGATCAGACCCATAAATAAATGGTTAAAGACTGAGCCCTGTATCATAGCATGTTGACTATTACAAGTTCAAAACGTATAATTAAATAACAAATACTTAAATTGTGTAAATGAATTAGCTTCCCAAGTGTAAACCTTTCAGTGCATTGTCTTTCAAAACTAACCACAATGAGCTAGGTTCACAGTTAATGTATAGCCACTTAGCTTAATTAGACCTATGACACTTTAGACTAGTTGAGGATGTAGCCTGATGTGTCTCTGGTATAGGCTGATAGCTGTAAATCACAGTTCACATTACCTCTTGATGGGTTTTGTAAACAACAAGGAGTTGTGTGGCACTTTAAGACTAACAGATTTATTTTTTGCATGAGCTTTCGTGGGAGAAGATCCTACTTCCTCAGATGCTTCGAAGATGGGTGAACTTACAGAAAGGAATGAAACTAAATACAAGGGGGTGTAAAACATAGGATCAGGTCATAAAGTAACAGCAAATCAGAGCAGTTTTCAGGTTCAAACCATGGGAAGCCTGAAGTCAAATTACCCTTTGTAATGGGAAAAGAACCCATAGTCTCGATTCAGTCCTGCTTTGATTTTGATCCCTTTTGATTTTGAAAACAAACCAAAACCATCCCTCAATTTGTATTGATCAGCATGATTTGACAGGGTCATTTATTTGTTTGAAATTTTTGTTTTTTACTTAGAGACAAAAATAACCTCGTAGAAATTAAGTCTGTTTGTTTAGAGAGCGTTTTGATGTAATTAGTGGAATGGAAACCATTTAGTTTCGGCTAATTGAATCTGCAGTGTGCAGCTTGAGTGATGGTTGTATTTTGCCAGGAGTAGACATCAATAGTGAATACAAAACATATTTTCTACCCAAACTTTCTGAGCAACTTTAATGTTGTTGTTGATGATATAACGTACATTCTTCCTTGCACCTTTTTTGGGGGTGTATGAACTCTTTTTTAGACTTACCTAGTAAAGGATACTTTACTGTGATTTTTATTTAGCTAAGGGCACATTTGTGTTTCAGAAATTATAGTGACAACTATAATTAAGTTTTTTTTTTCCTTAATGTTTTCTGGTAGTTTTGGAAAATATCCTCTACAAAGAGAGTGCATTTTAGGCCCTGATTCTGCAATAGGTTATGTGTGGGTACTCCACTTCCCCATAGACTTGTCTCCAGCACCTGCAGTTTTGAAGCCTTAAATAAAAGGCAGCATGGTAATACAGGCAGAGGAAAGGGAAAGAGCCAGAGACTTGTTGCTCTGCTGGTGCTATTGATTTGCTGTGAGGTTTGAGTGTGTCACTTTAAAATACACAAGCCCTCACCTTCCCTGGGCTCAGCAGAATGTAAGTCTGCAATGGGGCACTTACCTACATCACAGTCGTATTGTGAGACTTAATTAGCTAATGTCTGTACAGCCTTTGAGTGTAAATTGCTGAATGAAAGCTAAATGTTGTTTGAGCTGGCTGAAAGCGGTTACCAGTTTTCACAAAAACACAAATATTTGATCAGCTCTAATCATCATAATCGTTTTATTAATGATTGATTTATTCTAATGTATTATAATGTGGTGATTGCAAGATACTTTAAAAATAACAATTAATTTATAAAATCTGCTTGCTTCCCATCCGGTTTGTGTTATCTAGTTGCTTCTAACTTAGAGAAAAGGAAAGAATTTATTATTCTTACAAAACAATATGGCAACCTTGCTTAACTGTCTTGGAAGTTTACCACGAGACATATAAAACCTGCTCCTCAGCCTTTTGATTTGATAATGGTGCAAAAACAAATGATCTCTTACTTGTCTGCCAAAAGAAACGCTGTCTTGCAAATACTTACTACTGGGTGTAGTGCCCAGAATAGCTACATTTCAGTGTGTTAAATCACAGCAATAAGAATTGTGCCTAGTTGTATTTAAGGGCTGTTGTATAAACAGGTCAGCTGTTCCGGGATAGGAGGAAATAGTAAAAAATGCCACATGATACCAAACTACAGTATCATGGCTTACCCAGGTCTAAGCAGAGTAAGAGTAGGACTTGTCAGGTTGCCTAGGACCCTGTATCAAAGTTCAAGTCATGGTAGTGTACAAAGAACTGAGTCTGTTAAGGCCCCATAAATGTTAAGCAAGATGCCAAATGGTATATTTAGAGCATTGCTTGTGATAGATGTCTTCAATTTTTTTCCCTCTTGGCATGGACAGTTCAAGATGCTAACTCTGATGACAATCCTCCTCTGTGAGAGCACATCAGGAGTACCATGTTTGATAGCTTTAAGCTTAGTGTAGTACTCATTTAAAAGAAAAAAAGTGCTTTCTGGATAGGCTGTGTGTTAGACTGGAAGAGTGAGAGCATGCATGTGTGTGCACACTGAGTTTAAAGTGGAGGCTATGATTAATTTAGGGTTTTTAAAGCCAGCCTCTACAATAAAATAATTTCTCCTCCTGTAGTCGTTAGGGGTTACTTGATTGAATGCCGTTTAAGTATGTTGGAAATCCCCCTTTTCATTAGATAAAGCTGCCTCCTTCCACACATTAGGTCTTTCTTCTTGCTAAATTTAGCTGTGCTGGAAGGATAATCATCTTCAGAGGAAACTCCAGTTTATGGGTTGAGCAGGAATGAAATGGATTGTTCTCTGTTTTTATATAGACCAGCCCTCAGATCAGAATCAACCAATTCCCTTGCTCCTCTAATAAGGGAAAACATAGCTTTATTCCTATACCAAATTATTTAGAAACTCTCAGAGCATGAAGCTGTGATTGATGCACAGGTGTTAACCTGGGAATATTGCCATTTATCTTTTTTTAAGTCTATCATTAAAACTGCTTATACGCATTGCACAAAGGAGTATTAAGAGAGCATAATAACAAAATATATATGTATATATATTTTTCTCCTGAGTTTTAATCCTGGATAATTTATTCATCCTGCTGTAGTGAAAAAGCAGTCTGAGTGTACTTGCAACAATAAGAATCCATTATTTTGCTTTAAAAATTAAATAAAATTAAGACATTTTGGCAGTTCTCCCATCTGTTAGTGTGCCTGGTAAAATTCACCCAGCATGCAAGGTTTGAAAAAAAGGGAAAAGTGTAATAGAAAAGTGAATAGGGATTTAGAGTCTGAACTTTTAAATTGTGACTCTGAGTCAGGTCAGCTTCTTTTTGTTTTAAACCACCATTCTTGGATCCAAACACTTCAATTGCAACTAACAGTTTATGGTACCAGATGATGGTACCATATTAATGGTACCAGTTAATTAGAAATGGGGTCAGATTCTGAGGTTTGCCTGAGCAGGGGCATTTTGTGTCATCTAAGCAGTGCATACTGTGGAGGTTGGCAATGATTGCCAACCCCCATGCTAGTGGGCCCCCCCCCTCCTAAGCAGGTGCTGGGGATGGGCTGGAAGGGTGCCAGGGTGGGGTCAGTAAGGGAAAGGAACTTTGTGCTCCTTTTCCTGGCTGACCCCTCCACCCAGCTGGGGAGTGAGCTCAGCAGGGGACTGGAGCTGTGTGCTCTTTTTTTCGTGCTGACCCTGCCCTTGAACTGGAGAGCAGGGTCAGGAGCTATCTGCTCCTTTTCCCTTCTGCCCTAGTCCTGTAGCTGAGGAGTGAGGCCGGCAGGGGTTGCATGGTGGGGCCCGGGGAGGGAGCAGTCATGGGGCCGGGAGTCCTGTGTGCTGCTATACATGGGCCCACGTCCCAGGTTTGGCATGCATGCTGGGGGTTGCCAACCCCTGGTGTAGCGTATTTGAGTAGCTAGTGAAGAATTCCCTCTGCACAAATTCCCAGAGGGGTAGCTATGTCAATCTAGTTCAGCAAAACAAACAAAGAGTCTGGTGGCATTTTTAAAGACTAACAAATTTATTTATCGCATGAGCTTTCTCGCGAAGGAAATACTACTTCTAGCATCTGACTAAGTGGGATTTTCTCCCATGAAAGCTCATGCGTTAAGTCAATTTATTAATCTTTAAGAGCCACTAGGCTCCTTGTTTTGTTTTCCTCTGCAGGAAGATGAACGTTGCAAGCTGGCAGAAGTGACTTTCCCTGTTTCTGTACCAGCTGCCTTTGTTCCTAGTGCAAGTTTGTTATGGTCAAGATAGGAAGGAAGTGTGACAGAGTAGTTTTGCTGTGTCCACTTCTCTCATGGCTTAAATTTCTGGAGAGAATGTATGCCTTGCTCTAGTGCTGGGTGGCCCAGTATTCGAATATCACAGCTGGCTCCCATGGTCCCACACTGGAGATTCAAGGTTAATGACATTTTGCTTTCTTTTGGGAGAAGAGGAAGGAACAGGTCAATCTGGGTTTCACAAGGAGAAGGACACATCTCTCACTTTGTAGATTCTGTGTCTATCTATCCAGCACAGAGGAAAGCAAATAGCATCGGTGAACGAGCAATAAATGCAGTACTTCACCACCTTGAGACTCATACAGCAGTGGGGAACCAAACGATCTGGAGATTGAGAGCCAGAATGTGGGAAGAGAGGAATGGAAGATGAGGAAAACCTGATAAATGGGAATATTGAGGTGGGGTATCAGGCATGCTTTGTTCCTGATTTTGTTGCTTGCCACATCATGCAGAGAGAATGTAGTGAACAGGGTTCCACTACTAGATACTTTGTTGTGTGCAAATAAAAGTTTGATGAAAAACAAAATAAATTTTACCACTATGAAATTACATCTATGTACTTGGTGAAGTGCCTGTCTGCAGCTCATGAAAGTTATTTATCTCATTTACATTGCATTGTGCAATAGAGAAATACTTTGGCCAGATGTTAGGTAACTGAATGATGGGTAGATATTTTCTTAAATTTATTCTTTTTCTTAATTGATAAAACAACAACTTGTTTGGAGCTTCAGAGCAGAACTGCATTTCAGCAGGAGGTTAAGTAATAAGATTGTGTGTGTGAATACACTGAGGGGCGTGTGTGTAAACACATGCAGATGTAGAATAAATATTGGTAAAATTTGTAAAATAAATAAAATAAAATAAATCCTCATATAATATTCCTCCCAGGGAAGGGAAGTCAGGAAAAAAAAAATAGAGACTCTCCAACAACTGATAGAAGTTGTCATTTAATGTACTTCTGGAAGATGCTTAGACACCCAGTGATGGAGTGGGGTGTATGAGAGAGAATAAGAGAACACGACTGACCATAGCAGAGTGCTTTTTATCACATAGGGCTAGTTGTTCTTAACCTATTTACCATTGTGGGACATGGATGTAGCTCTCTGTGTTATGTGGGTCACATTCACATAATATGTATGCTACCTGAATGGTGCTGAGAAGGTCAGGTGGGCTGCAGCTGTGTGCTGATTGGGCTGCAAGTGTCCTGTGGACTATGGGTTGAGAACCACTAACCTAGGGCATTAAATCATTATTAGTTTAATTCCACAATTTGGTCCACATGTCACTTATTTCCAGACTGGTATTCTACATGCAGCAATATCACTGTTGTTGAACAGAGCTTGACAAGCTGGCTCAGGGAGTAGGAATAATATAGGAAAAATATTGACAAAAATTAAAACCAGTTATATACAATCACTTGCAACAAGCATTTAACTCACCATTAAAGTTGATTTTAGCTTGCTCCTTTGCTTTGTAAGCATTTGTTTACTATCATGCAGCCATTACTCATGTTGATTAGGGTTTACTCACTTGAGCAATCTCATTGCTTTCAGAGCATCTACTCAATATGCATAATGAGTGCACAGATCCTCCAAATGATTTTAGGGGGCATTGTTCCAGTGCATAGAGTCTTAGTGAAATATGCAAACAGATGAGAATTTTAATCAGTCAGCAGAATGCAGAATTTAAGTTCCTTTTAGTGTACAGGTATATGACATGTTCTTTCTGTGCTTAAATAAAGGGTGAACTTGGTTAGTGCTACAGTGATGTTTCACATAGATACCTTCCTACTTTTGTTTTTAAAATGATATAACAAGCTTAACTGAGACAAAATACAGTCATATAATATTTCTGTTACATTTTTGTGTTTTTGCAGTGAGAGAAAAACGCAAGAGTCTCTATATAAATCACGTAAGTGACAATGTCTCTCTATGCAGCTTTCTACATTGTTGTCTATATTACAAAGTATTAAGAGTCTTTGTAAGTGAATCCTTTGTGTGTGATAGTATAATGTTACCCATGGGGATTGAACTCTGGACCTCAGTGTGTAAAAGCATGGACCTTACTACTTGAGTTAAAAAAGCATGTCAATTAACTCGCAGTTATGAGTATTCTCATAAACCTGTATATGTGGTAGAGATACTACTGAGAGCAGAGATCCACATATGTTAACATGGGTTATGATGTTACTTCAGATTGATATTTATCCTGAAAAACTCAGAACTTAAAAAGGTGTTTGCAGTGCCTAAGATTATACTACGTGAAGAGTCTGTAAAGTATCATCATGTTTTATCGTGAGGCTACCAAGGTCCAGACTGGTGGTGAGGTATGGCAGAATATGTACATGATATATAGTAATACTGGAGTTAGGTATCTTAATATTTATGTGTATCCTCTGCCTTTTTCTTATTTCTGTTCATTTTAAATAAATACATTGTGGGGCAAATTCCACTTACATCAAGAACAAAACTCCTGTTGACTGCATTAGGTACAGGATCAGTATCTTTATTAACATGCTTTGTGTTACTCTAACCCAGGCATGGGCCAAACTGTGGCCCGGGAGCCACATGCAGCTCTTAAATGAAAAATTGTGGCTCCTGCAAGAACATCAGCAAACCAATTTAGGAAAGCAGCCCCAACCCAGGAGTTCAGGAGGGGGTTGGGACAGTGGGGAGAAGCGCGGCATGGTAATGGATGACAGGGAGAAGTGCAGCATGGTTGGGATTTTAAATAACTCGCCACTAGCTTGCAGTCTTCTACATTAAGCAGCAGCTAAGTTCTCCTTCGAGTAGTGCTCATGTCAACTCCATTTAGGTGTGCGCGCGCCCAGCTGCTGGCAGATTTTTCCCTAGCAACTCCTGTGGCCGAAGGGAGCCCCCTGGAGTTGTGTGATAGCAGCGCTGTATATATTCTCCCTCCGACCACTCCCACTTCAATACCTTCTCACTGCCGTGGCGGCTAGTCGGCTTCTAGTGCTCTGTGTGAGACGCTCCCTAGCTTGTTTTTCTTCTCTCTGGTTATTGTATATAGTTATTGTTAATATTAATCCTAGTTACAGTTAGTTTTTAATAGTTTTAATAGTTAAGGTTTGTTATCCCCCTCCCCCCCGTTACAGGGCAGCCATTTGCGGCTCGGGTTCCCCGCAGCGGAGTGCCGGGGTTCCCCGGCTTTAAGGCATGCGATGCTTGCAGAAAATCCATGCCAAAAAGTTATCCCCACTCCACCTGTTTAAAGTGTCTGGGGGAGGCACATCTGCAAGTTAAGTGCTAGTTCTGCAAAGATTTTAAGCCCAGGACTCTAAAAGAGAGGTCTCAAAGACTTAAAAATCTACCTCATGGAAGAGGCTCTTAAACCGGCATCGTCGACGTCTGAACCATTGATCGGTGCGTTTTCAACACACAATGCCCCGACCACCACGATGCACTCGGCACCGCCGAGACCCCGGCACTGTGCTGCTTCCTCCCATCCACTGTTCTGGCACCCATCACAATCTCTGGTGCCTAAGAAAAAGTCTAAGACTGCCAGGGGTCGCTCCCCCCATAAGGCAAAGCCAACTGACTCTGGGGTGGTGAGACCCGCGTCAGACCACCTTACCCAACCCCTGGCACCAAAGTAAGACCCACGGGATGGGGATCTTGCTCTAAACTGGGCACCAGTGCCTCCCTCAGAGGTGGAGACCGAGGATGAGGTGGAGATGGTTGGGTCTCCCTCGACACCGGAGACCTTCGACGCCTCAAGGGACCTGATTGAGAGCACTATTCAGGGCAATGAGGCTCCGGCACCATCCGCTGCTCTCTCAAGGGGGAAGCCCAACCTGCTACTACGGCCACTGTGCCGACCCTCTCCGGCACCGAGATCACTGGCACCGGTGTGGTTGCCGAGATCCCTGTCTCCCTTGCAATTGGAGGAGGGCTCGGAAATCTCATCATGGAGCCACTCCAGATCGACCTTCCATTTCACAAGCTCCACCCCCCGTTCCCAGTGCCATGGGGACCACAATGGCAGAACTCGGGGCCATGGCCCTTTTGGACACCCTGGGCCTTTCACCAAGGGCAGGGCCAACATTACTTGAGGTCCCTCTCAAGCAGGAGATCCCTGTCAAAATCGGAAACGATCTCCCAACCTCCCACAACTGCAGAATCCCATCATGCTGCAGCTCGTACACCCGCACCGTCAGTGGCGATTGATCTCACTGGTGCCGCAGTGGCACCTCCAATTAATCGAGTGGAGGAAATAGAGCCCCCTGTTATTAGGGGTTCGTCATTGTCATTCTCCCCTGGAGAAGATCTGGCCGGTACCGTGCTAGCCCCCTCCTTGGAGGACAGTAGGCTCTATCAGGATCTACTGAGAAGGGTGGCCTCCAACATGGACATTCAGGCACAGGAGATATCTGAGGACATTTCTGATCCCATGACAGGCATCCTATCACTCCCAGGCCCCTTGAGGGTGGCTCTTTTGATCATAAAGACTATCAAAAAGAATATGAAGCAGATTTGGCAAACCCCATCTTCCGCTCTGCCTACAGCAAAGAGAGTGGAAAAGAAATATTTGTACCATCTAAAAACTGAGTTCTTGTACACCTACCTGGCGCCGGGCTCGCTGGTTGTGACGGCTGCCCTTGAAAAAGAGAGACAAGGTGCCGCTTCTCCCACCCCAAAATCGAAGGACGCCAAAAAGTTAGAACTCTTCGGCCGCAAGGTCTATTCTACAGGGGGCTTACAACTCCGGGTAGCAAACCAGCAAGCTATACTGAGTCGCTACACACATAAGACATGGTTGTCTGTGGAGTGGTTTGCTGTTGATCTCCCACCGGATTCTTGGAAGGACTTTGATGCCCTAGTGGAGGAAGAGAAGGCAGTGGCTAAGGCCTCCCTTCAAGGGGCCCTGGATGCTGCAGATGCGGCAGCACGGGTCATGGCATCGGGTATCTCAGTGCGCCGCTGCTCTTGGCTACAAATCTCAGGCCTCCCCCAGAAGTCCAACAAACAGTCCAAGACTTGCCTTTTGAAGGACAATCTTTATTCTCGTCCCAAACAGACTCAAAACTACATAGTCTAAAAGACTCTAAAGCCACTCTGAAATCCCTTGGGATGCACACACCTGTGTCCCAGCGCAGGCACTTTAAACCACAGGCCTTTGCTCAGGCTGCAAACCAATATCAGAGGCAGGACTCTAATAGCAGACAGAGCAGGCCCTGCGGCAGCCAGAACCACAGTAGGCGCGGGCAGTTCTCGTCAAGCTGCAAGCACAGTGCCCCGAAACAGCCTCAGGGCTCTAAACAGAACATCTGACTCTTCGATCGAGGACAGCACACCAACCCCATGTCTCTTCCACAAACATTTAGCCCGCTTCCTCCCTGCATGGCGCTGGATTACTTCGGACAAATGGGTCCTACGCACGGTGGAACTGGACTATTCTATCCAATTCTATACCATCCCATTTTCACGCCCTCCCCATTCACTGTTCCCTCTAAGCTGTGCGCGTATGCGTGCGCACACGTCATGAAACCTGTGCACACAACCAAATAAAGTGCACACAAAATAATTCAATGGTGCTCATATTGGTGCTCACAAAGAAATGTTTTTGTGCACACAAAAAAATTGTTTCCACACACAGTCTACGAGTAATTAGAGGGAACATTGTCCCCATTCCCCATCCCTTTTCAGGGACCCCTCTCACGAACAAACCCTTTTGGCAGAGGTCATGCAGCTGACCGAAACAGGAGCTGTAGAAGAGATCCCCGCCAATTGCAGAGGGAAAGGGTTTTATTCGAGATATTTCCTGATTACAAAATCCACAGGCAGGCTCAGGCCCATTTTAGATCTCAGGGCCTTGAACAGATTCATAAAAAAGATAAAATTTCGTATGGTTTCCCTGGAATCAGTGATTTCTTCCCTCGACCCGGGAGATTGGTTTGCTGCCCTTGACCTCTGCGATGCATATTTTCACATCTCCATCACTCCGAAGCACAGACACTTCCTGAGATTTATGGTGGGACTGGACCACTTCCAGTTTGCTGTCCTCCCATTCGGACTGTCTGCGGCTCCAAGGGTTTTTACCAAATGTATGGCCGTTGTAGCGGCTTTTCTACTTAGGAATCAGGTCCATGTGTTCCCCTATCTAGATGACTGGCTGGTCAGGATATCCTCAAGAGAACACGTTCTGGCCGGTCTAGGTCTCATTCAAGATCTCTTCAAGGAGCTGGGGCTACTGATCAATACACAAAAGGCAGTTCTCATCCCCGCCCAAACCATAGACTTCATAGGGGCCACTCTCAATTCGATTACCGCTAGAGCGTCCCTTCCCCTATGGCACTGGCAGATGATAGTATCAATTATTCAGGACTGGTCCTGCAGCCCTTAACTGCCCACACGTCTTCAGCTGTTAGTCCACATGGCCGCTTGCACGCATGTGGTACTGCTGGCCAGACTGCACATGAGACTGTTACAACTGTGGCTTGCCTTGGTTTATCGCCATGCCAGGGACAGCCTGGACTTAGTGATTTCAGTGCTGGACTCTGTCCTGAACTCTCTGTCATGGTGGACAGATCAGACAATAGTGTGTGCGGGAGTTCCCTTCAAAAAACCTCAACCCGAGCTAATCCTAGTTACAGACACCTCGGACAAAGGTTGGGGTGCCCACCTGGGACACCTTTTCACACGGGAGGTGGCAGGCTCAGGACAAGTTAGCCCACATCAATCTCAGGGAACTTCGAGCTGTCCGTCTTGCCTGCCAAACATTCAGGGCCCAATTGGAGGGCCACCACATTGCTGTGAAGACGGACAATGTAGTGGCAATGTTTTATATAAACAGGCAGGGTGGGACACGGTCTCCCCTCCTCTGCAAAGAGGCGATGGCTCTATGGGATTTTTGTGCCCCCGTGGGAATAACTTGGGAAGCCTCTTATCTCCCAGGGGCGCAGAACAGGATTGCGGATTCCCTCAGCCGTTCCATTCGCCCCCACGAATGGTCCCTGAAGGACAAGGTTGTACTTACCATGTTCCGTCTCTGGGGCACTCCCCGAGTGGGTCTGTTCACAACCAGTCTCAACTCCAAGTGTTGTCGGTTTTGTTCGTTCCTAGAGCTCAACCCCCAGTCCATGGGAGATGCCTTCCAGAGGTCCTGGTCCAACCACCTACTCTACGTGTTCCTGCCTTTTCCACTTGTGGGCAGAGTCCTGGCGAAGGTGAAGTTGGACAGAGCTTCCATCGTCTTAGTAGCTCTGGTGTGGCCACGCCAGTACTGGTTCTCCACCCTTCTGGACCTCCTCGTATCAGCCCCCATCCCACTTCCACCAACTCCGGACCTACTGACCCAGGATCAGGGGCTCCTCAGGCACCTGGACCTCACATCGCTCCATCTCACAGCATGGAAGCTCCATGGTTAAGTGCTGCTGAGCAGGAATGCTCTCACCAGGTGAAAGAGGTGCTGCTGGAAAGCAGGAAACTCTCCACCAGACTGACATACTTAGCAAAATGGAGGAGATTTGCCACCTGGTATGACCAAAATTCGAAGATCCCTATCACATGTAACATCCATATGATCTTGGACTACCTAATGCTATTGAAACATCATGGGCTGTCGAATTTCTCCTTTAAGGTCCACCTGGCAGCGATCTCGGCCTTTCATGACTGGACGGATGGTCGTACAATTTTTTTCAACCGTATCACAGTTGGGTTCATGAAAGGCCTGTTGAGGAAATTTCCTCCTGTAAGGGCTTCAGTTCCACAGTGGGACCTGAATCTGATCCTTAATGCCCTGACGAGACACCCCTTTGAGCCAATGGCGACCTGCTCGGACTTGTACTTATCCTGGAAGGTCGCCTTCCTCATTGCAATCACATAGGCAAGGAGGGTCTCAGAACTCCGGGCCCTGACTATAGACCCTCCGTACTTTGGTGTTTTTTAAGGACAAGGTCAGACTGTGGCCCCAACCAGCATTTTTACCCAAGGTGGTCTCTCACTTTCACTCCACCAAGGACATCTTGTTGCCAGTGTTTTACCCTAAACCACACACTTCTAAGCAACAGGCAGTCTTGCATTGTCTTGACGTTTGCCAGTCTCTAGCCTTTTATCTGGAAAGGACTGAGGCATAAGTCCCAGCAGTTGTTGATTGCAGTCGCCAACAGCATTAGAAGTCAACCAGTTTCTGCCCAAACAATTTCTAACTGGATCACCTCGTGTATAAAGACCTGCTCTTTGCTTGCTCACAAACCCCCTCCGAAAGTCTCGGCTCATTCTACAAGGGCTGAAGCAGCGAAGGTGGCCTTCAATGCCAGAGTCCCAATAGAAGACATTTGTAAAGCAGCGACGTGGTCATCGATTCACACATTCACAGCTCACTATGTGATCACGCAACGCAGTGCAAGATGCTTTGGTGGGCAGGGCAGTACTCAACTCCTCCTTGTGATGCATATTGACCCCGCTTCCTCTGATCGCTTGGGATTCACCTAAATGGAGTTGACATGAGCACCACTCGAAGGAGAAAGACAGTTACTCACCCTTTCCATAGTTGTCGTTCTTCGAGATGTGTGCTCAAGTCTACTCCAAACCCTCCCACCTTTCCTCCAGAAGGAACTGAAGGGGGAGTGGTCGGAGGGAGAATACATACAGCGCTGCTATTGTGCAACTCCAGGGGGCTCCCTCCAGCCACGGGAGTTGCTAGGGAAAAATCTGCCGGCAGCCATGCACGGACACACACGCACTCCTAAATGGAGTAGACATGAGCACACATCTCGAAGGACAGTTACGGAAAGGGTGAGTAACAGTCTTTTTTACTGTATAGGCCTAATTTTCATGGTAACCTTAAGTAAGTAATGTCAAAAATTTGACATTAGTAGGATCAATATTTGTCCTCTTTTTATGATAAAATTAAAGTGTGCAATGAATTTTAAACTTAGTAATTTTGGAGTAGGTAAAAGTATGTGGCTATATGCCTCAACGCGGCTCTCAAAGGTTTAATAATCAATTTGTGTGGTTCTTGAGTTCCATAAGTTTGGCCACCCCTGCTCTAACCCTTAGGAGCCCCAGATTTTCCAGAGCGATCAACGATGTTGCCAACTCCAAGTGTTCAGAGATCATGAGACATGCAAATTCATAAAACCGAGAAGTTCTTTTTTATATTCCTTCTTGTTTCTGAGCCTTTAATGTGCACATAGGTCACATATTGCAACTTTTCTGGCATCATGAAAAAAGAATGCTGTTGCTTATCTAATCAGAGTTGAGTCTTTAGAAGAAAAAGAGTATGTCAATGCTTGTGATAAAAGTGAGATTTGACAACACTAGAGCAGCAATTTTTTTCCCCTAAAACACTAGTTTCTATTTTTATCTGTACATGATACTAGTTAGCGTTAAAACTACCTTTGGAAGTCATTTTATAACAATGCAAAGTACCAGCTGCTTGTGAATTTACCAGTATGTGCTAAATAACTGTCAGCAAGCACATTAATCCAAAACTAGTGGGTTTTTTCCCCTTCTTTTGAGTCTTACACTATCCAGATACAACACAGCTAGCTGTCTACTGACTTCATATGCCACTGCATCACTCACAGTGGGTGGGATTCTCAGCTTTTCCCTGACCCCTTTACAACTTGTAAAAGGGCTAATGTAGAATAAAGAGACTCTGCAAAGCCTTTTTAGCTGGGAGAATTTCTCTGGTAAAAGTGAAAAAGAGCCTCTGGCTCTACGTAAATGTCACACTAGCCATGCCTTCTCTGCTGTTGTTAATCAACCAAGCTTTAGTCTAACTAGAGCTTGGATATATCTACAGATGCTGCAGCTGCACCTCTCAGTTGTCAGAGGGTATGTTGACACAGGGCTTTTATTCTGAAACAACAATGGTGGTTTCGAAATAAGAGTCCCTATGTCCAAACAACGTTTTCTTGTTTCGAAAGGAGGGAGCGCCTCATTTTGAAACGAGCCCTCCTTTCGAAACAGCTTAAACCCACTTTGCTTTCGAAAGGCGGGTTTTTTCCCCGCCGGGGGGGGGCCCCGGGGGGGGGGGCAGAGGAAGCCCCGGGGCAGGGTACCCCAGGCTTGGGGGCAGCCCCAGCCGGCTTCCCCCTGCTTCCGCTTACTGGGAGCAGTCGCGGATGGGAGCCTCAGCCCCCTTCGCCCCCTACCCCCAGCAAGGAGAAGGAGGGGAACCTGGCTGGGGCTGCCCCCAAGCCTGGGGCACCCTGCCCCTGGGGCTTCCTTTTGCCTCTCTCCCCCTCCCCGCAGCCCCTGCCGGGCGCGGGGGGCTTCCTCCGCCTTCCCCTCCATGCAGGGCAGCAGCCGCGGGGAGGCGGAGGAAGCCCCCCCCCCGGTGCCAGGCAGGGGCCACAGGGAGGGGCGGAGGAACCCCCCTGGTACCGGGCAGGGGCCGCGGGGGGGCAGAGGAAGCCCCCCACACCAGGCAGGAGGGGGGGCAGGGGAATCCCAGGGGCGGGGCCTCCGGGCCCAGCTCAGAGCCTTCCTCCCCCTCCCCTCTCCTATTTCGAAATAGCATGTCACACTGGACATGCTATTTCAATTGCCTCCTTTTCCCTTATTTCGAAAACACTTTTTTTTTAAAATTTTGAAATAAGGTGTTTCAAAATAAGGCTTTATTTCAAAACAGCTTGTTTCGAAACAAGCACTTTGTGTGTGAACATAGCCAGAGAGACGCATCCTTGGGAAAGCCACACAGAATCTCACTCACTATTGTGACTGTACGGTTACTATACAACCTAGCGGAAGTCTTGAGAGAAATCTTCTTTCTTTCCACTTCTCCGAAGTGTATGTGTGTGTTTGTTTTTCTCTGTTTTATATTCCAAAGAAGAATAAGTAAATTTTGAAAAATATGTGGAAATAATTTTTTAAAAGTACTTAAAACTTTTAAGGCTGACTGCTTGCCCCAGTGTAGTTTTCTGATAGGTATGAGAGAACAGTGTATGACAAACCATCAAATCTCTGTGGGACTGAACAGCTGATGGATGGACTATAATGTTTAGGTAATCTGCTTGTCCTTAATTCCCTTTTTACTGTTGGTATCAAAACATTAAATAATGTTACTTGAACTTGATCTGTATTCAGGCTAGGCTAAGTGAAATTAATGTACAAACTCTAGGCGTATGGAAATGTTGTCCAGGTAACTTCTGGACAACAGTCAAGTGATTGCCTTGTGTAAAATTATCATTTCTGGCTAGACAAGCAACTGCTTGACACTACAGTGTTGACAAATCAGTACTGCTGTGCTTGTTGATGGACTTGTTCTGTACCAAGGCAAATAAATAAAAAGGTGGAAAGATTAGCGGGCCCAGTGATCCTTATACTTGAGCCCTTCTTAAGTGCAACAGTGACTTTCACTAAGAGGTGGTTCAATAATTAGTATCAGTTCTGTTGAAGGGGGTGAAGAGGGGAAACCTGGAAGGGCTCTTAGCAGCTAGTTCATTATTAACAGCAATTTTGAAAAAAGTTGTGATGGAGAGTTGGTAACTCAGTGTTCCTAGGCCAGGATGGTTTTACTAGGACATGCCAGCATATTTACCCATGTTTCAAAAAACAAGGAGTCTGGTGGTACTTTTAAAGACTAACATTTATTTGTCACATGAATTTTCATGGGTGTTTGTTTTGCTGAACTAGACTAACACAGCTCCCCCAGCCCCCCAAATCTGAACATGTTATAAATTCTAATGTGCTTATCCCCAATGTTTTAAATCAGAGAAGAAAGATCACAAGAGGACTATTGTGAATATTTCTAAAAGACTGTCATCCCTATTATTAAGCTGCATTTTACATTGTTATATGCTCCTGCGCATAGTTTTGTAAGTTATCAAGTATTACGTGAGTTAGTCAGACTTCACTTTGACCAACAGCTAAGCAAAAGCCAAGTGGTGGAATGAAAAGGCTATACATTATTAAAACTGATACTTTTATGTATGGGAGGAAAAAAATATTTACTAGAATTTCATTAGTGCCGAAGGTAGTCCTCTCAAACAGAATTATATCTTAATATTCTACCTTGATGAATTTTTACCAAATACCTATCATAAATTGTAAGATTAAAGAATTTTCTTGATGCAGAAAAATGCCTCTACCTATGAGTTTCTGGCTTTATTGACTGGTAACCTGTCCATAGGAAAATAAACAAGGAGTCCTGTGGCACTTTTAAAGACTAACAAATTTATTTCTTACGTGAGCTTTCAGGGTAGAAAATCCCACTTCATCAAGCAGTTGAAGTTGGGGAATTTACAGAATGGGAGTTAGCTATGCTTTGTATGCTTAAGAATGTAAGGGCCGAGTGGCCTAATTTTTCAAAAGTGGCCTCTAATTTTGGTTTCCTCTGTTGTGGAGTGCTGAACTTTAGAAACTTAGGGCTTGATTTTTCAGAGGTACTGAAAAACCACAACTCCAGCTGAAGTCAGCGGTTGCTGAGGCTGTGGCCAGAAGGAACTATTAGTCTGATCTCTTTATTTGAGGTGAATGGAGGTACATAGCTTAAGATGTTGCAGTTTACCAACAGCTGCATGTGGCAAATTAAAAAGTGTCTCAGGGTAAAGCAAATATTCTTACAGTGTAATCTGTTCATTACTTAAGCCATGTCTGCCCAACAGAGTTATATTGACAACCATAAGCCTCTTTGTTTACTTTGATTGTGCACATCTGTACAATGGTCCTTGTGTTAGAAGTGTGTGTCTGCAGTTGTTGCTCTTGCATTGACGCAGAGAGTGTTACATTGTAAATAGCTATCTCACTATGCAACTTGTCACCCTCTAGTGCTGGGAGCTCCAGAGATGAATCACAGTGCATCATGGGGGCATTCTTGCTGTCCCATGATGCAGTTCTTTCTGTCCCATTATTCCATGGGCTTCTGACTTCCTTTTGTGCTGTTTTGCCAACTCTTGTAAAACGTGTGTCCATCATCTCTACTTGACAGCATGGATCCTGAACTCCTGACCAGTCTGGTGATAAGTAGCTGGTCCTGCAATGTTTTGTGAGCTGCGGAACAGTGCAAGAGTGCGAATCAGTGATGCTTGCCCTGCTGGTTGCCATGGAAACAAATAATTCAAGATCGCTGCTGGCATTCACGCAACAGCAGCGCATAGTAGGCTGTTAGTACAGGAAACAAGACCTGAGTCATGGGTTTGCATTGCAATGCTGGTATGGAATGCAAAGTAATGGCTGCAGAGCTTTGAGATGCATAAATCCACCTTCCTGGAATGGTGTGTGGAGTATAGTATTAAAACTGTGTTAAGCTGTGTTCCTCAGCTTTGTAGTGTGCAAGGATACCAGAATGAGAGCAGTCCTTGCTGAGCAATATTGAGTGGCACTGGTCACCGTGGGGGTTGCAGTTAATGCATGTGTGGAGGGCCATTAATTGCCTCCTGCTATGAAGGGGACTATGATTCAGTAATGTGAAGGAAATAATTGGCTCTGAGACAGTGCAGTTCCATAACACTCATGGGGTGCATATCCTGACTTTGGCCCTAGACCATCTTGCAATGGAGTAGCTCAACTGAAAGGGCTGCTTCACCATGGTCTTGCAGATGCTGGTGGATCTCCATGGCCGTTTCACTGACATCAATGCAGGGATAATCAGGGTAGGTGCATAGTGCATGATCTTTTGGAACACTGGATTGTGTAAAAAGCTACAATCTTGAACTTCTTTCCAGACCAGAAGATTTCAGAGGGGGATGCGGAAATGCCTACAATGATCCTGGGAAACCCTGATGGCTCCTTATTCCCATGGCTCATGAAACCTTATGTAAACTCTTTGGGGTGTTAGAAGGCATGGTCCCTTTCACTCTTTGCCCTGCAGGGTTGTGGGACAAAAATGTGGGTTGTTCCAGAAGAAGGAAGTGCTGTTTGGGAGGAAGAATGAGCGACATGTGGCTGGAGCTCCAGACGGAAGAGCTGCACCAAGAAGCCCTAATAGGTGAAGCCGTCGAGAACTGCCCAAAGCCTGGGAGGGATAGAGTGGCTGACTGGGATGCACAAGACAGGAACCAGGAGGACACTGTGCCAGGGAGGAGTCGCCTGAGAAGGACAAATCAGAGCTGGACTCAGCATCACAGTAGCCCAAAGCTGTGTGGGGCCTGCTACTTAGCCTGGGAATAAGGAGGGAGACTGTAGTTAATTAAGTGGAGGGAGGGACATGTTGCACTTTATGGTTTGTAGAGAGCAGCAGAAGAGGGGTCCAGAGGGATTTGCTGGGGAAGGTTCACTGGCACTGAAGATGACCAGGAGTGCACAAGACTTACCACTGGAGTGGAACTTCACCTCGGACTCCTGACGTCTGATTGCAGATACATTACTTGGCGTCTGCCCTCTCGGTCTATGGCACCACTGGGCCTGTGGTGCCTTGTGTTGGATGTAACCCTGTTTTACTACTCCCTCAATCTTTCCCCTGATGTTTTTCTCCATTCATCCCTCTCTAAATAAATATTTCTTTCCTATATTCACTGTACTTATCCTAGTGTGTGTGTGTAAGGAGCACCCAGGGTGTGTGACAAAGAGGTGTGTGATCTGCAAGGTTCCTGTATGGGTAACCAAATGGTTAGCAGCATTCTTTGTCTATAATTTCACCTTTCAATACTTCCCTGGTTGAACAAACATAGATGCAGATGCCTTGTCTCATCAGCTTCACACCTAAAGACTTACCACCCAGTGATCAGTGAATTTGGGGATCCTTGAATGGAGAGCTTTATGCTAAGGAGTATCTGTTGTGGAGGAATAATCTAGAGCAGTGGTTCCTGACCTTTTCTCTGCTGTGGCCCACCTTGATACCTTCAAATTTTTCAAGGCACTCCACTATTTAAAAACCATGAATATTCAAATTAACTTAAATTACTTATGAATATTCATAAACCATGGCACAGTGTTTCAGAAATGCTGCTATGTGAGATAGCAGAGCAGGGGTGGCAAAACACGGGAGGTCAGGAGTCATGTGCAGTGGCAGGAGTGAGTGTGGGGAGCAGAGCAAGGCAAGGGTGGCAAAAGAGGACAAGGGCAGCCATGTGGGGAACGGCACAGGGGTGGCAAGAGAGGAGGGAGGAAGGGAGAACAAGAGTAGCTTTGTGGGGGGATGGGGGAATGTGGGGAGTGGGAAGGTAGGGCAGCGGAGCATGGTGCAGCACCCACTTCCCCCTCCTCCACAGTGGCCTCCTGCCACCAGGGGAAATCCTCATCCCACTGCTGTGCCCTCCCACCCCAGTGGGTCCTCTTCCCCCCTCTCCCAGCCCCCTGCTGCCTGCAGTGGATACTCCTATCACTGCAAGGGCCAGAACTAGCTCTCCAGCCCCCAGCTACACCCCCCCACACACCCCCAACCAAACAGCCACCCCACAACCGCAGCTACACACCCTCTGCTACACATCCACTCCCACCCACCCACACACACACACACACACACACACACACACACACACACACACACACACACACACACCTGCTGCACACAACTCCCAGCAGCCCTCCCCCCCAAAGCCCTTATCTGGGCTGTTCGCAGGCTGCCTGACACAAGCTGCTCTGCCCTGCAGGGGGGAGATTCGCACACTCCCAGCCTCCTGCAGCTCTTGCTGGCTGGGCCTTAGGTGGAGCCACCAGAACTTTGCATTCAAGCTGCTCCTGCTATTTTTAGGGGAACCCCTGGAACTCCATGTTCTGGTGCCTTCCTCTAATTTTAGGGGGGCCAGAATGCTGCCTGCCTAAAAATACGGGGTCCCTGGAACAGTGTTCTGCTACCTTCCCCCTTACTTTAAGCCCTGCCTTTTCCCAGCCCTGCACAGCCCACGTGGCTGAGCTGAGCAAGAAGGGAACTTTAATCCCAGCTCTTAGGGATGCTTGCGGCACACTTGGGGTGTTGCTGCGGCACACCACTGTGCCCCAGCACACTGGTTGGGAACCTCTGATCTAGAGCCAAAGGAGAACAAGCAATTGACTGGCTGGGGCCACCACCAGAAGCCATGTGCATAGTCTACTAAAGTTTTACTAGAGTACAGGATCCTCAGGTGCCCAAACTAAACAATTGAGAGGTAGAACATGCCCAGAGATGAAGGATGCATTTATGCATTGGAAAGGGGAAAGGATCCCCAGCATACCTAGTTGAGTTATCCAGAAAAGGTCCTTTTGATAACGAAACAGTACCGCCTATTGGTTTGAGGTGAATGACTTTATCAAGGACAGAAGCATTCCCCGAGACCTCACCCAAAGCAGCTGGTATGGCTTTATCATCCATTCTTGCCTACTAGTGTTCCACCTCCCTGTTCCCTCTCAGTTCCTAAACCCAGCTGACCAGAAGACAAAAGTGCAGAGTCCAGTTTGTAGGCACTCCAGGACTGGTTTACTGGGGCTTATGTTGACAGACTTTAAGTCTTTAAGTTTTTAAGACTTTAAGTACCATAATGGTACCTCCAAGCCTTCACAGCAGTCAGGCTTATTTCTCTGTACACTGATAAAAGTTTCCTTCCTTGCCCTAATCAGAGTTTTATGCACTCATACAACCCACTCTTTCCCTGACCATGGCTCCATATGGTGACCAAACCCCCTTCTTCTTCCTCCCCCCCCTTTTTAATTTTATTTCTGATAGCCTTAATTACACCTATAGGCCCACCCCCTCAAGTACTGTCCTTTCCAGTATATGGTTTTGTTTCATTTTAGGGGTGTCTGAGTATGGGGGCTTTAGTACAACTTCTTTTGTATCTTCACGGAGGGGTGGGGATCAGGGTCACATGTTGTCTGTAGTTAGTTTAGGGCCCTAGGTTTATGTTTCTTCTAAAAACTTCGCTTCATCTGTGCTGCTTTCCCAGCTAGTTGCTTGGTCTTGTTCTGGCATCTGTCTTGAAGAGGAGTCAGGGTATTCCTTCATTTGTGCATTCATATATCATACCTTCACTGTGCCTTGTAACATTTCAGCTACATCCCTTATCTTTTTCACAGTAATAAAGAAAATGCATCTAACTGAAGGCACAGAAAAGGACCAGACTATATCTTTGTTGATGTGTATCTCGGAGACTTTAGCTTTCAGGCAGGTACACAGGCTCAGAATACCATTTCAGGCAGATACACAGGTCTGAATACTCATACAAACTTACTTTATATACTTATAACCTAACATTGTTCCCTCTCCTGTCCAGGCTATCCAGCTTGAATCTTTCATTAATTGTCTTCCTCCATGTTCTTGTTTCGCTATATGCTGTATTTGTTGATTGCAGTGCTTAGTGATGCATATTCTCTCTATTCCTCCTGGTTCACTGCTTTATCTGCTGGAGGCGATCTGCCAGTGTGGAGTAGTGGGCCTTCAAGGGGGGGTATGTGCAGAAACTGAAGAAACAATGAACAGAGCCAGTATTGCGAGTATGCTCACAACTGTGAATCTCAAAAGTTACACACACTTTCTCATTGTCCTTTGGCTAACACACAGCTGAATGCGAGTCCCAAATACAGTGAGTTGGTGGTGGGTTGGTGTGGGAGATGGGAAGGAGGAATTGGCAAGAAGTGGCAAAGGGTCTTGGGTGGTTTGCAAATGATGTTAATAGTGAACCTGTTCTAAATAGTGGTATCTTCTTCCACAGGCTAGAGCAATCATACTTGGTATCCCACTCGTAAGGGTAACTCAGGGTTGAAGGGTGCATCTCTTGCATGCATGTAGCTTCAGACCAGCTCTGTTCATTGCTTGCCTCTTCTACTCCAGTCCCAGCAGAAATAATTGTTGGAATCACAATAAAATTTCTTATAGCAGGGAGAGAAACAAAAGAGGTCAGACAAGGAAACTTCTGAAGAGGATTCTGGGATGTATAAACAGCAATATTGTAAGAAAGACACAAGAAGCAATTCTTCCACTCTATTCTGCCCTGATCAGGCCTCAGTGGGAGTATTGTGTCCAGTTCTGGGCACCTCATTACAGGAAATGAGTGGACAAATTGGAGAAAGTCCAGCAAAGAGCAACAAGAATGATTAAAGGTCTGGAACACTTGACTTATGAGGGAAGATTGAAAGCTAGGTTTATTTAGTTTAGAAAAGAGAAGACTGAGAGGAGACATGATAACAATTTTCAGGTACCTAAGAGTTTGTCATGAGGAGGAAGGAGAAAATTGTTCTCCTTAACTGCTGATGATAGAAAGAGAAGCAGTGGACTTAAATTACAGCAAGGGAGGTTTAGGCTGGACATTTGGAAAAAATTCCTAACTGTCAGTGTGTTTAATCAGTGGAATAAGTTGCCTAGGCAGGCTGTGGACTCTCTTTGTTTAAGAGCAGGTTAGACAAGCACCTGTTAGGGATAATTTAAGAGAGTACTTGTTCCTGTCATGAGTGTGGGAGACTGGACTTGGTGACCTCTCATGGTCCCTTCCTGTCTCTGATTACAAAATACTTATAGGAAAGTTTCCAAGAGATTTCTACGGAAATTTCCTGAAACATCCACATGTACATTTTCTGCTATGGCCTCACTGTGTAGATGGACAGGGTCTGTAATTAATTCCTTTCCCTTATCCCTCCTCTACCATATCATCAAGTACATGACCGCTTAATCTCCTCTCATCATGTAGTATCAAAATAAAATGAGCACTTACCACAGCTCCCCGGAGCCAAAGTGCTGGGACTAGTGCGGAGTCCAGTAGAGGTCCTCACTCGCCATGCCATTGGGGACCTTGTTGTGTGCTCCACTTCAGCCTCCAGCTCCATTTCTGTGTCCATCACTTTTCTCCAGGCTGAATGTGCTGGCTGCTGCCTCCAGTCCTCTGGAAGTATCCCTAGGGCTCTTGGTAGCAGCCCAACCACCACTTCCAAGAGCAAAGTGCAGTTCCTTATAGAAGTGGCATGTCTCTGGTGATGTGCAAGAGTGATGGTGTGCTTCCCTTGCCTTTTAGTACACCTACCTCAACTCCTTGATCTTAACACAGCACCATTAACCTGTTGTGCCCCTTCTTTTGAATGCCACTAATAGTCACCCCATAGGTAGCAAAATTCCTATGGCTGGAGCAAAACTCTGGCTGCACCGTCTTCTCTCCTCCAAAGACCCAGCAGATTCAATAGCTTGAGTGTACTCTGCGCGGGAAAGCATCTGCTGTGGAAAGCCAGTACAGTCAGCTGGGAAGAGGCTGCATGAACTGTGCATGCCAAGCAAACTGGAAGAGTCACTTCAAAAAACAGGAGTAGGAGGAGGGGGGAGAGAAGACTTGTGTACCTTCAAGTCAGCAGAGTTCAAACTGCTGACCAAATCTTTCAGGATAGTCATTGTAGGACATCTCCTGGAGACCAGTTTGGGTGATGTAACCAGACACAATCTCTATGCTGGCACTGTGTCAGTCTAATTATGTTGCAAAAAGCCTCATAATCTTACTGAGGTGAATTTATTATGTCAGGATAGCAGGGGAGTAGGAGGAGCTTTTCAGTGTGCACACCTCCATTGTTTGGTCAACAAAAATTCACGTTTTGTTCACAAAGCTGTTGCATAGACAAGGCTTCAGTGTCTCTGGCCCGAATTTCACCCCTCCATACTCATTAAGGCATGTTTCTAGGAGGAGTTGGTTTTCTTTGGCACCATAATAACAAATCTACTTCCTGACTTACTGCAAGCCCCACATGTTCTAGAGGGATCAGACAGGAGAACATAAACTATGGGTAGTTGTTTTGTCTCCCTTTTACAAAAGCTGCTTTGCACAAGACAGAGGAAAATGCGTCTTTCTTACAGGTTTTTTCTTCCCAAGATCATTGTTTGGTTTTAAAATTTAGACATGTACTTATTCTTCTTCTGTGACATACAGCTATGAAGGTGCTACGTAGAATACTATTGTTCTCTGCACAGCATTTTAATGGTTTGATCTAGTAAGCAGTGTTGAAGATCTCCCATGAGTTCAGGCATGTCATGTGAGCTGAAGGCAGAAAGAGAAATCTTGGAAAATGTTGCTTTTTCCATACAGTTTTAGTTCTTTATAATAAAACATGTAGTCTTTTACCCAAAATGTGATTTCGGTTCAATAGTTAGACTCCTTTTTGCTGTCATGTTTAGTATACTCTGCAATAGATGGGTATAGACTGTTCAGGAAGGACAGGCAGGGAAGGAAAGGGGGAGGAGTAGCACTATATGTAAAGGAGCTCTATGACTGCTCAGAGCTCCATTATGAAAGTGGAAACAAGCCAGTTGAAAGTCTGTGGGTTAAGTTTAGAGGGGAGAGCAACAAGGGGGATGTTGTGGTAGGTGTCTGCTACAGACCACCAGATCAGAAGGAGGAGGTGGATGAGGCATTCTGTGTACAACTAACAGAAGTTTCTAGAGCACAGGCCCTGGTTCTCATGGGGGACTTCAATTACCCTGACATCTGCTGGAAGGCCAATACAGCAGTGCACAGGCAATCCAGGAAGTTTCTGGAGAGTGTTGAGGACAACTTCCTGGTACAAATACTGGAGCAACCGACGAGGGGCCTTGCGCCTCTCGATCTGCTGCTCACAAATAGAGAAGAATTTATCAGGGAAGTAGAGGTCAATGGCAGCCTGGGTAGCAGTGACCATGAAATGATTGAGTTCAAGTTGATGATTAAAGGAAAGAAGCAAAACACAGACCCTGGACTTCAGAAAAGCAGATTTTGTCTCCCTCAGGGAACTGATGGGCAGGATCCCTTGGGAGGCTGATCTGAAGGGGAAAGGTGTCCAAGAGAGTTGGGTGCATTTTAAAGAAACCCTGCTAAGGGCACAGGAAGATACAATTCCGATAAGGAGAAAGCACAGCAAATGTGGAAGGCGCCCACTGTGGCTTAACAGAGAGCTCTGCACTGAGCTGCAGCATAAAAAGGACGCTTACAGGAAGTGGAAGCTAGGACAGATGACTAAGGAGGCATATAAAGACATTGCTCGGGACTGCAGGGATAAAATCAGAAAGGCCAAAGGACAAATGGAGTTGCGACTAGCAAGGGATGTGAAGGATAACAGGAAGGGGTTCTACAAGTATATCAATAACAAGAAGAGGATCAGGGATGGTGTAGGTCCCTTACTGAATGGGGCAGGCATCCTCGTGACAGAGGATGAGGAAAAAGCTGAAGTGCTCAATGCTTTTTTTACTTCAGTTTTCACAAGCAAGGTCAGCTCCCAGCCCACTACACTAGGTACGGGGGACTGGGGAGAAGGAGAGAGGCCCTTGGTGACAGTAGGTCAGGTTAGGGACTGCTTAAAGAAACTAGATGTGCACAAGTCCATGGGGCCGGATGAACTGCATCCGAGGGTGCTGAGGGAGCTGGCTGATGAGATAGCAGTACCGTTGGCCATTATCTTTGAAAACTCGTGGCGAACGGGGGAGGTGCCAGAGGACTGGAAAAAAGCAAATATAGTACCTATCTTCAAGAAAGGCAAAAAGGACGATCCAGGGAATTACAGACCTGTCAGCCTCACCTCAATCCCTGGAAAAATCATGGAGCAGCTTCTCAAAGAATCCATCCTGAAACACTTGGAGGAAAATAGAGTAATCAGGAACAGTCAGCATGGATTCACCAAGGGTAAATCATGCCTGACCAACCTCATCGCCTTCTATGATGAGATGACTGGATTTGTGGATGCGGGAAGAGCCGTTGATGTCATATACCTTGACTTTAGCAAGGCTTTTGATACGGTTTCCCACAGCATTCTCATTGGCAAATTAAGGAAGTATGGGTTAGATGCATGGACTGTAAGGTGGATAGAAAACTGGCTAGAACAACGGTTTCAGCGTGTAGGAATCAATGGCTCCATGTCAAGTTGGCAGGCAGTAACAAGTGGTGTGCCCCAGGGGTCGGTCCTCGGGCCAGTTCTGTTCAATGTTTTCATTAATGATCTGGATGATGGGATAGATTGCACACTTAGTAAGTTTGCAGATGATACCAAACTGGGGGGAACGGTAGACACCCTGGAGGGCAGAGACAGGATTCAGGGAGACCTAGACAAACTGGAGCAGTGGGCCAAGAGGAATCTCATGAGGTTCAACAAGGATAAGTGTAAAATCCTGCACTTGGGACGAAAAAACCCCATGTACTGCTACAGGCTGGGGAGTGATCAGCTAAATAGCAGCACTGGAGAAAAGGACCTGGGAGTCATGGTGGATGGGAAGCTGGATATGAGTCAGCAGTGTGCACTCGCTGCCAAAAAGGCCAATGGCATACTGGGCTGCATCAGAAGAAGTGTTACCAGCAGATCGAGGGATGTGATCATTCCCCTCTATTCTGCACTAGTGAGGCCACATCTGGAATACTGTGTCCAGTTTTGGGCTCCCCACTACAAAAAGGACATGGACAAATTAGAGAGAGTCCAGAGGAGGGCAACCAAAATGATCAAAGGGCTGGAGCACAAGCCCTATGAAGAAAGACTGAAGGAACTAGGCTTCTTTAGCCTGCAGAAGAGAAGACTGAGGGGGGATTTGATAGCAACCTTCAACTACTTGAAGGGTTGCTCCAAGGAGGAGGGAGCTCGACTGTTCTCGGTAGTAACAGAGGGCAGAACGAGAAGCAATGGTTTCAAGTTACAGCTGGGGCGGTCCAGGCTGGATATTAGGAAAAACTTCCTTACTAGGCGAGTGGTGAAGCATTGGAATAAGTTGCCTAGGGAGGTGGTGGAATCTCCATCTCTGGAGGTGTTCAAGTCCCAGCTGGACAAAACACTGACTGGGATGATCTAATGGGAGTGGTCCTGCTTTTTTTGGCAGGGGGTTGGACTAGATGACCTTGTGGGGTCCCTTCCAACCCTATGATTCTATGATTCTATGATTCTATACTGGCATTTTCTTGAAAGAGTTTTCCAGCACGTTAGTTGCAATGTTATAAAATGATCAGTTCTGCTTTTTGTGAGCTGATTTCCTGTTGTTTTGCACCTCTACTTCAGATGCATCTTTTCAGCATAGGCAAACCATCATTCTTTTCCTTTATCGAGCATGCTCTCTTTTATAAAGTAGCTGTGCTAAGTGAATGACTTCCTTTACCCAAACACAAACAGAAGGATCTAGAATTGCTGTGATATATTGAACTTTGCCTGGAGCAGGTTGTTTAAGAGTTTCTGTTTTACCTTGTCATTAAGTGGACTTGAGCAATCCAGCAACTGTGGTTTTTCTTAAGAATTAAAATAGTGGAACCATTGTTCTGGTGTTGCAGTCTATCCCACTCACAACCTTCTCCAAAGCTCATGGAAGTGACTGGTGTTAGGCTAGTGCTGCATCCGTTTGCCACCCCAGCGCTCATGTAATGCCATGAGAGACCTTTACATCAGTGAAACCGCACCACTGTAAGATTGCTGTGTAATGACGTGCAGAAACCTGGGAGCTGGGGTACCACAGAGTCCTCTGTCTGACCAGCTTGGGCTCCCTATCACATAAGGTGCTGTGACAAATCACAGGCCCCTGGTAGGTGTTAAATTTAAATAGCCCTCCAGGACCACACCCCACTTCAATGAATGCTTTCCAACAGCACATGGACCAACAATAGAGAAACTACAGCTGGGCTTGAGCCCAGGGCAACAGGATATACCATCTAGCCCTGGTCAAAAAGCCTGACCACTGATGTTTATTATCCAGTACACCCTTCTCTCAAAATGGAAGGAACACGTACCAGCTTTCGTTAGAGAACAGAGTTTGTGTAAACATTTACTCAAAAACACAGATTAAGATGACCCATTAAACAAGTTTATTAACTACAGAAAATGGATTTTACAAGTTTATTAACTACAGAAAATGGATTTTAAGTGACTTATAAGTGGCAAGTGTAAAGAGATTTAAAGTTGTTATTGAATAAAATTACCTCATGTTGCAGTGTAGGTTCTACACACTAACAGGATTTTGAATTATCAATCTCTCACCTTTATTAGCTGATAAAAGCAGTTTCTTAAACGAAAACTGTGCAACCTTTCCTGCCTGAGACTCCCCTCCCACCTTTCAAAGTCCTTTTCTCTTCCAGAGGACCCTTCAGGGATTCAGTTGTATGGGAGTGGAGTGAAGTGATGGTGACACGCTCCACCCTTTTATAATCTATTTCGGCTCACTAGATCACTCCATTCATGTGAAGTGGCAGTTGCTTCCCATTGACTGAGCAACCCCATTGTGGATGTGTGTCCTACAGCGAAGCTTTCACTGTAAGCAATTCATAGTAATAGATTCTTTCTTAGATGGCCAATTAATATGTCTGGCCACTTCATTGCTGTACCTGTAAAGCTGCTTTAGGCAATTGCCACTTCACAGTATGTTCTATAAGCACTTACCAAATTATTTTATAATTTCACATGTTATGGTAGCACATACAGCCCAAAAGGATATTAGTGTTTAGCAGATCAAGGCTTTTAAAATAATACCAAACAAGGCATACTTTGTACATGAACATATCATAATTATATGACGGGTGAATATGGGATGTGGGGTCTGTTGTTTTCAGATTCAGGAAGTCACAAGTTGTGCAGTGCCAACTCTGCCGTTGACATAATTAAATTACTCCCAATGAGCCATGATAGTATGTCAGGGGAGAAGTGTTCCTGCTGACAGCACTGTCCACAGCAGCACATATGTCAGTGTAATTTATGTTGTTCACGGGGTGTAAATATACTCTCTTTAAGTGGTAGAGTAGAAATAGCCTAAATGGAAAATTTAAAAGCAAGCAGCTCAAAAGAGTGATAAGTCACTTTGTATTAGCTTAATCTCTTAAGTATTAGCAGCAGATTTCATTTTCATTTGAGACTGAATTGATCATCAAGATTTTTCTTGTGTCTTTCATGCTTTTCCATTTGTACTTGTCTTTTAATCTACTGCCTATCTCGTTTTACTCAGTTTGTGACTTAGGTCTGGTCTACACTTAAGACTTTTATCAGAGTAACTACATCACTCGGGTGTGGAAAATTATACAGTATAGGGCTTTGTAGCACAGTTTGTGGATTTTTCATGCCCCTGAGAGAGGTAATTATACCAGCCTAATCCTCTGTGTAGACAGTGCTTTGTTGATGGGAGGGTTCCTCGTCCACTTTCCTTACCAGCCAGGAGATGGTGTGTCATTATGATGTGAAACAGAAAACTTAGTAAAGGGTGAAATATTAGAATGTGCTTGTTGGTTTTGTTTGGCTTACCATCTTTAAAGGTAAGCACAAAAAGTTGTCCTTAAAGAAGTTACTGAGTATCAGAGCAGAACTATGCTGATGGTGGCTAATTCACCACTGTCAGTTCAGTCTTTTCTGTTCAATTGAGTGGTCGGTGAAGACCCACTCAATCGATCTGGAAGTTGATGCAGTAAGTCCACCCACTCAGGAAGAATAGCACTGAGTCGTAGGGAGATGCACAAGTTATTTTATGTAGTTTGCATATCTGACTTCAACTGCTGTTGAATTCCACAGCCAGTGTCAGACTAGCCTTATTTGCTGTGCAAGGAGCATGGCAAAGGCCTTCTTGTGCTGTTGCATAACAGAACAAATTACATGCTTCACAAACGTGTGTCCTTAACATGCTTTCAGTACTACAAAAGACCCAGAGTCTCTGAAAACCATTGCTGTTGGAATGTGTCATGTGTGGTTAAGAAAGGGCTTGTGTGTGATACAGAGACAGAATTTATCAGCTGTTGATGAGCTCGGTCAGAATTGAGCTGTGTTCTAATTGGTGTGTCCTAGTTTGTGTGTCCAGGACGAAACTGCATTATAGGCCCAAGAAGAGACCTATACTAGGGCACTCCTGTTTGAGCCAGGTTAACGTGTGGTCAGCTGGATCAGGTCAGGACTGTGCCAGACTATGTCATAAGATGGTTTTGTGGAGCAATCCTTAATAACCATGGTTAAAAAGGATTGTTTTATAGTAAAGATCTCACCATACCAAGACACCTCTTAGGGCTCGTCTATGCTCACGGCACTGCAGTGGCACTGCTATGCTAGTGTAGCACTTACGCTACCGGCAGCTGATGAGAGAGCTTTCCCTGTGGATTTTCCACATCCCTGACATCAGTTGGCAGTGTAGTGGTAGTGTTAGACCGAGACTCAGTAGAAAGAGGCAGTCTTTCCTGCTGATTGAGGGTAAAGACCATTATAAGCATCTGACCATTCATTGAAGAGTGTAGTCATATTATGTAGCATGCTACAAAGCATAGTACTGTGAAATTTATGGCAGGTTTCCTACTTGACTTGTAAAATCATGTTGCCTCAATGAAGAAAACAGATTGTCAGAACTAAGTGATGGCCTGAAATAGTGGGGAGTCCTCAGAGTAGTCTTTGCCCTGCCCTTTTTTGAGTCGGAAACAGTCCTCATCTTATCCTCCCACTGTACGCCGGCTCCATACACACCTTTACATGCCTGTTTTGCCTGCTGATTTTTGCATGTCACCGGCTTACTTCCCTGGAGCTCAATGGCAGATAAATAACTTGCAGTGCCTTTGTTTCAAAAATACCTACAAAAGACAAAACCTGCAAATCTTTAGTAATTTTTAAATCAAGCTTCGAAGGGAGTCATCCTTTTGCATGGGCTGAGCATGGAGCAGTTTAGATTTTTGTCTTGTGTCCTCCTCACAACAACAGTTGAGGAATGAACATTGCTGGGCTTGTGATTTTTGTCTTTACTCAGTTTGTAATGGTCTTCCAGCTGTTCTGTTTCAGGTAAGATTTGAGCATCTCACGGAGCTCAAGCATCTTTACAACATCACATGAATTAAGACAGAGAGACTAGCTATGCGAGGTAATATCTTTTTTTTGGATTGGAAATTATGAAAGTAGCATGAGGGAGTTTGGTGCCAAATACAGCAGTAGCGTTCCTTTAGAGTTATGAATGTGCTGTGGCAAAACAGCTAATTTTAACAGCTCAAAAAGCCCCTGGTTGAAATAAAAGTACTTTAAATTCTGGTCTCTCTCACATGTTCTACAAAATATTCAGGTGATGTATCAAGTCTGATAAATTTCTCTCTCCTTTGTATGCCTCTTCCTCACAAACACACACAGTTTATTTGCCAGCTATGTCCTCTAGCTAGATTTAGTAAAATGTTGATGATCCTGACCTTTTGTGGAGGACAGAGGAAAAAATCCTCTCTACCCAAAGAAATCACACTTCAGAAGCACATCCTCATCTGAATTGTGATATAGGCCTTCAGAACAATTCTTTACCGATTCCTCCAGGTCCCATTTGCTGATTGGGGCTTAGAAAAAAACCTCTAATTCTGTTTGAGGTCTTCCTTTAGCTGTAGAACCTAGTTTCAATCTCTGAAGACCTATGGTATTTTATTATAGAGATGGAGGGGTTAGCCTCCCCATAGTTGACATAGCAACTACTTTTCCATTTACATGCCAATTTTAATCCACTTTTACCCCTTGTTGACCCCCTTTCTGCAGGCTAAACTGTCATGTTTTAAATGTTTAGAGTTAAGTCTCAGAAGGAATCTGGTTTGTCCTCAACCTAAAGCAGTTCAGTTCTTTTGAAGTTCACTGCACAAAGCTTCACGGTGCTCCAGACAAACATCACCAATGGTACTGATTTTAGGAGGGAACTAAACAGCACATCTCACAACATCCTGTATATCAAACTGTGTAATGGTAGTACCACATCTGGAACAGCTTTTCAGCTCAATCTTCTCTAAAAGGACTGAGAGCTGCCTATTTCTACATCCCTTTTATCCTTTTTTCATGACTTTTTTTTCCCCAAGATGGGTTGGGAAATTGCTTTACTCTACATTCCTTATGGAGAGTATACATCTGCTATTGGCACCATGTGGGGTCACACTAATGGATCGCCCACTAAGTCTCTCCTGATAGTATTCAGATTCTTCTGGGTGGTTGAAAAAACAGAAATCAATCTTCATCAGTTTATTTCAGCCTAGAATATGAACCTTATTCTTCATTATCTTTCTTGTCCCTACTTAGAGCTATTCAGGTCAGCTTTCATGTTTTACCTTAAGTACTAGAAATCGTTATTTTAGCACATAGTGCTGCAGTTCACTGCCCGGTTTAGGCTAGTTTTCATTTCTGATAGTCCTTAATAAGGTTTCTCTTAAGACTGTACTCAAAAGTAACTGAGTTTTCCAGGATTGTACTTTCCAACCAGCTACCTGCTGCTTTTCTTAGAGAGGTTTTGGCAAACTCTAGGTGTGGTTAGGGCCTTGTAGTTCCACCTCTACACAACACCAGAGCTCAGGTTTACTCCCCCCCCCCAGGTCCAAGGGATAAGGTGCCTACTGTAGATCTGTTAATTGAAGCTTATACTGTGCTCATCCCTGTGGTATCTGAGCCCCTGACTAAATGGATCATACTCTGAGTTAAATTGGGTTTATACAGCCAAAAGTTGTTTGTGTCTTCAGCACGAGACACTATGTTCCTCTGGCAGGTCGAAGAATTCGTGAAATATACAAGACAGTCTTGTTTTAAGAAGCTGGCACATTTATCGTTTATGGAAGAAGGTGAGTCCCCTTTCACAGATTCATTGGAACATTAACAGTGCCATGTTCCTTGTAATTGAGGGCAGCAGGATGGAACCTGGCAATTTCCTAGCATTGTCTGACATGCTGGGTCTTCTATCTTTGGCTAAATTTCTTTAGGCTCTTCATAAAGCCTTCACGAATGATACCGACCTCTCTCGATTGCATATTTACGGAACACACTTCCGTATGCAGGGCATGGCAGATTAGAACCTGCAGTTTTCAAGCCCCACCCATCCTGCGGTGAGCTAATTCCATTGAAAAAATAACATAGCCAGTGCCTGTTTTGCTGAGGAGATTCCTGCATACTAAGAAAGTACTTATTGTGCCTTTCTTTATCTACAAGTCATGGGATGCTCAGCTGAAGCTTCATGACTGGGATGCTCAGCTGAAGCTTCATGACTTGGAGCATTCTGTGAAGGTCAGTTTAGATCCTAAGGAGATGAGCTCCAGTGTCCAGATAGCAGACAAGCCAGCTTCATCTAACACTTTAACTAGCAGGGAGATGACTCCAGAAGTCAGTGCAGGGAAGATGGGGAAAAGCCCAGCATTAGGGTTGGTACTAAAGCTGACCACTCTGGCACCGTGAATGTCACTGGAAATGAAAGTGAGGCCAGTACTGACGTCTGGTTGTGTGAGGGGGTGCACCAAACACAAAGGCAGATGCCAAACAGAGCTTCCTATCTCCCATAAAGACAGGCCACCTAAGTTCTCTGAGGTAAAGCCGCCAAGCCCCCCAACCCCCAACTCCCATCAAATGATTAGCAACCTGTGACACAGAGAGAGCCTTCTCCAGCACTGATCCGACCTCTGGTAATGCAGCATGTGTCTTTGGGGAAGCAGGGCTGTCATCTGTACCAAGACACTTGCCGATACTGATGCAAACCCCCTAATGAGAGCTCTGCATACCTTGGCCCTACCCACAGAGGTGGTCTGTTCCTTCTTTCAGTCACCAGGACATATGGTCTTGCCACCTTTGAAGAAAGAACACTCCCTAAAATCTGTGTTCAGCATCACCGAAAAGTCTGCCAGCGTCTCCTCTGGGCTCAGGCACCTATGCAGGAAGATCTGTGTTGGGTCCACTGAGTGCTCTCCTCACAGGCCTCTTAGAGCTGGTCTCCATCAGATTTGAGGAAGAAGTCACTCTCCCATCTGCTTCTTTGGCTAGAGCGCCTTTGTCAGACCACCAGGAAGACCCAAATCCTGGGACAGCAACAGCAGCATCCTGTTTTACTATCAAAGGCTCTGCTTTTTTTTGTTACCCAGTGAGGCAGCGATATCCTTACTAGATGACTTCATGTCATTTCAAGAGATCTTTATAAGAACTGCTGAGACTCTAGAGTTGGAGACTTCAATTTTGGAGAAATCTCAAAGCTTTCTAACATTTTGACAGTCCCTAGCCCCAACAGATACATCCTTCCCGTAAGTTAAGGGCTGTTCAATGCTGTTAAGGCCTTGTACTAGACACAAATCATACCAGCTCCAAAACAGGCAAGGAAATGGTGCTTGGTCCCTCAGTCTGCCTTTGGATATGTCTCTGCCCCCGTCAATTTGGTTTGTCTTGGCAGTGCATGAAAAATCTAACTCAAACAAAAGTGTTTTTAAGGACAAGGACCTGAAAGGACCTGACTTGTTTTTGAGAAAATCTTTCAGCTCTGCCTCTTTACAGCTCTGAGTGGCAAGGCTTTACTGTCCAAATATGACCCTGTTTCATGGGACAGAGTGAAAACCCTCTCTCTCAGCTCCTGCATGGCAGCAGGGAGGAGCTGTGGATATAGCAAGAAAGGCCAGTTGGTGGCCAAGATGGTTTTATGGGCACCACTTAGGCACCTTTGACATGGCAGCCAGATCTGTGGTGACAGAGGTGACTGTTGAGAGTATCCCTGGGGAGATAATAGTCAACAGTAAAAGACGTGCACTTTGAGAACATAGAATTATTCAGTAGATGAACAGACAGCACACTATACTCTATAAAAGCCACTATGCCCTTCTTGGGGGTTTACCCCCTGATTGTATGCCGGAAACCATATGTCCTCCACCTCCAGGCCGTCCTGTCACTGCGGGCAACTGTAGGACCATGAACTTAAGTGCATGAGCCCCCATCAAGAAGTTTAGATAAGCAGGAGCCCTTGCAGTGTATCCCACCTCTCTGGCATGTCAACAAATTTGAAAGGACTGTTTAGAGCCACATCAGATCAAGTCCCAAGAACAGCACCTGAAGAAGGAGATTGCATCATTCCAATGGATGTCGCGGTGGATGTTAGGGATTATGACCTGTTGCCTGGACTGTTGTCTTCCACTCAGGTTGTAGTGAACAGCCTTGCCACTGCAGTTTTTAGAGCTTGTCTATGCGTGGGTTATATAGGAATAGCTACTCCTCTTTCAATTCACACCCTACTTTCTTCCACAGTAACTTTTGCCTGTAGTATTTACACAAATAAACACTATTTAAATTTGATCTAAGTAAGCATAAAGAAGTATAGTGTTGCTGTGGCATTACTTTTTGTTGATGCTTATGGTACTAAAGTCTGCTGATTACATTTAGTGAATTTAATCCTCGGTATCTTAAATTTTATAACGAAAATGTTCTATGATATTTAAAATGTATATCTGGATTTTTCAAAGCTTTTTCTTTTGGAGAAGGGGGTTATGACATTCTTTCTGTACATGTTGATTTCGTTTAGATGCCAAGTAAGAGTCACTGAAAATAAATCTGAGTTGCTCTGTTTTTACTCCTGTGAGAAGTGAAAACCAGGCCTGTGAAATGTACCAAAGGGCCTAATATAGAGATGTGACATAGCAGATGATGGGACAGAAGTTGTAAAGTATGTGAAGTTTAGTCATTTTTTCCACATCCTGCAGTACCAGATAGTGTATTTTATGCTATTATCTCTTTAAGTGCTTTCATCTTTTTCGCCTCTTGTATTACATATGTTAATAGCTTAGGTCTAGTAGAATAACAGTTCCTAAATTAATGCTAAGTCTCCTTCTCAACTACCAAACATTTTGAAGAGGTGGTAAATCTTCCAAAGTTGAGGTTGCAGCTCATTTTTTGCCTTGTACCAGATTTTGCATCCTTAGTAAAATCTCCGCTAAAATGTAAAGCAACTTGAAGATTTATAGGTGAAGTCAGGGGCTGGAGAGAATTTGTGGGGAAGCTTTGAAGTCGATTGAGCAACGACTTCCCAGGAAGAGCATCATAAAAACCTGATCTGTTTTCAAAGTTGTAGAAGTCTTCTGAGGCTGTTGCCAAGACATAAGGAAAAGACAGGAACAAAGACACATGAGTTTTTATCATGGGAGTCGAGCTAGGGTTTCTTATCAAAGAAAGCCCTAAACTAAATGGGGAAAGGTATTAGGCCTTCATTTTGAAACTAGAGTGAGATAACAAGAGTGCTGCTGCTGATGCATATATAGGTTACAGGCATATCACTTAGACAAGATAAGGGGAGGAGCCCTGAGATGGGAGCCAGGAGGCCATGGGCCAGATCCTCAGCTGGTGTGAACTGAGAAGCTCCATTGATTTAATTATCTCTGGTAATGCTGGCTGCAATTTCATCCACTTAGTCACGGAAAAACAGTGAGAAGTCATTCACTGAGGGTTGCTAAGTGAGGTGGTTAAAATTTTTCTTTAGGGAGGCAAATGTAAGCTACTCTTTAATAGCTAATGATGAAGCCCTTCCTTGAGGGGGGGGGAAATCTCTTGAATCACTTGCAGTGACTGTGTCACTCACTTTTAAACTGGCTAACTTCAGCCACTGCTCTCCACCATGGTCCAGTGTGGCTTGGATGGTGAATCAGGACTGAAGTTTGGTGGCATGCAACTTTTCTATTTAAAGGAAAAAAATTAATCTTTTTTGTTTTCATATATTTTATCTAGTATCTGTATTTTTCCTGAGACTAATTTTCTGATATTTTCCTGATACTTTAAAATATTTTGTATTTTCTTTTTGTTTTAAAGCTTTCTGTCCTCTCCAAGATATTTTCTTCTTGATTTTCCTTTCCCTGTTGTATGACCTTCAGTATTTTATTCTTCTATCATGTCTCTCAAATGCTCTCTATTACCAGTTTCACATCCATTTCTAAATCCCATTTTGTCCTCTCCTTTTCATGAACTTGAGCTGTCCTGTTCCTTCTGGAATGAGAACCAGTGTGTAGATCTTGCTCATGTTTGCTTTCTAAGTGTGGATGCTGAAAGTGTTAGGGAAGGCAAGTGGGGTGATCAAATGAAACCGAATGAATTCTTAGGTATGTCTTAAGATTCCTCTTAGCTTTTGGGTGAGGAAGGGATAGTTCTGATTTTTATGTAGGATTGATTTTTGACATTTCTAAATGTCTTGAAGACATGACCAAATCTGAGAGAGTAGAGACAGAAATCAATAAGTTGCTTCTTAATTCTGCTTCAGAAAGAGGGTTTATATTTATGTAATTGTTGTTGTTCTTTTGCATGTTGTTTCCTAGCATCCTCCTGGGCAACTGAGAAGGAAATACAGTTCCTGTTCCACTATTTTCCTGGATGACAGCACAGTCAGTCAACCAAACCTCAAGTATACAATTAAATGGTGGGTGTTATTAAATTCTTGGCTAAAACATATATTCATTCATTTTATTATTTCTGAACAACTGCTGAGCAGGCACTGTAAAGAACACGCTACAAAATAATGGATTTTTTTCTTTTGTGTGCGTGTGTGCTTTAACTTTCATCAAAGACTGATTGGCCTCAGCAAACTCTAGGATTGGATGGGTGGAGCTATCTCAGATGCACTGACTGTTGATCTGATCCAATATATCACTTGAAAACAAAAACCAAAGCAACCCCCTCCTTCTCCAAATTAAAACATTTAGGAATCTGATTTAATCCACTAAAGTTAGGAAATGCAAATTCAGCCCTCAGGCTACTTCATATGTTTCCAAATTGTGGGTTTTTTTTCTAGTATGTGGGAGGATATTTTTGTCCAAAGCCACCATTTAAGGGAAGTGCCTCAGGTGCCTGGGCAAAGACCATATGGTCTTGGCATGTTCCATTTGTCTCTCCTTTAAACCACAAACAATTAAGGAGAGGAAACAGTGATGCCGCGCCCTAGCCCCGGAGGAGGCTCGGCACCCTTCACCTGGTGAGAGCCTGGCACTGAGACCTAGCTCGACGCCGGAGCCTATGCGGCACCGTTGCACCAGTGGCCGCTGCCGCCGCATCACCTCAGTGCCGACTCCGGCACCGCAGCGTCTACTCAGCACCGATTGAGGTCGCCCTCAGCCAGCCCGGCATTGTCGGTGCCAGCCTCGCCTCGGCACCGCGCCATATTATCTCTGGTCCCGATGGCATGGTACAGCCTGGCCTCACCAGTGTTGACGTCACCTCGGCACCGGCTGACTCCACCCTCGGTACAGCGGAGCCTGGTACTGAGGGAACGGTAACCCTCCCACCCAAGCTGTCCTCCCTCCCCTAGTGAGAACTTGCCCACGACTCACGTGGAGTCGCTTCTCGTCCTGTCCACCCCGGAAGCGGTGGAGGCAGCACGAGCCCTGCTGCTCCTCCCGACTCCCCCTGCCCCACTCCCAATCAAAATGGGCAAAGCTGCTTTCATTTTGAAGGCCTGGGTTCATCTGGGACGCTCACCTTCGCCATCCAGCCCCCCATCTTCCACGCCAGCGGGGGCTGACATGACTCCACTGGCAGCACTGGGCCGGGAATCCTGATCCCCGTCCCCCTCCTCCAGCCCAGAAGAAGGACCTTCTCGGGGCTCCAAATGGCCCTGGCGCCGCACATCGGCTCCGTCACCCTTCTGGTTTTGGCCACAAGAGTGGTCCCCTGAGGGCACCCCCCCCACCCGTGATGGACCCTCGGTGCCACGCTGACCCCAGCACCGGAGTCCTTTATGGGCAACCTCTCGGCGCACTTCGATCTGCTGCTCCGGGCCATGGCCAACTTAGGTATGGAGGTGGAGCCTCTGAACCTTCCCCCCCGATACTCTGGACCAGCATTCGCCTCCACGGCGCCTTTAGCAATCCTGCCCCACCCAAGCATGTGGGACCTTGCACGCTCCCAGTGGCAGAGTCCTAGCTCCGTCACCCTGGTTTCGGATATGGTTAGCATGAAGTATCGGGTATCCGAATCGGACTACCCCTTGCTCACTGGCCACCCAGTCCCCCCCAGGGCTGTGATCCAGATGGCAATGGGGGGGGGGCGGACACCCCCCCAGGGATCCCCTCCCTTCCTCCAGGGAGATCAGGGAACTGGATTTGTTAGGCCGCAAGGTGTACTCCTCATCAGCCTCTCAACTGCGGGTGGCAAACAACCAGGCTATAACCAGTAGGTCCACCTCCATACCAGCTGGATGTCTGGGAGTCCCTAAGGAGATTTAGAAATATGCTTCCACCCGAGGCCAGGGATGAGCATGATGCCTTCTTGGAGGAAGGCAACATAATCTCTCAAGACCTCCTTCTTTCAGCCCGTGATGCAGTGGACACTGCAGCTCGCACTATGGCCTCGGGGGTTACTCTCTGCAGGGTAGCATGGCTCAGGGAGACTTGAGCACCTCCTAATGCTCAGCAGGCAGTCCTTGACCTGCCCTTTGAGGGGAACGTCCTGTTTCCCCCTGGAAACCCTCTCCTTGGTGGGTATGGCCTGGCATCCTTGGGGAGAGGCCAAGTATTTCGGCCTCCTCCCTCCCGGACCCACCCCCCGACTTAGCTTCCCAAAACCCTGGGTGGGACAACCCCCTTTTTCCTTTCCGCCTCACTCACGACGGAAAGAGGGCCTTCGGTCACCCCTCCCCAGGGAGGGGACCTTCTGACCCCTACCCTCTTTACCCTTGGGTGCGGGGGGCCCCCAAGGCATCACTGTCACAGATGGACCCCCCACCCCATAGGGAGAAGAGGTCTGATGGGAACCACCCTGATCCTTCCCTGTCCTCTCCCTCCCTTGATTGCGGGACCAATGATTCGATTGGGTTGCTGGGGGCTGACAATGTAATGACGCCCACCTATGGTGCCGGTATCCTAATACCGTAGCCACCACCATCCTCCCCCCCCCCCCCCGACTCCTTAAGCAGCAACTTCCATGAGGACGAAAACTGCCCCTCTCCTATTCCTAAACAGCCCTCCTTCCTGAATACTCCCCACCGTGCTCCCCACCCTAACCCCACATCGAGGGATGGAGACGTATCTTGTTGTAGTCCAGCTACAGCAGGTTCTGAGACGTGCACATCTGAAGCCTACTCGCAACAGGACTGTGCCTGTGGCCATGACGCATGTCCCAGGTAGGCCCCTCGTTCCGGGTTAGGGGAAGGGGAGGGGATGTCCCGGGTCACACCACCGTCTTCTGCGCTGTGACCCACCCCCCACTCCCTTTCAACAACACTTTCCTCTGCGCACTAAGGAGACCCATCTGTGTAATAATTCAGCTACCTGGATAGCTACTTCATCGAGAAGGGACCTCTACTGCGGGTTTTACCCCTGCACAGGGTCTAGGTATGGCCCACTCCCCTTCCTACCCTTGTATGGTTCCTCGTCTCTGCCCTGTGGTCATCTAGTGGGAACCAGGGGCCACGTCCAGAACCCTCACCTTGGTCTACCGCCTCTGAGGTAGCCCACGCTTCCCCAGCCTCACCAAAGTACGGTCGGGGTCACCTGTTTTAAACCCTGAAGGGCAATACCTTGCTGTGTATCATAGGTTGGCAAACTGCAAAAGGTCTATCCCTTAGAGTGCCCTCCCATGTGGCTCCTGCCTTGGTATCCACTGCCCCCTGGACAGTTGTCTACGGCAGACAGAAGGTTCCCTGCTTTCAGGGCACTGGTGTCATCCGTTGACCCATGGTCTTATTCCCTGGCACGGACCCTCCCGTTTTCTGCCCTGTGCCCCCAGTGGGACCATCCCACTACGCCGCACATAGCCCCTTGGTGCTACAGCGTTTCTCCCCATGCACGCTGGCGATGTCTGGCAGTTCTGCAGTCCCCCTTTTCCCTTCCTAAGGACCCGTTTACACCCACTGCTGTTACGATGGCGCTACACACAGAGAACCCAGTCTATACAACATGTAACAGTTTGGGGCTGTACCTCCTTTATTTGCACTTGGGCTTTCCTGGGGGAGAAAGCTTCGTTGGGTTCTCTGATCCCGAGGTGGCCTTCAGATGCGGCAGCTGCCACCTTGTTACGGCCCATTTTCTAGCTTAAGAAAGACCCTTCCTTGGCAGCGGAGTTCTTCACTATCCATGTATTGAAGAGTTTTCTGCCCTGGCATGGCGAAGTGGTAGCATTGCCCCTCAGGAATACACCTTAGGTACCGAGTCCACAATCTTTCACAGCCCTCCTTCAATTTCTCAGTTGCAAAAGGGCTGTCTAGATGGTAGTAGAGTTCTCTGCCATCCTTTTTCCTTCCCCTCATGCTTAGTGAGAGCTTTGAGGGGCAAAACCCAGCAAGCTTAGACCAACGGGACCCCTACCTTGCATATTAGCTCCACGTGGCCCTTAGTAGGCCGTTTTCGCCAACATTGCTTCAGGCCACCATGCGGTCAGCAACTTTCCGGGGTCTCTCTCCTGCAAGAGCTCGTCGTGGTACCAGCTTAGCTGAAGTCTACGCTACTGTGCTACCAGGTCGTGAAATAGCATGCCGTAGGCCCGTCCTGCTTGGCTCAACTCTATACGTCGTGACTAGTGTCCTATGGTCGTCTCAGTCACCTTCGAGCCCTCATCACAAACTTGTACCTTTTTCCTCTCCTTAACCAGACGGCTTGCTTGGCCGTATCCTAGATAAGGGGTATTACCATCCCCTTACTTCTCCTTGCCTACTCAGTAGTCGCCAGATCAGTCCATGACTAAGTGGCTCCTGCAAAAGCCTTCGGGTGCTCTCTGCCTACCCATTCTTTGTTCTCGTGCGAGACGCAGCCATGTGGCAGGTCTTATCAGGCAGTTTGAGTGTTCTCCTTCGAGGCTACGTGACACGGCCTAGGCCAGACATTGTAGTTTTTCATTTACATTCCATGTTTTTTCCCCCTAGGCGGGGAGTCCGTGTAACTTGTTTCCTTAGGTTGCGCCCCTTCTCTTCAGCTCCGGTGACTTCGCTGACCTGCGTGTGTGCTCTGTCTTGGCAGGTTCGGTTTTTCTTGTCCTAGTTGACCCTCAGCCCTTGCTTCTTCCAGGCCACCAAGGCCCGTTCGCCTCTTGTCTTTGGCAAATGTTTTGCTGTGGGGCCTCTACCTTACAGGACTTGTTGCTGTGCTGTAGGTGCAAGTACCAACTCCATCCACCGTACTTCAGCATGGCTAGTAGTCACCATTTACTGAATGCATCCGAGCAGCACTCGAAGAACAGTGGGTTACTCTTCAGTAACCATCCTTCTTCGAGATGGGCTGCTCAGATCCATTCAGATCCCTCTCCTCCATCCCCACTTCTGGAGTTGACGACTCTAAGGAACCGAGGAGGGGGTGGGGAGGGGGTTGTATGTATAGCTATGGGTGGCGCGAGGGGCGGTGGCTGCCTCCCCTCTTCTGACAGGCTAGGACAAGTTTTTTCCAACCAATCCGGCGCTCCGGCATGGAGACATCTATTACTGAATGGATCCAAGCAGCCCATGTAGAAGAAGGACGGTTACTGTAGAGTAACCCACTGTTTAAACTAGTAAACAAGCTGCCTGTGTGTATAAGCAATTGCCATACTACTTCCATTTTGAAGCTGATACTTTTTTGTTCAGTGTTCCTAGTACTGGTACTGTAAATAAACCTCTTCAGTGTTGTCTGTATTGCCTGATCCTTCTTGGAGGGACCTTTCAGGATTTGCACCAGTTCCCTTATATTTTTTCAAATAAGTCAAAATATTAATGATCCCCTCTGCATGGGCAGGTGAACTTGTGTTCAGTAAGCATAGTGCTCTGTAAATGTCCATGGAATATTTAGTACCTTTTAACAGTTCCTTTTATTAATGAAGTTGCAATTTTAGATGTGGGCAAGCAGTTAAATCTTGGAACCTCTAATGCACCCATCACCAACAGCCAAATGTTGTATTGCCAATGCAAAATGCAGTTTGTAATATGTGTTCATCATCTGAGTAAAAAAATATTTTCCACAACATTTCTATTTTTCAGCTGCTTACTACCTAGTATTTGAAATTCCCCTAAAAGAAATATTCTCTATAGCTGCAACCTGGTGTTTTTTCAACATGTGGTGCATCGAGGATATCACTGTCATCTTGCAAAAGTTCTGAGAGAAACCATGAAACAATCAATTAACTTTTTAAAATGCCACCTTTTATGCCAGAGTCCTCAAAGGAAATACTATACTAGCATGTAACAATGAACCATTGTTAGAACAATTGTCAGTGAAGGGGAACAAGGAGCTCCCTCTTCCCGCCTTTTTTCCATGTTAGTTCTGGCTGCTCCTAAGCTTGTTGCAACAAGTGGTTAGGCTGGTGGCTCTGTTTTGTCTTGAAGTGTTTAACTCCTGTAGCTGTGGGGTTATTCAGAGTCTCAAACTGAAAGTAATCCCAGGAGGCCATGTTTTTCTCATTCTCATATCAGTTAGAACAGTTTGTCATATTTGCACACAACTAATATTTTGAACTGCTTGTGAAGACTTTCATGATTAATTTCTGAGTTTGACTTTCAAGTAAAGGACAAATACATATGCTGGAATACTGGACTGAGAACAAGAAAAATGCATAATATAATACTTTGTTTTTTTTCTCAGCTAAAATAAGTAATTTGTCAACTGATGCTATATTTTGGAGGTGGGGGCAGTTTGGTATTTCAGTAACTAGATGCAGCCAAAAGATAATGCTTTTAAAAGTAACAATAACAGAACCCACTATGGGAGAAATGATTCACTTAGCCTAGCATCATTAGCAAAATCACTGATAGACAAATACAGTAGATGACAGGTTGAAGGTCAATGGAGGAGTTCAGCCTGGGGTCTTACAAAAAATTTTTTGTTAATGATCGACCTCTTTTTACACACCAGAGAATATCCAGTCCTTCTAAGGATTTATCTTGCATCTCTGAAGTCACTGGGAGTTTTGTCATTGACTTAAATGGAGTAGGCCTCTAAATAGAAGGTATGGTATGAAGCACATGGGAAAAAAAAGAAAGGAAAAGGAAAACAAACTTCTGCAGAAGTGTGCATGCCTCAAAATAAAGAGCATGAATATTCCATATGGCAGTGTATCCACAATGAAAAGGAGATGCTGTCTGTGAAGCAAAATACTCCTAAATCAATTTTTACAGTGGTTTTTAAATAGGGTTGAATTCTGGACAGCAAAATGTGTTAATGATCGTTGTGGTTATCTGGGGCTTTGTGCTATTTTAAATTTGGAGAGAGAGAGAGAGCGCGTGCGCGCAAGTAAAATATATGTTTCTGATCCTATATCCTGTTCAAAAGCATTAATGCTATATTTTCCTTTACAGTGTAGCTCTTGCAATATATTACCATATCAAAAACAGGTATGTAAATAATGAGCTTCTTGTTGAAGATTCCTATTTTAAAAAGTGTTCAGTATTTCTTGTAAATTTTTCTTCTACAGTGTATCAATCCCCCCATTAGATATTTCTCTTTATATTATATTGCTTGTGTGAATAAATTGAGTTTTTAAAAATAATGTAATAATTACTTTAAATATGATTCATATTTATTGTAGTCATATAAAACTCAGTTTTTGTATAACAATTTCAGTTGCACACACTGTGCTCATTTGTTAATTAAAAATGTGAATAGAAATTATGACACACAAATCCTGAACTGTCTTGCTTTGTCTACTGGTTTGCCGTTTTGTTTGTTGTAGGACCCATTGTGTCAATGAGTAGTTACAAATTTTGACACGAAATAAAAACTCATATTGTGCAGTTGGAATGGCATTGTAAATAAGTTCTTAGTCTCAGAAGTAAGATTACTCACCAAACTAAGTATGCCAATACCAGATAGTCATTGTTTGGTCTTAGCTTAGGTGTGGTGATTGAAAGGTGAAGATTAGGAACTAATATTTCCTGAATTTTTTAAAAGGGATTTTCAACTGTTAGCTTGTTAGTTTTTATTCAGGTCTTTTCATCAGGAGAGGAAATGATTTAGGCTCCACTCCAACAGAACACTTAAACGTGTGCTTACATTTAATGATATGAATAAGCTTGTTGATTTCAGTGGGCCTACTCATGTACTTAAAGTTAAGCATGAACCTAAGCACCTGGGTAGCACAGGGCTGCACATAATTTTGCTCCCAATTTTGCACTGAGATCCCCAGGCACTATAAACCCTAGGGGTCTGCATTAGCAGATGCCTGTGCAGCCTCTACAGGGAAACAGTTACATAAACTTTAACCACTGGAACAGGCCTTTACAGCACTTTATAAAGTATAATTTGACTGGCCCCAGAACCTACCGAATCTCTGGGCACCTTTCCCATGTTGTCTGGGCCCCCTTCATGCATGTGACCATGGGTCGTTCTGCATGATATTTATAAGCTCTGGAATCTGGACCCCTGAATGCTGACTTGTCAGATTTGTGGGAGCCCGCAATGGTGTTCCTAGGTGTTCCCACTTATGTTCACCCTGGGCCTAATCCAAAAACCACTTCACAGATTTTCTTTATCAAGAAAGAACAGCTGCATGACTTCCATGCGTTGATACTCAACATGTTGTAAATGCGCCCTCTGCTGTACTCTTCAGAAATAGTTCTAGAAATTAAGCTTGAAATCTTTATTATATTTTCTTAAAGTACGGATGTGAAATGACTGTCTCTGAATCAAGATGAAAGGGACAATTTGAGGACAAAACTCTGTTGTTCATGCACAGGAAACAGTAATGTTTTCTTGGAAGTTCAGTTGCTCAGTACCACGACCAAAGATGAAGGACTGGATTTTATAGAATTTATCAGTACTTGTCATGGTCCTTGGTTTACAAGCAGAGCCTTGCGCCCCTAGAAGTCACTATGAGTCGGACTTCAATGGAAATTGAATTAGCCCCCTCACTTGCAAAGGAAGTAACTATTTAAGTAAGATTTCATTCCTTCTTTTTCTCTCCGGCACACCAAATTTACTCAAAACTAGAAGACTTCCTAATTTCCCAAACTCTGATTAAGTCTCTCAGTAACATTTTCACGAGAAACTATTGACAAATCAGGCCAAAATTAACCTAACAGTATAACTTCATTGTTGTAATTGTTGGCCCTTCTTTTGCCAATTCCTTTTCTTCATTGTTTTTTGCTCACATTTGTTGCATCTTTCCTTATATTTAGATTTTAAGCTCTGTCATGCAGGAACTATGTCTGTCTTGTTTATGAAATGCCCAGCATGCTTTTGGTTGCTTAGTAAAAAAGCAGAACAAATGACAAAACACTTCAGATTAGCTATTAAATACTTTACTCTCAAGAGATAGAAGTAGCAAAGATTTCACAGAGCTGAGTGGCCAGAGAGTGGCGCTGCTGCCTGGGAGCCCAGCTCTGACAGCGGCACCACCAGCAGCAGTAGTACAGAAGTGAGGGTGGTATGGTGCAGGGGATGGGGTTGTTACAGGAGGTTGAGGGTAGAGCTGGCCTTGTGGGTGAGTGTGGGGGTGACCACCCTGGGCCTGTGGTCAGGGGTAGCGGGGGGGACTGTAGTCATCACATGCATGCGCGTACACACCTCATTCTTTTGTTTAAAAGTCATTGAAGGCGAAGCAAATGCGTTCCTGGTGGAGTGCAGTTAAAGCATGGAGGAAGCAGAGAGAGTACTTTACTTTGCAGGGGGCTGAATTGCAATATCCTTACTCACCATTGATTCCAGTGGGATTATTTGTGGAGTAACATTACTCTCTCATAATATTCAAATGTGGCCTGAAATGTGTATCTTCTTGTGCTGCATCCTGGTTTTACATACAGTAGGCTAAGGATGTCATCCCATTTTTAAAAACTATTTGTTTCATGCATTAGAGCAGCGGTTCTCAGCCACTTTGTGACACAAAAGTGTGTCACGTAGAGCAGGGAAATGTGTTGCCAAAAACTGGCACCACACCACCCTTCTAGGCTGCTCCCAGCCAGAGCGCCTCTGCTCCTAGACTGAAGCAGGGTAGCGGGAAGCTGGCAGTGGCAGCACTCCAGATGAGGCAGTACAGAGGCTGCAGCAATCTTGGCAGCCCTGGGAGGGGTCTTGGCAGCCCCGGTGCTGGTGTAATGCTGAAAACTGTGTTTTGACAGATTTTGTTACCATCCAACGAACAGGGCTGGCACAACACGGTAAGCCCAGTAAGCGTTGCAGGGGGGCACCAACGTTTGAGGGGTGCCAAAATGGGGACTGCGCCATTGCACTGCGCTATGACGTCACTTGTCTGCACTGGCGTCTGCTGCGCTTCAGGGAGGGCGCCAGAAACACAAGCACCGTTTCTGCCAACAAAGTAACAAAATCTGCTGAAACACAGTGTTTGGCAGTACATTGGGCCTGCCCTGCTGGGCCCTGAAGCAGGACAAGAGGAGCCTTAGATAGGGGTGGGAAGGGGTTTGGTGTGTCACGCACATCTGGGAAGCTACCCAACTGTGTCATGACCCTGAAAAGGTTGAGAACCTCTGCATTAGAGGTTGCAAAGCAGGAACACTTTGCTTTCAGGTGCTGAGGCTTAAACCTGTGTTGGGCACTAGTTAAATATATTTTGTGATCTCAGATGCCCACAGAACATTCAAGCTATAAGCTCCCTGGATGCACATAGTTCAGCACAGAGACAAAGTACTTTCAGCATTCTTTCTTCAGGAGAAGCCTGTGACCAAAATAGTGAGGATGCGTTAAATAAAGATCGAACTGTAATTAGAAAGCCATGTGGAGCAGCTTGTACATCTTCCTGCAAAGTGGTGGGTTCTGACTGCTGCTGTTGTTACACCTAATTTTCTGATTGTTAGTATTTGTGCCAAAAATACATGAAGAAAATTATGTCTATGGGGTTGCATCTGGTGTCTTTGTAATAACCAGAGTATTAGCATCTTACTGTCAAGATGGCCAGCACAAATAGTGCTGCAGTTAATGATGACTTATGTTAGTTTGTGAATGGCAAGCACGGTCTTATGCTGACAATGAAATTCCAATGTTTCTCTCTCTTTTCAGGGACAGAGATGGAAGGATGCTCTTAGATATTTTTGATGAAAACCTTCACCCCCTTTCGGTAAACTCATCTACCTTTTCTTGTCTTTACTAAGGCTGAGTCTGCTACCTTTCTCAGTGCCTGTGTTTTTGATTGTCACCTGTTCAAAAATATTTCTTCCCCAGAAGTCTGAAGTGCCACCAGATTATGACAAGCATGACCCAGAGCAGAAACAGATTTATCGCTTTGTTCGGACGTTGTTCAGTGCGGCTCAACTGACTGCAGAATGTGCCATTGTCACCCTGGTGAGTGTCTGTGAAATGTCATCAATCATTCAGCAGATCCACTCTTGTTCTGAGCTTGATTTTGTACATCTGTACAGACCTGGACATCATTAGGGACTTTATTTGTCATCACACTTCTTGCAGAGACTTAAGGAAGTTATTAGAATTAAAAAATAGTGTATCTCTTGTCTTGGAGAATTAATTATTGATGGAATACAGGAGGCTGTATAGCATGTGTCACTTGGTCAGGTTTACATCTTGCTCATACAGTGTGACAGCATTACAGTAAAACTCAGGTGAGCTAAGTTTCTTGGCTAGGTGGGAATTTTAGGTACTAAACCATTCTACTTCGGTCAAGTTTACTGTGTATCGTCATAGTTTCCTGCAAAGACTCATTGACAGCTGTTAGTTGCTTGGAGGTATTAGTAAGAGTTATGGATGCACAAAGGGCTGCATGAATGACTGGAGCATATTGATGGCTGCTGTTGCTGCATACGTGTCTTTTTGGGGTATGTCAGATCAGTGAACAATTGAATAGCTTCAGATGAAGTTAGTCTTCCTAAAAATAGCATGCTAAAGATAAAGGGCTGGATCTGCAGCTGGTCTAAAAGAGCATGGCTCCATTGACTAATGGAGCTAGGTCGATTTCCACCAGCTGAGAATCTGGCCTGAAATTTCTGTCCTCTGGTGAGGCTCTTCAGGTTTCAGGCGCAGTTTTTGCTACATTCTTGGCTTAGGGTTTAAAAAAAGCAAACATGCTGGACATTTTCACCTCTTTGGAGTGAGCTTGTAGGAGTTTTACTCGGTTTATTTTTGGGGGCCAGGAGGTGAAATTGGAGAGGCAGAGCCTTAAAGTTTGACCCCATTATTTCTCTTTGACAATCCCTCTAGCTTTGCATCACTAGAAATCCTGTCTCTATCTGATGGAGAATAGCTGGTGGGCATGGCTCCCTCCAGAGTCTGTCAGCACCACTTGTGCTGGTCAGTAAGAGACAGGAATATGGGGAGATTAGTGCAAGGTTCACCCTACAGCCTTTGCTGTTCTGGGCATGATGGAGTGTGCTGCTAGTCAACTGTTTGGCCTAGTTGCTATCCATAGTTTTATACAATGAGTTTATTGCTTTGTCTCTCTCATAGAGAAGTACTGCTTAATTTAAAGAGCCTACTGTAAAATGCAGTGAAATGCTCTTACATGAACACCTTTATCCAAATTTGCATTGTATGAGCTGTTCTGAAAGAGATCCCCCATTCCAGCTGAAAAGAGAGTGTTTTATTATGCACAGCAATAATTAATGACTGTGCTTTCCATCCATCTGTCACATCACTGCTCCATGTGAAGATCTTCAATTGGAGTCTTGTTAATATGGTCACATTTGAGGAAACATACAGCCTTTCACTCCTGTTGTTGAGAAACCATTAAAAATAAAAAGCCACAGTTAATTGGTTTGATTTTGATCAGCAGCTAAACATACCATTTGAATTATTGAATATTTTCTTGTCTTAATTAATGAGCATTTTCTAGTGGTTGGCGCCAGAGAACTCAAGTGACTTGAGTTCTGTTCCTGGCTGTGTCACTTACTAGTTGTGTGGCCTTGGGTGAGATGCTACTAGCCTGATACTCAGAGGTGCAAAGTACCTGCATTTCCAATGAACTCTGAGAGCTGCACATTTTCCATATCAGAATGTTAATCTGCCTGTGCTCTACTATTGCTGTCTGTAAATGAGGGGACAGTAATACCTACCTCTGTAACATACTTCCAGACCTTTGACTAAAATGTCTTTTAGAAGTGTGATACAGTAGTATTTTTTTAATACCATATTATTCGTTGATTAAGTATTCTTTCTTCACCCCTGATTTCCATTTCCTCATTGTTCCCCTTGCCAGCAATGAGGGCCATAGAAACAAATCTCCATGTTTGCGTGGAAATTGATCTGCTTTTTAAAATAAAACAGAAACCCCAGTGACCCTAAACTGGCTTCACTGTTATATTACAAATGTTAGTCAAATCTGCCAAGTGCTTTCAGTTCTGAGATGCTGAGTATGGGTAAAGCGCATCCTCTGCTACATAAGCTTGTGTTTCATTGTAGTAAGTTCCCATATGGGACTACAATCTGACCTCCTGTCTGCCACTCACTCCTTCTCAGAGGCATACCCTCAATCAGGTGGTATGTCTGTGGAGAAGTAGTTCACAATGCATCTTGAGAGACTCGAAGAAGGTCCTGGGTTCAATTCCCAGGGGGTTGGACTTGATGATCTCATGAGGTCCCTTCCAGCCCTATGATTGATTTGATTGATTGATTGATTGATTGATTGATTGATTGGGGGAGGGAGATTCCGGCCCCTCTTCCATAGGTTATTATTAAAAACAAATGTTGACAAAGATCAAAGCATGTTGCATGTCTTGATGCTTGTGCCCTGCTGTCTGCTTCCCTTTTGGTATGCAGATGCACCCAGGCAATGCTGCCTGAAAAGTAAGAACAATAGTAATGGTGGTTTAGCTTGCAGTTTGTACACCTGATGAAGGAAATGAGTGGGAAAAAAAACTCCAGTCTGTGTTGGAAAAGCTGCTTTCCGTTGGGGTGGAGGGAGACAAGAGGAATGACTATCCTTCATTGTAATGCTCCAAGTGCTTAATTAAAATATTTCAGTTACAACCTTATAATATTACAGCAAAACCCATTTATTGTTAAACAAAAAAGATTTAATTTCCACAAAGCTGTTGAAGGCTGCCAAGAGATTCCTTGTACTGATAGCTGAGGAAATTAAAATCTGAGGCTGAGACAATTAAATACTATCTCTTATTATTTATTTTCAAAATAACACTACAGAAGTTATAGTGATTGAAAGAATGAATTTTATTGTTGATTAAAACTCGTTTAAATAACATTTTCTGTCTTAGTGAATAGCTGCCTTGTGCTTAAGCTGTGACTTGACTTCATGGATGGAATAATATGTGTGTGTTCCCTTCCCTGTCTAGGAGGTACTTCCATCATTGCTGAAGCCTGAGCAAATGTCCTCGTTTTCCATCAAGCATAGCTCCAACATTGCTCTTTGGGTTCCATGTTGCTGTTTGAATGGTGGTAGCAGGATCTAGTAATGTCACCGCTTAATTGGCTAGCATAATATGTGTTCGGTATTAATATTAGACATAGTGCAAGGAAAACAATACGCTATGTAGCCATCTTCACTATTTATACATTATCATTTTGTCCTACAGTCATAGAAGTCTGATCACTAGAATTGGTGGCGGGGGGGGTGGTGATTCTTTGGGCATCAGTTTTGTGCTCTGTGTGACCTTGGGTAAGTCACTTAACCCGTCTCTACTTTAGTTTCTTGTCTGTAAAATGGGAATGACAGCATTTCCCTGCTTCATGAGAGTATAGTGTGGATAAGCATATAAATGATGGTGAGCTGCTAGGTCAAATGGTAAAGTAGGCCAGATGAGTACCTAAAATAGAAAACACTGTATAAAACTTAGATGAATATAGACCCAAACAATATTTGTTGGTGCCTAGCTCATTCTCATATTCAGCATTAGTACCATGTTCATCTCCACAGTGTGCCTGAAAGGTAAGAGTATTGTAAATACATAGGAGAGTCTAAGGCCATGTCTGCATGGACAGGGGAAATTCACTACCATCACCATGATCTTTCAGGATCCACTTAGTGATCAGTTAAGACCTGTTCAGTTAATTTTGGAGATGGACTTAATAAAACAACCCCTTCAAGTGGAGCAGTGGATCAGGGCTGGATTGGGCTCTCAGCTGCCTGCCAGTGGTGGCAGGAGCTGGCTCTGAGCCACCTGCTGCTTCCGGCAAATGGCTTGGGGCCAGATCTGGCTCCCAGCTGGCCAGATTGGGACCCAGGGTGGGGCAGGGTATCTCTACACTGGAGACAGTGTAGACATACCCTTAAGTCCACTTAAAGTTGACCTTACATAGCCAAGGAGTTGAGATGTTTCTGAAGCATCGGACAAAGTGGGATTTTCTCCAGTGAAAGCTCATGTAATAAATAAATTTGTTAGTCTTTAAGTGCCACAGGACTCCTTGTTTGTTTTGGTGAACTAGACTAACAGGGCTACCTATTTGACTATCCCATACAATGTCACGTACCTGACAGTGATTTAAGAAAATAAACAAGCAAAAAGACTAATCTAATTCTGCAGTAATAACTGCAAATGCTTTTCTGTGGAACTGTGCCCAATGTTACAAGGAGAGTGGAAAGGAACTACCTGAGTGTCTTCTTATCGGCCTCTTTCTTTCCAAAATGAATTGGATGAAATTTTGAGGCAGAGTTGGAGATTATGAACATCTTGAGTTTCTCCTGATTTACCTAAAGTTTGATGTAAAATATTTGGTTTCATTATTATTGTTAATTTTTGTATTTGGCCTCTTTTTAAAGAAGTTTTTGCAGCCAAATACTTCATTGCTTTTCACATTTGGTTTCTGTCAGCAGTTGGATAAGCTTGTACCTCTGCTGGCAGTATCATGCCAGGATATTCCCTTTTACAAAATGTGTGGCACCAGGCCCGTCTGGAACATTTTAGGTGCCCAGCTGAGCAAGTGCAAAGCATGAAGCTATTTTCGGAGAGGGTCAGTAAGGAGATGGCTTATCTCTCAGAACAGAAACACATGGTAGTTCAGTGGCTGAATCTGAGCCTTTAAGCATCTTCCACACCTAGTGAAAGTTATCTTAGTACCAGCACTTACAATAATCTTTCCATACAAATCCTTTTTCAGTTTTGGACACTGGGATGCCCAAAACATTTTGTACTGATAAAGAGACAAAAATATTTATTTACTTCTATTTTGCTGATGTGCATTGGGATGGAAGCTGAACCTTCACCTAGCATGGGGGGAATAACAACATGTAGGCCCAGTGTCACAGCTGAGAGTGTGTGGGCAGATTACTGTGCTCATGAGTACTTCCAGTGGAGCAGAGTTGGGCCCATAGAAACACACCATTTACCTGTACATTAACTACTGCAGGATTGGAACCTAAAACACTGAAGGCTGGACTTTCTTGTCACATACAACAGTGTAAATCCAGAGGGGTAGCCATGTTAGTTCCTTTCACAGAAACAAACAAAGAATCCTGTGGTACTTTTAAAGACTAGCAAATTTATTTGTCACATGAGCTTTTGTAGGTATAATCCCACTTCATCAGACACAGGAAATGGAAAATTTATAGTATGTAAATGCATGTCACAAGGTCAGTTTAGATTTCTTCACAGGGGCGTTGCTGCCCCAAAGACAGTGTCAGGGTATGGGCCCTGCCGCACTGCTCCCCTCCTCCCCTGAGCCCAATCTGCACCCCCCAGGGCCTGGGTCAAGCTCCTGCAAGTTTGTTTTGATTCAAACAGTGGTCATTCCTCATCAGTTATTTCACAGTTTGAATCAAAACAACTTGCTTGGTTTGCTGAAAATGTCTGAACTGACCTTGTGACCTGATGTTCAGATTTTATAGGGATAGGTGTGATATTTATTTATTTTTCTTTCTGTTATATAAGCACCTATTCCAAAGGACTTTCAATGACTTGAATGACATAGTTCCTTCAGTTCTTGTTGGCTTCAAAAGAGGGTCTACACATGACAGGATTGGGCCTTTTATGAAAATTTTGTGACAAGTTCTTGCATTTTGCAGGACAAAAAAGAAATACCAAATTACTCCTGTTTTCTTACAGCTCTTTAATCAAGGTGTCTAACATGCCACACAAACAGGAGAATTGCCATTTGTCTGAATCTTGCCAAGGTTACAATAACGGTGGGAATTCCAAGTTATTTCTCTTCAGTGCATCCTACTTAGCATCCATTTTGTGTGATGATAAAAACAACCATTAAAAGTAGAACTGGTTGTGAATTATCCATTGGAATGATTTTTTAACAGAAAATGCAGTTTCTTCAGAATCAACACTTTTTTCAGGAAAATTTCAATTTAAAAAAAAATATTTTCATTGGAAAAAATCAAAATGAACACTTCATCTTGGGAGATGTAGTCTGGCCTATAAGGGAGAATATCAGGACATTAAACCAGGGGTCTCAAACTCAAATCACCATGAGGGCTGCATGAGGACTAGTATGTTAGCCTGAGGGCCGCACCACTGAAACCTTTTCATATAATCATACTACAAATATCAGTAACAATAGTATCATTGCGGGCTGCAGGAAATAGTGTTAGGGGCCACATGTGGGCCACATGTTTGAGATTCCTGCTTTAAACAGTATATCAGGACTTTAAACTGGAACTCCTATGGGAAAGTTCCTCTTAATGGGGTATGGAAGTGATTTCAAAACAAAATAATTTTGGGTCAGTTCAGTAACCCAAAATTCTATATTTTGATTTGGGAATATCTCAGTGTTTTGTTTGGATGTCAAAATGAACTGCTTTGATATTTCTGAATAGAATTTTTTGGAAAGTTCTTTGCACAAAAATATTTCAGTGTTTTGTCCTAATTTGCTAGGAAAATAAGATTTGAAATATTGCCCATTCCCATGGGATTGAGATTCCAAATATTACTTAGCTCTCATTCAAAACATACAAATCAGTACCATTTCAGTTCGTCTTCTCTTACACCAAAAAGTTTTGAAAGCTGTCAGTGGGTTTAGAAATAAGTAACAAATATTATTCAGATTATAATGGAACGGTACTCTGAGCAAAGAAATATCACCTAAGCCATTTAATTTATGGTTAAAGTTTTAGGCTGCTAAAGTCCTGAGTGTAACCTCCAATCAGATGTCTGTGAAGGGGCCAAGAAAAAGCCAGAATTATTACTACTTTGACCGAGATTTTAGCTTTAATTCTCTTATTTTATTTTTGTACTATTAAAAATGCCCAGAGGTTACTAATGCAATATACCCAAGAATGTTGTTTCTGGTTACAGTGAAATACAAAGATGCCAAGTTTGCTGCTGGAAAATCTGTTGTGTCGAGCCATGGTCTGATACTGTTAATGGTCAAATGCAATACAGACATGGAAATACAGCCAACTGAGGTATCGGATATACCAAGAGAGGATGATTTTTTTTTTTTTGCTGTTACTATAAAGACCAGTGCTTCTGCAGTTTGGCGGGCACTATATATATCAAAAGTAAGATGTTTTTAAAATGAGCATCACTTAAGATTTTACATAGCAGAACAGAGCAAAACATTCAAGTAACCAAAATATGTAAATAACGTTTTTTTAAAGAGTGAAGTGCCTGTAGTGTTTAAAAAATAGAAGTGGGAGCAGATTGCTACCTTCTTTTCCTGCCTGGGATGATAGAAGCAAAGTCGTATTTTATGTGAACTAGAGCTACCAACATTTTTTTTTACCCACTTGTGTTTGTTTAAATAAGAATGGAGCTCACCATTTTGCAGTTGTGTTGCTCACCAATGCGAGCGCCAAACTGTAGACTCCACAATCGTGCTTGCTTGAGTCATAACATCATATTAATGGTAATGAGGGGATAAGTATGAGTTTTGTAGGTTCTGAAATACTGAGAAGAAAGGGGGCATGAACTGGGTAGGGAAGTACTTTTAGTTTTAGAATCCAGCTTGGAGGCTGTTTAGATAAGGAAGCATTGTAGATGTTCATTTTCATAAATCAAATGCTATTACCAGAATTTCTTCAATCTATTAAGGGACTAATACTGTTCCTAAAAATTGATCAAACTGTTTTAAAGGTAATTTATGGCATTTAACTCATGGCTTCTGGATGCCATTTCAGGTAATTATATAGTATTACTTACGGTTCTGTAATTAAAAAAAAAAATCTACTGAAATAGTTGTGTGGCGATGAGTCTTCACTAAAGATGACAGATTGCTTCTCCTGTTTCTTAAGACACAGATTTGTCCCCTCCAGAAATTAGTATTTTATAACATGCTACCCTAATATGGACTTCTTAAATTAAGATTATTAGTCAACTTTATAACAAAACATCCTGAACACATGAAAATACTGGAGGTGTTGTTATTTTTGTAAGGTAAGAAAGGAGTAATTTTAACTAGACCATGCTGAACTTAGCAATGATATTTTAAAAGCACAATAAATCTTAGGTCTGTTTGATACAAAAATTGAATTAAGTTAACAGATCTATATTTGCTTCAGTGCTAACTGTGGTGTGTCCACACCAACTCCAAGAACTGCTTCAAAGTTGAAAATTGATCAACCAAGCTATTCAAAATCAAGACAGGTGTTTGTCAGGCATGCATCTTTCCCCATTTCTGTTCATACTAGTCATCAATTAAACACTAAAGCAATGTGAAAATGGTATATGCGTTCTAAGATTAGAAGGGCTCAAGGCCATTTGACTGGACTTTGCTGATGACATTGTTGTTTTTCATGAAGATCTTAAGGGGCTCCAGGAAGCACGTGCATATCAAGTTTAAAAAAAAAAAATGGACAAGATAGGTCTCAGATTCAATATAAATTGGATTATGGTGGTTGGAGATACAGGATCAGAGGTAGAAATTGAAAGCAGAAATTAGAAAAAGTTTATAAATTCACATATATTGGGAGCACCATCAGTTCAGATGGTTCCAGCATCAACGAGATAAGAATTGGAAAGGCAAATGGGACTTCTAGCAAACTTGGAAATATTTGGCGACTGAAAAATATTACTCTTAAAACAAAGTAGAACATGTACCCACATAGCCATAGCAACATATGGAAGTGAAATATGACAACTTAAAAAGAAAGACTAAAACTAGCTGCATTTCACCACAAACATTTAAAAACATTGGGAATAACCTACAAAGACTGGAAAACAGATGAGGATGTTAGGAAAATGACTGAATAAAACACACTCCTACAAATAATCTGCAAGAGAAGAAATCAGTGGCTTGGGCATGTATTACAGATGGATGAACATCTATCAAGTGCTGTCCTTGAATGAAAGCCAGAAAAATGCAAGAAGGAAGTGAGGAAGACCTAGAAAAACTTGGAAGAGCCCAGTTCTTAAAAACTTAGAAAAGGGCAACACTGACTGAAAAGAGTTGAAGATGATGGTAGCCGATAAACAAAAATGGAGATCGTGAGCGTACAGTGTGAGCATGAATGTACAGACAAGCACAGGATGGACTAACTGCTAAGTAAAGTAGATGTGCAGAGACATCATTAAATAACTAATGTGAAAACTATTGAGAGTTGCTTGAGTAAATGCCCCCTTTTTTTTTTCCTCTTGATCCCAGATCCATCCCCTGGTTTGTGCCAGTGGAAGCCAGGTTTTGGTTCCTTGCCACAAGTGAATCTACCTAGAATTAGCGGCACAATTGTGAAAGTCATCCATTCCCATCATCTGGAAATGGGCCCAGAGCCAGCTGGGACAGCTCCAATGTTGATTCTGATTTAGCATCTCTCCCAAGGAACTTCCACTGGCCAGAGCATTATATTGCATCCTCTGAGCAATACATGCTACCATGAGAACATCAGGCCTTTTTAAAAAACTTCTGCACTGGCTTCCTCTAGAATTGTCAGTCTACTTCAATGTGTTATTTTCAAGGCACTTTATGACCTGAGCCCAGCATATCTAAAAGATCATCCCAGGCTCTGGGATGAAGACAGTAGCTAACAGCACTTTTCCTCTGACAAAGATTAACTCTATCACTAAGAATAAAACTCATCTGTGCAGAAGACTGAGATTTCTTGGGAGCTAATCTGAGAGTGAGGAGAGAACTCTCACAAAAGCTAAGGACCATTAGGCTGTGCCTACACTGGCAAATTAGTCCACTTTGTTGGGTTCATGAAGGTGGCAGACTTACAGAATGGGAGGAAAATAAATGCAGAGAAGTGTAAGTCATAAGATCAGGTCACACTATTTCAGCAAATCAGAACGTTTAGATTCAAACAGGGCTTGGTTGTAGACATTGGATCACGTGTGAAAGAATAAATGGACAGAAGTCTGACATCAGAAATAACAACATTCAAAAACCAATAGGGGAACATTTCAATCCCCCGTCTCCTCTGGGGAAGTTATGTCAGTTCCTGTCCTTAAGTAAGTTAATTACAAATCAAAGCTTCAAAGAGAATCTACATAGTTGGAATTCATGTGCAGATTTGACACCATTTCCTCAGGCTTGAACAGAGATTTTGAACGGGCTTTGTCATTTGTAAGTGACTTTCCCCTGTCTCTAATTGCCTACCTTCTAATATGTTGTTCCACATAATTTGAATCTAAACAACTGTTTTGGTTTGCTGAAATAGACTGACCTGATCCTGTGGCTTACACTTCCCTGCATTTATTGTCTTCCCATTCTGTAAGTTCTCCATCCTCAAGCATCTGACCAAGTGGGATTTTCTTCCATGAAAGTTCATAAATTAAATAAATGTGTTTAGTCTTTAAAAGTGCCACAGGAATCCTTGGTTGTTTAGCTGAGCTAAACTAACATGCACTCTGGAACTTACCTGCTTTACCTAGCTTGTGTCCTAAATAATACTTCTTGGTGTTCATACTCTTCAAATACCTGTAGATTGTTCTGTCTCATGCCTATACTCTTATTTGAGACACATTTAACTTTTCGAGTATTGCCTTCCTTCTCCCTGAACGTTTTCCTTGTTCTTTTCTCATCTCCCTCCAGTTGGTCAATACTTTTCTGCTTCTGCCTAGAACTGATTGCAGTATTTTAGTTATGATCAAACTAGAGCTGTGTAGGAAGGGATGTTCCCCTTTAGGTGTGATCTGATATGACTTTCTGTGCTCAAAATGGTATTATGTTAGCTGGATTTCCTGCCATCTCTCTTTCCACAGTTAAATCTAATATGCTGTTCACCATCACGGTGGGGATCAAATGCAGTGCTGACCTAAAGCAGTTAGCAGGTATAACTGTATTGGTAGAGTTGCCTCATTTTAGAACATGGGTGAGTTTGGCTCTAGGTCTCTTGGGCATTTTAGCTTTCATAAGTCGTCCCCCCCCCATTGAATATCTGTTTTGGATAATCTTACCTGGCATTTCCCTGAAATTAATTCTCTTATTTAATCAGACTTGCAACAGGATGTTCCTGTTCGTTGTGGCTTCTTCAAACCAGTGAGCAGATGTACACTTTGTATTATGAACAACTGTAATGGTGTAACATCTGCCTTACACTTTATGAAGTGGCAGATCCATTTTTAAAGAGGCAGCATTGAATGATGTGGGCTGTGGCTAGATGGGAAGTATTTTTCTCTGTTTTCTTTTCAGAGATAATGTCATTGGAAGGTTTATCTTAGCAGATTGATGGTGATAGTGGTGGACTCTTCAGTGTTGAAATTATTCTTTAGGACATACATATACATCCCACTCTCTTCACTTTTAACTTTCTTTTCATACCTCTTACATTGTTTTGGGTTTTCTACTTTTTTTGTATAGTTTTCAGTGGGTGCTTTTTATTCCTTTATAATGTGATTTAATCGTAGTATTTATTTCCATAGACGACCTGGTGTGCTTACATGGGCAAAGCTTCAAAAACACATTTATTTATAATTTTATTTCTAAAAATGTAATAAAGGCATACTAGTACATGTATTAGCTAGTTCTGTGATCACAAGACCGCATGTTACACTGTAACCATAGTTGCTTCTTTCTGTGTTTCTGAAAGACAACGAACATTGAGTTTTGATTCTTCATTTCTCTCATGTCAAAATGTAAATACAGTAGTCTGAGATAATTAAAAGTTTCATCCATAATTCATATCTGTACAATGCAAAAGTAATATTTGTTTTTGTGTTAATTTGGAAACAGTGGTATTTCCATGGATTCCTGTTTCCTAGCAATTGGGTTGTTAGCAGGTGGTTAGAAAGCCAGCCATCTGTCTATAATCTAGGTGTTCAAGCTTTTCAAAATGAAACCCTCACCAAAAAAAAATCAGTGAGCAAAGTAGAAAAGTCAGAATTCTCTGGCTTTCACAACAGCTTTCTGTTCAGCCTGAAGTTTATGTTCAGGCCAACGCTTTTATGTGACCTGAATGGAAATAATACTAGCCAGGCACAGAAGTTGCATAATAGCACATAGCATTCCGCATAAAAACCAGCCAATCTCCAAGTGGTAGGGCAATATTTAGTGGGTTCAGTTGGTGTGAGGTATTATAATAAACTAATATTGTGTTTCTATTTCATTCTAAACTTGTAATCATGCACTTAGATATGAGTGCAGAAAATTTATGCATGACAGAGTAGGTCTCAAACTCAGCCAATTTATAACTAAAGATTAAATAGCCCAACCAGCTCCATTGCCACACATTGATTTAAGGATCTTATGAGGGCCACCATCACCTTTCTGGACCTTGCATGTTCTTGATGTCACTTAAATCTCTAGACCTGCTTATCTTCGTGGAAAAACAGCTATACTGCAAGGGCATACTAACGTTATAGCAAGGATTTTTTGCATATCATGTTTCTTGCCTTTTCTTTTTGCATTTAAGTGTTTAGTGTTCAGGCTTGGAAATAATCTCTGAATAACAGAAGAAATGTATGAAATGTTTTCATATGGGAGACAGGAAAAATCCTTTCTCGGAGACTGTATCTGAGCTTTCTCTCTTGTGTCAGTCCAAAGCCATGATGCGGTGTTTTGCCGCCTGGGGCGCATTCCGGTTGGAATGCCCCTTAATAGCGCAGCTCTACTGAGCCGCTTCGGGCTTCCCGGGGCTTTGCCCCGTCACCCCTGCCGTAGTTACATAGTTATGTCAGTCGCATAGTTACAATGCATGGGACAATCTAGGCCTTATATAGCAGTGTTTCTCAACGTTCAGTGGACAGGGAAACACCTAAAGGTATTAATTACTGTATGTGGAGCACTTGATGAAAACAGATTCAGAAAGGCTAGTAATACTGTCAGAATATAAATGCCTGAGTCACAGAAAAGCTTCCAGGTGTGCATCAACACCTGCTGCTGTGTACCTGGAAGCTTTTCTGCAACTAGGGAAATTGCTTCTTTCTCCCCCCATCAGCTCCTGCCCCCCATGGGGAGGGATGGGAGTGGGTCACAGAACAGCTGCACCTGTTTCTGAGAAGTACCAGTTGAGAAACACTGTTACATGGAGCCTGGGGCCACTTAAACCATATGGTTTTAACAGGACAGTAAGGATCCCACCATTTTCAATGTGGAAATAAGCTGTTTAAGTGCAGATTAATGGAACAGAGTTGTTCTGTGTAATTCTCATCACATGTAACTGTTAATATTGCTTGCCAGCTGATTCTTCTGGATTAAACCTATGGCTTAAACTGTTATCTAACTTTCAGACCTCAGCTTTGTTAGTCTGCCCTTGTTTCCTTGAATGTTCTGTTGATCAACATTTGAACGTCTTTTGACGTGTACATATTAATGATAATTGAGTTTAAATAGGCAGAATGAGTTGTTTAGAACACACCTTTCCCCCTTAATATTTTTGTTAAGTAGAAAAATTTACTAAGTTTTGGTTATAATGTTTTCCCAGGTATATCTTGAAAGACTTTTAACTTACGCAGAGATAGATATTTGTCCAGCAAACTGGAAGCGAATTGTACTTGGTGCAATTCTACTGGCATCCAAAGTTTGGGACGACCAGGCAGTGTGGAATGTGGATTACTGCCAGATCCTGAAAGATATCACAGTTGAGGACATGTGAGTTCCATGTTTTATCTCATTCTGTGGATTCTGGGAACTTTTGGGAATGTGTGTGTGGTGTTTCTTATGCTTCCTAACAGACCATATTATGTAAACTTTGTGCACTCCATACTATATCTAGGGAGATTGAATGTTAACAGAGTCTATTGAATTTATTGGGTCTGTAAATACAACTGTGCTGACTTCTCTGTGGGATTGCAGTATTTTTTCAATTGTGTATACCACAATATTTTTTTCCAATTTACTCTTCTGGTAAAATGGAATTGACTCATAAAAACTGGATGGAACCATGAGATTTCATCAAGTCCAAGTCCCATGTACTCAAGGCAGGATCAAGTACCCTTTTTAAGCCATCCCTGACAGGTGTTTGTCTAGGCTCATGGAGCTGCAAGTGTCAGTTTATCTGCTGCTTTGCAGTTCTGTGGCTGAGAGCTGAGGCCAAGAGGGGCCATTTAAATAACCTGCCTTGCCCTGCTCTAAGGCGCTTGGAGCAGCCAGGGTGGGAGGCAGCTCACAGCTGGAGACTCACCCGCTTAAGCACCGGTAAGTGCTGTGCTGGGCGTGGGCTGGAGGAGCAGAGAATGGACTTTGGTGCATAGGCGGGGGGTAGGGAAGTTGCCAGGAACCAGCTGTGTGGGGCTTTAGGTTGAGGGAGAGGGGTGCCAGGAGGCCAGCTGCATGGGTCCAGGTAAACTGGGAGCCAGGAGACTAGCTGCACAGGGGAGGGAGGGCCAGCCCAGTGGTGTACAGACCCAGGGTGTAGGAGGTGACAAAGGTGCTGTTGATGTGTGTAAATATGCTCCTCTAGATAGCTGTGTCTGTAAAGATCCTCCTCTGAGTTTCTGGCTCTCCCCAGGTAGCAGGGGATGGGAGGAGGGATTCCATCAGGAGCAATATGGTAACTAAGGGAGGTGAGGAGTTCCTGGGCTGAGCCTAGATGTGGACTAATGGCTGGCCTGGATTCCCTGGAATGGGCTGATAGAAGTGGGAGGGGGGTGCTGGCCCCAGCCTCCCACTGCAGAGGCTGAAAGCTGCCTCCAGCCCTGAAGGAGGGGGAATAGGGAGGGCAAGGCTGGGAACTGCACCCTGTCTTCTACCCCAAGGCTAGAAAAGTCTCAAAGGGATTCCCATTCACTCAGAATTGCACTGTTGCAAGGAAGGGAAGGTGAAGAGGAGGGAGCCAGCCCCAGAGGGTACAGGCTAAGGGCTAGAATAGATGTAACGTGCTGGGATGGGGGCTGCTGCTACGCCCAACTCCTGCTGCAAAGGCTGAAGCAGTGAGGCCAAGAAACCTGCCTCCAGCAGCAGCAAAGAAGTCAGGAAGAAAGGACAGAAATTTTTGTAGCCTGACCAAAAAAAAAAAGTAAAAGTCAATAAGATTTTTTTCTAATTAAAATAAATGAACTGTGGTAAACCAAACAAAAACACAATTAGATATACTATTTAAAGCCATTTTTATAGTAGTGCCTGTACATTAGAATATTATTTTTTATGTTTGAGGATTATTGTAACATGAGTAACGTGAGTATGTAATGGAAAGTATTGCTGTCTGATCTCTGCTTTAAATCATGTAGACAAAAAATCATTAGGGAGACTTGGGTAGTTGGCATGTTTAAGCCTTTTATTGGGAGGCAGGAACAGGAGGGTGGGGTAACAAACGTTTATGCAGATAACACATTTTTTAAAATCTCAGATTACAGACTCTAAGCAGTGAAGGTCCAAGCATTATTCCTCAGCTTCAGTTTGGTTTCCAGTTATTTCACTGCTAATCAGGCTTTTGGCTGGTCTCAAAATTATCTGTAAAGAATGGATGCTAGGATTCAGCTGAGGGCTTTATGTTAATTGCTTTGAGGTCCCTCTGGGTGGAAAGAGCTTTATAAAATGTGACCTAGTATGAAAGTTTAGTCTAAATCAAGTACAAAATGGCTTTTACAATGAAGGCCTATTGTCCTGAGCCTAATAATAACAATAGTAATAAATCAAACCTTGCTGTACTGGTAAGTCAGATTCACCGTCATGAGACATTGGGAAAACACATACCTAGATGACTCTGAAGTGGAAAATAGGCAGATTCCACTTTTTATTTCCCCCACCCCCACCCCCACCCTTTTTTTAGTATCACCAATTGCTATTACCTTTAAAAAATGATCAGTAAAAGGTTGATGCCACTTCTAGTCCAACAAATTCAGACAGGATAATATTTGAGAATCAATACCAAGAATAGATGGGAAAGACCTACCACTGTTGAGTCACCTCATCCACTTTGCAGGATTGTTCCATGTTGTATATTTTTGCAGTGCATTCTTGGTACTTTGAGTGTTTTCATGATGGGTTCTGCTAACCTACTTTTCCCCTGAATGGTTTTGTTCGTGTTCTCCTGATATTTGAGTTCCGGGATTTGCACAAAGACCTCCTTTCACTCATTCTGCAACATAGCCTCTGTACAGTATATCTCACTTTTTAAAAAATTGGTTCTGAAGCTTTTGTGTTTTTCCTGCATAGAATGGAAGAGCTAAGAGTTTTGATGGCTGTAATGAAAACTGACTGTGGCCCATGGTATTTCAGACCATTTACCTGAAACTGGTCATACATAAGGTGATAGAGGTTATCAGTTTTAGCATCATCTTGAAGATGTCAGGGGTTCATATGAAGAGGGAGAATATGAAGATGCATTTGAAAGGACACAGAATTGTGGTGTCAAGAGAAGGAAAAGGTGGATGGAGTGTATGACAGTACTGTTAACTTCAAACTCCACTTATCTAAAAATGTTACAAAAATTCTTGATTATTCTAAGATCCTGTCTGTACTCTGAGCACTGGCCAAAGATCTGCTCCTGTAGAGCTAATTGGCTATGTAGAACTGAGCTGCCCAAGGATCCATATCCTTGGGCCATCTAATTCCAGTGTAGTTCAGTATTGCAGGGCATCCTAGGTGTGTTCTTGCCAACTTCTTGTAGTCATCATGAATAGGGCACCAAAAACACTCTCAGTGAGGCCCAGAGCTGTAACTACGGCAGGGCCAATGGGGCAAAGCCCTGGGTGGCCTGGAGCAGCTCAATGGAGCCACGCTATTAAAGGTGTGGCTTTGTGGCACTGGCTCTAAGCACCACTAATGGGAAGGGGTGCGTTTGGGTGGCAAAACACCATGTTATGGCTCTGGCAAGGCATGCTGACTTATGATTCTGGGTGGGCTGGCTCTGCAGGCTCTTAGTTCATGGGACCACCAAACACCTAAGCATAAAATTCAAAGCTTACTGAGCCAGCTCCCATGATTATTTTTATAGCTAATTTTGCCAAAAGCTTTTCAAGTAATTGGAATTGCACTGCTAATTTCTGTGGTGCTTGTCATTTGAGCAGCCAAAAGTTTTAAACACACAGAAACACAGCAAAGATATTTAACCTTTTATTAGCACAAGGTGTTAGTTAACATGTTAACAATTAGGATAGGGTGTTGAGTGAAAGTATCTTTTATACAATCAGAATCTAGACTATTTGGGGCTTTATATGTTAGTGCCAGCATTTTGAATTGCACCTCCAGGCAAACAGAGAGTTATGTAAAAAATTGAGCTGTAGGCGTATAATCACACATGCTCACACTGTTCTCAGGATTGTAACAGTTCAGCACTGGCTTGAGCTTTAGGAGCTGGACAGATTGCCATAAGTACAGCATGTTCCAATAATCTGTTGTGGAGAGTTGGTTAATTAAATTCCATTAGTTCAAATGAGGAATACATGGAAGTTTTAATAGGGTTCTGAAGTTTAGCTAGTCAGTTGTAGACTAGATGATCCACTGATATTATCTGGGAGCCAGAAGGTAGCCAAAAGGAGTCTGAGGATGTATGCTGTTTTGTCAAAAGTTGGGTACATACCTCCATAGATGGACAGACACACTTTCTCTCTCACCAAGCTATGTGTTATATATTATAACTCCAGGCTTAGCCTGGAGAAAGTAAGATCTTATATTTTGGCAATAAACTCTTCAAAAATTAAATTTATGCCATGGTGGATTTTCTATAAAGCTTCTATTACTTTAGTGCTACTAGAGAGATGTTAGAGCACTGTCTGAAATTTAGTCCCCCCCCCCATTCAGTATCTGAATGTCAGCATTGATTAGTATCAATGTTTAAAAGATGAATGTGGGAATTTAATAGGGAGGGAGGGTACATGGAGAAGCATATTGTGAAAGAAGGGTGATGGCCTCTGTATAAATGAAAGAACAAAAAAGTTGTCGTTCAGTGCTCCACTCAGCAATTTCTTTCACAGTTTCAACTATTTCCCTTCCATCTTATGCTGCCCACATTTACCACACTGATCCTGTGCAATCAACATGTAACTTAATATAACCCAGCAATAAATACATACTTGCAGATGCTAATTCTGTGGTTTCTATGTAAAATTTAATATCAGGTCTAGAGTAATCACGTGCAACGTTGACCCCTTATTCATTTTCTTAAATGATACAGTAAAACATTTTGCAATTGTCATTTTCAATATGAAAATCTACCTTGTTTACTTTCTACATCTGCACCTCGAACACTTTAGTGAACTGTACAATATTATTTATGAAAACCATCAACCCCTTAACTTCAGTGATTTACTGTACTGGCTTATTTTCATCATTTTTTGGTGTGGGATATGCAGTCAGACAACCTTAACTCACATTTAAGAAAGTGTTTTATGTGGGAATATCAATATAGTCTTGGTTATGTTGGCAGTTCTATTGAACAAATCTGTCTTGTTTTATTGTTAGCCACTGTGAATTTTGCTTGCATGTATAGAGGGAAAAGTAACCTGATTTAGTCTGAGGGATGCATTTGTAAAAATAAATTGTGTGATTAGCGGAACTATTTTTTTTCTGATTAATTAAAAAATATCAGTGCAAGGTGAACCAACAACTAAACAAATTAAAAAACAAAACAAAACTGGTTTAGAGGATGTTCCAGCAATTCTGAGAGATGTCTGTGATAAACCAAAACATGTTTTTATTTTCTCTTGAGAGTAAGAATTTTACTCAGTTCAAACTGCTGTAGTTTGATGTAAAGTGTATTCAGATGATGGAAGGGGATTATGCATACAGTCTACAAAGTATTTTCACATTTATTTTCTTATTAACAGGAATGAGCTGGAGCGCCAGTTTCTTGAGTTGTTGCAGTTCAACATTAATGTTCCCTCCAGTGTTTATGCCAAGTATTATTTTGATTTGCGTTCTCTGGCAGAAGCAAATAACCTGAGCTTTCCTTTGGAACCTCTCAGCAGGGAAAGGGCTTACAAACTTGAGGTAAGATGTTCATGTTGCTGCAGAGCTGAGAGGTGGCACGACATCTTGGGGTATTATTTTGTTCAAATTAGAATCTCATGAACCTGAAGTTTTATTACTGACCTTAGCTGTTCTGCAAGTGTTCTCAGTTTTTGTGACTCTGGATAACTTTTTGACCTGAGTATGCTTCACCACTTGGTTTTGTAATGTTTGTTGAACTCTGGTATACTGGTTGAAATACAGTGGAGCCTTCACTAAGGGACCTACTGCTAAAATGCTAAGTGGTAACCTTAACTCACCATCAGAAGTTTTATAATGTGTTTTAGATTGATCTTTGTCAAAGATCAACTGTGTTGGATAACCACATTTTGTTGATCCTTTTGGTTGCATACAACCTGTTATGCAAAATATTTGTAAGGGCCAGGATACTAACCAAATACTTTTGGAAATTCCTATTCCATGTAATCTGTCTCATTCTCCTTACGCTGCTATTACTCTGTTGATTTCAGTGGGGTTACTCCCTGTTCTTGCTAGTTAGATTGGAGAATCAAGCCTATGTTGTTGTTGCATTTTTAGACCATATGAGAAATTCTTACAGAACCAGATTTCTAAGAAAATTTGTGTGTGTTGTGGGGACTGATCATGTGTGGTGCTAGGCACCTTAAATTCTTATTGAAATTCACTGTGTTTAGGGACATCAGACCAGCTCAGAATTTTACAGAAGTATCTCTTGAATTTTTGATCTTAAGGTTTTACTATATCATTGACATCATTAATGAAAATGTACACATATTGCTGCTAATTTGGAATCTCATTGATTGCTGACTAGTCTTAACTTCCCTACCCTTTAAGAACACTGCTGCTTTGCACCTAATACCGCTTATTTGAAGATCTCAAAGCTTTGCGTGCATTAAGATTCTTAGTGCTTCTGACAAGTATTCGGGCATTACTATTCCTATGTCCCAGAGGGAAAATTGAACCACAAAAAAGTTAATAGGTATGTTGTGGGCATACAGTGACTTAATAGACAGAATGGGAATTGGAGTGGCCGAAAGATGGTGGGCAGAGAATTCATGAATATTTTAACAAGACTTTATTTCTGTTTCCACTGAAAAATTTGTCAAAATGTCACAGCCAGCTCCTGGTGAGAATGCAACTCCCTTCCCTCCATAGGAGGCCCATGGTAATTTTGTGGAAAGCTATTTCCACTAGCGATTCAAAAGAGAAGGGTGAAAATAATGTCAATACTAACCCTATATGTAAAGAGACAGCTTGGTTAAATTTTTAGATGTTTGCTTCCAGTAATGACCTTTATAATATATTGAACTAATATCCGTCAGCTTTACCCTGAGGAATGTAGGATGAGAAATTAATAGAATATGTTGCCTGAGTCTATCTTATACACAGAGTGGAACATCTGGGCAAAGCCTTTTTTGTTTCTCAATATAAACTTGTGACTGTTCTCACAGACTGGAGAAAAGAAAATACTTAAATTCTTTTAAAAAAAAAAAAAAAAAAAGAGAGAGAGGTTGCTGAAGGATTATAAACACCTCTGCGTAACAGGGGCAATTCATGTAGAGACTGGCCGGTTATGGATTATTTCTTATTGTGTGTTTTTGAAGAGCAGATCAAAATTAATTTGCTCTTACTGAGGAAAATGTATATTTAAAAGATAAATAGATGAAGATAAAAAAAGAAAGCAGTCTCAATAATACTACTGTAACTCAGACTCTTCCCTATGTTTGGGCTGATCTCTAGGATGGGTGCAAGGAAGCTCTTGAAGGCACTAAAACTGATCACAACAAGAGCAACACAGGGAAGGGGACTTCCCAGTGATGCAGACCTGCTGCAATAGCTCCTAGATTATGCCACTATCCTGTGGCTGGGAAAAATGGGATTTGACTGAGGCTTGGCTTCCCTACTCTTTGACAGTCCTTCACTGCTATCATGGTTCCTTGGAGAGACTGTTGAACACTGCAGTTTTACATCAGCATTTCTTTTGCTCTGACTTATTCACAAGAAGGAGCCCAGCATAGAGCCAGCCAAGAATCAGTAAAGGTGTCTGTCATCTTTGAACCACCCTTCTAGGTGTGGCGTTTGCCTTCAGCCATAACCAAGATTCTGAGCTCTGTGTTAGATGAGTGAGCCAATCCTCAGGTTATGTCATCTGAAATAAATGGAGCCACACCAGCTAAGGAACTTGCCTAATATATTTTGAGAGGAGGAATAACATATAAGACTATAGACAGCAAATTAGTAGTTAACCACCTCAAAAGAATGATTGGCCCTGTAAATAGAAACATGCTCATTTTATTCTAAGATTTGAGGTAACTTTTCTTAGTGACTCATTTAGCTTTTCTCAGTCTTCTAAGGATGAGTGATATCATCAATGTCGATAATTGTAATAAAATAAAAAGGGAGGCACCAAAGTAACTTGTACTATAATAGCATGTGTTCATGAAGCAAGCAGATCAGATCATGGCAAAACCTCTGCTCTTCTTACATATACTTCATGTACCTGACATAAAAAAAAGAACACAGAGAAAGGAATTTGTGAAGTGATATCCATTGTCAAATGCAAAGGCTGGACAGGATCTATCTATCTGTCTTGAGAAGACCCACGTGGCTAAAAACATGTCTGAAATAGTAATACTTGGAGTTCCTGGAGTAGACTATCTTGCTGTATTTTATAGAGTCACAATTTGACAGAGAAGGAGCTTTGTCTTTTAGTGGTTAAAATAGATTTTATTGCCAAGTTACAGGATATTAGTATGCCATGGTCTGATTGATAGTAACAGTCAAATCAATCTATCTAGTAGCATTCAACAACCATCTTCTGCCCCAGACTTTTTTTTTTCTATTGTATCTAGTCATAGGAGGTAGAAGTGAGAAATGACCTTAGATTAAATTATCCAGGGAACCTAACTGCCAGTGCAGGGTTGTCCCTTACAGCACATCTTCCAGGGCGTTTTGCAGTCTAGTTTTAACTGTGCCAAAAGTTAAGACATTTACCACTTCTTTTGACAGGTTATTTCACAACCCAATTGATATTAGTTCCAAGAAGCTTTTCTGGATACTCTGCTTAAAACCTCTGTTTCTTAATTTCTTACGGTTCCATCTAGTTATACTCCTTATGCAGCAACCTAAAAAAGGTGGTATTCTTCATTTATACCATTCAAATAGCTGTGTATTTCTGTTGCCTCACAGTCAATCAGACTTAATAATTTTAGGTGAATCTGCGGAACCCTATATCTAATTTCTATCCATGAGCAAAGTACTGTACCCAATTCAGCACTAAGGATTTTGGAAAATGTGAATGTGAGAGAATCCTTTGAGATGCATCTCCCAACTTAACTGATGCATTTTGTAGTTTAAAGAACATGGTTCCTTTAAATCTTTGCCTTGTGGGGGTGTGTATGAAGGGGGAAATGCTGATTGTTTTAGGGAGTGGGGGGGTGCTCTCTGTGGGGAAAGGTGAGTGACAGGATGTGGCTGGAGCTCTGGACATAAGGGCTGCAGCAGGAGGCCCCAGTAGAGGTGAAGCATCTGGGAACCCTCCTGTAGCTTGAGAAGGACACTCAGAGCAGCTGACTGAGGATGTCCAGGACAGGAGCCAGGAGGACACCACACCAGAAGGAGTCACCCAAGAAGACAAACTGGAGCTGGATCCAGGATCACGGTGGGGCCATGAGTGCTGGGGCTTGTGGCTTGGCCTGGGAATAAGGAGGGAGGCTATAGGTAGCTACTGTAAGTAGTGAAAGAGGCATAACTCTGTGGGTCACAAAGTGCAGCAGATGTGAGCACTGGAGGGGGAGCAGGGGAAGGTTCACTGGTGCTGAAGGTGATGAGCAACTAAGACTCACCACTGGATTGGAGCTTTGCCCAGGACTCCTGACCTCTGAGTGCAGACGCATTGCCTGGTGTCTGCCCTCTCAGCCTGTGGTACCACTGGGCCTGTGGGGCCTTGCGTTGGATGTAACCCTGTTTCACTGCTCCCCCTCCTCCCCCCAGTTGTTTTCTCCATCCCTCTGTAAACAAATGTTTTCCTTTCCTGTAATCACTGTACTATCCCAGTATCACTCCAGGGGCTTTGGAATAGGTGCCATTGGGGTGGATGGGACTTTCCGTACTGTGTTCATGTGCATACTTTTTCCTGGCCAGAGCTGCGTGCAGAGAAGACTCAGTTTGGGGTGCAGGAGCACTAAGGTTACACTTGTATTACTGAACTAGCTAGAGACCAACCAAAACCAGGGCCATGTTTTGCTAGGAACTTCACAGTGTAGAACATGTTATGTACTGAAGACCTTATAGCCTTCTAGAATAGATGCACTTGACAGAGAAAGAGGTAGGACCTGCAAACAAGAGTGATGTCTTTTATATCCCCCCAGCATCCTGTTGCAGAAGTGGGAATCTGGGGCGCATCTAGCCCCAGAAAAGACCCGGGGCTCGGTGCGCTGGGACTCGGGGCTCACACATAGCTGCGCTTTGGTGCTTGGGCGCTGGGGCTCGGGACTCAAGCCCCGTAAGCTCGGCGCCAGTGACACCCGTGGTGGAAGTTGGCTACTAGTTGCTTTCAGCACTGGTGATAAGTTTTATTATGTGATCAAACTTTTTCTTGGTGAGGAAGATGAGTAGAAACTTTCTTTCTTTCTTTCTTTCTTTCTTTCTTTCTTTCTTTCTTTCTT
>ML681964.1:52982684-53324489 GCA_007922195.1 Podocnemis expansa
TCTTTCTTTCTTTCTTTCTTTCTTTCTTTCTTTCTTTCTTTCTTTCTAATAAGCAGAGATTCTTCTTCCAATTTCTAGTCAGTTGTTGTCATCATGCTGTCCCCCACCATCACTAACATCCCTGTCACCAAAATGTGTCCTGGCTGATTTCTAGTTAAGAAAAGATGACTTACAAATATATTCTTTGTTATTTTTTTCCTCAAACATTAGTTTTTCCCGACCTCTATTTTTTGGGAGGTGGGGTGGGTTCATTTTGTGTGTGTGTGTTATCTGAACCTCCTCCAGCTTGTCAAAATCTTTTTGATAATGAGGGGATCATATCTGTATGCATTCATCCCCAAGTGTGTGGCAGTGGAGCCTTAAAGCATTGGAAGTATTTCCTCTCTGCACTGCAGAAAGATTTGCAGCCCAGATTTGCATTGGCACAGCTTTATTTGTTTTTCCTGCCAACGACAGCATCTTGTCCAGAATCATAAACCTAGATTAAGGAGCCGTCTTCCAAGTGTGTACATTTATAACTCTGGAGAGAATGTTCCTGGCTGAGCACATGTATTACAACCAGGTCCAATAAGACAATCTATCTAATAAATCATGTGACAGTGTTAGTTCTTTTTAAAGTTGCATCACATTAGCTGTTTTGACTATACCACTAAAGGTATCTTTCTGAATACATAATCCTAGTAGAAAAATGTGACATAAAAATTAATAAACAGTGAAGATTTTTGGTAGAAGAAGACTGAATTTCTTAGATCAACAGAAGTAGTAGTGCTGGTCCTTGGTGCTTATGGAATTAAAATATAAATCTAAACACTAACTTTCCAGTCTCTGAATCTTTACTGACATTTTTATCTTATCCCATTTCTGAACTTTATTTCCAAATTGAATTTAAATTTTACAAAACACCAATTATGATGATGGTTTTGTATGTCCCTGAGATTCTCATAAAATCAGAGCGACTTTTGCTAGTCAGTAGAACAGATTAAATATTAAATGCTTTGTCTGGAAAGAAAAATGGTTGTTACAAGTTACTTTGAAAATAAAGTAAGGAAAGCACTTTCCTTTTGTATGTAGTACATACAATGGCTATACTGGGTCAGATCAGTGCTCTACCTGACCCAGTGTTACCCAGGCTTTTTGGTTCAAGGGCCTCAGATATCTTTCTTACAGCCCTGAAGAGCCACCAGTCTGTCAGCTCATAAAAAATGTATTGACATATACAACATTAAGATCCATAAATCACAATATATTTAAAGCAAACATTTATTTAGTACAAATCAAATATAATTTTTTAAAAAAGTAAGCTGTTTAAAACAGGGATTTTTATAGATTTTTTTAAGAAGATTTTTTAAAAGATTTTTTTAAAAGGGGTTTTTATTAACAAACAAACCAAAAAACACACCTGGTTGTGTTCCCAACCAGGTACAAGTAGGTTGGGAGGATTGAGAGCAGGCAGGCAGGAGCCAGGAGGCTGAGAGGGCTGGGAGCCAGCATAAAGCAACAGGCTTGTGGCTGGCTGCAGCCTGGCTCCTGACAATGTACCAGGACTGGGTGAGAGGCTGCCAGCTGTGCACTGGGACCTGGCAGGGACGTGCCAGCAGCAGTTTAACTCCCAGCCAGCGGGAGGGGAGAGAGGGCCATTTGAAATATCCCTGGAGACCAGGGGTTGGGAACCACTGATCTAGCCCAATATCCAGTTTTCCAACAGGTTTCAGAGGGATAGCCATGTTAGTAGGTTTTCAGCAAACAATGATGAGTCCTGTTGCACCTTAGAGACTAACAAAACAAATTCTGAGGAATAAGTTTTTATGAGTTGGAACCCACTGTCAGATGCCATGACAGTCTTATGACAGTGTCCAATGCCAGGTGCTTTAGAGAGCATGAATGGAAAAGGGTTATTAGCGAGTGATCCTTCCCCTGTCCTTCAGTCCCAGCATCTGACATTAAAAGGTTTAGGGATACCCAGAGCTTGGATTGCATCCCTGACCATCTTGGTTAATAGCTACTGATGGACCTATTCTCCATGAACTTCTCTAGTTCTTATTTTAACTCAGTTATACTTTGGCCTTCATGGTATCGCATGACAAGGAGTTTCACAGGTTGACTACATGTTGTGTGAAGAAGTACTTCCTTTTGTTTGTTTCAGACCTGCTGCGTGTTAATTTCATTGTTCGAATCTTGTTCCTGTGTTATGTGAAGAGGTCAATAGCACTTCATTATTCGCTGTCTTCCCACCATTCATGATTTTGAAGACCTCTGTCTTACTCCTCCTTATCTGTCTCTTTTCTATGCTGAGTAGTCTGTCCTTTTAGTTTCTTCTCATATGGAAGCTGTTACATACCACTAATAACTTTGTTGCCCTTTTTCTTTACATTTAACAATTCCAATATATAATTTTGAGGATGGGACGACCAGATCTGCACATAGTAGTCAAGATGTGGGCGCGCCATTAATTTATACAGAGGCAATATGTTATTTTGTGTCTTATTTATCCATTCCTTAAGATTCCCAATATTCTGTTAGGTGGGGTTTTTTTTTAATGGTCTCTGCACATTGAGTGGATGTTTTCAGGGGAGTATCCACAATAACTCCAAGATCTTTCTTGAGTGGTAACAGCAAATTTATACCCCATCATTTTGTGCGTGTAGTTGGGATTATGTTTTGTTTGTGTATGTTGTATATGTATGTTGTCTGCTGTGTATGTTTTGTATGTGTAGCTGGGTTTATGTTTTCCACTGTGCATTACTTTGCATTTATCAATACTAAATTTCACTGGCCATTTTGTCGCCCAGTGACCCAGTCTTGTGAGATTCTTTTGTAACTCTTTGCATTCTGAAAACTGACCATGTAAACACAAGTGTGACCCATCTGTGCCTCAGGTAACCACCTGAAAAGCTGAAGTCAGGGCAGGCTGCAAAAGGAGAGCAAATTCTCCTCTTACTGGTGGGTGACACTGAAGTCAGGCTTCCCAACCAGCTACAAACAATGCTTCTGATTCCTCTCACAGGTCATCAAAGAGCAAAAATGGAATACAAAAAGCTCCCTTTACTGCTTTTCAATTCCTAGTTCCCAATCAAGCACTGGGTCTAGTAAAGAAAGAAGTTACTTCAAACTCTATGCTCTTTACAAGAAGGGTTCTTCTGACCCCAAAGGATCAGCCACATTACCAGCTCAATACAAGTTTGAATTCTACTCAAAATACCCTGTTTCCAACCAATCCTTTAGAGCAGTGGATCCCAACTGTGGTCTGTGGACCCTGAGGGGGCTGCAAAGGTATTGCAGGGGGTCCGCAGACATGCAGCTCAAGCACGTGGGATGCATAGGGTCTCCTGCAGAAGCAGTTTGTTTCTGCTGCTGCAGCCTGCCCTACAGTTATGTCTGGGCAGAGGGAAGGGAGATGAATAGGATTCTGGGGAAGGGGAGGTAAGGCGCATTGGAATGTGTGGCTGGTGGGGGGTCCCAGTGGGAGGGTGGAGGGTTGGGGGGGCCATGGGAGACCCATTGGAGAGTCCTGGAGGACCCAACAGTGAGGGCAGAGGGCTACACCCCAGCCAGGGCCAGATATTGGCAGCAGCGGTGCCACTTTCCTGCTGGATCCTGGTGGCAGTGCCCTGAGGCTGGACCATGGAGGTGTGGCACCTCTTGCCATCCAGGGCCATATCCTCGTGGGGGTGCTGCTCTTAAACTGGGGCCAGATCATGGCAGCTGGTCCAGTGCCCAGTGGATTCTAGGTCACTACAGCAGTGCTGCTCGGTGGCCGGGCCTGATCTCGGTGATGATGGTGCTCCCCAGCTGGGGCCAGAACCCAACTGGGGCATCACTCTCCTGCCAGGGCTACATCATGGCAGCAGTGGTGCTCCTCTGCTGGGGCTGGGCCATGGTGGTGGTGGCCGGAATCCAGCTCTGCTCACCAGCCAGTGCTGCTCCCCTGCCAGGGCTGCAACATGGTGGTGGCATAACTCACTCGTTGGGCCAAGATGCTGGTGGCTGGTCCACTCCTCAGCCAGGGCTTGATCCGGAGGCTGGTTCTTTCCCCCGCTGGGCCAGATCACAGTGGCACGAAATGGATCCCAGCAGCGGTGGCACTTGGTCCCAGCGGGGACTGGATTCTGGAAGCAGGACCCCCACAGGCAGTGACTGCCCTTTGCCTCTTCCCTGAGGTAGGATCGGGTGTCAGCGGTACTCATATTGACCTCCCACCCCCGTCCTACTATTTTTCTTTAAAACAGTTGCAATTTGTGTTCTTTTTTGTTTTTCTGGGATTTTAGGTTTTTTTCTCTTTTGACAATTGGTTGCTCTTGAAAGTGGGGTTGCCATTGTAATTACTTTATGACCTGATCCTATGTTTTACACCCCCTTGCATTTAGTTTCATTCCTTTTGGTAAGTTCACCCATCTTCGAAGCATCTGAGGAAGTGGGATCTTCTCCCATGAAAGTTCATGCAAAAAATAAATCTGTTAGTCTTAAAGTGCCACACAACTCCTTGTTGTTTTTTCACTGGACTAGACTAATACGGCTATCCCTTTTAAAACATCCATATTGTCTGCAAAATGTTAAACTCAGATGTTTATTTCAAGTATGCAATTAATTATGTTGTTTTCTTCATATGCTTCACTTGTATACCTTCATCCTCAGAAAGCATCAAAGCATTTTAAAAAGAATGAATTAATCTGTGTAAGATTCCTTCCAGGAAAGGAGGTGTCAAATAAATATTACTGTGGTTTTCATATGATTTTTTACAAATAGATTTTGATTTTTAGGAGTTCAATGAGAACTAAATATAAATAAAAATTGCTACAGTTTCAGTGCATATCTGTACAATTATTAATAATAATAATAATTTCAGTATCTGGTTCCAGTGTGTGTTAAAATTCAGCAATGGATTGTTGGTTGAAAACAGGAGCATTGAAATGAAAAGAACACAAAGTGAAGGTGATACAAATGATGACTCTCTGCAATGCACACAAAATAAAAAAGTTTGGAAATACAGCAACAGCTGTCTAAAGATGGGTTTCATGTGGATTGGTTCTGAAAATAGAAAGATGGATAAAGAACTGGTTACAGGGGAGACTATAGAGGGTCATAGTGAAAGGTGAACTGTTTAGCTGGAAGGAGGTTACTAGTGGAGTTCCCCAAGGGTCGGTCCTGGGACCCATCTTATTCAACCTTTTCTTTACTGACCTTGGCACAAAAAGTGGGAATGTGCTAATTAAGTTTGCAGACGACACCAAGCTGGGAGGTATTGCCAATACGGAGGAGGATTGGGATAGCATACAGAATGATTTGGATGACCTTGTAAGTGGAGCATTAGAAATAGGATGAAATTCAACAACAGGAAGTGCAAGGTCATGCACTTAGGGACAAATAACAGGAATTTTTCTTACAAGGATGATTCGTGGAATAGAAAATCTTTCCTATGAGCTTAAGATGACTTAAAGAGCTTGGTTTGTTTAGTCTGAGCAAAAGAAGGCTGAGAGGAGATATGATTACTCTTTATAAATACATTAGAGGGATCAATACAAGGGAGGGAGAGGAATTATTTGAATACAGTGCCGATGTGGACACAAGAACAAATGGATACAAACTGTCCTTCAGAAAATTTAGGCTTGAAATTAGATGCAGATTCCTAACCATCAGAGGAGTAAAGTTCTGGAATAGTCTATCAAGGGAAGTGGTAGGAGCAAAAACCTTAGGTGCCTTCAAAACAGAGCTTGATAAGTTTATGGAGGGACTGATATGATGGACAGCGTAGCTTGGCCATTTTCTGTCTTTTACTACTGATGATGGGTATGATAGTGACCTGGAAAGGGGCATTAGATCGAGTGGGTTCCGAGTTATTACAGAGAAGTTCTTCTTGACTGGCTGTTGTGGACTTGCCCTCATGCTCAGAGTTTAACTGATCACCATATTTGGGGTCGGGAAGGAATTTTCCCCCAGGGCAGATTGGCTTGGGCGCGGGGGTTTTTTGCCTTCCTCTGTAGCATTGGGCATGGCTCACTTGCTGGATGATTCTCTATATTAAAGTCTTTAAATCATAATTTGAGGACTTTAATAGCTCAGTTATGGGTTTGAAGTTCATTGTAGGAGTGGGTGGGTGAGGTTTTGTGGCCTGCAGTGTGCAGGAGGTCAGACTAGATGATCATATTGGTCCCTTCTGACCTTAGAGTCTGAGTCTATGAAGATGACTAAAAACCAGTGTGTGTGATTTGTTAAGAAGTGTTGTCGCCCACAAAGACTTAAAACCCAGCAAACCTTGTCAACGTTTGGAAACCAAACACAGTGACATTGCAGATAGGCCTGTGGAATTTTTTCAAAGAAAAGTCCAAGAATTAAAGAAAAGCAGCAAAGTTCTGCGACATACAACTAAGTGTGGTAATAACTCATATGCAGTGGTAACTTCGTATCTACTAGCTTTTCTGACTGCAAAGACAGGGAAGCTGCACACGATTGGAGAAGAGTTAATATTACCCACAATAAAGGAAGCAGTGAAGACAGTGCAGGGAGAGAAGACTTGCAAGCAATTGAATGCTATCTCATTGTCAAATAATTCAGTTCAAATGCAGAATTGGAGAGATGGCCAAGAACATGAAGGAACAGTTAACAAGAATACATGATAGTCGCTTCTAAGATCTGCAACTGGATGAATCCATGGACATTGTGAACCTACCCAATATTCCAGTATTTGTTAAATATGAGTGTAAAGGAAGTAAATAGTGACATAAGTGAACGGTTGCAAAGACTCCAAGTACAATTGTGTGAGTCCTTAATTGCTCGAGTCCAGATACAACTGGATTGGAAACCCTTTTGTGAATGTTGGTGATGCTGTACTCTCACTCATATCTGATTGCAAAAGAACAAGACAGTTCAATAGAACTTGCATGTGACAATTCTTTAAAGCTAATTTTTACACAAAAGCATCTGATAGACTTCTGGGTACGTTCATTCTGAGTACCCAGAACTGTCTGACAAAGCTGTAAAGTACCTAACACCTTTTGTTACAACATATGTCTGTGAAAGTGGATTTTCTGCAAAACAAGCTGGATGTGGAACCAGACCTAAGGTTGAAACATTCATCGCTTCAACCAGTATTCCAGTCTCTGAAAGCTACAAAACAGCAACAGCCATTTCATTAAATGACTCAGTATAATAAATAAATACTCATTTATGTTGTACACTGCATAGTGTCTTGTACATATGTATTACTGTTCTTCGTATGTATGTAGATGCTATTGTGATTAATAAAATAAAAATTCGTTTGAAAGAATTCATTAGCTTTCTGTTACTATGTGCTTTCTTAATCAATAAAATACTAAAAGTACAACTATTATTTGGGAGTCTGCAAATTTTTTTGACATTAAAAAGGGTCCTCAGACTTGAAAAGGTTGGGAATCACTGCTTCAGAAACTAAAAGGTCTATTACAAAAAAGAAAGAAAGAAGCTGTAAGAGAACTGTTAAAGGATCAAAGCAATCAAGTACAAGCAAATGATTTAAAAGTCTACATACGTTAGGTTCTCCATAGAATGTGGAGTTTGCAGGTTTGTATAGTCCCTCTGGTGTACATCCAGTACCTGGGTGAGTCTGTCCCTTGTTTCACAGCTTCAGTTGTAATTGAATAAATCCAGAGGTAGGTGATGGCTGAAGACTGAAGACCAAATGAATGTGGTACAGCTGCCTTTATGTCCCTTGGCTCTTACTGCTTTTGGAAATTTACAAGAATAAGATGAAGTCAGAGTCACATGAGCAAGTCCTGGTTACCCATCAGATCTCCCCCTGGGCCCATATTAGATGAGAGTTAATGGGCCATTAAACATACTATCACTTGCAGTCATCCATTCTGGGGTTTGGCCTTGTGTGACAGGCTGCTCTCTGGATCCGGTCTGGTATGCCACTGGGACCACCCAGTTCCCACTTCTGCACCCCAAGTCACCCTTCTTTGCAAAGTGACCATTCACTCTTGAGTCAGTCTGCTCTGGCCTCTGGCATGCATTCAGTCCCAAGCAGTGGGTGTGTGCCCTCTGACTACTTGAGGAAGATGGTCCTCCAGCAAGCATCTCTGGCTCCAGTTAGCACAGCGGGAGCCACTGCCTACAGAGATTGGGGTCCACTCCCAATCACCATACACTCAAGTACATCCATTTAACAATGAAATGGATTGTGCCCAACTCCTTCACTTACACCCGCTAAAGACCACACAGCTTTAGATAAAACTCATACAGGTTTATTGATCAGATTATAATTCTAAGTGTGAATATGGCCAATCATGGCAGAATCACAATATAAATGAGTCAGGAGTAGGGTTACCAGATACCAAAGCATGGAAAGGAGGACATCCGAGGACACACAGAGAAAATGTAGTATTAACAGCTCTCATTACCATATTATGTCTTGGAAAATGGGTAATGATTAATGAATGCAATGTTAAAACTGTGAAATGTCATGTGGTTTTTAAAATATTTTAAAATTAAAAAATTACCAAAATGCTTTTTTTACCAAAAACTGGATTTTTCATTAAATGAAAGATTTTCATGATCCTTTCATTAGTTCATGAGACTAAAGAAAGTTGAAAAACTAAATTTGCAAATATAAATTTGAAAATCACCTAAAAAAGTTTAAAAAAAAAGTTAGTTCACCTCTTATTTTTCATTTTCCATAGCAGCCCATTTGACAATTAAAAAAAAAAATTGTCCTAAATTGCTTCTATCCAGTTCATATATGCCTCTTTATTTGTTTTACTTAATTGACCTTTGTTAGTAATTTTATTTATGGTGTACTTTATTTTCCTTCATTTTATTAGTGTCCCTATATTTCCCCCCCCCCCTTTAGTCCTTTCTTAGCAAGCAACAACCCAAAAATTTAAAAAGCCTACCGTAGGCCTCAAACCTGTAACCCTACATTTAAGAAGCACCTTCTCAACCCACCAAGCTAGCAAGGTGCTATTAGGAAACTTGGGTCAGCTAAACACAGGGCGAGGGGATTCCCACTGCTGACTGAGGAGTGGTTTCTGCTGAGCTGCAGTTGGGCCATGTGCATGTGACTGCCTCTGAGTTCACTGCTCCAATCCACAGCCACTGGGGAAAGCTCTCTCTGTTGGGCTCAGAACTTGGCTGTTATAGAACTTGTTTTTTACATTCAGCTCATCAGAAGGAAAAAGCCAGACAAAAAATCACCTATTTTTAGAATGCCTGGAGGACAGAGGACATGAAGGTAAAAAGGAGGACATGTCCTCCTTTTGCCAGACATGTGGTAACCCTAGTCAGGAGATGCCACAAGGAAATAAAAGGTAAAATACGCATGCTAACCTAGTATTTCTACTTACACTAACCCCATAGTCCAAACAAGTTTATGCTTAAGGTGTTCGACTGTTAGATGTTTGCACAGCCAGTCTCTGCCTGAGGGCAGGCAGATCCCAGATCTTGCTTGAAGTTGTTTCCAGGTGGAGAGTCCCAGGTCAAAAGCTCCTAAAATCTTTCAGGTGTCTCTCTTTGTTTCCCATTCCTTTCATCCCTCCCCTTTCAGGCAGAGGAGATCCCTTTGTCTCTTCTGAGCTACCTCAATTAGCATGTTCCAAAGGGGCGGCCGTGTTAGTCTAGTAAAGCAAAAGAAACAACGAGTCTTGTGGCACTTAAAGACTAACAGATTGATTTATCGCATGAGCTTTCGTGGGAGAAAATCCCACTTCGTCAGATGCTTCGAAGAGGGAGAACTTACAGAATGAGATAAAAATAAATGCAGGGGAGTGCAAGACATGGGATCAGGTCATACTGCAACATCAAATCAGAGCATTTGTAAGGATTCAAATTTTAGGAAACAGCACGTAGGGGAGGGTGAAGTCACATTACCTGTTATAATGTGAAAAGAATCCATAGTCACGATTAAATCCTGCTTTCACACAATCTAATTTGCGTATTAGTTGGATTGCTGCTGTTTCTCTTTAAAGTCTGGGTGTCCCATTGATTTTCTTGAGGACTATCATTAACAAATCATTGATGGAGTGATTAGGAAGGTGGAAGTGCTCAGCAACTGTTTTATTTGTGTCATGATTTCTGATGTCAGTTTTCTGCCTGTTTATTCTTCTGTATAGGGACTGTCCTGTTTGTACAATGTATAAGGTGTGGAGGCATTTCTTCCATATGATGGCATGTATCACATTAGTGGATGAGAGGTGAATGACCCTTTTGATGGAGTAGTTGGCTTAATTAGGTCCTATGATGGTATCTTTTGTGCAGATACGTGGATGAAGTTAGTAGCATAGTTTGTTGCAGGGATCTGTGACGGCTTTAATGTTTTTGTTAGGTCTAGTTGCTGGTGAGTATCTGTTTAAAGTTCCGGGGTTGTCTGTAGGCGAGGAGAGGTCTGCCTCCTAAGGCTAGGAGAGTGAGGAGTCATCTTTTAAAATAGGCTGTAGGTCCTTAATGATGTGTTGTAGAGGTCTGACTTGAGGGTTGTATGTGGTGACCAGTGGCGTTCTATTGTTTTCTTTTTTGGGCCTTTCCTGTAATAGTTGACTGCGGGGTACCCATCTGGCGCTGTCAATCTGTTTCTTTACTTCTCTAGGTGGGTACCATAGTTTTAAGACAGCTTGATAGAGATCCTGAAGATGTCTGTCTCTGTCTGAGGGATCAGAACAAATGCAGTTATATCTTACGGCTTGGCTGTAGGCAATGGATCGTGTGGTGTGTTTAGGATGGAAGCTTGAGGGAGGTAGATAACTATACCAATCAGTAGGTTTTCAGTAAAGAGTGGTATTGATGTGTCCATCCCTAATTTGTACTGTAGTGTCCAGAAAGTGGATCTCCTGTGTGGAGTGGAAATTGTTGAAATCTCTGTGGAAATCTTCAAGTGCATCCCTGCCATGGGTCCAGATGATGAAGATGTCATCAGAGTAGCGTTAAGCAGAGGTGAGGTACTTTGGGATGAGACTTGAGCAAACATTGTTCTAAGTCACCCATAAAAATGTTGGTATATTGCAGGGCCATGCGGATACCCATAGGAGTGTCACTGACTTTGAGGTATAAATTATCCTCAAATCTGAAATGGTTGTGGGTGAGTACAAAGTCACAAAGTTCAGTCACAAGCTGTGCTGTGGCATCATCTGGGATGGTTCTTCTAAAAGCTTGTAATTCATCCTGGTGTGGGATCTTGGTGTAAAGAGCTTCTACGTCCGTAGTGGTCAGGATGGTGTTTTCAGGAAGCTCACCGGTGGATTGGATTTTCCTCAGGAAATCCATGGTATCGAGGATAGCTAGCGATGTTGAGAACATAGGGTCTGAGGAGGGAGTCCACATAGCCCAATAAGCCTGCTGTAAGAGTGCCAATGTCTGAGATGATGGGGCATCCAGGATTTCCTTTTTTATGGATTTTAGGTGGTAGATAGAATATTCCTGGTTGGGGTTCTGGTGGTGTGTCTGCCTTTATTTGTTTCCGTGCTGCCTTAGGTAGTTTCTTAAGTAAATGGTGTAATTCCTTATGGTGTTCTTCAGTGGGGTCAGAGAAAAGAGGTTTGTAGAATGTTGTGTTGGAGAGTCATTTATAAGCCTCCGGGTTGTAATCCAGTTTATCCATGATGACGACTGCGCCACCTTCTTTTCACATTACAACAGGTAATTTGACTTCACCCTCCTCTGTGCTGTTTCCTAGAGTTTGAATCCTTACAAATGCTCTGATTTGCTGTTGCAGGATGATCTAATCCCATGTCTTATAGTCCCCTGCATTTATTTTCATCCAATTCTGTAAATTCCCCCTCTTCAAAGCATCTGATGAAGTGGGATTTCTTTCTCACGAAAGCTCATGCAATAAATAAATCTGTTTAGTCTTTAAGTGCCACAAGACTCCTTGTTTTTTTTCCTCAATTTGCATGTCTTTGCTGTCTTCAGGAGGTGCTTCTCTGTTTGCTGCAAGAAAGCTCTGTCTGTCTCCCAGCTCCCTGAGCCATGCTAAACATGCTAGGTGTCTGTGCACATGCATGATGCTGCAAGAAACACATCATAGTAATCATGTAGAATAGGTTATGAGCATCCATAAAGAAACACTGCATGGTGAAATTGGCAACAAATCATACAATCATAGTGTACAAGTGAAGAGGAAAATCATATAGATCATAACCCAGGGTGCATGGGTTCGCAACGTGGGATGCCTTGGATCATGAGGCGTTGAGAAGATGAATTGTTTAGGCTTATTCAGAGGCGTTTCAGAGGAGGAGAAGCATCACCACATTCTTCTGGCAACTGGATTTTTGCCAAGTAAGAACAAAGGAGTCAGAGCTCATGTACAATGTCTGTGTGCAATGGCATCACCTGTGACTGTCCCTTTCCTTTTCTTTTGCTCCTCCTCATTTCTCTGCCTCTGTTTCCCCCATCTCTTCATTCTCCCTCTCCACTACTAAACTTGGCTTCCTTCTTTAGGTACCAGTCCCACACAACTTTAATGGAAGAAATAAAGAAGTTTTTGCATATGTCTGCTATTACTGTCTCTGGCCCTGATACAAAAAAAAATGGCCATATTTTGGACAGCTTTTGACCTCAGAAGGAGCCTGGTAAACCAGTTCTGAAGTGAAAGTTTCGTAGCTCTGTATGGTAGCCGTGTTAGTCTAGTTGAGCAAAACAAGCAAGAAATCTTGTGGCACCTAAAGACTAATAAATTTGCTAGTCTTTTAAGTGCCTCAGGACTCCTTGCTTGCATGGCTTGTTAGTACCTCCACAGACATATTCCGTTGTGTGTCTCATATATTCATTTTAAAGTTGACCAAGGACAAACTGAATACAACCATCTGCCTCCAGATCTGATTGAGTCTCAAGAAGTTTTGAGTCTCTTTTGACACTAGAACAATCTTTGGATTTCTTTTTTAAGGGTCTTGTATTTTTTAGTATGTACAATGTCTCTTCTAAATTAAATTGTTCTGTAATATGGTCTGTGTTTTCTTCCACTGGTTATATAAATTACCTGTCTAAAAGAGCCCTGTGTTTCCTGAAATGTGGAAATGATAGTATTACCATTGTGTGGCATAAAAAATATCCCATGGTTCCTCAAAAAGACTGATGACTTTAGGCTCTCGGAGCGTTTGTCACTCAGAAAACTTTTTTCTTTGATATTTAAATATCTAAAATAAGAAAACTCTGTTTCCTGTACCCCAGAATAAGGTTACCATTTATTTAACAAGTGTGTCTAAGACTTCTATAATTTTTCACTGAATAAAATATTGTGCTTTGTTAAATAACTAGATTAAGTGGATGAAAATGAGTTCCACGGGCTGGAAAAAGACCATTGTTTCACACAAATAACATCCTATTCCTTGATAAAATGGTCAGAAAGACCAAACCTAGTTGAAAGCAGGAGCAGAATTAGGAAAATGGATGTTGTATCAAGTCAAGCGGCCTAAATTTTCCCTTGAAAAATTTTACTGAGGGAACTTCATTGAAGTCATTTGAGTTTTTAGACCCTGTAAAACCATTATAAGTAAGAGGAGAATTAGGTCCAAGATGGTGAGGTACATCAACATTGGAAGAGACTCCTTTTTCCCCATCTTCATTATGAGTCATTCAAAACAGTTCAAGTTTTAATTACCAGAATCTTTGATGATACTAATATTAATTTCAGTATAAACAGTACTGCTCATTGAAAATCCTATAAAAATTTCATAGACTTTTTTTTAGTTTTTTGTAGGTTTTATTTTTTTAGAATCTTTGGTTTTTCAGCAATCTAAACTTCAGTCACAAAAAAATTTACATTTCTTCCCATTTAATTTTGTCTATTTTTTAAATCAAATTCAAAATTCACATACAAGTGTTCCAAGCTGAAGGTGGTTTAAATTCTGTAAGAATGTTTCTTTCTAGGACTCCAGCTCCACTATTCCAAAGGGGCAGCTGTGTTAGTCTAGTTCACTAAAACAAGCAAGGAGTCCTGTGGCACTTAAAGACTAACAAATTTATTTATTGCATAAGCTTTTGTGGGAGAGAATCCCACTTTGTCCAACATCTGCTGAAGTGGGATTTTTCTCCTGTGAAAGCTCATGCACTAAATAAATTTGTTAGTCTTTAAGTGCCACAGGACTCCTTGTTTGTTTTTTCAGCTCCAATATGAAATTGTAGCATAGTATAGTCTAGATTTTTTTTTTTATTATTATTTTTAAAGGTCCTGGGACATGATGATGACCAGAACTGACTGGTCAGTGTAGACAAGTAGGTTCAGCATAATGGGTATGTCTACATTGGAGCCGAAGGTTGACTTAACCTTCCTTAAGTTGACCTAAGGAAAGCTCTGTCCACATTGCAAATTTCTTAAGTTGACTAAAGCACTTCCTTAAGTCAACTTAACACCACCTCTTAAGGTTGACTTAAGCATTAAGTCGACCTAGCAGCTGCCAGTGTGGACATGGACAGTCTACAGGAGTTTGTAATGTGGACACTCTAAGTTGACATAGCAAGGTTGAATTTAAGTCAACTTAATAGAGCATCCAGTGTAGACATACTTAATGGTAGCTAGTCATGGAATAATTTCTTGTCTCAATAGTGTTTACCCATGATTAACTGATGTGATGTTAAGCACAATTTTACTTAATATGCAGTAAGCAGTAAATATTGTGTAAACTCACTCAACTAGATTTTTAATGGGCTAACTAGGATTATAGCTAGTGACGAAAAGGTTTGTATAAGTCTGTTAACCTTTAAAAGATAACACTATAGGCAATGGAACTTCCCAGCATGTTTATACTTTTCCAGAGGAATGGACTGTGTCAAAGGATTGATTTTTTTTTTTAAGAGTCTTATCTGCATTGCTTCAGAAAGTGACACACGGTCATTCTGCCTATATATAGAAAATAGCACTATGTGATTGTATTACTTGTGTAGTAATGGCGTCTTTGACTTTCCCAGAGGGTCTGACCTTTCTTCTCCTTCTCATCCTCAGGCCATTTCCCGCTGGTGTGATGACAAGTATAAAGACTTCAGGAAATCTGCAAAGAAACGGTCAGTTAGTGCTGACAATCTGACTGTGGTTAGATGGTCCCCTGCCATCATCTCCTAACAATAGAGTCTGTAATATTCTGACAGAAGGACTGTTTCATCCATCCAAATTTTTTGGGGTGGGATGGGGAAAAGACAGAACTTTGGGGTTTTTACTGTTAGATCCGTCAAGCTGCCTTTACAGTGCCTCCCCCTTGTGTAGCACATACGAGTACTAAAAAAAAAAAAAAATTAAGCGAAAGGAGAAATCAGTACAGTATACAGGAAAGGAGATTGGAAGTAACTCTCTTTTGGTCACTATCCCTAACAACTTTATCCTTTTTGTGAGGAAACAGCTAATCAAATGCTTGGAAAAGAAAATGAAGAAAAGGAGTAGAAGCGAAAGAGATTAGGGGACTGTTCTGTTTTTTTAATGTGCTGTACTCACAGAAATGACAGCATGTAACCAAACAACAAAAGAAGTTTGGCTGTGCACTATAGGAATGGAGTTGGAAATATTTCATCTAAATTTTTTTCCTTAGTATCTTATATCACCTTTTTTTCTTTTTGCATTCTGTCTTGCTGCTTCCTTCAGTTATTTTTCCCACTCTTCTGCACAGCAGCAAATATAAAATCTGTGTCTACAGGAGCACAAACATCCAAATAAATACTATTGGGTTTTTTTGTTGCACTTTGCTCCATAAGCTGACTTACTAGCATTATCCTTCATAATCATTATGCATATGTTATGTTTTGTATGCTGTTTATTGTACGTAAAAAAAAAGAAAAAAAAACTTGACCATAGTGCTGAACCAAAAGTGTATACAGAGATCAAATGATCATTTGTAATTTCATGATGTATTTTATTTATAGTATATGTAGGTGCGTGTGCCTTCCTGAGTTCTCAGAATAATTTCTATTTCCTTAATACAAAGATAGGGTTGTTGAAGGATTCAATGATGGTAAGACTTGGGCCAAATTGTTGAATTTTGCATCAGATCTTGTAGTCCTTTTTGCAAATTTTCATAGCATTAGAAGTTTAGCAGAATTCATTATATAGAGAGGGTTTTTTTGTATGCCCCAGCTAAACCATTCCTTCACCTCCAAGTCTGTTGTTGTAAGCAATAGCCTCAAATTTTTTATGCTCACTTTAAATCAAAGTGCATTTGTATAAAATCAAAAAATGAAAAAAAAAATACTAGCGAAAAGGACTATAGGAGAGCAGAATGTTAATCATCACCAAGGTATTTTTCACAGGTAGATTGAATTTCAAAAATATAAAATAAAAACCCTGTGCATTTTTCAGTGTGAGTGCTTATAGAAATTTAAACAAAATTCAAACTGTGAAGATCATTTTCTGCTACATTGATTATTGTACTCTTCTGTTATTGAGACTGATTCCTTTCCCTTATAATGCCTATTCCCTCATGAGATACAAAAAAACATTTTATATCAAATAATGCATTTGTGTAAAACATTGGTTTGACCTATAATGCTTGTGGGTGACTGATTTTTATGAAGATATTTTGCACATTTTAGAAAGATGCAGTTGAAAAATCTGAGTTCCCTGATTTTTTTTTTTTTTTTGCAAGTATCATTGAAGTGAATGGCAGCAGATTTGCTGTATTTGACTTGCTTTATGCACTACTTCAGTAAACATAAAGATTCCATATTAGTTTTATTAAGCCCTAAGGGCTTACAACAGACATATTGGCTCATGGATACATGTTCCGCTCCCAGTGCAATGCTGATCAGATGCCTTGGAAGTGGAGAGGCACTGAAAGGATTGAAGTACTAATACCAAACAGAGTTTTCTATTAATATTTCTAATGCGATATGTATAGTATTAGACATGAAAGTTTTGCCCATAAATTCTCCTAGTGTCTTTCAGGGCATTAATCTATTTGTCATCCTTTGTCATTGTGCCAATGCATCGGAACTGTGAGTACCCAGGTCCATTTCTTTTCCTTGAACACAGAATGTAAAAACCAGTTTTTAAAATAAAAAAACAAACAAACCAGAGCATTTGATATTCAGTTCCAGATTTAGTTAAGGGGCATTTTCCTAGCATTTGGACTTTGAGATCCCTACCAAGAATAAATTTTACAATTACATAGAATGTTTTATTTTATCAAGACTTTGCAAAACAATTTTCTGTTAACTTTATAGCAGGAATATTAGGGTTTTTCTTCCATATTTTTCAGTGATAGAACTATGTAAAGATCACAATACATCTACTATAATTTTTGTGGAGTTTATTAAACTACTTTAAAGAATGTATAGTATATTTATTGTATGTATGTACATACAGTCTGATTTAAAAAAGTGGATTCCGTAAAACCTGGCTCAGTCACGTTTAGACTGTTGAATATCGTTTAGCCTTGTGCACTGGATTCTACCTCTGTATAGGAGAATTTTCCATATTCTTAATTAGTATTGATTCTGTGATTAACTTGGTTGTTTCTTGCACTAAGAATTAAAAAACAATTCTCTGTGTCATTTTTTTCTTTAGTTTCAGTTTTGAAGTAAGAATTGTTTAAACATAGATGGACTTTTCTTTCCCACATGGTTATAGATGCTAAGCTCTCTGTTCTGGTTTGTTCTGAGTTTGCCACAGGCACAGAAAAACAGTGATACAATATTTGTCAATAAATCAGAGTGAATATAATTTGTTCACAAGGTATTCAATGACATCTAATTAAAATGGAATTATTATTTAGGATTATGTTTGTCAGTGTACTTTTTAAAATGCCATTGGAAATATCATCCTAAGGGGAAAGTCTTGTTTCAGAGAACAAACTAAAAACAACATTGTTTTATCAACACAAATGAATTGCGGATTTGTTTTCAGCACCAATAATATCAATTTATCATTTCAAAATTCTGCCACAGTGTTTCTGGATTTATTATTTAACTATTGTCTTAGTCAGAAACAGAAGGGAGTTGGAGACTTCTATAAGTACTCCTCAACTACCACTGTCTTAATGTATTATGTATTGTGTGTGGCCCAGAGGCCCCTGTGTTACAAACCACACACTGCTGGTTGAAAAATGTTTGTGGAAGAAGCATTCTTTAAAAGGTTTTGTGTGCACCCTTTACAGCCAGAGACTGCACTGAGAATAGGATTCCTATTCATCCTTCACTAAATGGCATTTGGTTTTTCAGTTGATGAATAATTACAGCCATTTTATTTGTCCTCTTATAACCACTCTTCCTTTAGGGCCTTATTTTATGGCATTTTTAAATGTTGAAATCAATATATAGATAGATTTGTATGGAAAAGAACTGTTTAATTGCACAAAGATAAACTTAACAGATTTTGCAAACTTTTTTCTCTTTCTCTCTCTCTGCTTATTATAAATATGAAAATTTCTCGACCAGGGTTGGGTGACTTTTCACTGGGTTCATATTTTCTGCCTCTCTGAAGCCCATGTCCTGGTTCTGATACGCTCAAGTCATGTTTCAGGGACTGGTGGCTTGAATAACCACATGCATGTTTGTAAGTGCAGCCATTCTCCTTTGTGAATGCTTCTTCATCTTCTGCTTTGTTTATTAATTCGAGATATTCCTTGGAGGTGTCTTAAAATCTAGAGCTTGCAAACACCTCATCAAAAGGGAGAGAACTTCCTAATGCTAGTTTTTAGTGTATAGAGGCTGATGACAAAATAACACCTGGTAATCTTGGCTCTCTACAGAAAATAGCATTATGTGGGAGGAGGTACAGAAATATAAAAATGTAGGACCTGAGAAAACAAAGCCTTAACAGATGAAGCAACAGAAATTGTTTACAGTCACACTTTGCTTACAGATGTTACATTTTCTAATGATGCATCTAAACTGCAGGTGGAACTGCTTGCTTAGAGCTAAATTGATCTTAGTTTGTGTTGTATGATGAACAACAGCTCTAACCTTAAAAACCGTTTATTAGTGGCCTGGCTAGATTACAGAATTCTGTATATATTGCTCCTGTAATGTAAGTAGCTAAATACAATTTTGCTACAAAGCATGCCAGCATTTCCCCCTGCAAGGCAAATATCTTGGGCACTCATGGTGTTGTTTTTATCCATTTTTGAACGAAGAACTAGTGTTTGTGTGTGAAAAGCCAAAGGTGTTCATATATTCATTGACTTGAATCCATACAGAAACTTTGGTGTCCAAGAATGATCAGTGCAAGTGTTCAGATCCATAAACAGCATCCAGTATCTTTCTCCTGAGGAAATAGCTTCCCTTTCCCTTCTCCCCTACCCCCCACCTTTAGGGAGGTCATCAACTGACTTACTTGCCTATCCCTAAGAGACTACAGAAGAGGAAGTGGGAGCTGGAAGTGGTGTAAAACTGAGGTACTGACATCACATGTGCCATGACCATGGTAAGAGACAAAGTTTAATGGCGATGGAAAGATCAAGAAGACAAAACTAGTTCCCACTCTGTATGTAGGGCTAGGGCTACAGCTACCAGATGGCAAGTATAAAAAATTGGGATTGGGGTAAGTAGTAATAGCCACCTGTATTTAAAAAAAAAAAAAAAAAAAGCCCTCACTACTGGGGTGTCCCTAGGAAATTGAGACGTCGTCACACTTTGTATGACAGATGCACAGTATGACTTCAAGATTTAAAAAAAAAAAGCCAATTGAAGTTCTGAGATCAGAAGAGCAGCTATCCTCTGTATTTTGTTTTGCCTCAAGTGTGCTAACTCCTGTATAGCACTTAGATTTGACACTGTAACATTACTAGATCCTTAGGCGAGCCAGAAACAGCAAGGGACAGTATTTGACAGAGCAGAATGAATAAGTTGTTTATTGCAATGATGAACCTACCTCACATTGTTGTTTATTGTAACCATCTTTAATTATTTGGTTCTGTTCTTTTCAAGTGCATTTCTTTGTACACAATTTCCCTTAGTGATGTCTGTGGTGGAGCATACAAAAATATGAGTATATTAAAAACTAAAGTCCTTTCTAATATTTCAGTTGGAGGTGTGCAAAGCTGCCTTACTTCAGAGCAGGGCCTAACTCTTTTATGATCATAAGTCTATAAATACGTAACATTATTTTTTCTGCTGGCATAATTATTTCCCTGTAGGAGTAATTCAAGTGGCTGTATCAGTCACCCTGTGAATGCAATGTCCACATGTGTGGTCTAGTGTTTTTTTCTGCGTACAACAGCTGCATCTTTGTTACATCATAATGGAATCTCTTTACAAAGAAAGGCAAGCAGAAGAACCATCTAACTGCAGAGTGGCAAAGATGATGATAATGTTGGAGTGGTGTGCATAAATTTTAAACCATCTTAACCAAAGCATATGGTCCTTTTAAACTACTTGAATTTTTTTTCCCACTCTTTTATCTGGCAGCTAAACTAGATGGCATGGTAACTGTGCATTAAAATGCCAAGGGAGGGAGTCTTTGAAGTGAGTGCTAACTCATATTCCCATGCCATGTCTTAAGATTCTAAGACCATGTTCTTAGAGCCGTGCACGGATACAAATATATGGATCCGTATCCGACCTGCATCCGCAAGAAATGGCTCACGGATATCCGTGTTGTATCCGCAGATGTGGATATAATGCAGATATCCACAGATATCTGCATATTTGCAGGGCTCTAGCTCTGTGCAGATAAAAATGCACGGATCTGTATCCAATCTGCTTCCACAAGAAATGGTCCGCGGATACCCATGTTGTATCCACGGATGGAGGTATAATGCAGGTATCCACAGATTTGCAGGGCTCTAGCTGTTCTGCTCCTACCTGAATGCCCTTACCTTAGGTGACTTTTCATCTCATTTGATTGTGAGCAATGGCCGATCTAGGTCCTAAAAGCTACTTAAAATATGTTTACTATTTCTAACCCTACTAGGAAAGCTGTGGACTCAGCTATCCTAAAAATGTGGGCTTCTCACTGTTGAAGAAAGAAGAACATTTTCATTACAATTTTGAAAGCTTTATCAGCATCTTCGTGCTTCCTCCCATGCTGCCTGTCGCATTTGGGAGAAGCTCCCTCTAAAGAGGTCAGACTAGATGGTCTTCTGGGCTCAGAATCTAAGAAAAACATATGCAAAACAAACTCATCCTCTTCCTCCAGATCTCTCCTTTCTTGTGCAGCCTACCAAAAACTTGGAAGTGACTAAACTACTGGTGCACTGAGTCCCCTGCCTGTCATTCTAACCAGCATTGGCTAATTATTCCCTTGTTAGTCTGTCAGTCTTTGTCCAGCTTCTGTTTCTTGTTTCATCATTAGATTATAAGTTCTTAAGAACAGGACCTCCTTTTTTTGTTCTTTGTTTGTACAACACCTAGCATGCAGGGTCTTGGTCCAGGACAGGGACTCCTAGGTGATATAAAGATGGAACAGATGGACTTAATCATTTGGTTAAGTGCTTTGCTGAATCAGAGATTGATTTAAGATACTTCTTTCAAAGACCTAATTGCTATTTTTCTGTCTTTATTTCCTCTGGTTTCCTGGCTTTTCATACCTCTTTAATACAGATCATTCTCCATAGAAACAATCTCTTGGAAACTGACAATGGTTATGCTTTTGCTACCTTATGTTTAGTAAACAGTTCATCCCATTACTAAGTTCTTTATTTTTCTTGTTCATTTATTTATCTTGCAAATGAAGTCATTGGGAATCCCTTGGAATTGGAGGATAATTGTCTTCCATAAACTGATAGCCAGTTATTGCTGGTGGATCAGCACTGGTGGCTAATGAGACCAATCTGGAATCCACATATCTTGTCACAACTGAGGCACACTTTTCCCAATGGAAGGGATGATCCTCAATTGTTGAGTTGGGCTGTGACGCATTCTTTCCCTCTTTTCTGTTTCCTGTAGTCTCCAATGGATTTCAAAGTACTGGAACACTTGCCAAAAAGTCCCTTTTCATTTTGGTCAGTTGAAGGCTTGTGTTTGCTATGAGTTTGAGTTCTTCATGTTGGCTTTGAGAGTGTCTTTGAGGTGCCTATTTTGCTCACCCCTCATCCTTTGGCCGTGGTGTAGTTGTGAGAAAATGGTCTGTTTCAAGAGTCAGTATTATAGCATTTGTGGAACATGACCAGCTCAACTGAGTAGAGGTCAATGTTCATTATTTCAATGCTGGAGTTTTTATCCTGGGACAGAATTTTGGTGGTGGGGCATCAGTCACCCCACTTGATTTATAAGATATTGTGGAGGCACCATCGAGTGTACCATTCATGAACCGTTAGGTGACTAATGCACCTGACCCAGGTTTTGGCACCATAAAAGAGAGCAGAGATAACAAAGACCTGGTCCATAAGAAGCTGGGTTTGATACCTGATATCACAATCTTCATAGACACATTTTCTTAAGCATCTGAAAGCTGTACTGGCACATTAAAGGTGGCATTGAATTTCTTTGTTGATGTCAGCTTTCTGCAACAGATGGTTTCTGAAACAGAGAAGTGCTTGATGTTATCCAGGGTCTCCTTAGTGTTTTGAATTACATGTTGGTGAAGTACTTCAGTTTCCCTGGTGTTCAGTGTGAAGTAGAGTTGGTTGTAGGCCCCAGAGAAATTGTCTACTATTTTTTCCAAATGGGCTCACAGGGGACAGTCATCTGCATTTTGGAGTTTAATGATTGATTTAGTGCTGTGGATTTGGAGGCAAATGAGGTTGAAGAGCTTACCATCCTTTCTGTACTGGATGTCAAGTCTGGAGTGGAGCTTGTCAGTGATGAGAATAGGAGATAACAGCATGGAGAAAAGGGTTGGAGCAGTGACCCAGCCTTGCTTAACTCCTGTCTTGACTAATAAAGTGTCCAGTGTGGATCTACTGATGGCAATGTTTACAAACATGTTATGGAGGAGCTGAAGGCAACAAATTTTGGTGGGCATTCAACATTAAATTGATTCTCCACAGAGCCTCACAACTGATGGAGTCGAATACCTTTGTAAGGTCAATGGAGGCCATGTACAGAGATTGGTGTTGCTTGTGGTACTTTTCCTGAAGGTTTGCAAGCAGTGAAGATCCATGTTGGTAGTATCTCAATTCTGTAATTGCAGTTCTACTCAACCAGCCAGGAGGAACAACAGATTGAGTAGAATTCTGGCAAGAATCTTTCCAAACACGGACAGTGGGGTGATTCCTCAATAGTTTCCACAATTGGATTGGTCTCCTTTCTTGAAGATGGTCACAGTCATGGCATCCCTAAAATCATCATCTGAATTCCACACCTTGAAGAGTAAGAGTCAGTTCTCTTCTTTTCTTGAAGATTTTGGTAGGGATTCTGTCAGTTCCAGGTGCCTTACTGTTCTTCATCTATTTGATAGCTTTCTTTAACTCAGTGAGTGTTGCTGGAGTACTGAGGTTATCCTAGATAGGAAATTGAGTGATTAAAACAAAAATGCTTTCATGAGCATTAGAGTCACAAATCAGGAGATCTTTGAAGAATTTTTCTCCATCATGCTTTGATCAGTTTGTTGTCTCTGAAGAGATTGGCTCCATTCCTGGATCTGAGAAAGGTTAGCCAGGGGTGCTGGGACCATAAAGGGGCTGTGACGGTATTGAAGAATCTGTGCATGTCATTTGGTGTCAATGAGTTCCTTGAGCTTTGCTTTATTCTCCTATCATTTTGGTTGTTCTTTTGATGAGTTTTCCTTTGAACCTCAGCTGTGAATTCATAGACACATTACTTCTGTTCAGAATTGAAGTCATTCTACCAAGCACAGAAGGCCTTGTGTTTACAGTCAGTTAGGTCTTGGATTTCATAATCATTGTCATCAGACCAGCTTGGTGCTTTCAGATTGAGAAGTCCAATATTCCCTCATATACAACATGGGTTACCATTTTGACCACTTTCCACTACTCTTCAGAGCTCTCAGTCTGGGTTTTGATATTCATCAGTTTCTTGCTGAGGGGGCACTGCTGGAAAAGATCACATTTAACTGGGCCCATAACATTCTAGATGTTGATCTTCATCTGGATAATTTCTTTGTATATGTCATTTTGGTGTGAATTTGATGGAAGGGATGAAGCAGATAAGGCAATGGTCCACCCAAAAATTATCAATACCAGTCATTGCTTTGGAAGCTTAAATGTTTTCACAATTACGAACAGGGACAATGATAGTTGATCAGATGTCAGTTGTAGGTTGCAGATATTACCATGATATCTTGTACTTATTTTTTTGGCAGAACATGATGTTTGTGATAATTACATTGTGTTCCATGCATTTGGTCAGGAGAAGAATTCTGTTGGAATTGGTCTTGCTTGCTCATTACTTTCTGATTAGTGCCATTGCAAAGCTCCAATTCCCATCCAAGTCTTGTGTTAAAAATCACTAAGAAGTATGATCTTGTCGTCTTTGGGGATGGTGGAGATTTGTTGAGAATGGCATAAAATCCTTCTTTGGTTTCATCCTCAATGTCAAGGGTCAGAAACTAGACACTGATGAGTGTTGCATGCTGATTCTTGGGAGGTTTCAGGCAGAGAGTCATGATTTGTTCACAGATGCTAACTGGTAAGTCTGAGAATTGGCTGACAATTTCATTTTTGATAGTGAAACCAACACTGTAGATTCATCTTTCAGCATCATCTGGTCCTTCCCAGAAGAAGTGTAACCACCACCTTATTTCTCGTCATGAAAAAGCATTTGCACCAAGAAGTAAGAGAAGCACCAAAAGAGGGGTAAATATATAGAAACTTGGTCATTCTTAAGGCCACCCAAGCCAGAATTGTTAGCCAAGTTCTTTAAATATTGATCTGATTCTTAATAAGAAATGGACATTGAAATATGTTAATTTTTTAAACTTTACTTTAGTAAAATATTTCAAAGTAGCAGCATAATGATCTTTAGAAAAGAGATCAGAGATACAAAAATAAAAACAGCATCTCAGAGGAAAAAAAAGAATGAGAAGAGGCTGCTTGTAGGTAAGACTGAAGTGAAGCTGGAAATTGGCATGGGCAAAAAGATGGGTGAGTTGAATTTCATAGGGAGGAGGTGGAATTTAGTGTGTGTAAGTTTAAAAAAAAAAAAAAGGCTAAAAAGCTGTCTTATCAACCTTAGTATTTGTTCATTATATCCCTTTTCTTTATCTTGTTGGATTGTAAAAGCTTCAGAGCAAGGACCAAATATTCCTCCATGTTTGGAAAGCACTGAAGACCCAAGCTACTTAGGCCTGTAAATGAAGGAGTCAAATTTTCAGAAGGGCTCCACAGTCTTTGTTCTGAGTAGGAGCTGTTGGGTGCTGAGTACTCAGAGAATCTGGCAACTTGATTGAGATCCTCTTATGTTCATCATACTATGCATAAAGGAACGGAGTCTGTGCTGGCGGTGTCATTATACATTAATGGTGACATAGATTTAGCTACTTAAGCAGAACATAAGTCGATTTAGTTTAGCATGTTGCTTGTGGTAATGGCCAATACTTGAAGCTTCCAGGTAGATGAGGCGTTGACTTAAGTCAGTAATGAAGCTACTGTCATGCCTTTAATCCATAATGCTCATTCCGGAATATTATTCAAATGGATGTGAACAATAGTAGAAGATTCTGTTCTCTGCATTTTGCACCTTGAAGCATGAACTTTAATTGTACAGATCACTCTCAGTATTCTTAACTTTAAATGTTATTAGTCATTAAATTATTCATTATTTCAATAACTCCTACCACAGTGTTTAATTTATTTCCTGCAGGAATGAATTCTGCAGGTTGACCGTGTGCTGTATAAGGGAACATTTGGTGAATGGATGCTAAGTACACAATCATCTAATGAACTAGAGAAGGATTAAAAAATTTCACAGTGCCCTGCATATTTTTGAACAACTAGTAAGAGTCCCTCTAAATCTTAGCTTCAGTGGGTCTTAAGAGCATTTAAGTGGCTAAGCACTTTGCTGAATCATGGATTAAAGGAGGATAAATATAAAAATAGTAGGATTGCTTTCATTCTAGGTACATCCTCCTGGAGCTAAAGGAAGAAACTGAAAAGCAACAAAAAATGGCAAGTCATACAAATGATGATAGCTGATCATGATGAAGATGACGACTGAGGGAGCCACAAGCTTAAACACCATGGAAAAACAACCCAGTACCTTAGAAGAGATGAGATCTGAAAAATTCAGTACAGAAAATTATGAACGTCCTAGTTTTGGCTAAATCAGAAAAATGCTTGGAGCAAATTAAGAGCCAAGGGCTTGTGCATGCTACAATTCATAATCTTATCGATTAACCAATGCTAGACACCCCCCCCCCCGGTTACAAATTGCAGTGTGCCCATGCCTCAGTTGGGTTGTGGAACTCTCATCTGTAATGAGTCTGCACAAGGAAGGACTAGCCTGGACTCGCTCTTCATGGATGCCTTCCTGTTTCTTTACTTCTAAATAAGTTAATGGTCAGATTGTGTGTTGAAAACTATGGCAGTATTCTGAAGAGGAACAAGGTAAGGTAATTGCAGTACTGTCTGACTTGCAAAATAAAGTATGAATCTTTAAAGAATCCAAACAAAAGAGATCTTTTTCTAAGGGTGAAAGGTTTTTAGTTATCCTTGATCGGGTCCCCAGATCTGCAAGTAAACGCTAAACGCTCTCAGTTAATTTCAAGAGGGTGGCTTGGAATCTTCTTTGTTCCCAGATCGACTGCTGGTGCATTACACGGTAACGTTTTCTGGGATGCCAAATTACCACTTTGTTGTCTTAACAAAATCCAGGCAGAAAATAAGATGTTTAGCATGAACACTAAGGAAGCATAGCCTCCTAAATGTGAATGAATGAATGGATCCAAACAGATACTTGTCTTTAGATAATCTTGGTGTAATTCATTGCAAAATCAGGCAGTTTGGGTCACGCTATTATGCCACATCTTTTGTGGGGCTGGTGTGTCCTCTTGCCCTGCTGGTATCTGGATGTTGGAATGGAGCCAAGAGACTGGAGGCAGTGATGCAGTTTGGAACCAGGCTGGCACAAACCCAGCACTTTTTGTCACTCCCTGCTCTCCCCCTGCCTCATTCCCAGCTGTGCCCAGTGCTCCTTGAGCACAGCTGAGAATCTGAGCTCCATTTGTATGTGTTACATTTTTGTATAGTGATTGTAATTCTTGGCTTGTTTAACGTGCTGAAACGTATGTAGCAGGTAATTCCAGCTCTGTGTCCCAGTAAAGAATAAGATTTGCTAGAAATGTTTTCCTGTAAGATCACAGAGCAATATGAATATCCTTGTGGTTCTGAGCCTGCCACCACCTTAAAAAAAAAAAAAATTTTTTTTGATCTATGCTTTTACAATCAGTCTGCAATTTTATTTCCCCCTCCATGTCTTCCCATCTTAAACCTAGCTGCAGTCAATGCTAGATTGAGATTTAACTCTGCAGAAACGGGGTATTAAAAAAGAAAGAAAAGCCATTAGGGGAATGGGAGAAGAAAGGGGATCTAGTGATTTGAGTCCTAACTTGAAACTCAGGAGAAATCAGGGTCAGTTCCTTAGCCACAGGCTTCCTATGTGACATTCAGCAAGTAACTTAAGCTCTTTCTGCCTCAGTCTTAATCTGTGAAATGTTGCTCCATCTCATGGGGATGTTGAGAGGGTAAATATATTAAAGCACAAGAGGTGCTCAGATACTACAGGGAAGGAGGACAGAAAACGACCAAACCTGAAGAGAGGGAAGGCGGCGTAACTGTATGTTACAGATGATGAGTGTACAGTGAACCTGGAACTGCCTAAATCTTGACATGACAAATCACTGGGCTTTCAGTGTGAGTGCTGAGGGAGGAAGAGCTGCAGACAAACGTGGAAGAAGACAAAACCTAAACACGCATACCTGGAAGTGAAGAAGTTGCGACAGTTGTTGGCTTCTCGAACCTTACAACTACAGGCCATGGGGGTGGAGTGCAGCTTGTCAGCCTGCCTGACTTCCACAGAGCATCTCTTGTTAAGGCTTAAATGTTGGATAGCTGGCCTGTTTTGCTTTGCTCCACCAGCGTGAGAAGAGGGATTTTCTCCTCCTGCACTTCTGAGCTGGAACAGCCACCATGCAGCCTTTGTCAAATGGGTAGTGGAAGGAAGATCCCATCCCCTTTCCCCATTTTCTGCCAGTGGGAGCTATCCCTGCAGGCTGGCACACTGGGTCCCCAGGAGATGAATTCTATGCTCCATGTCGGAGTATCCGTCTCAGAGGTACTCCAGGGATGCTCCCTGCCGTGATGTAGTGTAGCTGAACTGGTCCCCACTCTAGTGGTGCCTCCATGGACGTCGGGGTAGTAAAAAGTGTGCAGTTGGACATAGCCAGCAAACCTACTGCACAGACCATCTGCAAACAATTGTAAGTTTCTCAAAGCAGAGCCCTGCATGGAACCATATGCGAGTCCTCAGTAGGACTATGTCCCTACTATCTTTCAAGCTTCAGTCTCTGATTGTGTGGGCTTTCACTCTGAATTTATACACACAGTTCATTTTGCCCCCTGATACACAGCCTGGGAAAACTTCAGCCTGATAGATTTATCTGATACAGTGGGTTACAGCCTACAAAAGCTTACACCGTTAGAAATTAGTTAGTCTTTATGGTGCCACAGGGCTTTCGTTGTCTTTGCTATATATAGACTAACATGGCTATCCCTCTGGAACTTGTCAACCTGATCAATGGTTTTTTTCTTTTCTTTTCTTTTCTCCCCCCTCAGTATTAACAGTTGTGGTGTCCTTGCAATTATACTTCCTTGTAAGGAATTAATACAAAATAACATTTCACCAGAAGACAGAAGAACTGGGTTGTAGCTCTTTACCGCATCATTAACTGTTATGCATGTTTACAGTGCTGAATTTTTAAGGGCAATGATGGATCACAAAATTGTTGCATAAGACGTTTTGTGAGTTAGGATTGGCTGACTGAAAGGAAGGCCATGTAGAACTTTTTTCATTCCCTTCACTGGTCACATGATTATTTATTAATGACCCAGTCCTGAATCCTAAATAAAATATTTTTGGGTACATTTGCCCTGTAAGAAACCCCAGATCATTTATTCAAAGCATTTTCTTTTGCCATCTTTTCTTTTAAAATACAGTGGCCCTTGAAAAGGTTTGTTGTTAGCTGAACCAACATATTTTGCACATTAAACTGCAAATATATTTAGAATTTCTGTGTTTGATCAGATCTTTAGGTCCAACTGTGACATCTTTCTTTTAGCTTTGCTATCTGTCTTTTCCTAGTGCTTTCTAAATAAGGAAATTAATTTTAAATAAAGCATGATGCACATTCTGGTACCAGGCCACTATCTGACTTTCTTCTTATTTCAATAGGACTTATATTGTGTATGAACTAGATCTGAAACTCCTGTAACTTATGACCTTTTAGTACTTATTTTTGGTTCTACTACCATTTGATAAGGAATTCCAGTTGCAATTGCTGGTAATGTATTGTAACAATAGGGAGAAAATTAACAAACTTTGAATCTGTTATTTTCACTCCCTGCAAGTACACTAGTCTATTACTTACCTGTTCCTACAGGAAAATATACCATCCAATTTATAATAAATTATCTGGATAAATTACATTCCTGAAAAGAGCTGGAACCTGGGCCCATCGTTATTTCTTTAGCAGCTTCTGTTGCATATCAATATTCTTTTATCCCAACCCATCAGTTTATAAAAATTGCGCTGAAATATAAACTTCTGTCCTCATTACGGTTCCTTCAGAAGCTGGGAAGATTATAAAAATCTTCAAATTATTATACCCCAAGGATTTGAGACAGGGCCCTCCCACATAAAGTGAAGCTGAAGTACAGTGTATGGTCAAAATGGGGGGAGAGAGGAAAGACACCTTCTGACCAGCTGCAAGTTTACATAGAGAGAGCTCCAGCACCATGTTCTGTGAGTTAATGGTGAGGAATTTATAGCCTCACACAGCTCCCTGCTCATAAATGCTTTATCCTTTTAACTATGCTGGCTCAAAACCTTTAATCTTCCTGGAAACCCTCCTGCTCCCCCTGGTGGATCGTTGTACTGCAGTTTTAGTGGTCATTATATACTCAGCATATACACATTACAGTTGCACAGGTATGATAATATAACACCAGCATAAGAATCTGGTAGGCACATGTTGGGGGAATAATATTATTTATTCCTCCATGTTTTACTGCCTGATTTTTCTCACTTGGCTGAGCTTCATCTATACCAATGATTCCCAACCTTTTTGCCTTGAGGGCCACAAATCATATTTTGACAACTGTGAAGAGTCACCAGTCTATCAACTCATAAAAGGTATACCGTAAGGACAACAAATCTCTACATATTTAAAGTAAACTTTTTGATCCTACAGTGCTCATTTTTACTATCATTATTTTACACCTACAAATTACAATCCAGCAGACAAAGAGTTGCTGTTCCTCTCACTACACACTAAACCACTGGTTCCCATCCTTTTCTCTGCTGTGGCGCACCTTGATACTTTTTAATTGTTTTGAAGTACACACCTATGTAGTCTCCAATTGAACTGATGAGTATTCATGAGCCAATCCAGAAGTCTGAGTAGTTTTTCAAAAAATTCCATGGCATGTCTGCTCAGGCCTGTGTGCATCTGCATGCCACGGGACACTAGTTGGGAAACACTGCACTAAAGCATGTGATCTGGCTGCTAAATCACAGTGGGTGACCCATTAAATATGATACAAACTGAAAGGCACTGATTTTTAGAGTTCTGCACCTTTCCTTACTCATGGTGTGTCCTGGCTGCTCTGCACTTCAAGCAGATGGAAGGAATTCAGGAAGGAGGCTGCCTCCCTGCTGATCTCCTGTCCCTGGGACCGCAGCAGGGAAACTGCATGCACCCTGTAGCCCTGTGCACTCTGTCTGCATAGTTACGCAGTGGCTCCCTTCTGCAGCCAGCGAGATGGGAGATAACTGCTCCTCTCCCTCCGGCATCAGCAGGGACCCCAGTGCTAGGCATCCAGACAGCTCTTTGCTGTGCTACCTGCTGGAGCCAGGGAAGGGCAGGGCTGGTCTTCTGTCCCACTGGGGACAGCAAGGAGCCTGCACTGGTTTTGTATCCCCATAGCAGCATGGTCTGCCTGGGTCTCTAGGCAGCAGCTCCCCCCTGCAGTCAGTGGGAGGGGAATGGCAGGCCATGTCGAAAGACACCCCATGTGGCCTCTGGGCCACAGGTTGGGAGCCACTTGCTATATCTTATCTGCTACAGTGAGATCCTTGAGTCTCCCAATAGTTGTTGGGTGCTTCTCTGCATTTTGGTGCTGTCACAAAACTTAAAACAAGCAAACAGATCACACCAATATTCTGATACTTGTAGGTATAACTCTACTTTATGCAGGGGCTGCATTGGCAAATATAAGATGTGGAGTTTTTGTAAGTGGTCAACACTGAGGCAGCAATCAGCCAGATGAACACTATTAGTAATGTTTTCTGCTTTAAGTTGTAGTACCCCAGGAAAGGTGGATGTTTTGCAAGAAAAATTGCCTAGCAACCACCAGCTTCAAGAACACAGATGCTTATGAGATAGTTGTAGGTAATGTTAGTAGGCAATGGTAATGTCACCCGTGCTACAGAGCTGGATGCTCTAAGTCTGGTCAATCGTTGAAGTCACTGGACACAGTCTACATAGGAAGAACAGAATAGGCAGACGGAGCATGAGGGACACTGCAACAAAAGGCACCAAATGAGTGGTGTTGACATTTCAGAAGAACAAACTGCAATGCCTAGGGCTCCAATGCTCTGACTGATAAAGTGCAGAATGGGTGGGAGTCTGCTATTGACCACCAATAGCCACCAAATTAGATGACATAACAGGGTCAGCAGGTAGGTTAACATCTATCTTCAATGTGTAGAAAGAAGAGTTGCGTTATCAAAGCAATTTCGGCCTGGGGGACATACCCTGGAGGTCTCATATGGACAATGGTAAAACATCCTTTGAGTTTCTAAAAAAATATAGGTAACTTTCTAACACACAGAGCATCGTATCTGGCTTGGGAGAATTCTCTAGTAGATCTCGTTCTGATGGATGAAATTACTTGATCACTGGACTGTGTTCTAACCAGTGCTCAGGGCAGACCTCACTGATGCACTCTAAAAGGTGCCTTGTTTGTGTTAATGGACACAGCGTAGCACGTGACTGCACTTTATAAGTCACACTTTTCTGGCATGCTGTGTCAGGCCATAATAGACAACCCCTTGATCCCACAGCCAGGCCCAGAAGAAGGCCTGGGAGGCCCTGGGCAGCCCACCCCTGTGGGGTCCACCCCTCTTGTGGGCCCCTCCTTGCTATGGCACCCTACCTGAGGGCAGGGTGCCCCGCAGCCCCATGCTGTGGGCTGGGGATAGGGCAGGAGCTCAGGGGCCCTAGCTGGTGCTGTGGAAGGAGTACAGGGGACCATGGCTGGAGGATGCTGCTGCTAGAGGGGCAGTGGGATTAGCAGTGCATGGGCCCACACTGCCAGGAGGGGATGTGAGGAGCCATAGGCCAGCACTACTGTGGGGACCTGGGGAAGTGGGGCACAGACCACAATTGTTTATCTGGGGCAGGAGGGGTCCATGGGGAGGGATGGGACAGAGGCGATGGTCTGCCACACTCCTGATTTGCCCCCAGGCTGGCTGGTCTGGAGCAGAACAGCCAGCTTGGGGGCTAGGCAGGCTGAAGATGATCAGCAGCAGCCAGCCCCTCAGGCTTGGCTGAATTTTGGGGGGACTTTTGGGCCCCCATTTAAGCTGGGGCCAAGGGCTGCAGCCCCTACAACTCCTGCTTAATTTGGCCTTGCCTACAGGACATTCTGATTAAAAATAAAAAGAAATGTATTATGTATTACATGGATTAAAAACTTGCTAATTTATAAATCCCAAAAATGAATTGAAAATGGAGAATCATCATCCAATGGGGATGTTTCAAGTGGGGTTTTGCAGGGATCTGGTATCATCATAATGCATTTGAATATCTGCATCCATGAACAGAAAGCAAATATAAAATCATAGCTGGCAAAATTTGCAGAATGAGACACAATGTGGTGGAATGGGAAGGTCAGGTGCTCTCATGTGAACAGCATGTATTTCAATGCAGCCAAACTCATTTAGGAATGAAGAATGTAAATCACACTTACACCATGAGACAGTATTCTAGAGCAGTGGTTCTCAACCTTTTGCAGGTCATGACATACTGGGCAGCATATCATGACCTTATAGGACACATCAGCCCATCTCACCCCCAGGCTAAATCCAGTCATCTCCATATCTCTCCACAACACATTTTCCACTGTGTGGCGATGCAATAATGTATCCTGACACAGTGTTTAAGAACCACTGTCCTAGAATGCAGTGACTCTAGCTCATGGTAGAAGATCAGCAGAACATACCTGCCAGCATGATGCTATAGCTCAGAAGGCAAACTTTACCTTTGGGTGGTTATTCAGGGAAATATCAAGTGGAAGTAGGGAAGTAATATTACCTTTGTAAATGGCATTAGTGAAATCATTACCAAACCCTGTGTCCAGTTCTTCATCTAAATCTTTATCTACACTTCAAAAACAATTTTGAAAAAGCAGACCGTGTTCAATCAAGAGGTACAGTACTGATCTCAGGTCTGAAAAACATGCTGTATTGCAATTGAAGAAAAGGCTCAAACTATTTAGATTGCCCAAGAGAAGATTAAAAGGAGATTTGGTCACAGTCCATACAGACCTATGTGGGGAAAAGAGAACTGTTAGTACATGGCTAATACATTATAGTACAGAGTTGCCAAACTGTGGTGTGTACACCACTGGTGCCATGCAAGCTTGCTGGAAGTGGTATGCTGTAAAATGGTAGCTTGTCCAACCGGGAGCAGCCAACTTCTGTTCCATTACCTCAACTCAGCAGAAGGATTCCCTGGCACAGAATGGAGATTGATGGACTACGCCTTCCTGAATCTCAGCACAGAGGAAGAGGGCTGTGGTGCCCAGAACTGAGGTGATGATGAGTGTGACTCTAAGGACCCTGTGGAACAGGGCTAGACCCTAGAGACTGGTGGGCCGGATGGCAAGATAGACCAGAGTACACAAGGGGATTATCTATGACTCTAGTTAGGTGGTTATGGTACCTGACGTGTTTGTACCTGATACGTGGTTGATGAAGTGGAAGCATAGAGCTCACGACCAATTTGGGTTTTATGCCTTGCCTGTTAACTGTCTGCCATGAGATTGGCACTTGCGGGCCTGAGCTGCGCAGGACAACATGACAATTCATATAAGCCTTGTCTATATTTTTAATTTCATTAAACAGCACATTAATGGGTAAAGATTTTAATTTAAAAAGTAAAGAATATAATCAAGAGAAGATTAGAGATATATAATAGTTATACGCATCTTGGTAATGATCTCTAATACAGCCAGTGGATGTATGTGCTTTGTAAAAGATGAAGGAGATCAAAGAAATCAAATACTGACTCAAAGAATCATAGAAACATAGGACTGGAAGGGACTTCAAGAGGCCACTTAGGCCTCCCCTACCTATATACCTAGACAATCCCTGACAGGTGTTTATATAACATGTTCCTAAAACCTCCAAGGATGGGAATTACACAGCCTCCCTTGGTAACTTGTTCATTTGCTTAGCTATATTTACAGTCAGAATTTATTCCTAGTTACTAACCTAAATCTGCCTTGCTGCAGAGATTAAGATGATTACTTGTTTTCCTGTCTTCTGTGGACATGGAGGACAAAGGATCACCATTCTCTTTATGACAAAGAGCCTTTTCAACCAAGAAACTTAATGAAAGTAAGAAGGATATTAATAAGTTCCTAAAACAAAATGACTGGTTTTATATCTATAGTTGTTTTTCAAAGACCACAGAGGAACAATCGAAACAAACGATCTCTCACTGAGGGGCAATATAAGTGAATGGATTGGACTTGTTGCATGCAGGAGGAAATGCTGCTTTATGATAATTTTCACCCTGTGCAACACAATGTCTGTTCAGCACTTAGTTTTATTCTGCAGGTTGGCATGATACTTACACTATAAATAGGTCTTATGCTGTCCTTCTGCACCGTGATGGACTTAATCTGTCGTGAGGAAATTACTTTGCACCCAAACAGAAATCCACACCCAGTAGTGTTCTTTAATATGCTTAATTTTACACTCTAACTAAAATGAGAAAGGGACTTGCCACAACATTTCTTCATTCCTCCTCAAATTTTTTTAAAAATTGCTATTTCTCTGTGAAGCCTAGTTTTCTTTCTTTGACTTGAATGACCATCTCACTACAAATCATCTATCAGTAAAGTAAGGAAAAGTGTCTTAGCCCTGAATAACAGAGACAACAGTGTGGGTTTTGTTTCTTAAAATGGCTAGCCGTGTAATACAAGAAGGTGTAAAGAACTCTATTTTAATTCTAAAATGACTGTCTGTGTTGTAAACCTGATATGATAGATTTATTTTCCAATGTCCAGAACCAACACAATAACCTCTTTTGTTGTGAATGCTGAAAACAGTAATTTATTTGCTTGCCACAAACCTGGCTATGTTTAAGTTCTGCTTCATGGTGCATAGCTCAAATATACAGCTTTTGAGTTTTAGACTTAGTTGGAATGAGGTATTCCACAAATAAATATACGCTCTATCAATATTAAAACCTGTTTGCTCCATTTTAGTATTTTAAAGATATTTAGATCTTATTTTAATAATTTCCATGGTATTCATTAATATATCACATGTATGGGTACCTAATATGAAAAATCTACCCAGAAACAATGTCAAAAGAACAAACAAGCCCTGTGGCACTTTCAAGGACTAACTAATTTATCACGAGACAAAAAAAAAAAATTAGTCTAATAATGCTATAAGACTCCTTTCTTTTGCTGAACAAGACTAACATAGCTACACCCTGAAAACTGTCTACGTCAATAGAGCCAACTCAAATTAATTAGAATAAAGGAATCTCTTAAACCACATTATGGTGTTTGCTTTGTTTATTGATTCTCAGATTTGGTGTATTGTGATATGTGAACATACCTCTCTGTGACAGTTTTGGTTAGGTCCCTCTATGCATGAAGGTGTCCTGGCCCTTTCCCTACCTTGTCTAGATCCCTACTATGCCTTGCTGGCTGGTAGCACAGCCAAGAGCTTCTCAGGGCAGAGCTGGATTCAGTGTTGGTGATGCTGGGCCACAGTGAGGTCTTAATGCCCCTCTGGGTGTGTCTGGGCTTCCCCAAGCAGTGGTACGTGCTTGCAGTACCATCCATAAGCCCCTCAAGCTTTGGCCGGCAAGCGGCCTTGCCCCGCTGCGCTGCCTTCTGGTAGCTTGCATTGGGTGTTATGGAGCTCACTCAGCAACAGTGCTGGTTGTAATATGGTCCTAAGTCTCCTCTGTGTAGGTCTTGGAGCTGTCAGCAGCAGGGCTGTCACCCCAACACCCTTCTAGGCATTATTTGTCTCCCAGACCAGCAATACCTTGCAGTCCTGGGATCTTTCCAGTGGGATCTGTGAGTGGATCTGTCTCCCTTCTGTCTAGGGTTACCAGATGTCAGGCAAAAGGAGGACATGTCCTCCTTTTTACCTTCATGTCCTCCATTAAGCAGGCATTTTAAATATATATGATTTTTGTCTGGCTTTTTACTTACTGGGGTTAAAGTCTGCTGGAACACCCCAGAACACCCTATTTTTAGGTAGAAACATTCCAGGGGGTCCCTAAAAACAGAAGAATATTACATTAATACTACATTTTTCTCCATGTGTCCTCCAACCTCCTCCTTTTCCTGCTTCCCTGTCCTTCTTTCCATGCTTTGGTATCTGGTAACCCTACTTCTGTCCCACCCTGTGCCGAGGCCCCAGCTAGGTTTTTAAGTCCCTCTCCCTGAAGCCTGTATGACCAGGAGGAGCCTTTCCAGCTGCTGAGGCAGTGGAGGGCTCTCTCGCAGGTGGGAGGGGTTGGTACACCCCAACAGCTGCCACTCAAAGCAGTGGGATTTATATGTACTGAAAGAATGATAGATCTGAGAATCAGTAAATCAAGCAAACTGGACTAATAGGATTTGGGAAAGGTTTTCAAAAGCACAAATGGGAGCTGCATCCAACTGTCATTCATTTTCTGTGAGAGTTGAGGGCTTACCTCTTGTTTGTGGGGTTTGAAAATCTCTCCCTAAGATGTTTTGTTATCCTAGTTATTTTTAATTATTTCTGGGTTGAATTGGTTTGTTTCTGACTGAATAGACTAGGTTACCAAGATACTTAATAACTATGAAAAATGCTGTGTAAGTGCCTGATGCAGAATCCTTACTCAGGCAAAATCAAAGAAAGCTCAAGAGCCAAGCTACTCCCCACTCTGAATTCAAATCCTCTTCTCTGTGGCACTACCAGGAAGCCAACTGATAATATGGACATATTTGGGGAGTAACTAGCATAACCAGTAGAAGGCTAAAATGGTGATATATTAATCTTATTATCAGGCCATGGCTAAACACCACTTTGCCCCCTCTACTTACTTTTTGCATTTTTTCTCTTGCCCTTTGTATGCAGATTAGGAATCCCCTGCGGCACTGGATTTAAGGGCAGGCAATCTGGGTGACTCTTGGAGTGCCAGGCTTAGGGTACTGTTCTTGTTAGTGACAAAAGGGGAGTGTTTGAAGTAAAATGTTTCAGGTATTCTGTATATGTATTTATTTTTCACTAACTTCCTAGAACGTTCTGGACTTTCACAGAATCTCATGAAACCTTCCAGACTTCGAGAACCACATTTTCCTCAAACCTCGAAGGACGTTATCAGCCATGCCCTCACAGGTATGTAATGGACAGAGGGTTGCTAATCAGTCAGTGAGATGTAAGAATGAACTGAAGTGAAGTGAAGTGAGAGTCCAGCTATGATATCGTGAACCTTGTTTTATTGTGTAACTGTGAAAATGTACATGTGTTTTCAGCCTTAAATAATGCAAGTAATAAAGAACATATTTAATGAGACAACAAGGATATCTATGGAACCTCTAGCTGTACAACAATATAAAAGAAATACTGTTACTTCTTTTGCTATGCTTAAAATATATTGTTTGATGACTTTCTAAGGCTGCAGAGCATAGACTTTTGCCCTGCTTAATACTGTCTGTTTTCTCTCAGATTTACAGATCCCAGTGTGCAAATTTATCATCTTATATGATGGGTAACTCAGGCATGCAGATCATATATCAACACTGTGAAATGGTCTACAAATGCAATAAAAACAAAGTATTCAAAAGTTTAACAAACGGAGGGTTTGGGGGCAGAGGAGCCATTTGATCTTGGGCTGGTCCTGGGTCAGGAACTGAGTCCTCTATTGTATTTGGAAAGTGCCTAGCACTTAGTGGGCACTAACAGAAACAAATAATGACCATAGGAGTGCAAGATCAAGTCAGTGGTATAAATGATTTTAAAAAAGAAGAGTGGGTAAACTATCCTAAACAAAAGTCCCCATTACCAAATGAGGAATGGGTACACAGTATACACCCACATTTATATTCACCTCCAAGACTGAATTGAGCCCAGAAAAATGTTGAGCTTCAAATTCTTGTTTATTGTATACAAAGCATAATTGCAAACCTGAGGGTTCTGTAAAAAGTAGAGTCACAAAATAGCCTAAGCCCGATGTGTACCAGAGATTTTTGCACTGATGTAGCTACATTGGGACAAACCCCCAGGATATATGCACTGCTGTGCGTTTCAGTGGGAATTGTGCACCTAACCTGCTTTAGGTGGTTTTGAAAATGCCACTAGCAGCCTTGCTCATTTACTTTTGAAAATCTGGCCCCAAAATCTTGATTCAGCAGAGTATGGAAGCACATGCTGAAGTTCCATTGAAGTCAAACTTAAACGCGTTTAAAGTTAAGCACATGTCTAAGTGCTTTGCTGAAAAGAAGTGGGTTACATTCTTAATTTCTCTTGCTGAATCTGAGGCTAACAGCGGCTGAGGCATGCTCCTGGATATGGTGTTATCTTAGCACAGAGGCTTCATAAAAAAAGATGACCTTTCCCAGCAGTTACAGAAAAGGCAATTTGCCTTTAGGCAGAATAGGAATCAGAATAGATCAAACCCCAGTGGGTATATTCTGCAACTGTGTCTGCTTTTAGGTTTACTAAATAAGAGAAGATGGAGAAGAAGTAAAACACGTACAGTCAACTGTATGTACTTGTATGCTTATGTATTTTTTCTAACAATTAGGGATGGGTGAACTAGTTTGGATACCACAAGGATCAAGCCCAACCATTTCCCAGACTTGAATCTAACTGTTAATTCACACACAGGTTTCCCCAAGACCTTTCTGAGAATGAAAGGGCCAGTGACTGCACCAGATGGCTCCTTGATGGGGGAGTGGCTAATTAGCCCCTTCTAAAGACCTTGTTAAGAGTCAAGACCTCCAGGAGACATTGGATTGGATGCCAAAGTTTTCTTGGTGATTTAGGTGAAGATCCTGCTTAGAGGAAAGAAGAGAATATAATTCAAGCCCTTACTTACGTAGTTGATAAACTGTTGTAAGAGATACATATGCTTCTGCAGAATAGCTCCAATGCCTAGTTAGTACAATCCCAGCTCCCAAATTTTTTTTTCTTTGTCTGTGGCTATTGTAGCAATGCCAGTTCTGGGCTGGGTGGCTAATTTTGACTCCCTGACCTCCTTTAAGCTATTATCTCTGTAGCTCTTCCTGTCTACTTGCCCAGCATGAGGGAGTTCCAGGGAGAGAAAACCTCCCTTGTGACTTTTTAACAATTTTGGGAAACTGGGCCTGCGGCTCCTTTGTGTCATTGTGTATTCACCTGAGGCCAGGTCCACTCAGACCAATCAACAGCAACAAGGGTTGAATCTGGCAAAAAAAGCCATGGATAGAACAGGATTACAGTCCGTTGGTCTCCTCTCTGCTCGCTGCCTCCCAGCCTCAGTGTCACTGCTGAAACTTGCTGTAGGGATGGCAGAGGATATTTCCTGGCAGGATCCTTGAAGGAAGGCAGGAAGTTCTCTCAATGTGCTGCAGTTTGTAGTTCACAACTTGTAGCTCCCACAGCTACTGCTGTTGAAGCACACTAGGTCTTGGGCTACATGGAAGATAGAGACCTAAGGATAGATTTTCAGAGGCATAAAGAGCAGTTGGGTGCTCAGTTCTCCCTGAAAACCAATGGAATTTGCATATCTCACTCCCCCAGTTGTGCTTTTGAAAAATCTCCACCTAGACCTTTTATTTCCAGAGGAGTAGCTGTCTTAGTCTGTGTATAGAGAAACCTGTAGCTTCTTAGAGACCAATGGAGCTCTTTGGGCATAAGCTTTTGTGGGCTCCAACCCGCTTCATCAGATGCATCTGACGAAATGGGTTGGAGCCCATGAGAGTTTATGCCTGAAGAAATCTTAGAATTTAAGGTGCCACAGGACTCCTGTTGTTAGATCTTTCGTGTTATTTTGGCTCCTTTTAGACAGATGTAGCAAAACCATTATTCACACACTAAGATTATCTTAAAGAATGTATGTGGTACACACATACACACATTGTCTCTTAGTTGCATTGGATGTATAGAAACTTCTCTTAATTTAGGATGAGTTTCCTGTTAACCCAGTTAGTGAACTGTATTGCTCATTAGTTTTTCATTAATTAGCTTTGGTTTTTCCCATTTACAAATTATAGTTAATTTTTAAAGGAACTCAAATGTTAATAACTTAATAATCATTATTATCTTTATTTTCAGTACATCAGTTTTGTGGATGAGAATGTTTTTGTTCATAAAAGTCAAGACCATTCCCTGAAGAGCTCTATTATGTTCACAGAAAGATTGTCCACTAGCCGGTCTGGTGTTGGTATGTATAAAAACACTATATGAAATAAAGTGGTTTTGAAAAGGTCACATGACTGCATTTGCTCTTATAAGTTACATGATTGTGCAGCTGCTCTGCGTACTAAGGAAACTAGATTCTAATTTCAGATCCTCAGGCACATTAGGAAAGTACAGTACTGCTACCCTGACATAATGCAGCCCTAAAGCCCTTTTAACTGTTTACAGAAAGATGCACCCCACTGTCATAAGATCCTGTATATTGTGCAAAGCTGACTTAGAAGCTTCTGTCTCTCCCTCTTTTCCTGAAGCTGTTGTTGGGCATATTTCGGGGAAATAAAGAGAATGGCTAGCATGGTCATCAATGATTTGCCATATCTGAGGCAGATTATAACAACCTTCTGACTACTCTAATTCATGATTGAGGATTGGCTTGGGATGGGAAAGTCTAAAAGTACCTGAAGGTACCCGCACGTCTCCCCTTCCTGATTTTGACCAAAGTTATAGACAATTGCTTAACTGTGCTTTCAATTCAATATTGAAATTATTCAAGAGACCAAATAACTAAGCTTAGTTAATTTTATTAGTGAAAGACGTAGCAGCGTAGTACAGAAAGAAAAGAGTTAATTCTTCACCAAGTCAATCTGGAGTGCAAAGTCTCACAGCACTCAATTTTGCTGTGGGAATATGTATTCAAAACCGTCTCTACAGTCAGGGCCGCCCCGGGGGGGTGTGTGTGGCGGTGATCACCCTGAGCCTCACGGTTCAGTGGGCCCCATGCTGTCTTGCTACCAGCAGGATAGTGTGAGGCCTGTACCACTGCTCCCCCCTTCGCCCCCCACTGTTGTGCTGCCCATTTCTCCTATCTCCCTGCTTTTGGTGGCAAGTCAAAGGCAAGGGGTGGACACTGGGCCAGCCTGCCTCACCTTCAGGGCAGACAAGCTAGCTCAGGGGTGGGATGGGAGCACAGATCCTGGCCTCTGGGCTGGCTGCCCGCACTCGCCATAGCGTGGGCAGCCTCCCCACCTCCAGGATGGCCCTGTCTACGGCACGGTTGTTTGTAAGTTCGAGAACATTCTAGCGCCCCAGAGGTAAATTCCCCAGTCAGCTTTTTGTTTTATCTCTAGCAATCTGTTTTGTTCATATCTTGGTTTTGATACCACATTCCAGGCACCAAAGTGTTGTGAAAGAACTTGCTACCTGTAACAGGACATGATACTGATATGGTTTGTCTCTGATAGGTTTTGTATTTTCCTTAGCTAAGAGCTGAATTAGGCCTTCTGACTCAGAGCTAAGGACTAAGCACAAGTTGTCTTTCCATTTCATTATGCATTGTGCCACTCCGGCAGAGACCGTAACTATGGTCCAGCCTAGGTAAGTCTGCATGTGAACATGAATTATTGATTTCACCACTTCTGACAAATTTTGTCCAGTATTAAATACGGTCATGCGAGTACAAACAGTTATGCACATCTCAGTTGGATAGTTCACAGGGTGGAATCACTCACGTATAAATGGTTGCTGTTCAAGCCCCGAAGTTGTTCTAAGTGATTTTAAACTCAGACAACAGTTGCAGATTTGAAAATAGATATCGTTGCATGTTCTTGTGTTTCACTGCTGACCCCTTTGAGTGAGGGCTGTTTTGTGGCTCTTTAAGGAACTGCAAGGAGAAAATGATGAAGCAATTACAGGCAATTTAAGTGATGTTTCACCTGTAAATCTTTTTAAAAAATACATTCATTGTGCACATGGGCCTTGACCACAGATTTCAGAACTCAACTTTGCCAAAATTTGGGGATGATCAGATATGGGATGTTGTTGTTATCCAGTCTCTGCTTTATTTAGCTTCAGTATGCGTCGACAAACAGGACCCCAGGAAAGAGAGCAAAATGAATACTAAACATGATATCACACATCTGGGAAAGACACACCTAACTGTGGAAAAATTCTCATCACTGCTTTCACATTTTTGGTGAATTAGGGAAAAATTGAAACTGTTTCTGACTCTGGTTATTTGGAAGACAAAACACACATTTTGAATGTGAAGGGTGGTGAAGCTGATGTTTTGCCTAATACTGTAGACAACATAGAACTACTACATGGCACCGGGTCTTAAATTTATGGTTAAGTGTATTTCAGAGGCACCTCTAGGCTACAGCAGAGTTCAAGGCCTAGTGTGCTAGGCATTGTAGGAAAACATAGTCAAAGACAGCTCCTACCTAAAACAGCTGACAATCTAACTACATAAGTCAGAGAAAGAAAGCCCCAGGGAGCTGAAGCGACTTGCTCCAAAATCACACAGCAAGGTAGTGGTAGAACAGATTAGAATACAAGTTTCCTGGCTCTCTACCCCTCTTCACTAGACTATTGATTGTATCACGGCTCATAAACTTAGAGGATAATGCTTTATCGATTTAAAAAAAGAAAATACACCTACCCATCTTATAACATCTCCTTGTCATTATCCGGCGTGTCTAGATTTTCTCATCTGCCATAGTCAAGATGGTGGCAGATAAGGTCCGAAGGAAGAAATATGTTTGTTCCTCACATGCTGTTATGGTCTATCATATTTAAAGCTGCTTAAGGGCATTTAAACTTGATTATTTGACGCGATGAACAATTTATGACCTACTGTGTCAAAGCAGCTGCTGTGCATTAGTGCTGTGTCAGCATCTTAACATTCCTGATTCTATTTTAGATAAAGGAAGTTTCACAAGAGTAGCTACTTTTCCAAAATAAATAATATGGTCATTTGCACTCTTCTTTCTCCCTGCTCCCCCACTACCCCCAACAAAAACAAAATGCAACCTCAAGTACTATAAATACAGCACAGTACAATACTAAAGAGCTCCCTTTTGGATAGAAAAAATAGGTATTTATTCATTACAAGAGTACCAAAAAATCTACACATGTTTATCACTTCATAATAAAATATTTCAGTATTCATAATTAACATCATTTTTTATACATATATATTTTTGAAGGTCCATCACTATGTTGTTTTGTATGTTTCCCTGATCTCAAGCAAACTAACACATATGATTCTTCTCTTGCTGTCCTGTCTGAGCTGCTTGATTGTGCCTGATTAGGTCTCATTGAAGTTGAAGAGCATCTAGAGAAAATGTTATTGGGATAGTTACATACTGCAAGAACATGGGAGGAGGTGGGGGGATGGGAAATTAACTAATTTCTAGAGGACAAGTGTTCCTATCACAAAACCCAGCCAAGTCACAACTTGCACTGACAACCTTGTTGGCAATGTCAACAAATAGATGTGTGTGGAAAGATTATATATTTTTTTATGAGTAAATGTCAATTTTAATGAACACACACAAGACAACAAAAATTATTTCAATGGATAATAAGCACGTCATAGATTGGCGAAGTGAGAAAAATGGTGCTTGAGAACTTCTTAGAATCTGGTTTAAGGAAATTTACGTTGTATATTTTTGAATGTCCTGTTGGCAGTTTATGTTTTTAATGGCTACAAAGCTTTGCCTTTTTGAATCTCAATATCTACTGCCACCAAACTGTCTGATCTCCCACATTGTTTGAGCCCCCTCATGTTACATCGCAATTGTGAAAATTTAAATCTAGAAAAATCAAGTGTTTTAAAAATAAACATTGAGATTATCTTGCAAAATTATATTTTAAAAACTCTAGTTCTGCCAAATCTACAAATAGACCAAGGTTGGCATGGACATCAGGAGCGAACTGTCTCCATCCCTTTAACAGTGGAAGTACGTTAGCAGGTTTGCATTGACAAGCTTGCTCTTCTGTCTGCTCTATGGCTCAATAGAGGCCTTCAGGCCAGTCAAATCCCCACTTTTCTCCATGACTGAATAGATTCTCTCATCTCTTTTCCACCTCCAGTAATTTAGGTCCAGATGTGAATTAGCCTTGCAGCCACAGTACGCATTGTGGGCTATCTGGAATAGAGGGGAAAGGGAAAGCAGATTCTGGGACCATGACTGCCACCCCCATCGTCCCACAAGGGTGGATGGAGCCTTGGCTCTATAACAGTAGTTGATTATTTTCTCTTTCAGCTAGGGGTGACTCAAGCTATGTCCACACTTCCGGCAGAGAGTATAGAACATACGCTGCATATCCATTTAGCACAGGCTTAAAGAGCAATGTAGACAGAGGGGTGAGTAGCATACAGAAACACTAGGACAGGGCCGGCTCTGCTCATCAGCCAATGAGGCCCTGGCTCGGGGTGCCACTGGTTTAGGGGCACTGCAGCACTGCACTGGGGGCAGTGTGGGGCGGCCCAAAGCTGGACCACCACGCTCCTGACCTCCCCATGCCAGTCACTCCACCCCCAGGGATGGAGCGTGTCAGTTCACGGGGCAGACTCCACTCTCTCGCCCTCCCTGCCCCGAGGGCAGAACAGCTGGCCCAGGGGAGGGGCGGGAGAGAAGAGTCTGCCCCATGGGCTGGCCAGCTCTGCCCCTGGGCCGTCTGTTCCCCGCCCTGGGGGCAGGGCAAGCCCCCCCAGACCAGAGGCTGGGTTCCACCTCCCCCCCGTCTGTGTTGGGGGGGGGGCAAAACTACAAGCTGGCTCAAGGCACCACAGCCCCTTGAGCTGGCCCTGCACTAGAGTCTGCACCCTACCTGGCTCTCTAAACCCAAGCAGGGCTCCCCGTGACTACCTTGCTATATTTAGCAGTGTAGTATCCTGCTGCTGGCCCACTGTCGGAGGCCTTTCTGCTCTTAGCCTTTCATTATCATGTGTAGCTACACACCGTTCTGTAGATGCAGCCTGCTTTTCACTGTGATGTGTAGCTCCATGTACCCTACAAGCCACCGCAAGTGTGGACAAAGCCCTAGAGTCACAATTTACCCCCGGTTCCTCCTGGGGCACTGCAACACTGACTCAGAACAGAGTGTCAAAGTGCAGTTTAGCTTTAAGTAGCATGCTTCATGTCATGGCTGAATTCTTAAACAGTAAACTGGAATTCTCTTTACAACTATCTGCTTAGATTGTCAGCTTTCATGGCAATTTCTGCTCGGTCCTTCCCACTGAGGACTGCAATGCAAAATGGTTCAGCCAGGAAGAACTTGTACAAATGAAAATGACTTCAAAAGATTTTTATTTTCCAAGATGCTACTAAAGATTTTGTAATTTTCACCCTTGATATCCCTGCAGAGTAGCAATTGCTTTCCTGTCGGGCAAGTGATGGAAATTTGGTGCAACTGTGATTGACAAGAACATGATGTTGTCTCAGAGTGTGTTTTATTAATAATATTATAGTGGGAAAAGTGCAATGGGATACCTTCCTACTGAAGAGTTGCTAAACTGAAAATGCCATCTGAAGACTGGATGTTGGTCCTTTCATATCCCCTTTCCTTGTGTTATTCATCTGAGCTCCCACTGGGGAAACAGAGAGGCTTCTATTATTTCCTGTCCTGCTGTCTGATTTTTGCCACTGAAATATCCCAGCAATGCCAGGAGGCTGGAATGCCCTGGTAGGGTAAGAATAGCCCACAATGGTTGAGATAACTCCTGTTGCCTTTTGTCTACTTGCAGTTGTCAGGACAGGGGGACCATAGAGGTAAGTGCAGTGTATAGATCTGTGAAGCTAGAACTTTTGTGAAATCAACTGAACTTCTTAAGAAGGGCTTGTTCCCAATTTGCAAAAGTCAGCTGCCTTGTTTAGCTCTTTCATCAAAATAAATCTTTCAATAAGTGGTTGGGTATTTTTTCCCAAAGATGTTTATTTTCCTCCTTCTCTATCTAGATCTAATTTGCTGTGAAAATGCCAGCATTCTTTGTAAGCCATCAGAAGCTGAAAGTGCAGTGAACTAGTTCAAAGATGGAGCGCTGGGACTCACTGGGGTTTTTGATTATCACCCTCAACTACAATGTTACGATTGTAGGTAAGTATCTTTGAAAGGTATGTTCTTTCTTTTAGCATTCCATACCTGACAATCATCAGTTTCTTCCTGTTAACCAGCTTTCATTTCTGGCTACCAGTGTGACCAGATGTGGGTGCTACAAAAAGGAGTGATAATTGTTTTACTATGAGACATAAGATCTGGTAATTTGTGATTTTTTTCTAATAAATTCCTCCTTGGTGAATTTTTTCTAAGTGTTGTAAGTGACATGCTGGTGGGCGCTTTCAAAGCTGGCTATTCTTACCCACCAAGTTTCCACTCAGCTTTGTTAAGAGCTGCAATGAAACACTCAAGGCATGTGTAAAAAGTACATTTTCCCATTACTTGACATGACTTTCTTTTTTTCTTTTCCACCAATAAACTGGTGATTAAGCAATGTGGCTTTTCATAGTTGGTTTTTAAAAAGTTTGCAGCATTCAAGTGCATTTTAAAAATTGATTTTGATTTTCTCAGACAAAGAATTAAGTCTTTTTAAATAAGATTCTGTCACTGATTCATTGTGTTATGTTGAGTAAGTGACTTAGGACCCAGTCCCAAGGCTACTGAAGACAATTGACTTTGGATTTGGCCTTTACCACTCAGTCCAGTAAATCCTTACTACAGTGCATTGGTAACTACAGCAAGTAATCTGGCTCGTTCTCAGTGAACTGATTTGCTTCAGTAACTGCAATACTGAGTCCTTGGGGAAGATGATGCACAGAGTTATCCATAAAAAGCTTGTCTCACTCACCAACAGAAATTAATTCAATAAGAGAGATTACCTCACCTGCCTTGTCTCTATAGTACTAACTTAACTTTTATTTAAACAGAACTCCCTCATGTATGTGTTCTAGGTAAAAACCAATGGCATAACATGTCCCAGGGAGTTGAGAGGCTTACTTCATAAATGGCATTGAAACACTGAGATCCTTGCCTAAAAGAGCAATAATAGTTTTTACTATTATATATTAAGGGCTGCTTTTGATTTCATGTAGTAACCATTTTTCTCCAATAAAACAATGATGTCACTGGAAAGCTGCCACCAGAATAGTGAACGGAAAACACCAAGGGTCCCATCAGAAATGGTTTGTGGTTAGATAGTATCCTTTTAGTTGGTTATGGGAAGGCTCAACATAATCACCTGTTCTGAAGTCTCATAGAGCTACCAATTTGTTCATATAGTCTTGCCTAGTTTCACCATTTCTAAGAGCGCTGTCATTGCTATTCTGCTGATATAGTCTTTTGCTGGCCACAAGGGAGGTAGTGCATGCCAGTAAAATACTGAAATGTTTTACAAACATTTAAATGTTTAAGATTCACATCAGCATTATAAAAAGTACTTAGTTTTTTGGCAAGCAGGAGAGGCTGTTGCCTACTCCAAGACTCTATGTATGCATATACCAGACATGCTACAGAAAATTATTAGGATTTTGCTTGTAAAAAGTTATTTTTAAAAATACCTACTGAGGCTATTTTACCAACCCTTTGCCTGTGAAACCACGTTTGTGTTTATATCAGTGAACCACTCAATACTTTAGATTTCTAGCTCTCTTCACAACTATTAATTCAGACCCACTCCTGTTTCTATTGTTGTTGATGGTTTTTACTGCTGATTTATCTAAAAGTAGAATTGGGTCCTTAATCTTCATCATGTGCTAATGTAGATAAGTATGTATTAATCACTTCAGTACCCTGCTTTTTGTTTTGTTTTGTACAAGATTGTGAAACTGAGGCAGAGAAAGAATTAAATTAAATGACTTTCTAAAGACAACATTGGTAATTGTGGCAGAGCCAGGACTGAAACTAAGGATGTCTTGGCTTCAAATTCAATCTTTATGTATCAGTACAGAACTAGCACTGAATTTCAGTAACCACTCCAGTGAAAGATGTTTCTGTTTTAAAGCCCTAATTTTTTTTGCTTGCTTTTCTTTGTTTGCAAAATAATCAGTATTGGGTTTGCATTTTTCCATGGTCAGTGTTTGTCCAAAGATATATATAATATTTTGTAAAAAGTCATCAGAGTTTTCTACTTTTTTAAAAAATAAAGACTGAAAAAAACCTCATAGGTTTGAATTGCTCTTTTTTTCCCAAGCCAATACAGATCCACAGCCTTAGAGAAGAAATTTTTATAATTTATAGAACAGTGCTTGTGTGTACATGTTGCTTTGCAAAGATCTAACAAAGACAAGATCTTGCCCTGGGGAGCATAGAGTCTTACGAAAATAAACCAACAGAGAGGTACTCAGAGCGATTAATGCTTGATCCTGCCCACTGTTACTAAGGGTTTTAATGGAGTGAGAACTGTAGAATTAAGGACCTGACCCAAAGCCTACTAAAGTCAATGGAAAGATTCCAACTGATTTTTGTTTATAACTATTGTACATGCTGGAGGATTACATTATGAACCTCTTCTTGCTAGAGTTCATGTTCTGTGTCTTGAATCTATCATCATTTCTTCTTTCTCTCTAGGGAAGATCTGGCTAACGTTAGTAATCTTGCTGAGAATGGTGGTGATAGTGTTAGCAGGATATCCCCTCTACCAAGACGAACAAGAACGGTTCATCTGCAATACCTTGCAACCAGGATGCTCTAATGTGTGCTATGACATTTTCTCTCCTGTCTCTCACTTTAGATTCTGGCTCATTCAGACAGTGTCCGTTCTGCTACCTTATGCTGTGTTCAGCATTTACGTTCTGCATAAGGTAGCCGTTCATGTTGTGACAGAACATTGTTTGCCACATAGATACGAAGGAATCAAGGCCTTACCTGGCCATGCAGCTCTGAAAGAACCCTGTAAAAGCACTGAAGTCACTAGATCAGCCTACAAGGCAGATAATCTGAACATCCCTGATTTTTCTGGGGCATATACTGTTCATCTCTTTCTAAGAATACTGGCAGAGGCTGGTTTTGGAGTTGGACAGTACTATCTCTTTGGATTTTTTGTTCCTAAACGCTTTTCCTGTTACCAGTCTCCTTGTACCAGCATGGTTGATTGCTACATCTCAAGGCCTACTGAGAAATCCATCATGATGATTTTCATTTGGGGGGTCAGTGGCCTCTCTTTTCTGCTTAGCCTTGTTGATCTAGGTTTTTCCATCCAAAGAACAACAGTAAAAAATGAACAAAATTTGACAGAAGATCTCCATGCAGAGGAGGAGCCCAATTCGGTCTTGCCTTCAACTGACAAGCAGAAGGATTCTCTAGCATCTCCAGAGGACAAAGGCCATCAATGTCTAGTGACAGACCATAGTCACACCAGCGAAGCTTCTTCCTCACTTCACTCTGAAAACGAGGAAGCATCTTCTCTTCCTCCTGAAATTATCTCCCAACAAACTGCCATCTCTAACCTCAACAGTAACAGCAATAAGTCTTGTGTAGCAGAAAGTCCTGCTGTTAATCAAGGTGATAATGAAGTGCCATTGTGTATAACTGACCAGCAGGGGATTTCACACAGGCAGCCGAGACACGAGCAACAACAAGGTAAAGAGGCTTCCCTGACTTTGAGACCCCAAGTCAAGTCGCATCTTGGAATTTACTCTTCTCTAGGTCAGAAGAAACTTTTAGGGCATTATTCTTCATCTGATATAAAAGTTTCTGCTGGGCAATCAAGTTGTAGCAGTTCTGGCTACCTGAGATCAAAAAAATCTGAATGGGTGTAAAGAGCAGTGAGCATTGCATTTACAATCCTGGAATGACACACATTTTACAGCATCACTGCTGTCTGTTTTCAAAAGGAAACCTCAGTATAGGTTAAATTCTGGGTTTTTGCATGTAAAAATATCATTTTACAACACCCCCTGGCTGAATGAAGAACAGGAAGCAGAACTTTCTGTGACTACATCAGGACTGTATGGAAATCATTGATAAGACTGTGTTGCCGTTTCATTATGATGATAACTTCTGCTGTTTGGAAAAAGATAGTGATTGTGTGTTCCATTAAATGTCAGGGAGCTTTCTAACACCATTGCAGAATTATACTGATGTGGCTTCTAACTTCTTCTTGGAGGTATATTCATTTCATTATTGCTATACTCAAGCATAACATTTTTCCTTTTATTAGCTGAGCTTGTTTAGTTTTTCATGTATGGTGGTGATGCGTTTTATCATTTCCGGGATAGGAACTGCATTAATTATTAAACTGTTCATAGATAGAAGAGCATTAAATATTTATCTGTGAAATCCCTGAAGACCTTTTAGTGGGATCCGTGTTGATTACACTGTAATATCACAAAATATTAGGACAAAGTAGCCTTTTGTAAGTCACTGTATTTTATCAGCTGTGAGAAGGAATGCAGGGAACAAACATGGGTTGAATGTATTTTGTACGTCTTTCAAGCTGATACATGGATAGACAGGTGGATAAATAATGCAGATGCTGTGGCGGAATTCCAGAGCTTGCTTAGTTGTCTTTCTACCTATCTATTTTTAAATGACTAGTGTCTCCAGTATAAATCAGAAAGAGTCTGATTGTGTCTGAAAGAGATAATAAAGTTAATAGTTCTCTTCCTTCTCCTGCTCAGTGGTTTGTAGTTACTAAACTTTGATCTACCCTGATAATGTCCAGAGGCAGCTTTTGTGGTACGCAAAGTAGGTGCATATCTGGGGCTCCGTCGCCTGTTTCACCCACCCCAAAAGCCATGTCTGCCTTGAGGAGGAGCTTGCCCCTAGGGTCAGGGCTGGTGGTGGGGGCCAGGGATGGTGGCGGGGGGGGGGTCAACGGTGGATGACTGGGAGTCATGTGAGGTCAGCGACAGGGAGTTTGGGCCATGGGGGCACAGAGGCCTGTGCGGGGCCTCCATGGGCCTATGGAGGGCCCCACAGGCCTATAGGAGGCCCCACAATGGGCCTTTGCTAGGGACCTCAATAGCCAAAGGTTGCCTCTGATAATGTCCCTTAATCACTGCAGTCTGGTTTTTAGCCTCCAGTGAATGACCACGATGTAAGGCCAATTCCATAAACATGCAGTGGATGGGGAATTCACTACGCGTTGAAAATTTGGAACTTTTGGGTGGTGGATGTGTAACATGAATATAAACTTCTGAAAGCCCCCAGTACACTCTTAGGAACATCTGCCTGACTCAAGCCTACTGAGACTTAGTTGTGTGACATGATGGAGAGCATCGCACCTCTAAAGTGCCAGTAGCATGCCAGATGTACTGCGACTTGGAGGCAAGCATGAGGCACTTTTGGGCACTAGCCTTGGTGGGTCCCAATAACCACTCTGGCAATGGCTGAAGTGAAAGGATGGGCCAGAAAAGGAAAAAGTGGCAAATACTCTAGTAGAGAGACTTAAACAGTTCTAGTTCAAAGTGAACAAGAGTGGTTCTTGTCTGGGCCACTGGTGAAGTTTGTGGTTAGAACTCTTCAGGCATAGTCTCTAGTTAAATCTTTGTTCAAGTAAATATGAACTTGCAGGTTTCCAACATGGAATCACTTAGTTGTGTGTCTTTCACTGGGTCCCTTTGCAAGGGTTCCTTGCCCAGCTACTGCTGCTCCTCCATTAGTCCCCACATGGGCCAGCAGCCAGCTAGAATGTCCAACTTGCAGTTTTGAGTATGGTGCATGGGTGCTTCTCTCTGCATTCAGCTTTTCTGAAGCTCCTGGCTCACCGTGTCATTTCTGCTTCCTAAAAGTGCCCACTCACTTCCTGGTCACAATTTTTCCTCCTACCTGAGTAGGGGAAAGGGATAGGCAGTTTGCACTCCCCTGTTTAGCAGCTTCATCAGAATAATTTAAAAAATGGTTTCAGGGAACAGTGCAGTGGCACAACCTGGTGCCCATGGATAATGCTTACATTTGCCCCCCAGGCCTGACTGGGGAGCCGGGGCCTGGTTGCCTGTGGTGGCAGCAGCCCCGTCCCCAGCTGAGAATCCAGGCCTCAGCCGCCCGTGGCGGTGGCAGCCCTGTCCCTGGCTGGGGATCTGGGGTTCAGTCACCTGCGGCCACGGAGGCCGTTCCTGGCCCCGTCCCCGGCCAGGGGCGTGGCCTCATGACAGGAGCGTGGCCTCGTGACAAGGGGACGTGGGCTGGGCCGGTGTCCTGGGTGTTTCCCCAGGGCAGCGACACCCCTGCCTCAGAGCACTGTCCTTTGACACAAGGAATAAACACAGCCTGACTCATTCAAGAGGATGTTTCAGGGAGTGGTCTTCCTGCCCCTGCAGTTTTAGACTCTGCTGCTCCCCACTTCTCTTGAGTCAGCAGAGCACTTTCTCAGGCCCCTGAAAAAACTGTTCCTTAACTGGTGCCAGTATCTCCCTCTTTTTAATGAGCTACACCTGCCCTGCCCCACATCATCTGTAGTCAGAGAAAATCTCTACAGGTGGAGAGAGCCACCAGATGGCTAATGTTGTGTTGTGCATTGAATTCAGAGTTTGACTAGCCAGAACATTTTGCAACATGAAGGTGGAATGTCCATATTGCAACTTTCTAGCCAAGACCCTCGAGTTTAACCCCAGGTTAATGACCTCTTTCAGTAGGTCTGACAGGACTATGAGGGACTATCACAAGGACATTGTCTCCTGAATATCTTACGACTAACCCTATTGGAATTAGTTGAAGAGGCCACAGAATTAGTCCCACAGATAGAAATATGCCACCAGCATTCTGCCTTCCACAATGGAGCCTAGAGAATCTGCATTGCTATGGAGTTCCAAAAATGACTCCGAAATAGGGAGTGAACTTGGCTCCTTCAGATATGATTTTCACAGGAATCAAGAAAAGATTCCCACCTGATGTGCTTAAAGAAGTGGGGGAGTGTTCGACTTCTTCAAGATGAACAGAATCCCTGTCTTTAAATGTTTGGAGACTACAGAGATAAGGATCATATATATACTTTGGTAAGCAAACACCCCTGAACAAATTGCTTGACACTGAGCAAACTGCTTATCGCTGAAGACCATATTTCATGATCAATAATATTGTTTTCAGGTTTCACTGAGCAGGACAAAGGCAATAATAATTTGCCTCTAATTTGGTTTGGCCCTCTGCCATTGATGCTTCATTAAAATTTTGAACCTGGAAGTAATCTGGTTGAGATTTAGGAGTCTACATGAGATTCCCTATCAGCACAATATTCTGATCAGAAGTCGAAAAGAGAACAGTTTATAGGAAGACATCTAAGGCATAGCTTTCCTCTCATAATGTGGGATTCTTGAAAGACAATAGCCAAATTATTTCTGGAGCCAACATAAAGAATAGAGCTGCTATTTACACTAGCGTACACTTCAGCTCACATAAGTCTCCACTCAGTGGCTTTTAGAAAATTAGGATCGTCTTTTCCAAGGCACCTAAGTAATTCCTCCAGTTGCAACACGTTTGAAAACCCGCTTCGCTTAGGTTGTATTGAAAATCCTAGGCTTAGGCCCTTGACATTGTGTTTATCCAAAATGTGCCTTTCCAGTGCGGAAATGATGACTTTGCCATAATACAGAATTACATGTATGAAATATTTCCATTAGAGAAAGAACACTGTGAAAGTTTGGTTATAGAGCTGTTCTCCAGAGGCACCTACTTCTCAGAATTCATGTCTTGTCTCCAGCAGTGCACATAATGAAGGCAGTGAGTGTACACAGCTCTTTTAGTACTAGGTTTTTTCTGTTTCATGAGTATTTGATAGCTTCATGTTAATACTTTATTTAAGCCTATTTGCTGCTCTCTAGAGGAATTGAAGGAGCCTGCAGTGTTTAAAGATATATTTTTATACACTCTGAGTTTTTCAAATAAGCCTTTTACGGTCTAAGTATGTAAAAACGCTATCCAGCTACTTTCACAGTTTTACTGGAGTTCAAAACTAGGGCATCACACTGCTGAACTATTTCCCTTAGAGTGGGGTGAGGTGTAAGTTTATTCAGCTAGCAGCTCTCTTGCCTTTGGGGTTGCATGTTCAAGACCTCCATCGTTGGCCTTTGGCTCATTCCATATTGATACCATTTCCAAATCCTGAGGATAGGGGAGCTGCTCTTTATGAAACATAAAATTGAAGTCCTTGTTGCCACGCTTATGGATGCTTGAGTGGAAGATAAAAGTGTCAAAGTACCCCAAAAAGTAGCTATTACCCCACTCAGTAAGACAGAGCCTAATAGTGTGAGATATGGCTCAATGCTTAAGAATATCTTTTTCCTTCTCCAGTTGTGACACAATCACTTGTTAACTAAGCCCTCTTGAAAAAATGCTATTGGGTGTAATAAGGATTAAATCAGTATGGTGCTCTGCAAATTTCACTCTAGGCTTTTGAACTGCCATATAGAAAACTATATCAGGAATATAGTTCTCCATTAAAATTCTGAAAAATTACTAAAAAGCCATAGATAGTTTATAATTTTCTGTTAATGTCTATAGTACTTTCCCAAAAGGCATAATGTTTAATAACAGTTTAAAAATACCTAGAGCAGTTAGGCATCAATTCGGAAAAGCACCCTAATTCAGGAAATCATTTGTGTGTTTACCTCTGATCACCAGTTTAAGTCCCATTGAAATCAACTGGATTTAGGCACATACTCAGATTTTTTGCTTGTGCTTAAGATCATCCCTATTCAAGAAAGCACTTAAGCATGTTTCCAAATAAGGAGCTAAAAGTATTCTGCAGAAGCCAATTTTATTCCAAGTTCTAGCAATTGATTAAGTAAGTTCTTTTTAAAAAAAAGATGCAGGAATATGCTGTGTGAATGTACAGTGTTAGAAGCTTCATTTTTAAGCAGAAAAGGCTCATTTTGTATACTGTCATAGCAATTCTGCCTTAATTGTGTTTAAATCCTTCCCATTGCATTATCACAGCAGTTTGCATTCCCCCCTTGCATTTGCCCTGCATGCACACCGGACCTTGCATACTGTCAACAGGGCATACAATTCTTGTGGACTAATGAGAATGAGGGAGTTAACCTTATTTTAGTTCTGTGGTTTCCTGGGTTGAAGACTCTTCATGCCCTGCTTTTCATTTTACCTAGAGGACAATGTTACAGATTACTGACCACTGATGGGGTTGGAGGGGACGGGAGATCATGACAAGAGGACATGATAATGATCATCAAGCACATAAATGGTTGTTACAAAGATGAGGTATTCTCCTTAATCACTGAGGACAGAATGAGAAGTAATTGTCTTAAATTGTAGCAAGGGAGATTTAGGTTAGATATTAGGAAACCTTTCCTTAACTGTAAGAATAGCTAGGATAGATCAAATTACCCAGGGAGGTTGTGGAAGCTCTGTCATTGGAGGTTTTTATTAACAGGTTAGATCAAACACCTGTCAACGATAGTCTAGAATAATATTTAGTCTTGCCTGCAAAGGACTAGACTGGATGACCTTCTGAGGTCTCTTCTATCCCGTGTTTCTATGTGCATGACTTGGAACCTAAGTCTCCAACTGCTAATCATCACAAGTTAGGCAAGAACAAGATGAAGTTCATGGTTTGTGCCAGCTGAGGGCTCTCTTAGCCACTCTTAACACAGCAGTCATCACAGAAGCCAGAGCCCATCTTCCTGCCAATTACATCATCACATGTCAAACAAATTTGTTCTGTACATTGATTTTCATTAGCCATTGGATTATTTATAAGGATTTTTCATCAGATAATTGTTCATAAGGATCTATCAGCTGTTTGAGAAGGGAAGAGGCAGTTATTCTCCCAATTGTTTTTATTTATTTCAGATTAACATTACTCATGCAGTGCACTTTAAGGTAAACTGGATTAAATAAACCTATTAATGATATCCAGTCACCTTGTGGTAACTGGAGAGCCTCAAAAAGCTTTGAAGTTGGACTGTTAAAGCCCAAGTTTCCTGCCTCCATCATTTCTTCCCTTCCCCTCTATTCTGTACTACCCAGTGTCCTTATTTTCCTCCTTCCTAACACCTGACCTCAGTTTCTCTTTTATTTAATTATCCTGCTCAAATCACTTCAGATTGGAATGAATTATGCACCTCTGCCCCATTCCCCAGGGGTTGCAAAATTTATAGGTAACAGTTAAAATTGCTAGGAGAGGCTGCCAGACCCCCGGTAGATTTGGTGCTATTACTGAGAAAGTGTGGCTGCATTTGCATCTATTGAAGGTAAGAGACCCCAAATCAATTGTGTTGGAGTGGGAAGAAATGGATGATCACAAAGCACAGGATGCTGAGTCAGGAAATCTGGGACCTTTGCCCAGACTTGCCATAGAATGGTTGTGAATTTGGGGTAATCTCTGTTTGCTTCCCATGGCGACTTTTGTGAAAATTAATTCATGAGTGTATGTAAAGTGCTTTGAGATTATAGCTTAAAGCCCGTTGGAAATAGAGTATTATTAATACAACTTTCAAAAGGGTCAATTCAGTGTTGGACCCGAGATAATCAGTTCTAAACCAGTTTGCCAAGCCTAAATCTCATCATTGTAACTCCGTATTTTAAATACCAGACACTATTTTTTTCACCTTATCAGTTTCTGTGATGTACTGCATAATTCCTGTGTAAAGGCTAATGCAATCAGCTATATGAGTTCAGTATATTTAGTGATGGGCAATCCCACAAAAACTTAGATATATGGTATCTAATGTCAGGTAATTTAAACACCATATTGAATAGTGACCAGTCTTCTAGGGATTGTCCTTCCTCTTCCTTCCACTATCCCCAGGAGGAGTCTGCATCCTTACCAGATAACCTTTACTAAGAGTATGGACTGCTTGATCCTGGCCCGAAGCAGCCTTCACTCCACAGCTTTTTGTCTTTTCTGGAGGTTCTACATCGTAATCTTTTCTTTTTCTTGTACTGGGCAGAGCACACAGTGTGCTTTATCACCATGTTCTTTGCACTGTGTTTACCAATTAACTTGTCAGAAAGGCCCTAGTAGAGCCATTCCCATCAGCTCTTGCATTTTATGTATTGTTTTGGAAGAAAACTATAGGTGGCTTGTGATACATATCCTGTTTCTGTAATGAAGATTTTACAGATTAGCATAACAGGCTGAGCATGGGCCTTGAAAACAAAATGGGGGGGGGGTGGCTGCTGGTCTGATTGAAATCAATATCATATCATATCATATCATATAGGGCTGGAATAGTTTTGGTACAAACTTCACTGGGGCATCCATACTCCAGAATTCTTTTCTACTTCAGACACTGACATCTTGACTTTGCCCTTCAGAGTTAGGTTCCCTCTACTGATGTAGAGCTGCACACAATATTGCTTACTTCTCTCCAGAGTCAGAAAGTATCAGAAGTTCCCTTTTAAAGTAGCATCCAGGGAAGCTCCATAACACCAACATACATTCACTATCCTTAACACCTTTTTTCAAGCATTAGTTGCTTTTGCAGTGACTGTTCAGAGAAGATGGATTTTTAGAGCACGCATGAATGCATTTCTTAGAATGCCCAGCTCTTGAAGTTACATCTATACTTTCCCAAAATATAAGTGGTTAGATCCACCCTCTCCCCAACATAAGTTCAGTTTTCACTAAGGTGTGGTAATCATCTGTAGCAGCTGTAGGCCTTGTTCATGTCAAGGAAAACTTTTAAGCAGGGACCATGAGGTTAATGTAGCTCCAAGGGAACCAAATCCAATGTAGGGTGTTGTTTATTAGCACTCTAGCACACCTGTGAGGCTCTGCCTCATTAAAAAAAAACCCATAGGAAATGAGGCTATTTCTGTATGAAACTACAGCATTACATAGGTATTAGTGTAATAGGAATAACAATACACACATTTTCCTTTTGAAGAACGACACAAGGAAAAGGGTCCAGAAAGAAAAGGAAAACTGAAATGGTGTGTTAGCCAATAGACAGTTTGGGTACCAACCTATAAAGCCTTTTTTTTTCTATTAACTCTGGGGGGTTTCAAAAGTTGTCACACAGACCAAATTAGGTATAAATACTGTGAAAATAATACAACTTTGTATCAGCTATTTTAAAACATACATATCCTGCTGTGAATATAGACTCATCTGTGACACACAGCTGTTAATATATTAAATGCATCTATGTGATGTGCTTACATAATCTGACCACTAGGTGGCATTATAGTATAAATGTTAGGTACATACTTTCATTCCATTTTTTAAAGTTTGCATTGCATTTTTGTGAATATTTTTAGTAACTTTTGTAATTTTAAGTATATGGTAGTTTTCTGTCAAACTCTGCAGTTGTTCATAGTACTCAAATCCATATTTTGATCTGGAAACTGAGTCAGATATTGAAAAACTAAGTGTGGTGGAATGAGTTGTCCAATTATCGGGTGAGCTGGTCTCAGATTTCTGTATTTTCTTGTAGTCCAAGTTCTTCTATAGTGCTAAATTCAGCATTTATTATAATGTGCTAAGGCAGCATTGCATGTAAGTTTTCCAGCCCAACTCTGAAAGAGTTTTGACTTTCTAACTCCATATACACCTTCTTGTCACTGCACCATGGTCCATTCCTGACCCCCTTTCCTAACACTAAAAGGGAACCCTGCTCCTAAGGTGCTTTGAGTCAGCTATTAGAAGGACTACGCCATTAACTACCTAGTCTACTAAGATTGGTAATTTTGGAAACTTCTTAATGGTTATTTTTGAGAGTGAAATAGAATGCACCTGGACTGAAGATGAGTGACGATTGTAGGTGGTAGGATGTTTCTCAATTAAATAGTTGGTAAACTATTAAATGTTAATAGTTTTTAAACTTTGTGCCTAGCCAAAGAGCTGCAGAACCACTTTCTCAGGCTCCCCCCCCCCCCGGGCAAGTGCTCTTATGTCACTACTTGGGTGTCCCCTTCCAGCAACCCTATCCAACTATTGTTCAACACGTTCTTGTAAACAAACGCTTCCTGAGCATAGGTTTCTTCAAAGCTTCTTTCTAGAGCAGCCACTGTAGCTGGAAGAGCCCAAATTTTATCGGGCAAGAAGGTATGCTAAAGTACATGTTGACTATTAAGCATTCATTTGTAGGAGAAAACTCCATCCATAGTAACTGGGAGGCTTTCCCCTACAGCAGCACTGCTTTATAACACCATTAATTTCATATTTGATTCATAGGCTGCAGGAAGCACTTTTTTAAAACCACAGTATGACTCTCCTAAAGAAAGAAGCACATAACTTTGTTCAGTTATACCATACTGAAATAAAATGTTATGTGAACACAGCCACTGGTACGACCCTGCATAAATTAGCACCAGAGAGAATTCTTAAAAGTAAAGTTCTCTCTACCTATTCTCTGCAAATAAGAGCCACTTAAGTATTTTCTATAGGTAGAGCTAACGAGACGAGCCTTTGTCCCCCCTTCCCCCCCCCCCGTGTTATGACTGAAGTAACTTTATAAAACTGGCAGCTCTTGCTTAGTTATGGGAGCTTCTGAAGGGGACCCCATAATCAAGTCAAAGCTCAGTGGGACAAAGTCCCCCCACCCCCCCAAAATGATGCCTGATAATTGATGCCTATTGTCATTAGGGCAGCTGCCCATCTCTTATCTTGAATGACAGGCTAATAAGGGGCCCGGAGCTATCTTTTACACTGCTAACACACAACCTAACCAATTGCTTTTAAATTATTGCTAATTTCTCAGCAATCAGAAGGCATAAGAATATTTGGAGCACAGAAGTGTCTATTGCAGCTCTTACTTCTCATGTTCTAAAGAGTCCAACTTTTCAAAACACAGCAGAATTTAGTATTTCCCAGGCAATAAAGGCATTTAAAAAAAACTTTAGTTTATAATAGTTCATTGCTTCAATTAGGAGCAAAAGAGAAGGGAGATTTATAATGCAATTGTCCTGCAAAGGAAAATGCTTTAAATTGGGTAGATTATGTGAGCAGACCACCTGTAGGGCATTCATGCCTCTTTTCTATACTGCTCCAACCCATGCCTTGGTGCCTGCAGACTGGCTAACAATACAGGAAAATCGGTTTAAAAGGCTGTTCTCCCTTTCCCTCTGCTGTTCACTAACTGTTACAAGTCTTTTTAAAAAAAAAAAAAATTAAAAAAATAAAAAAAAGTCCCACATCCCTTTAATTGAAGAACTTTAAGGCTCCATGGTGGCCAATTGGTCTGCAACAAGAGGAACTCAGCAGCAGGGAAAGAAACTTCAGACTATACATCATGTTTGGAGAAGAGAAAAGATCAAAGTTTTTCCAAACTCAAAAGAAACCAAGTTCCCTACAGATTAACCCTATTCATTTAGCTCCTCTTAAAGGAACGATGTTCTGTGCCACTGAGCAGACAGGTAAAAAGTTCAACAATTGCAAAAGCATTCTTCTGTTAATTCAACAGCCTTCTGCTCAAATAAATTAGCTTAGTCTTGACAGAAGAACAATACCTTGCTTTTGGAAAAAAGGACCATATTTGATATACAAAAGTTAAGTATGAAAGGTTAAGATGTTAACCTGTTAGTTTAATCTGTTAAGGAAAGACTGACCTAACAATTCTCAACTTGCTGCTCTACTCTAAGACATGATCTATGGATTTAAAACATTAACCTTTAAACTTTAGCAGTATGAGCCCCTGTAAAGGCAGGTGCTTACAAAAGCATAGACAAACATATTAAAAAAAGGTAGTGTGAGCATTCACATTCCTAAAATAACATCCATTTTCCAGAATACAGAACAAGGCATGCAGGAGACTGCTGCCTTGCACAGGTTCAGTTTACATACCCTGTCCTAGCTTAGAACAAGGCAGAAAGCAGAAGAAAAGTAGTTGTAAGGCAGCTCAGGTTTTAGAACATTCAACAAGTTAGTTAGAAAAAGTGTGACTTTTCCTTAAGCGTCATTTTAGTTTAAATCAAGGTCATGCTATTAAGGACTGCATTAGTAATAAAAGTATATACTAATACTTTTCAGGGCTCCTCTACTAACAACACCTGAAGGAAGCAAGGGAGAAGGGGCAAGCTTGGGGAAAAAAATCATTTATCAAAAGTCATTTTATTGACAAAATAGAATACTCAAATATTTGCTCTTACAGGGGGAGCCTCTAAACTCTTTTTACAAAAAATGTACAGACTGTATAGCTTTGGATATCTACATATCTTACATATTTGTACAAAGTAACAAATAATTATATAAATACATCCTTTACTGCAAAACCCGTATTTAATTTGGGTGTATAATTAAGACAATTCGCTTGTGTGGGATTAAGGCATCAGCCTGGTCACTGAAAGTACCTAACTCCTGTGGTCCCATCAGGCCAGCAGCCTCCTCGCTTTGGGAGCGGGGGTGAGGAGGAGCCCCACGGCCAGGAGAGTTGCTGTGAGTCCAGGGAGCGAGTGAGGCAGAAAAGCGTCTCCTCCTGCTCACTGCAGGCATCGCTGCACTTCCACCCTTTTCGGCCAGCACAATAAGCTGACGCCTCGAAGTACATGCTCCCTGCATATGAATGGAGATGGGGAGGGAGGGGACTGGTGCTTGGGGCCGCCGCCGGCTGCATTGTTCTGCACAAGCTGTGGCTAATGGGAACCATTAGGGGTTCATTAATGGCACCAAGCAGTGAGGGAGCATTTCATCCAGGCCAGTGCCCCCCCCGCCACTGGCCTCGCCCCCTCTCAAACTTGAGACAGGGGCATCTGCTTGGGGTAGGACACGGAGCTGGCAGTGCCTGATCTCCACGTTAAGCCGGTGCTGACATCGCTGTACATGGAGCCGCCGCCTCCCACCCCTAGTCCTCCCGCTGTCGTGGCTGGCACCTGGCCGCCGCCTCCTGCCCCCACGGCCGAGGCAGCTGAGGCCCCTTTGCTCGCCCAGCAGCAGCGGGTGCAGAGGGCCCTCCATGACTCCAGCGTCTTCCCGGACCAGACCCAGACGCCGGAGGTGATGCCCACCACCAGGCACATGAAGTACTTAAGCATGAAGACGGCGTAGTCAGGGCGGCGGGCCTGGTCGGGCTGCTGGTCGCGGAGGCAGGGGCAGTTGTGCGTGGCCTCCCAGCGGGGCCGGTTGTGCTGCTCGTAGAAGAGGCAGGCCACCACGCTGGCAGCGGGAACGGTGTAGAGCACGGTGAAAAGCCCCAGGCGGATCATCAGCTTCTCCAGCTTGTGCGTCTTGGTGGGGCCGCCCTGCTGCTTGATCACGCTGCGGATGCGGAAGAGCGAGACGAAGCCGGCCAGCAGGAACATGGAGCCGATGGCCAAGTAGATGAGCAGTGGCGCCAGCACAAAGCCACGCAGGTTCTCCAAGCTCTGGTTGCCCACATAGCAGATGCCGGCCACCGGGTCGCCGTCCACCGAGCTGAGGGCCAGCACAGCAATGGACTTGACGCTGGGCAGCAGCCAGGCGGCCAAGTGGAAGTACTGCGCGTAGCCGGCGATGGCCTCGTTGCCCCACTTCATGCCAGCGGCCAGGAACCAGGTGAGGGACAGGATGACCCACCAGATGGAGCTGGCCATGCCGAAGAAGTAGACCAGCAGGAAGACCACGGTGCACAGCGCCGGGCCCGTGCTCTCGTAGCGCACGTGCTCAGCCACCGCCAGCTCCGGCTGCAGCTCCGCGGCACCCCCAGCCGCTCCACGCCCGCCGGCGGCCCCAGCTGCCGCACTCCCGCCGGCTCCCGCCGCGCCGGCCCCGGCGCCGCCGGTCGCCGCTCCGCCACTGCAGGCCACCTTCTCGTGGCCGGCCACCAGGCGCACGAGGTAGCCGAGCGAGACGAAGAGGTAGCAGGCGGCCAGGAAGATGATGGGCCGCTCGGGGTACTTGAAGCGCTCCATGTCGATGAGGAAGGTGGAGACGGTGGCGAAGGTGGACAGGAAGCACAGCACCGACCACAGGCCGATCCAGAAGGCGGTGAAGGCCCGCTCGTCCGGGCTGAAGTAGGGGTTGTGGCAGGGCAGGGCGCAGTTGGCGATCTGCCCCGTCTTGACCCGGTTGTAGAGCGGGTGGCGCTCGCTGGACACCGACACCATGGGTGCCCGGCACTGGCAGCCCGGCTCGCAGGGGGTGCCCGGCCGCGGCTGCCGGGGCGCTTCAGCCGGAGGCGCGGGCGGCCTGCCGGCGCCCCCCGCTTTCCCGCCCCGGTGCGGCGGCTTGGCGGGCGGCGGGGCGGCGGTGGTCAGCTCGGTGCGGTTGTAGTCCATGCACAGTGTGTCCGGGTTGCCCTGCTCAGGCAGGCGGTCGCAGCGCATCCTGTCGGGCCAGGCGAAGCCGTACTGGCGCATCAGTGGGGCGCAGCCCGCCTTGGCCCGCTCGCACACGCTGCGGCAAGGGGGCAGCGGCTTCTTGTAGTCCTCCAGGCAGATGGGGGTGTACATGCTGCACAGGAAGAAGCGCAGGTCGGCCGAGCACTGGATCTCCACCAGGGGCCAGAATTGGTGCACCTCCAGCCCCGCCTCGTCCTGCGTGTCGTGGTTGAACTGGTTGGGCATGTAGGTGTAGTTGTAGCCGATGCCCTTGCACAGCGGCACCGTGATCTCCTGGCACGACAGCTCCTTGGCGGCGGCGGCGGCGGCGGCTGCAGAGGAGGAGGCGGCAGCAGCACCCCGCAGCAGCAGTAGCAGCAGCAGCAGGAGGAGGAGGAGGAGGAGGCAGCGCCGCGCCATGCCGGGCGCCGGAGCAGGCGGCGGGGGCTGCAGGTGGCGCCGCGCTCAGAGCAGCCTCCGCGCGCGCATGGCCAGCGCTCCGAACCCCGCGCGCCGCTCGCCTAGCCCGGCCGCCGCGCGCTCATGAATATTTATAGCCAGCGCCGCCGGGCCACGCCCCGCCCGCCTATCGGGCGGGGCGCCCGCAGCCGGCCCGCCGCCGCTCTTAAGGTGGAACGGAGGCGGCGCGCGGTGCCCGGGAGGAAGTTTCCCGCGCGGCCCGGCGCTGCTGCTGCTGCTGCTGCAAAAGGCGGTGGCGCATCAGGGCCGAGCAAAGCGGCAGGCGCTGCCGGGATGGGGATAGAGCAAAGATGCGGTGATGGAGAGAGGCTGGGCTTGCAGCTTTGGTTAGTTTGCAGCATGCAATTCTAAATGTTAAAGCCTGCAAATAGTGTAGTGGCTAACACCTCTGCTTAACATGCAGAAGGTCCTGGGTTTAATTCCCAGGGGTTGGACTTGATGATCTCATGAGGTCCTTTCCAGCCCTATGCTTTGATTTGATTAGGAGATCATTGAGGCCAAATCCCTGGGGCTTGAACCCAGGACCTGTTAAGCAGAGATGTTTTAAAGCAGCATTTCTCAAAAAGTCTCAGCGTCAGGGTTTGCATGTGCAATGCAGCTGTCTAAAAAAAAAGTGCAAGGGGTTAATGGGATGTCTGCTACCAGCAAGGTTACAGACGAGATAAATCAGGAGTCAACCTAATACGTGTCCCTGAGATGGAGATAAATCAGGAGTCGACCCAATGTGTGTCCCTGAGATAGTCAGTCATAAAAATGTACTGGCCAGGCAGGGCAATTTGTTAGCTTGATAGATTTCGGTGGGTTTTGAGTTGCCCCGGTGAAACCAGCAGCTGGTTAAATCGTGTGGGTCGGTTCATGGTGCCTCTGCTTCGTGTTTGGGAGCTGCTTGAAATAGTTATGGTTTACGGGTGGGGGCAGGAGCCCTGCAAGGAAAGCTTCAGTCCCAGCCTGGGTGCTGGGCAGCAGAACCCGGGTAAGTTTAAAGTTCGTTAGGTCTGACAGGACGGTGCCAGCGTATGGCGTTTCAAATTGTTTTGCAGCAGCTGAGGTACAGGTTCAAGGGAGCACAGGTGCACAGTGAACTGCTGCAGATGGTTAGAAGTAGCTAAACCAGCAATTTTGAATGAATACAATGTAGGCCTTGAGCAGGGCCTGCTCGACTGTGAGGCCAGAGACGACATGGCTTCAGGTGACAGTTCTTAGGGGCACCTAGCCCCCCTGAAGATCAGGCCGGCTCCTGCCTCTTTAACTCTTTCCTAGCAGCTCAGGCACTGTTAGTCAACCTGCAACTTAAGTCATGTAGGCAGAGTGCACTTTAAATTCCTCCAACACTGGAAATTTATGGACTTTGGAAAACCATTTTCAACCTCCAGGAATGAGATGGGGGTGGGGGGCACAACCCCTTGCGCTGGCCCTGGCCTGGAGTTAGACTTAAGTTCACCCATCTTTGAAGCACCTGGCGAAGTGGAATTTTCTCCCACAAAAGCTCATGTGAAAAATAAATCTGTTAAAGTGCCACATGACTCCTTTTTTTTTTTTTTTTTTTTTTTCTGGCCTAGACTAAGACGACTATACCTTTGGAAATTCCTAAACACTGACAGTGTTTGAGTCATAAAGTGTTCCTGGGGATCAAGGACGTTGGTAGTTTATATGAATTTGGATGTTTCTGCCCCCAATTATCACCTCTTTAAGGCCCAGTCTTGGAATCAACTGTAAAATAGAAATCTCTGCCCATTGAGTGATGAGCAATAGAGAGGTTTACAGGGATTTGTGCTTAGTAACTGATGGCACAACCTCACCTTCAATGACTAAAGTTTGACTTTATTAATCCTATTCAGTAGTTGCTTGACATGGTAGTTGGCTGTTCTCTGTAAAGCTTCCTCCTGCTGGATTAGCAGTTAGACTGATCTGAAACAGCCCAGCTGGTCTATGCTCTTTGTTTTGTCTTGTCCATTGAAAATACCTTTCCAGGACACTGTGACTAGTATAGGGTCACTCTCTTCCCTGATTTTTACTCACAGCACTTGATGCTGGGGAAGAGATCCTGCCATCCATTTGTGTATGCCACTGTCCTTCAAAATAACCACTCTACATTTCATTTCAGGAAGGACTTGCACTCTGAGATAAATGGTAGTTACCCAGATAAGCCTGCAAATAGGTGTAAATGAGGGCGATTTGAAAGGGCTCAGTCAGTGAAACCCCCCAAAATGTTCTTTCCAAAGGGGAGAAAGATTTTTTCCTTTCTCTTTTTAAAAAGATAGACAATGAATGGTTCCAGAAGAGTAGCCATGTTAGTCTGTATTTAGGAAAAACAACAAAAGTCCAGTGGCACCTTAAAGGCTAACAAACTTCTTTGGGCATACGCTTTCATGGGCTGCAACCCACTTCCTCAGATAACAATCAATGAAAGAAATCACAGCCTCGCCCTTAGAAAGGCATCTAAATAAAACAAAAGAAACGCTTTTAATTCACTACTGGACAAATCTCTACTAGGCTAGGGAAAACAAGGAGTCCTGGTGGCACTTTTAAAGACGAACAAATTTATCTCATGAGCTTTCACCGGAGAAAATGCAATTTCCTTTTCAAGCGCCTGACAAAGTGCAGTTTGTCTCCCATAAAAGCGCGTGCGATTAATAAATTTGTTACTCTTTAAAAATGCCACCAGCCTCCTTGTTTTTTTGCTGAACCCGACTAACAGGGCCACCCCATCATGCTAGGCTAGGGGGACAAGGTCTAGGCGGGGGGCCAGTGTCTTGCAGTAATCTCCCCAGGACTTGAAATCAGGGGAGGTGCAGAAGGAAGCATGGGGGAGTTGGGGAGCTCCCTAAATTGGTATATCACTGTTAGTAGCTGACAACTGGGGGAGTGTTAGGGAAATCCCTGGTGTCTTGTTAATTTTTTCTGTCTCCTGTGCCTCTTTGGACTCTCACAGCTCCCTGGCCCAGGGCCACTTTCGCAGTGCAGGATTTTGGCTTCTTCAGCTGCCCCTTGTCAGTGCTTGCAAGACCCCTGCTCCTCCACTCTCCAGCCCACCTTAAAAGGGAGGGGTGGGGGGGGGGCAGCCTGGCAGGTTCATTTGCGCTTGTTAGGCCGGCCCAGGGGGTTGTCTTACTCCCCGAGCGAGTGTTTATTTCTTAATTGCTGCGCTGCTTCATTTAGCACTTGCATGGGGCTCACGCTGGGGCTGTAATTACTGCAATGGCAGGAACAAGCCTTGCAGTGAAGCAGGAAGGTGGCAAGATGGTGGGATTGCTTTTGGTGAGGCCAGTTTTGTGACTTGTCAGGTTTCCAATCAGAAAACTCTGGAGCTGGGGGGGAGGCATGTGAGCTGGCTCTCCAGCTATTAACTGAACATTTGGAGGAAATGCAAGGCGCGAGAAGAGTGTGTGCTGCTTCCAGTAGCAGGATCCTCTCCCTTCCTTTTTGATTTAAATGAATACACAGATTACCTAGCTAGAAGGAAATGGGTAGTAAGGAGGCAATAAACAGGTTTCCTATGTAAGCATTTCCCAAGCCCTCCTCCCTCAAAAGAAATCCAATAATTACTAGCAAACAGCAGCAAATCCCTATTTAAATATCAAGCCCTATTGTGTTACAACTATTTCAGGTCACAAAACTCATCTTACAGCAGTTTTCCTGCTACTTTTGGTCAATCTCAAAAGTTGCTAAAGGGGCTGCAACTTCCCTTTTCTGAAATATTGATAGTTTAAGCAGAATTTTTAAAAATACAAGGAGTTGACCACTGGGGCTCCTGAGCTCTCATTCAATGCCTTAGTCCCAAGACCACTCGTCCTCCTACAGCTCCCTGGGGTGCAGTTGTTCCCCAGAAAGGATCTCTGAATAGCTGCCCACCTTGGTGATAACTTTGTCCCTATAATCATTAAGAAAACTTCTAGAGCTGGCTCTGATGAGCCTGTTAGGAGGGGTCCCAGGTTGCCTGCTTGCAAAAGTATCCCTATTAACTTTTTCTACTGTTTGTAAAAATGAAGAAACACAGTCTTAGGATCTGGTATGACTCTGAATTACCGCTTTGACAGGAACACTGCTAACCGCCTGTTACAAAGTACCTTTTTTGCACCCGGCTTAGGCAGTGTGCTGCAGGGAGGACAGATGTGAAGTGACTTGTCAAAAGCAACACAGATACTGTAAAGTTTCCAGTGCTACATTGCAGCCTGGAAACTAAGGAGAGGTGCTGAGTGCAGCTTTTTAGAATTACTCCATTAGAAATAGAGGAAAATAAAGTGGGTTTCTCAGTACAGGCTACACTGAGGTTTCACTGTAACTCACTGTTTTATTGCTTGCTTTTCAATATTTGTGAAAAGAGATGTAACTCCACTATACAAATCAGAAAGCATTCAGTAAGAGCAGTCTTTATATAAGGTTTTCTAAACAGAACAAACCTCAGCTTAAAAATCACAGAATAAGTTTACAGCATGCTATAAATTCAGAACTTGATCGTTTCTTTGGCTTATTAATGAAAGATGTCTCTAAAGGCCCTAAAGTCTGTTTTTACAATCTCAGCTATTATTTCATTGTAAAAATTAAGAAGAAAGGTGGTAAGCAAGGATACATGTGGAGTCAGCTGAAGAAAGATTTAGATTGATTCAGTGCAATGTAAATAGGCTCTGTCTGCATTTCTTGTGTAGCTAAACCATGCCCTGAAGAAAATGGATATATTAAGGTGTACAAGGAATGAAGGATGTTTTAAGTGGATATGGGGGGGTCTTTTCCCAGAAAAAGCAACTGCTTGCTGGGCTTTGCTCAGAGCAGTTCCTGGAGTGATTTTGGAACAGATGTCCAGTCATCAAATCGTGTACAAATATAAAGTCGTCAGATGAAGGCAAGGAATAGTTCTACTGAGAGTACACCCTTTTGCCAAACTATTGATTAGCAAGTAGCTAAAACCCTTCTCCGTGCAACAATTGTCACAGGTATTCTGTTATTTTAGGAAAGCAAATTCTTGTTGGTTGGATGTGCCCAAGCGAGGATTTCTCTAACACCTCTTCCCCACCCTTGATTTCCCAACACCCTGCCCCCAGTTGTCAGCTAGTAAAAGTGTTATACTAATTTAGTGAGCACCCCTGACACCCCACCCTGATTTCAAGTCCTGGGGAAGCTGCTGCACCCAAGCACTGGAATAATTTTCAAGAGACGTCCATAGAGCAACTTTTATTGAATATAACTGCCCTGAACATTACTGAACAGCAGTTGAGCAGCCAATGATACAGAAACTTTAGTGTATGTCTTAATGATTGTCTTACTGATAGTTGTTGAAGGGGAAATTGGAACATCCTCAACTGAAATAACCATATCTTTAAACGAGTATTTTGATTAATTCTCTTTATTAACTTAGAAACTTCTGTGATATTCAGGAGAGCAGCAAGATCACCTTTTTAACTCCTGTCTAACATGCTAATGCTATGCATTAGTCTGACATTGTCTACATTAGCGAGATCAGTTTAACTGAAACTCATTTATGGCCCCACACACATGCTTTGACAGGGAGGCCACACTCAATTAGGTTGTCCCAAAAATTTATAGGAAAAAAACCCCACGGAAGGTCATAGGTTAATAAATTAAGTCCAGAAGGAAGCCTTATAATCATCTAGTGTAATGGTTCACACATTTATTTGATTGTGCACCCTTGTCTCTGCATGTAGTCATTTACCCTCACTCTATACAAGCACATATACCCCCCCCCCCCAACAAAAGAAAATCAACGTGCAGCTCTTGCTAAATATTTAAAATGGTAAGGCATTGATTCAAACAGCACCAACGATCTGTTGTAATAAGAGCAAAACAAAACCGCAATTGTGGTGGGTGCTTACAATTAAGTGTGCACACCATGTTGCAGCAAATAGAATAATTGCAATGACTTTGTATAACACTAGGCAAGCTTAACAGAAATCCATCAAAATGCATACCACCATCTAGAGCCAAATGCACAGTGCTAGCTGAAGAGCTGGTACATCCGGAGCAGTCTGCTTTGCTAGTTATTCACTGCTGTAGGTAAAATTTGCACAGTACAGTTGCCCCCCTCCCCCAAGCTTTTCTTCTCTTCCCAGCTACATGCTGTGCCCCTCTGCTCTCCTCTCTCTCTTCCAGTTTGAGAACCTCTGAAGTAGTGTGACTGAACATGTAACAGTGGCCAGACACTTTCATCCCATGATTCCTGAATCAAATAAATTTTGGTTGAGCTGGAGAGTACCTTTCTGAAAAACATCCAGTTTTGGTATACACCATACTTTATGGTAGAGAGGGGTCTGTCAATAGTAAATACTTACCTTGCTGGTCAGTTCCAGTTCCTTTGGGCCTTGTTGTCTATAGCAGAATTTCCTTAATATTTACTACTTGCACAGCTTTACCAGGGGGAGTTCTAGAGTAGCTGAGTTGTCATTACATCCTGTGTTTTCATCTACCTCCTCTGAGCAGTGTTAGTTAACATGGTGGCTAAAATGATAGCATCTGCTGTACGCTAGGATGCATATTTATCTTTTGTGGACACTGGAAGAATCTAGGGAAGACACAGCCTTGAAACAGTCTGATAGCTTATGCAGATAAACTAATGCTTTCTAAAAAGCTGCAAACGTCAATGTGCCACCTCACAGAAAAACCCATACTGGGTATTAAACAATTGCAAGTCATACTATGTGAGGACTCCATCCTGAAAGAGACCTTTCCTGAACCCCTCTCTTCTGGCCTTCAAACAACCCACCTAGCTCTCAAAGCTCATAATCAGAAGTAAGATCACTGCAGACCAGGAGACACCAACTCAAAGCAGCACCAGGCCCTGCCAGCACGAATGCAAAAGCTGCAGCCATATCTCCATTGCCATGATGATGAAACTTCTTTCCCCCAACCCTTTTCAAGTTCCATGGGCCCTGTGCATGTCTGTCCATCATGATGTGGCGTCGCTCATCCAGTGCATTAAATGCCCCAATAACTATGTGAGTGAAATGAGACCTGAGCTGTAACCAGGGCTGTTCTTAGGGGCAGGCTGAGAGGGGCAATCACCCTTGGTCCTGTTGTTCTGCGAGCCTTGCTCTCTCGTGCTGTGAACAGGGCAGTGCAGGGCCCACCCTGCTGCTCCCCACCCCATGGCCACACTGTCCACTGCCCCGCTGCCTTCGGCAGGAAGCCAAAGGTAGCGGGGCAGGGGTGGGAGGGCAGAACCCAGGCTCTGCTCTGGGCCAGCCCGCTCTGCCCCCACGGCAGAACAGCTGGCCCAGGGGCAGGGTGGGGCGGCCCAGGGGCAGGACAGGAGAGTGGAGTCGGACCCCTGGGCTGCCCTGCCCTACCCCACCCATAGGGGCAGAGTGGCTGGCTCAGGGAGGAGCGAGGCATGTGGCTGCTCAGTCCTCATCCTCAGGGGAAACATGCACATCTTCAAAAGCCATGCTTGGGAGCTTAACTTCATAACTTATTTATATAAATACTAGTATTTAAAATATAAATACTAGTAAGTACAATATTTATATTTCAATAGGTATATTTTATATAAGAATGAGATTTATATATACCATAAAGTTCCATATTTATATGAACATCTATATTATTATTTTATACATCATATTTTATTTAATATTTACATTGTACTTTTTTATTTTATATAATCAACAAATCAATATTCACTGATATTAACATTTGTTTTTGTATACACTTTATAATTCTATTCATTTTAATATATTTTGAGGTAGTATTTATTTATATTTTATATAAATACAATATTTATACTACTAAGAGCTATATCTATATTGGTTTATATTTAATATTTATATTTAATATTTGTTATATAGTCTGTTTATATTCAAATTGATTTTTTAAATATATAAATATAGTATCATATATGTTAAGTACTATATTTATATGCCAGTTAATTTCTTTTATAATATGGTACAAATAAGAAGGTAAGAAATTTTCAGTAGTAGTGTGCTGTGCCACTTTTATATTTTTATGTCTGAGCAAGTAGGTTCTAAGTGAAAGGAAACCTGGGGCTACTCGAGGCAGATCAGACTTCTAAAAGGGGTAAAGTAGTCTGAAAAGTTTGAGAACCCCTGAATTAGAGCAATATTTACAAAGAGAAAATTAGTTCAGTTAGTTGTTTTGGGAGTAACTTATACCATTGTTAGAACCTTGAGAAAAAGAATATTATTTTTAAAATTCTGATACTGTTTAATGATTTTTTTTCCCCTGAAGCACATTATGCCTTTAGTGTAAGGCTGTATCATTTAATGTTTAAAGCAATGGATTTTACTCTTGTTAAATGCTTGACAAGCATGAATTTTAACTTGTTTACCGTTTCCGATTGCTGCTTAGATACAGCATGTAGGATGGTAATAATTTGTTAATACGGGGTGATAAAAATAACACCTAAAGAAAATCCTTACCCAAGTTGCTAATTACACCTCTTATTATTTGTCCTGGGTATTTACTCTTTTTCCAAGGTAAGCGAAATACAAATGTTATCTCTAAAGGTCTCATCCTGCTATTCTGTTTAAGCTGACTAGAATTTACTCTGCAAATAGCCCTACTCATTTAATTAGGACAATCTGTGGAGGAAGGTGCTACTAAACATGAGAATGATTGATTGTAGATCTGGACCTTAATTTTTCTCAGCCTTTGGCTTTCCAGCTCTAGCACAAAGCTGGTGCCAAGACCATTTGGGGCTGTTTAAAACTTTTTATTAACATTTAAAATACAGTTTCTCTTATCAAACTTTGCAGACGCTTTAACAGAATCTAAGATACCGCCTTTTTCAAGGCTAGGGTGGAGCAATGAGGAAAGTCATTGGAGGGCTTCTGGATTAATCCAAACTGATTAATCTAAATTTGCCAAGTCTCTATCTATTTTGATTCCATGGAGTCTAAAAAACAGTGTAGTCAAACCAAAAAGCGCAGACCTCACAAGACAGCATCCGTTTTCCTCAGTGCTCATAGACTCTGCTTAGAATCCTCATCTCTTTCCTCCCAGAATAGCTTAAATAAACTCAGAAGAATTTAACTAGTTCCCAAATGCTAATGGCCTCCTGAGTTTTCTTTTAGCCTTGGCTGGATATTCATGCCCAAAAGCTCAGGCTCTTGCCTGCTTTGGTTTGATCACCTAGAAATGCCCCTGAACATAGTGTAATAAGGTTTCAGGGGATGCTGAACACCCCTCATAAAGGCCAAAATTAAGTAAATGGTTAAGTCACAGTGCACAAATGTTCTGTTTTCATATTACTGGTATCTTCATTTGGGGTACCTAACATTTCTAAAGAGTACCTTTGTCCTGAATAAAGCCTCAGAGTGAGTGGAAGTCCACATAAGTGGAGAGAGCTACTGTAGTGGATCCTGCATGTGAAAGACATTTTACTGGAGCTAGTCAAAAACACTCCCCCCATCCTGCACCCCGAAAATTTTGATGAAAATGAGACATGAAATTTTTCTAGATTTTCTATGGAAAACTTCCAGTTTTGGAGGAAACTGGAGTACTGAAAACTTAAGTTGAAAATCTGAAACATCTTCATTTGGAAATGGCTGTTCAGTTCCTTATGAAAATTACAGTTTAGATGCTGCCCCTTTTCCAACTGTCAACATCCCTCATCTGATCACATTTCCTATGGTGATGTGCCATGGGCTCCCTACTTGCAGAGTAGAGATCAGTTCCTAACTATGGTGTATTATAGCAGATGTTACCCAGCTGGACAGCCCAGTCTGCAGAGGAGAATTGGGCACAAAGCAAGCAAACAATGGCTTTCGTGATGTACTTGTAGCGGAGTTTCTAAATTGAACTATGGCAGATTCCTGCCAAAATATTTCGATTTGAGGGTGTTTGGGTTTTTTTGATGAAAAATAAACATCTTTTGTGGAAAGTAGGCACTTCTTCCTGAAAAAAGTTCTTTAACTGAAAACCAAATTGCCATTAAAAAAAAAAAAGTCTTCCAACAGAAACTTTTGACCATCCCTGTGTTTCACCTTCTCAACTCCAAAGGATAAACTTGTCAAGTGAGCCTGAAGAGGTCTTCTTCATAAGGGTATGTGACATTGGGTATCTGTTTAGTTTTCACTGATGTGACATCTGCATCTGTTTTCAGCTGTATTCAACTTTGTGGTAGTTATCCTTGCTTATGTAGTATTTTACAAATCTCAAAATGCTAATTCATATGGGCAGAGCTTCAACAAGTGATGTGTGTATACCAACAGATCTGCTTCAAAGGATGTGACAATACTGACTTTTTTTTGAATGATACCAGATATCAGCTATTGCACTTATTGAATAACAGATGTAGATAACAGATAGTATCAGCAACATCAACGTAATTCTGTTCCATGCCCATGCAGTGTGGTGTATGAGACAAAGATTTAATCAAGGATTTGGCAACTCATTATTCATTGACATTTAGCAGCAATACATCATCCAAAACACAGGTTCCTGCTCTAGCTAATGTTCCTAATCCCACAGCATGAAGACTGCATGCTTCTGAGAAAGGCGTAAACTACACAAGAAGGATGAAGTTGTGGAATATAGTTGGGTCTAAAGAATGTAAACAAAGTCGCAAGTCTTGTATCTCAAGTATCTGCATGGTTTCTTTCCACTGTTACAGAAATCTTGCACCTTTAGTTAAAATATCAAGCAAAAATCTCAACCTGTGACATATGATCTAAAACCCATTGTAGTTGATGGAAACTCTCTCTCTGACTTCAGTGGAACAAAAAAAAGAAACTGTGCTCATGTTGACAGCAAGGAGAATTGTGTGTTGTGATGTCAGTTCAGTGTTGTGGGGGTTTTTTTCTTTTTTTTTTTCCTTTTACAGCAAGCTCTGTCCAGTACTATCAAAGGAACCAGCTAAATGTGTCAAATTTTTTCAACACAAGATCACTGTGATCCTTTCTCAGTTGTTTTTCATCTCATCCTCTTAGAGGATCACCGTTACTTTGTCACAAAACCCAACCTACTCCTAACTCTCTGTTCTTGTTTTAACAATACCATGCTAGTCCCTTCTCCAGCCCACTCCAGGGAAAATGGTTCTTTAACTGTTCATGAGATTGGCAATCCAAAAACAGAGGTTCTGTACTTGAGTAGCCTCATAGTCCCATTAAAGTCCACACATGTAAGTAAAACTATGCTTGTGCTTACAGGTTTGCAGGATGGAGCAAAATGTTTTACACTTAAATAAAACTGTTTGAAATAAATATTTCGATTTATATCAATTATCTGGAAACTTATAGCATGAGGAGATTAGGTGGTGGCATCCTATGGTTTAGCAATGATAGTTCATATTTTTAGCTATTCTCTTCAGAATTCTAAACAGTGATCAATCATATGATAATTTCTCACTGCCCAGTGTGACTGGTGACCATTGCAATATTCCTCCTTTTCTAGTACTGCTTTATACTTTGCATGAGTTCACAGTAGTGATCCAAACCTAGAGAACAGGCACAGAATGGTCAACAACAGTGCAGCATTCCTCACCTCTCTTACATGCCTTAATCTTAACTTGGAGGGATAATGTCAGGAAGTGAGAATAAAGTTAAGTTTCCAGGTCTGTTCAGTCCTTTGCTTCTCCTTCTAGGGTGGTGGACAAGGGAGATGATTGTAATATAGGCATCTGTTCACGAGTGGCTGGATTGGGACTAACCAACTCATCTGACGTAGATCAGACTTCAAAGGGACCACTTGCATGAGTAAGGGTTGCAGAATCAGGTCCTTGAAGAAAGAGAGGAAGAACCAATGTCTCTCCACCCCCCATGGCTGTAGTTAAATATCTTGGGGGGCAGGGAGGAAACAGCAGCCCACCTGTACATGTGTTCTAAACTGAAAGAAAGCAGTTTATTGGCGTTTATTGACCCAAGGCATTAGTTGAAGCTCTGTAGAACTTCCTATCTTCTTCAATTTGCCACCACCTGCTTTTATTTACATTCAACATAGCTGTTAATTAGCATCAGGTGGAGCAGGATCATTTTAAGATCTGGTTTTTTTTCTGACTGTGATCCCAGGAAGTGACCATGCACCCACCTGGTAAGTGAATTCATGTTTAACTCATTACTTTCAGTACATAGAGTTTATGATTTGAATGACTGACTGCTGCAGTCTTCTGGGTTCATTTTCTACTTAGGAATTGATGTTTGGCCTAAGCAACTCAACTTCCATTCACTTCAATGTAAGCTGAGGGTACTAAGAACATCTAAAGTTGTGCACAGCACCATGTTTGATTGGATCCTTGTTGGTTGCCATACTTACTGAAAATAGTTCCCTCCCTTGAGGAGTGCTACCTTGGTAAGATTTCAGCACACATGATTTTCAAGGAGACCGTCACTTAAATGCACTCTATTACTGAGAGTGTGCACTAATTTCTTCTGCATTTTGTGGAATAAAATGACTTTCTTCCCTTGGGTATCTGTGTACCTCCTTATGTTTATATGATGTTTTGCAAAAATCCCTGATACTAAAGGTGTATGCCCTTGTTCCTGCAGTGAGATCTATGTGGGAAAATTCTTATGTCGGTATGGAATCTCACTGACTTTGGTAGGACAGCAGATGTTAGTTCCTACTTGCAGCTGGGCCTTGTATTCATCTGATACCTAGCATCTAGAGCAAGATGACATCTTGTTCTCCATGATGTCAGCTTTCATTTTTCAAAAAAATCCATAGCATTGATGGTTGTGAAGGAAACTTAAAATGTGAACCAAGTGTCACTGATGCAGAGGGGCCCACAAGTCTGCAGAGTCCCGAAGAACAGTTCTAAGAGGTTTGAGCTGTCCTGGTCATCTGAATGAGCTGTCAACTGAGATGTCCAGTGACGATGATTTAAATGTCAGCATTATTGATTATTTCATTTCCTCGTGTAAGAAAGAAGATGGGTCAAATCTGCACAATTTATGTGCTATTTTGATTACTTAGCTGGGTGGCAGTTGGGAGATAGCACCACTTGTCTTTTCGTCAGAAAGAGGTGAGCGTTGTGGAGCCCGTGAGCACACGTAAACACAATCTTTGAACATCTGCAAAATTTACTTAGAGCAATGTTTTATTTTGGTGATTTACATGAGTGTAACTTATTTTGTGGCTTAAAAGTTCACCATGACCTTCTGCCTCCTCAGTTTGAGCCCTGCCCACACACGCAACCTGTTGCAGGATTACGTTTAATTTTTATAAACAGTGAAAACTGTTAAGTAGTGGGAAGCCATGTCTATGCTACTGTGCTAGGGTGGCATAGCTACAGTGCTGTAGCTATCCTGTTTTGACCCTAGTCTAGATATAGGTTACAGTGATGGAAAGGCTCTTCTGGTGCTGTACAAGCTCTGTCTACATGACTCAATGGTAGCTAAGCGCTGACAGAACCATTCTTTTGTTGACTGATGTGCATCGACATCAGGGGTCAGGTTGGCGTAGCGTTGGTGCTCAAGGGTGTGGATTTTTCACACTCCTGAGCACCATATCTAGGTTGGCTTAAGTTTTAAGTTTAGATCAGGCTGAAGACAAACTTGAAGACAAGATCAGCAGGGAAAGCCTGTGTCTAACCACCATTTCTGTACAGCTATAACTGCTGATTGAGGGAATGATTTTTTTTAACCAAAAAGTTATACCAATACAAGTTTTGGTGTAACTGTAGTTATGCTGCTATGAAAGCATTCTTCTTCTTAAGTGGGAGTAGCTGTTCCAAGAGCATGTCTACACTAGTGTTTCTCAACCTTGAGTAGACTGAAGAACACCTAATGGTATTAATTACTTTACATGGAACATCTGATGAAAACTTTCTCAGACAAAACAGTATATACAGGCTGTAATATTCATAATATCTGTATATTAGTCATTCCTGTGAAAATGATTCAGGAAATCAAAATAAATACAGTTTTAAGACTAGATAAGACGGATTTATTTCTAAAACATAGATACATAGCAGATGATTATGCCCAGACTTAAACCTGAAAATAACTGGAAATTAAGAGGTGGAAGTTTTGCTGCAGCTGGCACATTTTACACCTCTTGCTGCTGTTACAGTAGAAATTTAAAATGCTCCAACTGCAGCGAAGGAGCAAGGTGGTGGTGGACACCAATACCCACCTGAAAGCTTTGCTGTAGCTAGGACGTTTTAAATCTCCCAGGTGCATGTCAGCTCATCAGATTGCTCCTTCCCTCTGCCACTCAGCCCCTCCACTCCCCCAACAGGCAGGAGTCACGGAACACCTTCACTATTCTGCGGAGCCTGGTATTCCCTGAAACACTGGTTGAGAAACACCTTTCTACACTATGGAAACTCTAGAGGCATAGCTACAACCCCATAGCTATGCTGGCATACCCCCAGTATGCATAACCTCCCTGAGTGATAGTAACTAGGTCAGGAGAAGTCGCGTTCTATCAAGCTAATTGTGTCTGTTCAAGGGGTTAGGCTGACATAGATTTATCACTCAGATGTGTGTATTTTTTGCTCCCTGCCCAGACTGACATAACTATGCTGAGTTTTGTTGACCTACATTTTACGTGTATACCAGGTCTAACATTGAACAACTTTACATTGGCATAACTGCATCCTAACTACTAATTAAGAATTTAGCTTTGGAAGATTGAAAGGATGGTCATTTGGTGCATGGGAGGAGCCTTGTTTAAAAGATAAGATGGGAAGAGAAGACTAGGCACAAAGTAAGAGTGGAAGAAGGGGAGGATTTTGTTAGATTACTGGTTTGCTAAATTGCTTTCAGGAATGAAATGTAGAGACTTGCTGTGGCAATACATCAAAGAAAAACCTGGCGTCTGCCATTTGAAGCTAAGAAATTGACACTGATTAACGTGTTTTGGGGAAAGATTTTTCATTCAACACTAGTCTGAAAGGTTTAAGAAGGCATTTCTTTCAAAACAAGCTAACTTTTATTAATATAATCTGGTAGTTCTGGAATGGAGTGGTTAGAGCTGTCGCTTTCCCAAACTCAAGGCTCTCCACCAACACTTTTATAATTGCCCTCTAAGTCATTTTTGAGTAGGAGAAGCTCCTTTTCCATATGTAAGCTCTATGTGAAAGGTTAATGTACTCCTATTTGTGAAATCTCTTCGAGGCAGCACCAGGAATATTTGCACAGATTTTTCTTTCACACATATCATCAATAAAAATGGAAATTATAACTTCAAATCTCATATTATTTCTCTCAGACAAAGCAATATAGTGTTACAATTAACTGAATGTAGGCTTTATTTTTAATGTTGCAAGACAGATATGCAAATGTTATTAAAAATATGCATGGTTAAATTTAGCCATAAATTCCATTCAGGGATTTCTGCTTTGTATATTGTTCCAAGTCAATATGTCTGCAGAGAAAACCACCCACTGTGCAGGAGTACACAGTCAAGTGCTTGAAAAGGTGAAAAGTTTAATTACAAGAGTTTATGCAATCTGGGGAAAAGTAAAATAAGGCAGAGCCCTAATTTTTTTGGTTATAATTTTAACATGGGGAAATATAATTTTACATTGTTTACAGTGCCATTTCTGTGATAAGAACTACTAACTTCTTTAAACTCTTAAGTCTTTGACATTTAAATACTAGACAGTAGGGAAAAAAAAGACAGCAAATAAATGGCAAATTCCAGAAATCTGTGTGATGGATTCCTGCATTAACTACTGATTTCCTTGTGAGGTAAGATAAAGTGAAACTTGCAGTTCAAAATAAAATATTTCCTTTATAATCCATCTGTTTCAACTGGAATCATCCCCACTGAACTATAGCACCTGGGTAGTATTGTCCATGTCCAACAAGTACAAACCTCTTGTGCTGCTAAATGAATATGATATATTTTCAGGTATTTTGATTCTAAGGATGGAAAATGTGAAGTAAGGTCTTGAGTGAAGTTCAGCTTAGTGATAGAGGGATCATACCTTATAGAATTTAAATATGAACATAATTTCATGTTCAATTCAGGATGATTTGCAGATAGTGGACTTTAGTCACCAGGCTGGTGGTTCATTCAGTTTTGTTTTGGAGTTCAGTGACCTGGAATAATTATTATAGTACATGGACAATGGGACTACCTTAGAGCAACATCGATAAGGAAATTTCACTGCGATTTGATTTGTAATATGGGCATTCCGAAGCCCAGAACAATCTGACATTCTTCATTCTGCTATTGGAATACGAAGTTTCCAAGGCAGTTTTGCTGTTGTTGAAATGTGTTCTGTTATGGTATCTCTTCTATGGGCAGAATTCATTTGGAATTATTCAGAACAAAACAATAACATTGAAATATATTGCAGCACGAACACTGGGCCCTGAGTCATGCTTGGGTTTAATGACACTCCTTTCCCATCTCCTAATGTGTGCACTGAATTGGGTGTAAAGAAAGATTGGTAGTCTTGTAGACATAAAGGTGAAAGATGTATTCGCCCTGCATCTTTAGATAGTCCTGAGATTTGTTTCACTATTACTTCTACTTTTCTGATATACTATGAATTTGAAATTCAACTTCTACACTAGATTTTCTGCTTGAAAGCCTCAGATATTGGCTTTTTTTGGGGGAGTCATTTGAAGTGGCATTGAATTTCTACATTAAGTGCATTAACCTTGCATCAGTGCATTAAGGACCTTCATGGTGCTTCCATCTTGGTGTGCCAGGCAACTGAGGCAATGCCATTTGGAAACTCTTAGGCTATGTCTACACTAGGAAAAGTTAGTTTGAATTTGTTAGTTTGAATTAACAAAGAGGACTAATGTTAGTTCGCATTAGTCCACATTAGTTCAAACTAACCAGCAGGTCTTACTACTTCAGACTAAGCTTTCATTAGTTGGAATGAAGGAATTCCTTAGTTCGAACTAATGAAAGCCTAGTGTAGACAGGGACTAAATTAGTTCAGATTAAGCCTCCTTAATTCGAACTAACTTGCAAGTGTAGACATAGCCTTAATGTAGGGCTGTCTTGGTTCAGGGGCATTTGGCTTCCCCCTCACATCTGTGTGGTGTGCCAGTGAGCCATGACAGCAGCTCCTGGAGAAACACCTCTCCACACTAAGGCACTGATGCTGAAGGGCTCCTCACCACAGGTATTTAACAGAAAAGAGGCTTCCTTCTGCTTCTCCCTCACTGCTGACTCCTCCTCCTAGTTTAAGCTCTGTTTTTCCCCTGCTGCTTCCCTAATATAACCCCCTCCATCATTTTTATCTCCCTCACCTCCCTACCTTTCCAATGCATTAATTTGGGTTCATGGGCAAAATGGATATTTTACCCCTAATTGTTTTGGGGACCAAATTAGCCTTTGGGATAACAGCCCTCTTTTTGTCTTGTATCCTCCTGCTGACTTCTCCTTCAGCTCTCCTCCCTTTTCCCTGTAAATTACAGCTGATCAATTTACAGCCAATATGGAACTCACATGAGTACTGAATTTGATCTAGAGACTTCAAAATTGCTTCAATTTACCTTCTGCCGTATTTGACTAAAGTTGGTCTGTGGAGTAAGGATAGGGTACATCAGATAAGAAACTAAATGTAGCAAAATTTATGTCAATCTAACACATCTCATTAAAATCCTTCTGCTAGTTTACCTTGCCTTTCTGTCTGAAGCCATCTAAAAATCTTTACCTCTTGAAGCATATGAACTGACTGACTAGCCAGGAAGCACCTCTTTTGTCCCCTACTGTGATCACCTGTTAGCTAAATGCCATATACCCTCCTGTTCCATGCAAACACATATAATAATTATTCTTTTTTAAATAGGAAATATTTTTTATTAAGGGAAACTTGGAATTTGCAAGGAAATTGCTTTAGTAATGATCGTAAGTGAAAAAGAATGGGAAAAGGAGTAAACAGAGGGTCTCAGCATCACAAAGGCAGCTTCTCTAATACCACTGTCCCTCAATCCTTTTTTCATCGCAATATTATTTCTCAAATAGTGTTCAACATTGTGAACACCCCTCCCCCCCCCAGCCCAGTTGTGTTCCTATTCTGCAGTTGTTAGCCTTGCTGAAGTTAAAGGATTAATTATGAGAATAAGGATGACTCACATGAGTGAGGGTTTTATGATTAGACCCAAATTTTCCCCAACTGCTGAAATCAGTGTCATAGAAATTTGGGTTGTAGAATAGCGAATAGAGGATTGAAGTAATTAAATACTTACCTTTAAAATGTAGGGTAAATTTTTCAGATGTGCCTAAAATAGTTTCATTTTCAAAAGTGAATTAATCACTTTGTCTTGCTGAGTTTTGTTCTGTAGAGATATTACCTCTACTGTGTGCCTAAATAAAGGAGATTTTATTTTAAATGGCTGGCCATAATGTTGTAGTTTAGAGTTTCATACTGGCATTTGTGATAGTGACCAGTCTTTTAGGCTATGTCTACACTAGAAAAAGTTAGGTTGAATTTGTTAAGTCAAACTAAACTCGGCCTTATTAAGTCGAATTAACAAAGTGGGCTAAGTCGACTTAAATCGATTTAGTCCACTTTGTTATTTCAACCAAACTGTCCTTAATTCGAACTTAATAATGTTGAATTAAGGGTTAATCCAGGTCTACACCATCCTTAGTTTGAGCTAAGGAGTTGAATTAAGACTTAGTTTGAACTAACAGGCGTTTTTTATTAATTTGAACTAAGCTTTCATTAAATCAAATGAAGGAATCTGACAGTGAAAATCCAGTGCAGACAGGGACTAATTTAGCTTGAATTAAGCCTCCTTATTCAAACTAAATTGCTAGTGTAGACATAGCCTTAAAGATTAATCAATGTCCTGACCACATCATGTTTATTGTTATTCCTAATGACAAAATATGTTGGTTAATCTCTGGAGTCCTGTCTCAAGAAACCTTTGAGCACCATCCAAAAAACAAGACTTCTGCTGAACGGCATGTATCAGGTTGTGTATGGGTCTTGTGTGGAACGGGGAAGAGTGATTGAAAGGAGCTTTGCTTCAACCAGCTGCACGCTCTATGCAAGGATTAAGGACAGCTGCAATCCTGTGCTCCATAAATCATCTCAAAGGGGCAGGAAGAAGGTGAGCACCGTAACCCTTCCCTTCCTTTACCACAGTGGTTCTCAACCTGTTGCAGGTGGCGCCACGCTTGGTGGCATTTTGTGATCCTACAGGACTCACCAGCCCACTCACCTCAGGCTGAATCCAGCCATCTGCCTGGCTCCCTGTGACACACCAGTGTGTGGCGACTCAGTAATGTATCCCAACACAGTGGTTAAGAACCTCTGTTCTACAGAATCCTGACATGAATTTGAGGAGAGGAGTGGTTTAAAGAACTGACCAATATTATCGACAATCCCTGGACCTCTGCTGGGGGAAGATTGTGCCTTCCAAGGTACCATCTCCTGCGGAGCTTTTGCTGAGGCTGCACTCAGCTCTCTGGGTCTGGTCAGCAATAGGATTGTTGTTGCTAAATGACACTCTCTACTCCTGTGAATATACATGTGAATCTTGTATTTAAAAGCAATCTGGTCTCTGAAGCCAATGTATAGTAGTATCTTAGGCTTCTAGTTTATAGTTCTAGCAGGGTTTAAAAATTCAACATTGTACGAATCAGCAGGGGTGTCGCTGTCACCTGGCACAGGGGGCACGTGCCTCGAGTCTCAGCACCAGTGCCCCGGAGTGTCCAGGCCACCCCATCCCTGATCGGAGACCCTGGCCAGGGTGCCCTCCACAGTGCCTGCCTCTGCCGGCCCCGGCCCCGGCCCCGGCCCCGGCCCCAGCCGGGCATTGAGGCTGGGAAACCCACAGCAGCGCCTGCCTCTTCTGGCCCTGAAACCAGTTGGGGATCTGGGGCTGGGCTGGAGGTGGCAGGACTCCGATGAATTATCGGGCCTGGGTGCTGGAATGTGGCCAAGGGGGCGTGGCCTGGGCCCAGGGGCTGTGACCTGGGTCCATGGCCTGGGTCTTTTCTGGGGCCAGCGACATTCCTGAGAATCAGTCTCTTCATTTTCCTTTAAAAAGGATATATAATATCAGGCATGTAACAGAACAAAATAAAGGAAATCTTGGTTTATAATAAATATCTAGTCATTCTTGTGAAAGTAAACCCTAGGTGACTTAAAATGAGTAACTGCTCACAGTTACATATGCAGAATTTGTTTAATCTAGTCCAAAAATGATTACAAATTAAAATGGAAAATTTTGGGGTTCCCAAAATTTTAACTTTTTATACTTTTGTTGTAGTAGAAATGATCATGCTTAGCTCTGAATGTGGACTGGAACTAGACTGCTAATTAACTTGGTATTTCCACCTGCTCAGTCTGAGTTAAAAATAGTACTGTATTATCCTCAGTGCTGGTGAGAGATTGCACTAGTTGAAAACATGATGTGATTTGGTCTTTTTGAAAGCAAAAGCATTTTTCAGGTCACAAGAGGTTGCAGACACTCACACCATGACTAGTACAGAACTAGATTTCTCATGGCTGAAGCACTTAAGGCTGGCATACATTTAAGTTTGGTTGGCATAACAATGTAGTTTAGGGATATATTTCTTTCTTTTGCCTGCAACAGACCTCGTGTAGACATGGTGTCTATGTCTCCACTAGCCAAAGTTACTTCAAACTTGTTAGTTCAAACTAGTAAGTTCGAGCTTAGTTTGAACTAACCTCGGGTTACTTAGAACTAATTGTGAACTTGTTTGTTTGAACTAACTGTTAGTTTGAACTAGTCCATGTTGTTAGTTCGAACTAACTGCCTTAGTTCAAAATTAGTAAGTTCGAACTAAGGGTTAGTTTGAGTCTTTGCTGTACTTAGTTTGAACTAATGTTCGAACTAAGTGCTTAGTTCAGCCTAACCATTGGTACTTACTAGTTCAAACTAAGTGTTCTTTAGTTTGAACTAAGGAAATTCTTACTTTGAACTAAGCAAAGGCTAGCATGGCTGTGGGCTAATTTAGTTCATATTAAACTTCCTTAATTCAAACTAAATTGCTAGTATAGACATCAGAGCCGTAACTATGGTGGAGCTGCTCTATTAAAGGGTGGGTTTCGCGGTGCCAGCTCCAAGCGTCGCTAATGGCAAGGGGCACATTCCAGATTGGAACGTGCCCTGGGCAGCAAAAGAGAGCGTTACGGCTCTGGTAGACATAGTCAGTTGTGTTAACAAAAGTCTTTTTTCCAGAGATAGTGCATATCTGCCAATGGGGGGGGGGGGAGGAAGGGGCAGAATGAGGGAAGCGACCTCAGCCAGGGGCTAAAATAGGGGGAAATGTACCAGAACACCATTCCGAGGCTCACAAATTTGAGGGGCCCTGAAAAACAGAAAAATTGAGTGGAGCACTGTTCCACTCTGCCCTAGGCTGGGAGCTGCAGCCAGGCTGGGGGAGTTTTCAAATGTCCCACCCTAAGCATGCTCAGATGTTGCTCATGGTGGGAGCAGGGAGCGACTCCTCGGGTCTCCTCTGCAGCTCCAGCCAGGTAGGTAAGGGACCCTTAGGCTCAGGGAACCAGCAAGGGATCATGGAGCCAGAGCATGGACAGGGAAGGGGCGGGGGTGTTGGAGACCTGGTGTGTGGATGGGGAAGGGTGGGCCTGCATTGGTGCAGGAGTCAAGCCGTGCCCAGGTCTCTGGCTAGCAGCAAGGGTCCCCCCTGGGCTGTGCTGGGGCCAGTGCCCTCAGGGACCCCTTTGCTCTAGCAGCCATGAGAGGTTTGGGGGGGGCTGGGGCCTTGGGGGCTGGGGACCATGTCCTGCCTCTCTGGGACTGCAGAGCTGGCCTTGTGCGGTGGGTGCAGGTGGGTCCCAGGCACACCCCCAGACAGGCCTGGCTGGGAGATGGTAGGGGGCTAATAATCCTCCATGCCCCCCAAAGAGCTGGGCTGGAGGGGTGCAGGGCCCCAGTCACTCACCCAAGCAGAGGGGCCATGGGGGGCAGGGGTGACACTGGGTCGTGGTCCCGGGTCCCTGCTACCCAGGCCCTGTGGCTGCAGCTGCTTCCTGGATCAGGCCCAGCCCAGGGCTGCCCCCCTGCCCCACTCCCTGCTTGCTGGGGGGTGGCTGATTCCTGGCCTTGGGAACCCTGGGCTGCCCAGGGGGTGGAGTGAGCATGGACCGGGGACTCTTGCCCTGCCTGCTGGGGTGGGGCAGGGGGTTGTAGACAGGTGATGGCAGCCTCGGACCTGGCTGGTGTTATGTGTGGGATCCTAGTGGTGAGTTATAGTGAGCCAAGGCTGGGAAGTGGACAGGTTGGGGGTCACTTGGAGGACCCAAGGCTGAGTAGCAGGGGGTTGAGAGGGCAAGACTGGGTAGCAGGGGGGCTGTGCATCAGGACTGAGGTGGCACCTGTTTTTTGCTTGCTGGGAAGCAACCAGGCCCATGGACCCTGCTGGGACATATTGCGGCAACCCCCCACCCAAAGGATAATCTGCCATCCATGTCCCACCACCTGCTTCCACTGGGCCCTGCACCAGGACTCCTGCTGGGGGTTTCTGTCAGTGCCCCCTACTGCAGGCCACGGGTGGTCTGCCAGGGCACACCCTGTATCGGGGCTGGTCAGGGCACCCTGCTCTTGCCAGAGCAGTTTGATGCCAGATCTGCCACAGTGAATGGTGCAGAGTAGCGAGGTAGCCCGCAGCCAGGCAGCATGGGGCGGAGGGGGGAACGAATCAGTGAGCACAGGTGGGGCCATCCTTTTGGGGGCTGGCCATGCCTGCTCACAGCGCTCAGACCCTGGTTCCTGCATGAAAGCCCAGGGCAGATGGACAAGGCCACAGTGCCAAGCAAGAGGAGCCTAGACCCTTAGCCCCAAGCTGGGAAGGATCAGAATCAGCCCTGAGACCCACTCCTGGAGAGACCCTGCCCTGCAGCAGCTGCAGGGCCAGAAACTCTTCCCCAGGCCTTGCCCAAGCAGCAGCTGGCAGCATGGCCCAGCCCAGCCCCCCACCTTCGCCCCAAGGGACAAGTGAGCCCCAGTGTGGCACAGAGGTGGGGCGGGAGGGGTGGAGAAGCAGCTCCCAGAGGTGGCCAGTGGCACCCCTGGCCTGGGGCTACTTAGGGGGCCAGGGCACCAAGCTCCCTCCAGCGGAGCCCCATGAGCAGCAGTGACACAGCCAGGGGAGCTGATCTGTGCCCAAGCGAGCCCCTTCCTTTGCCCTAGGGTGGCAGGACCAAGCGCCTGTTCCTCCACATCACACAGCACCTGTGCGTCTGCTGAGCCAGGGCAGTAGGACAGGGACAGGCAGCCTCTCCCCACCCATGCCTTAGCCTCAGGCTATAGCCACTGCGGGCAGCCTGCCTTCTCAGAGCTGGGGGTGGCGGGGAGGTGTCAGGCCAGTTTCCCCTGGATGTGTGGTCCTGCATCAGCAGCCCGAGCTGGCTCCTTGTAACAGGGGTCAGGGCCAGGTAGGGGGCAGGTGGTGCTGCCTGGCTGACAGCTGTGCTGGAAACAGAGGACCCAAGGCTGCAGGGCTGGGAGTGCGGCTTTGCCAGAGACCCCATGCCTGAAAGAGAGTCCAGCACCCCCAGCTTGTGGGTAGGACTTTATTTTCCTCAAGGCCCCACTCAGACAGCAGCACGCAACCTTTCAACCCCAGTCCACTATTACTCTTGAGTGCCGCAGCCGGCCTGGGCCCCAAGACAGGGAAAGAGACAAACCAGGTACAGCTAGCAGCCGCAAACTGCCCTAGCCATCAGGCTACAGGGTTTTAGTCTCTGGCCCAGTGACTATTCAAATATTTCATACAAAGTGGAACAGCTTCAAAATGAAAGCATGAGAGAAACTAACCATAGAGTCATTTGCCTGGGATGTGGGAAATCTAGGTGAAAATCCTAGTTGGGGGTAGGAGATTGAATCCAAGTCTCTTCTTTGCCAGGTGAGACCCCCTAACTATTAAGCTATTGGAAGTAACAGGCTGCCTTCACTACCAAAGCCTCCTTCTTGGGTCTGTAAACCGTACTTAGTCAATCACCTTATGAATCTAGCTTGAAAAATAAAAAATGTTTTATTTTGGTGCTTCAAAGTGTGAGGTTTTCTTGCTGTGTGTTTATAGCTTGGCACATTTTAGCAAAAATTGATACAAATTTGCAAAATGTTTTTGTCAAACTTAGCTTGTATTTTTGGCACCCCCTTTCCCTCCAAAAAGAAGGGGGTGTGTAAAAAAATATGTGCCCAACTCTATTTGTAATGCTGAATTGAAAGTAACAAATGCAATAAGTTCTGAAAATAGTGGAATGTGGTGAAATCTATCTGTGCCCACCCCCACGCTAGCTCTTTTTAATCAGGAAAAAGAACCAGAGTGGGGTAAAGGCAGCACTTAATTTGTGCCAGGGTTTGCCAGGACTGAGCCTTGGCACATCTGAGGTTGGCAGGTCATAGGTTGGTACCACTGGGCTTGCTGCATCAGCTATGAATATATTAAAAAAAAATGTTTGGCTACAGAAGCTGATTGCTTGAGCCATGGCACCACTTTCATTACAAATTAACCACTGTGCAAAGGAGTCCTAAAAGGTTCCTCTGGTGGTGTGAGGCTTCCGCTTGTGCAGGCAATCTGAACAACAGCCATAAGATTGCCTTCCAGAGACAAGCCCTTTTCTCTCTTGGTATGCCAGGCCAGGGCTAAAGGCATATGCGAGATAGATGTAGCCAGAAGTTACTTTTTGGCAGGGCCAGTGCTTGCCATGACTGGGCACAAGCCTTATTTTCACAAGCAAAACAGAGGCTGAGCAAAGCTCGGCATGAATTGCTTAAAATCTGATGGGGTGGACCTGCTTTCAAAGTGCTATACCACTGGTTTGGGACAAGATTTCAGGCAATGCTGTGGTCAGCAGATTAGCTTGAGGAGTTTCTCATAACAGGGTATGTCTACTCTGTGAAGTGTAGTAAAGACATGATGGTGCCAGCTTTAGGGTGGATTAACTGCCCCATTTATAAGCCATGTGGATCATAAGTATGCACTCAGATTCAGGGGTTAAAATATGTAGGAACACTAGTCCTAAGCCCCACAATTCTGACAGGCCTCGCGTTACCAGACACCAAAGCATGGAAAAGTAGACATTGGGGGACACGTGGAGAAAATGTAGTGTTAATGTAATATTCTTCTGTTTTTAGGAGGCCCTGGGATGCTTCCCCTAAAAATAGGGTGTTCTGGGACGTTCCAGCATCCTTTAACCCCTGTAAGTAAAAAGCCAGACAAAATCATGTATTTTTTAAAATGCCTGCTGGATGGAGGACTTGAAAGTAAAAAGGAGGACATGTCCTCTTTTTGCCTGACATCTTGTAACCCTGGACAGGCCTCCATTTCAACTGTGGGAATCTTTAAAGTATGTCAAATCACAGTTACTTTTACACTGGAGAGCAGCAACTAGCACTCCGGGTGTCTCAAGAAAGACTGGCCTTCATGACGAAGGTGCGGCAGTGAAATCAATGTGGCAGATAATGGAAAAATATTAATCGATTCTATAAACTGTTTTGGCTGAAGTTAGCTTCAACCAAAAATGTATGAATGTTGATATTAATGAGAGTTTGGGTATCTGTGTTTTATTGTAAGCAATAAATGCAGTTTTGTGTTTTAGTTTGTCTCAATTGTTTCTGCATTGTGTTCAACCAGTTACATATCACATTTTATTTAAGCATCACATTGTTAATCACAATACTTATTGTGTTATGCAGTGTTTGCTAGTTTGTGACAATAATGACTATAGACATAAACACCATATAAAATTATAAATATTTTTATGGAGTGGTAGCCAATGCATGTACTGAGAAGTGGCTGAAAGTGCCTGACTGGTCTGGGGCCCTCACTTGCATGAAGGGGGCCTGAACAATACAGGAAGGGGGCCCAGAGATTAGGAGGGTTCTGGGGGCTGTCAAATTATATGTTAACCACTGGCCGCAGCAGATGTTATGGAGCATGCTCAGTACAAACCAAGCAGCAAATGGGTGTGAGGGGGAGGCGGCACATAGCTCTGTTGCATGTATTGTCTCTGATTTCAGGGTAGAATACTAATCTACTCAGATTTATCTATTCTAGAAAGGGTTTGCTGTAATGCTTTGTGGTGTAGACAAATTCTTGGATTAGATCAGGGGTCTCAAACTCAAATCACCACAAGGGCCTCATGAGGACTAGTAGAAGGCCGCACGAAGCCTAGTACATTAGCCTGAGGGCCGCACTAGTGCAACCTTTTCATACAACAATATTGCAAATACTGGTAACAATAGTGTTGTTGTGGGCCACAGGAAATAGCTTTAGGGGCTGCATGCGGCCCACGGGCTGTGTGTTTGAGACCCTTGGATTAGATCAATAGTTTACCATGAAACAGGCTCTGATTCTGCAAAGATTAACATACATGCTTAACTTTGCACCTATGGGTGGTCTCATTGAGTTTCACTGAATCTGTTGCATGCAGAATGTTAAGTGCTCACACCATTAGTTGCATTTTTTGCCCCGTTGCTTGCATGTTATTGCTGAATCTGGTCTTGCTGACATATAGTAATGTAAATCAAGAGTAATCCCAGTGAGGTGAGTAGAACTGTACCAATGAGAAAATTGCGTAAATGAGATAGAATCATGTCTTGGTGACCTTTTCCACTCCTGAGTTGCAGCATGTGCTTGTATCTTTAAAAAATCATTCTTTAAGATGTCCTAGGTCAGTCTTAAGTGGATGGCATTATGTTCTTAATGTGTTAAAGTTGGCCTTTAGTAGCAGTTTTAGCAGACAGACCTGTCTCCACTATTACTCAAGATGGAATATCGGCCTCACTAGGGTGACCGCACATCCTGTTTTGGCCAGGACAGTCCCTTTTTAAAACCCTGTCCTAACTTTTTTGGCACAACTGGACATTTGTCCTACTTGTTTTTGCCAGCTGATGATCAGTTAGCAGCAGCAAATGGGACAGTAGCCTGTTTTTGCCAAAAAAAAGTTGTGTGACCACTATCAGGGCAGAGAAGAATGTGCTGGGGTGGGAGGGGAAGCAAGCAACTGGGCAAGCCCTGCGTGACAGGGAGGACTGGGCCTGGGGGGGCTAACCCTGCCCTGTGTCCCATTTTCCCTTTGGGAAAATATGGTCAACCCTGGTCCTCACTAAAAAATGCATGCTTGCCTGAAGCACACACAAATTTGTTGTTAGCTCACTATGGTACTCATCTACTATTTACATCCCAAATAAAGGCTGTCAAAATTGAGGTAACAGAAATCATTGTTAGTGCTAAACATTGTTAGTGTTCCCATCTCTTAAAGATTTGTGCAGGAATACATTTCTTGTCTCCCTTATCATTGTCCTATACTTGGGCCTTGAAGGACAGAGACAGGTGTGGACCAAGGATGTGATGGCAAAATATGGAGACCAGACTTCTCCTGCAACTAGGATGAGCCATAAGGCTACCCACACCCATTCAGTGCAGCACTATGTCCCCCTCTTGTAGTCGCTGGGCCACACATTGAAGGGCCAGCTACAACCTTGGGTAACAGAGCTGGAGCTTTTAAGTCAAGCAATAGCGGCTCAGGCTTTCAGGTTCGGTCCTTAGTGCATGCAATGTAACACAGCTTGCCCTCAGTGTAACCATAAAACTTTGAGTCAAAGGATAATGACACCTGTCCTGAGGCAAAGGTGTTGCAGACATTTAGGATCTGTCCACAAGTCTCTTTTATTTCAAAATAACACTGGTTATTTCGAAATAAAAAACTGTATGTCCACACGACGTTTTCTTATTTCAAAACGACGGGCTCTGTCATTTTGAAATAAGAACCATCATTTCAAAAAGGCTTAAACCCCATTCATTTTGAAATGGCTGTTATTTCAAAATGGTTATTTCGAAATAACACCATTTGGACATGTTGTTTCAAAACAACACCATTGTTTCAAAGCAACTGTTTCGAAACAACGTCCAAACGGCCTTATTTTGAAATAACCATTTTGAAATAACAGCTGTTTTGAAAGCAGGCTTTCCCTTAATTCGAATTAACTTATTTCAAAATAAGGATTTTATTTCAAAATGTGTTATTTCAAAATAAGTTATTTTGAAATAATAATTTGCGTGTGGACATAGCCCTATACAGTATTCAGGAGGATTCCCCAGTAATGTTGCTATTGTATTTACCACTCATGATTCAGTACGCCATGGTGAGAACAATCTACTTCCAGTGCTGGATTTCCTATTAGGCACTGTAGGCACAGTGCCTAGGGCCTTTGAAATTTTTAGGGCCTATGAAGGAGGGAAAAAAATTAAAAAAGCAGGAAAAATAAGGAAAATCACGTGGTTTAGTATTAGAATAGTTTAAAGTGCATCATGTCAATCAACATAATTCAGTTGGCATTTACCCCTCTTTTTTTCATATTTCGGCATGAATGCCTAGGTCCTATGAGCACCAAAATCCGTCCCTTTCACGAAGAAAGGGTGTGATGATACCAATATGTGATGACATCAGAAGAAAATCCATTGTTCACAGATCTAAGCTGCAACCACAATTAATAAGGTTAAACAAACAAGGAGCCCTGTGGCACTTTTAAAGACTGGCAAATTTATGTATTGCATGAGCTTTCATGTGAGAAAATCCCACTTCACCGTTGGAAATTAATAGGGTTGTTACTGGTGGGTATTCTTTTGTACGGTTGTACAAGCAAGAGAGCAGCATCCTTTCCAATCAAGGCTGTAATTCTTGAACATGGCGGTGTGTATGACTGACATCTGTCTTTGAGGTTTCTGGGTCATTGATATGCACTGTATTTTGAAAGGCATTTAATAGGACTTGAAGTGGGATTTTCTCCCACAAAAGTTAATGCAATAAATAAATTCATTAGTCTTTAAGTGCCATAGGTCTCCTTGTTTGTTTTACCATTTTAGAGTTAACTTTAAACTGTATGTTAAGCATCTAGTAATTTTGGAATAAGGAAACTTTAAAAATACAATTTCAGGATAATCTGATGAAAATGTCTTGACGAGAAATTGGTGGAAGGAGAAGATTTAATTAATTTAACATTTAGGAAAAGCCTGATTGTTCCTAGAATATTGGAGTAGTTGTTCAGAAACAGTTAATCTGCATGAACATAATCCTTCTGTAACAGACCTTGGATGCCTCTGGCTATTGACTACACAAATTAAAGGTGCCCAGAGTTTCTTTCGTAGCCATGTTCAACTTTTTAAGATCTGCCAACTTTTAGGAGGAGTCCACTAGTATAATGCTCAGCTAAGCCAGTGCTTCCATCTGACTTTATTTCATGACTAATGACCCCATGTCTTATTGCTCCATGCCTGCTAGATTGTAGTGTGGGACAATAAAAACAGCCCTTAAGGAAAACACAAGTGCTGTGACATGTCAAATTTTTGTTTAACTTGCACGTATCTCAGGTACCTTGGACAAATGTAGACCTGGAAGTAATGACATTCCCACATGCTCTGTTTAAATAGCTGATTGGCTGTATATGTTTGTATTATTCATAACACTAATTGAACATGCACTCCATTCCTCATGTTTGTTCTCATATGGGAAGTGTCTGTGTGTCTCTTTGCATACACTGTGATTTCTCGGTGAATGCTGGTTCCCAAGTCCTTTCTCTAGTCTTTCTCTCTCTCCCTCTCGCTCCCTCTCTCTTTTTCTCTAGAGCCTAATTATGAAACAGCTTCAAATAAATACAATTTTTTAACAAAAAACATTCTGCTTCCTGTGAACAATGGACTGAATTTTTCTCTTTATTCTTGGGGAGTTCTTATTCATTTGGAGTGCTTTGCTGTTGGCTAGGTCCGAGATTTCAGGGAGCTGTAATTGTGTCTCATTAATTCTTACAGTAATGTAGGGTAACTATAAGGAGCATGCAATTAGTGGTCTGGTCAATGAATAGAGCAGTTAATCAGCAGACAAAGGATGGGGCTCAGGACCTATTAGGCTGAAGGGAAGTGTTGCTATTGTCACAGGCACTAGGAATGCATGCAGACATGTCTTATTGTTTGAACTGGTTAAGAGAGCTGTGTAAGTCTTTTTGCTAAACTAGTTTTCCTGCTTATTCTAGTGTTTTATGGAAAGCCTAATACGGCATTGCCTAACTAAAGATCAGAGACTGCATCTGAGGTTTTGGTAGACTACAGAATTGCTCAGCGAATTCTCTCATCTCAGTAATGGCAGCCAGAGGGCTTATCAAAAAATACAACTGGCCAGAGACCTTAGACATCCTTTACTGATCCTCTGACATTAGAAAATAATCAATGAATGGAGGAAACTAATAACGTTTAAATCCGTCATTGTGCTGTCAGTCAATCATATGCTGCAAGATTGTCTTCATAAAGTGAACCCTTGTTTCTTCTGAATGGTTTGCTGTCAATGCATGTAAATGTATGCAAATAGTCATATAGTTTAAAAATAGCAGCTTCATGGCAACAAATAGCTCTTACTGCTTTTATTAACCTTCCTTTACTCCCACTGGGTTGAATTAAATCACATAGTATTTAAAATACAAAAGTTACCCTAACATTAGATTTGTATTTAATGTTTTTAACACTGGTTTATAACCTTCATGTAATTTTACAGCGAGAAGGACCTATTGAAGGCTACCTCAAGAATCCTGTGAAATGTTATAGATACAATATGATAGTTATACCAGAAAATATTTTATCAACAAAACATTCTCCTTGAATAACTCTTAGGACTGGTAAGCATTTTTTCAAAAAGAAGAACAATCCTGCTCTTAAGTAAAACACGCAATATGGCATACAGTAGCAATTAACATAACTTTTTCAGGGGTGAGGGGTGGGGGGACAATCTAAGTTACTTATATCCTGAGTCAAAAGTTCTGCTCGAAACTAAAAGTAATTGTTACTATGCTCTTAATATTAACAGAGCTGTAGTTTTTAATCTCTCTACCTGGTTTCCACATCAGCAGCAAATAGTGTTGGAAAAATGAAGTCTCTTAGGCTTTATACTAAAGATTCAATTATTCTATATAATTAGTTTGATTTGTTAAATATTTAAAACATTTTCTACTCTAGGGTAAGGAACAGCATACTAGAGTGATCAGAACTACAACTGATTTGTACCTTTACTCAGAAAATCCTTCTTATCAAATAATAAGGAAGATTAAGCCTAAATCAGTCTCTCTCTTCTTGTTTGGATTTTATTCCCAGACGAAATATCAGTTTTGCTCACAATATCTTACATATTTCCATTCCCTTGAAATACAAAGAGGGAATGGATTTTGGTATAAATTAACTAGATTTAATGAAATATGTGGGTCATAACTCATGCTTTGAATATAAAATACTTGAGTGAAATTTAAGGTATTTTGTTCAAGCCACACAGTGCCACCAGTCTGATGATGCATTCTTCTGCATTGGTTTAGGCAGCCTTTAACGGCTGTAGACTCTTGGGAATATCCGGTTCAGACTGACTGCCATAAATTTTCAGGAAGTCTCTCCAAGGTCACATTTGCCATGGATGTGCCTTGCTTTCAAGCAACAGTCCTGATCCACCTTGTACATTGAGAAAATAATCCCACTTCCAATTTCTGAAGCCCACAACTCTCCCATTTTGAGCAAACATATCCTAAGCTAGTTTGGGATTTTTCATGTGATATTTGGTGCCATTAGAGACATTGCCTCTTTGGTCGCTACTGATAAACAGGGTGTTTTTACACACAAGGCAAGCAATTAAAAATATTGTTATACATTTTGAAACACAGGTTCATTCACATGAATTGAGTGACCTGCAGAAGGGCATGAATAATTCCAAAGTCACTTACATATTACCCGTGGAGGCAACAGTTTAATGGATGATCTTCAAAATAATCTGTAATGATATGATTGTATATATATTTTGAAACAAGTATGTAATGCTTTGTGGTGTGGAAAGACAGATTGCAATTCTTCAAACATTTTTAAAATAAAAACCTTTGTTTTCTTAAGCAGCTAGAAGCAATCTGTTGCCATAGGTAATCTTAGCAGGCAGGCAGGCAGGCAGGCTGGGCATTTGCCCAGGGCTCTGTGAAGGGGTTAGGGACCAGATGCTGTAGCTGTGGCAGGTAGGCCAATGGGGGAAGGGCTTGTGGTGAGGCCAGGGGATTGGCGGGGGCCCTGGCAAGGCTGGGGGGGACACCAAAGTCATGGATGGGGCCTGCCCACATGGCATGGAGGGGCCCTATCCTTGACTTTTGGCCAGGACCCTGGAATCCCTAAGACTCCCCCTGTCTGTTGCAGTCTGACTGCCCATCTATGAAGACAGAATGAGAGATCTATTTGGAGAGACTCTTCTCCAGGTGCTAGATGGTTGACTGACTTTTTTTTTTCCACTTTGAGAATATGTATAGTGATATATGAATTGTATCAGGGACACTGCAGATTTTTCTGAAAATGAAGACTATAAGATTCCAGAGAAGGAGAAAGTACCCAAATTACTACAAATACAATTGGCACTGTATTTGAATATAGTGTTTTTGGGTCAGATATTAGAGAGAGATGAGATGGATGAGGAAACATCTTTTACTGAACCACCTTCTGTTGGTGAGTGAGACAAGCTTTCGAGCTTACACAGCACTCTTCTTCAGGCTTGTGTCTCTCACGAAAATGATGTGATCCTTTAAAAGACATTACCTCACCCACCTGTATTTGAAGTCATATTAGTTCCAAAGATTGCCTGTTGCAAATTTCCCACTTCCCTTACTACAGTAATAGCTGTGTGACTCTCGTGTACTTTTATTTTCATTTATTTGTGTGGCAGTTTTGGCTAGAGCCTCCCATTTGGGGCTCAGGCCCCCAGTGCACTAAGCTTTGTAAACACTGTGACAAGCCAATTTCTTCCGCAGAGACCTTAGCTTAGGGACAGATTTTTAAGTGTATTTAAGTGCCTAGTGATGCTGATAGATGTCTGGGTGGTTTTTAAAACCCCATTAGCCATTGATTTAGACACAAACAATGAACAAATGTGACAGATGTTAGTCACGTTGCTAATGCACTACTGGAAGGGGCTCAAACTCTACAGTGAGGAATGCAGTATAAAAACCTAGAACAGAATAGAAAAGCTAGCTAACAAGAACCAAACTCAGAAGCTTCTCTTGACCCGGCCTGTGATGGCTTTCACTTTGAGTGAGAACCAGATGCTCTGGGATCTGGGGCAGGTGATAATGACTTAAATTTTTGTCAACATACAATTTCATAACATTTTTAGAGTCTCTCTCTCCCTGTCGCTTTAGAATGCTTGAATTCATTTTTTTTTTAGTTGAAGTCTCTCTCTCTCTCTGCCTCCCACCCCCTGATGCTGCAGTTTACCTGCTTATGTGAGGCTTATTGGAGTGAAGCTAAGAGCGTCTGCTCCTGTTAGGAGTATTGTGTACTTTTTTAGGAGTGTAACACACTTTTTTGCAAGGGGTGCTGTTAGCCACACTGTCCTAGGTGATTGTAGCTGTTTCAATGCTCTGTGGAAAGAAAGACCACTATAGAAAGAGAACAGGTCTAGTGTGTTGAAGTCACTGAAGGTGAGGATAGCCTTGGGTGCCTTGACTTTGATTCAGAATTAGTAAAGTGAGCTGGTGTGGCATGTGGGCTGGACAGTGAGTTGTTATGTGTTGTTTGAAGCACATGCTACTTAGCACGTGAGCCACTTTGCAGGGTACTAGCTCGTTGTACTACCATGTACACTTTATATCCCAGATACCTTGCACTGCAGCACTCCAGCCTGAAGGTGCCAAGAGCATATATCCACATGGCTAGGTACCCCTTTCTTTAAGAGCAAAAGGCAGCCTTTCTCATGATCAGTGCCAGAAGAAGGTATTTCTTGTCACAGTTGCTACTTGGGTGCCGAGGAGCAATGAAAGATCTAATAGAATGACACTCCCCCTCAACTCTAGTCCATGCAGAAAATTTTTGCAAAGCAGAAGATTCCCTTTTTTCCTTGCTTTTCTGACTCTATTATTCCCCTACCACACTGGCTTTTTTTGAATATCTCCACTGTCTCACTTCTTCTCCACTGCATCAATTTCAAGCTTCCTGTGATTACCTTTGTGGCTCTACATAACTCTGTCCTCTCCACCGATTCACCTTTCTGTTATTCTGCTGCCTCCATGCTTGCTTGAGCACTGTGCTAAGTCGTGATGACTCCGCTTCTCTCACAACAGCCTCCTCACTTTCTGCCATGCAGCTCTCTATACATGGACCCCTTTTCCATGAGCTGGATGGCACAACATCTCTCTGTGTTCCTTCTAAAATTCCTCCTCAAGATCCATTTTGTCTACAACATCTACAACAAACCAGTTGCATAAGTCACCTATGACTTTACGTTCCCTTCATTTATTTACCACTCATCCACTGGTTAGCCTTAATGTATTTTCCTGATATGTTAACTGCTCATTTATGTTCATTTAGGTGGAGGTAATGGTGGTGAAGCGTGGGTAGGGGAGAGGAGTGTCTCCAGGGTAGTTGCTGGCTGCATAAGTCTCAATAGGAATGGTTCTTTTGAGCCACTCTTCTAGAGAGCAGTGAGGGTTTGGGGTACTCAGTCCAAGGAAACAATAACTAAAACCAAAATTCCAGGAGATTTGTGACTCCAGAAGCATATTGTTTCTGTTTAAAACATACTTGTTGTGCAATCATAATCCCATTTAGCAGGAAATAAGCCAACTACCACTCTAACTCTTAACATTATGTGGATAATCAAATGATCTAGTAATTTATTTAGCTTCCAGTGCTGATTATGCACAACAAGTTATGGCTGATTCCTTTCTAAAATCTTGCCTGGGAATGATAAATTATGTGATACTGAATATTTGCTTGGTAGTCTTATTTTTTCTATAGCGAGGAAATTCATATCTGTATTTAAGAATGATGGTCTGAGCAAACACAATATTAAGCCAGGAGTTGTGTATACAGGAATATTCAGAAGGTAGATGTTAGGGGAAAATGGAGGACTTAAATCAGCTTTGATAAATGCAGACTTTGCCAGGCTCCAGAGTTAGTTTGGCTTTTACTTTTTATAGATTTTGGTTATCTCAAATTATAGTGTGCATGTCATAGAATGTATTGGATTTTTAAAAAAATAAATTCCAATAATAATAATATGGTCATGGTTTAGGCCAATCCTTTTGAACTTTAGCATCTGAGGCTATATCTGGAGAGCTAAATAACAGCAATGTTGATTGAGGAAGAATTGTGGGTGCTCAGCACCTCTAAATGCCAGGGAAATTTTATTTAGGTGACTCAAAGCAGGTTTCAGTGCCTGCCTTTGGGCACCCATAATGGAAAATGTGACCATAATAATTCCAGTAAAACTATAATATCAATAGTTTTATGAGTGATAGACAAGAAAGGGTTAGAAGGGGAGGGTGTGATCACTAAAAAGGTCATCCCTGCTATTTTGGAAGATAAATGATGAGTGTATTACAGTAGTTTGAACAATTCAGTGTCATCTGACAGAGGTTTCTTGCTATGAGCAAGAAATTATCATCCTTTGTTCTGTGGAAGCTAGTTCATACTTCTATATTAAGTTCATTTTATTAAACCTTTCAGCGTTTGTTGACAACATTGCAGAACATTATTGTTTGAATTCCTCTGAAAGCACTTAGTTAGCTGACACCGTGCTGTCCAGGAACTTTCCAGTCAGTGTAGCCCAGGAACTATTGTTTTCAGTGCTTTGTCATATAACTTGAGCTCATCCGACCCTGTTCAAACTTGAAATATTTTTGTCATCTAGATAAGCCCCCCAAAAAACCAGCCCAGGCAACTTAATGGCACTGTGGGCACAAGGAATTTTCCCCCTCCAGACACTAAGATGGACAGCTAGTAGGAACCATTGGAATGGTATCTTCCTCTGTGTATGGATTTGGAGTATCTGGTCAGTGGCAGATCTTCCTCAATTTTAAAAGGGATAGCCGTGTTAGTCTAGTCCAGTGAAAAAACAAGGAGTTGTGTGGCACTTTAAGACGCTTCCGCAGTGACTGGCTAGGTATGCCTATGCTGGAAACACTCACAAAGTTAAGCTTTGAGCATCCAGGTAGTGTACCCCCTTTGTGAAAGCTCCTGGCATCCTAACCTCTCCCTGTCCCTAAGCCCTTTTGTATCCTCAAAAGTTATACCACTTTAATTATACTGGCATAATTAAATTGATGCATCACCCCCCTCCTTCCCAATGTGATCATAACTACATAAGGGTATAAAACTTCTTATAACTATTCCTAAATAAGAAGGGGAGTGAGCTACCCTGGTAGAGGGCACATTTACATTGGTATAACTGAGTCCACATTAGGAGATGACTGAGGTAAATAGTTTGTCTGTGGGGACAACCAGCAAAACAAAACAATTCCACATCTCGCTAAAATTAACTGAAAATAGTCCTTTTGGTCTGTAAACCAGTCCTAACTCAAGCTATTCATGTATTTGTACAGAAAGGACATAAGGAAAATGACAACTCTATAGCTTTGATAATGAACAGCTGTATAGCTATAGGCAGTTATGTCCTCCTGTTTATTTCACATACTATTGATTTAAACAAGTAGTCCTGTGGCACTTTTAAAGACTAACAAATTTATTTATTGCATGAGCTTTCATGGGAGAAAAAGCCACTTCATCTGACAAAGTGGAATTTTCTTCCATGAAAGCTCATGCGATAAATAAATTTGTTAGTCTTTAAGGCTATTTGTACACTGGCCAACTAGTCGAGACTACACTAGGCAAAGCTTAATTCAAACCAATTAGTTTGAACAGAACGCTTAGCGAAATAGTGCGATGTAGTCATGCTAGTTCAAAGTAACTTTTTAGTTCAAGCTAAGCCACATGGCTAATCCAAACTAAATAAGTAGATGTAGGCATAGTCTAAAAGTGCCACAGAACTCCTTGTGTGTCTTGCTGAACTAGACTAACATGGCTATTCCTTTGAAACTTATTAAAGTGAAATGTAGGCAGTAAAGCTGAATCTGAATTTTATTCAACTGTGGCATATTGACCATTGAACTTCTGTTGGCTACAGTCTTTTTTTGGCTGAATCTCTTCACTACAGTTTTGTATTGTAGGTGCCTATGAAGCTCTGATTTTTGAAAGCAATTACATAATGGAACACAAGAGTTTGTAAACTCATATTATAGTACTGAGAACTTCAGAAAATAGCTGCTCAAAAAAAATAAGGGAACATTAACTAAAGAACAATAGTTGTACATTCACTTTTCAGTTTGCAGAATGTCTTTGAGAGACAAGCTTCCTGCTTATCAATTTATTTTGTAGATAATAACAGGTACAGTCTAAGTACATTCAGAAGGAAAACACAGTAATTAATTTGTCGCTGAAACCTGAGGGGTCCTCTTCCACATACAGGTGATAATGAATGTTTTGCATGTAATTAGCAGGAATAATTAGCACATTCCTGGTAACAAATAGACAGATTGGTACTCAGCAAACAGAATTAATTGTTGTGCTAACACAGGCAATTGTCTCTTTATTGTCTGACAACATCCCCTGTTTGCACAAACGTCTACTTCAGACCTCAGCAGCTTTACAGAAATAGGAGAGAGAATCTATAAAATGATCCATCTGTTTCTCAGAAACTTCAAGATCACCAAGGGATTTGTTTGTCAAAACTCACTAAATGATTTGTAATCTTGAACAGTGTTTTGCTATATTAATGAATGAATTGTTCAAATCATTGGAGTGGGTAAACCAGCAAAACCACTCTAGTCAATCAAATGCAGACATTTGTAACTCTGAGTACTTAAAAATAGGCTGTGTAAAAGTAATGTGCACAGTAAAGAGCAATAGCAAAAACACGTATAGACTCTTTCTTCAGGACTCAGTCTCCTTTCTTCCTCACTGTGCTCCTTTTGTTACACTTCTAAGGAACGCCTCCCCTGCCCTAGCAATGGTCTTCTTCAGTGGTATGTGTTGGATACTCCATCCATTGTAAAGGGTTACGTCTCAGGGTCTGTCTTCACTGATGGTGGAAAAATTGCTGTCGTTAGCCCGGTGTCTGAACTTGCTGAGGCACTCCCGGAAGGTGGTACCAGCAGTCCTGGGGGCCAGGAGGTGTAGGGGAAAGCTGACCACAAGGGATTTGTGGCCAGCTTTCCCCAGTGTGTAGGGGCAGCTTAGGGAAGTTACAAGCAACTGAAAAATGAGTCTTTAAAATGGGAAGTGTTGGGCTATCTTAACAGGTGGTATTACCGCTCCGACTTATAACTGACTAGCATCTTCTGGAAGTACTTGTGGAGTAAGCTGTACCTCACCTGAGTAAGGATATCTGAATCTGGCCCAAGAGGAGGAGAAAAATGTTAGTGGCCCATCTACCACCATGTGGCGAAGACCAGTAGAGCTGAACTTGTGCTAGTAACAGGGGAGCAGAGGAAATTTTGTGTAATCTTTAGTGTGGAGAGAGAGGGCTTTAGAGTAAATTGATTGTGCCACAGCTACTTTATAGCTTAAGCAATGAACAGAGCTAGAACAATGCATTACAGCATGGTTATAAACTGTGATTAGGAATAGTGTGGACATGGTGTATAAACCATGGTTGCCTGAATAACCAAATTCGAAACAGGTTTTAAGCATGGTTCTAAGATCCATTGTAGAGGGGGGCCAGAAATTCAATGAAGAGTCAGAATGATTAGCATAAAATCCACTTTTAATTGCAGACAAGCTACATTAAGTTTCCTGTTAAGGTTCAGCAGTGGAGATGGAGAGAAGAACTCCTTTCCTAGCTCAGCTCTTCTAGAAATTGTATTTACCCACTGCTGGGAGCCTGAATTACATAGTAGGATTAATTGTGGATATTTGCTAGAATGCTGAAGTTTTAGATTTTTGTTCCTTTTTTTTTTTTTTAACCTCTTCTCCTCTGGGCATCAGGTAGAGCTGAAAAATTAGTGACTTTTCATTTAAAGTGAAATGATAGCAATTGATTAGGGTTTCATAATTGGGCTTGGCTTTCATTTGAAGGTTTCTCTGTGATTTATAGTGGATCAAAAGAGAGAAAAATCTTGCTGAATTTCTTTAGATACTTGAATGTTTATATTTTAAAGTTTGGTGAGCTGAAGCCCAACCTGTTCTCTATAATGACTAAGAGATATGCTAGTGAAGTCAGTGGAAGCAAAAGTAGGCTTTCATTTAATTGAAACAAGGAGGAGGAAGGAAGGTATTTATCTCTTTTGAACTGAGCAGTTATTTAGATTTGGGATACTGTGGGTTGTTTCATTTAAGAGAGAGAACTGGATGACAAAAGGTAATTTGACTTCAGGCTTCCCATGGTTTGAACCTGAAAACTGCTCTGATTTGCTGTTACTGTATGACCTGATCCTATGTTTTACACCCCCTTGCATTTAGTTTCATTCCTTTCGGTAAGTTCACCCATCTTCGAAGCATCTGAGGAAGTGGGATCTTCTCCCACGAAAGCTCATGCAAAAAATAAATCTGTTAGTCTTAAAGTGCCACACAACTCCTAGGTATTTCCTTTGGCATAGCCTTGTTCATTTACAAAGATTATACATGAAGTCCTAGTTCCCTGAAAACAGTGGAAATGAGACAGTTCCTCAGATCACTGTTCTTTCTAGGTCTGCTTTTCCAGTCTGTATTCTGTGCTGAAAAGTTTTCTCTCAACTATCTTTCGGGGCCACATTACCAGAGCTTCTGTCCCAGCCTGCTTGACTTTCTCACTGCTTCTGTCTGTCTGTCCTGATGCTCAATCACAAGTGCACTCCTGTACCAATACCCAGCCTAGCCTTTGCCCAGAGGGTTCAAATTCCTGAGTGCCCTTGGATGTACCTATGTTCTGGTAGGAGATGTGGACCTATTTTTGGGGTGGAGGCTGCTGAACTGTTTTGGCCATCTTGATTGCAACGGCTTCTTTACACTGATCCTGAATGGAAGGGGGCAGTTATGCCTGAACTAGAGCAGGAAGGTGTAACCCAAAGTATAATGAAATCTGGGTTTTTGGAAATGGTGCTTGGAAGATGGTACCACAGCATCAAGCTACTTGAATGGAGCTTGAGAAACAAGAAAACTTGGCAGTGTTAACTTCCCATCTCTTAATTTTGTTATCTTTTACCAAGCCAAGGCTCGGGGGAGACTTTCCAAGATGGAAGTTTATAAAGGTCTGAGAATAATATGTTGGGGTTACTACATATTTGGGGGTTGCCTTAAAGAAACAGTGGAAGTCCTGTGATACCTTAAAGGCTAACAAATTTCTCTGGGGAAATTTCTTATTAGTTGTTAAGCTGCCACAGGATTTCCATTGTTTTTGCTATAAACAGATTAACATGCAGGAGCACCACTGCCTTGGGAAAAGACCCAGGGCCTAAGCTTGGGCCCTGCCCCCCCGGGTCTGATTTGGTGCCCCCGGCCCAATCTGGTCTCAGAGCCCCTCTGCCAGCCTGGCCCTGGATCTGTGGCTGGGGCTGGGCGAGGCAGGGGCCACTGCGGGCAGCCCGGCTCAGATCCCTGGCTGGGAGAGGCAGGTGCAGCCATGGGTAGCCTGGCCCGGATGCGGGGCTGGGCTGCCCGTGGTGGAGCCTGCCTCTCCCGGCCAGGGATCCAAGACAGGCAGGGGTCACTTGGGGCACTGGTGCCGGGACTTGGGGCTTGTGCCCCAGGTGCCAGGCGACATCCCTGCTAACACAGCTACCTGTCTGGAACTTGCAGTCTAAAACACTTTCCTGCCACCACACATAATTGGCACTAATACGCACCTCTTTGTAGGTCTCAGTGTATCAGACGAACCCCTCTTTAAATATTACATTGATGTGCAGCAGATAGAAGCCACTGATGGGGATATAACCATGGGATATGTCCCCACTGCAGTCTGGGGTATAACTGCAGAGAAGCCAGACATACCTATGCTAGCATGGCTAAAAAAATAGCAGTGTAGCTGTGGCAGCAGGCTGGACAAAACTAGAGATCCTGCACACTTAATAATATTACTGAAGGATCTACACTGGAATTTTTAGCCATGCTGGCACAGGTGTGGAAATAAACTGCACTCCCGTGTTAGATCACAGTACAGACATACATGCTTGGAGTATGTGATTAAAAACTGTGCCAAGAATAAACAACAAAGCTTGACTTTTGGTTGATTGTTGGGATACTGTTTAATTTAAGCTAGAAAACCAGAGGTCTTCATTTTAATATGCAGGCCAATATGCTGGAAAGGTCGGAGGCCTTGCTCTAAATGAATGTCTTGTCAGTACTACTACTTCCAGTCACTGTGCATCGATTCTATGAACATGCTGGGAATTCTCCATTCTGCCAGTCCAAGTTAAATATTAACATGGTTTCTCAGTTAATGAACTCTGTGCTACATTTTAACTGAGAAAGTGAGCTCCTTGGTTAAGCATTCACTCAGATGGAAAAAAACCCCAAACCACCCAAAAAACCAATGCCTTGAACTGTATCTTGTTTATTTGACTTTCACTGCACTGGAGCATGGAATTTATTCAAAGGTAATTTTTGTTGTTGTGGATTAAATAATTACATCTCCAAGTGTTTGACATTGAACCTTGAAGCAGATGTAAGAGTTCAGGACATATTTAGTATTAATTTGTGAGATGTGTCCTTGGATCATTCTAATAATAGTACATACAATATGTGACCAGAGTTGCTCTGAGCATTAAATTGCACATTGAGAACTTGTGCCATTAGGAAATGTAGAAGAAAGATTTCTCTAACAACCAGCAAAGGATGGTGTTAATTGCATAGGTAAAAAGCCGCCTTTGGAGACTGTGTAGTGAGGTATTTCATATATTTATAAGGCATGATAATGTTGACACATAGCAACAGAAATATTCTTTGTGTGAAACTTTACCCATTGTGCCTTGTTAACAAAGCTGACTGAAGCTTGCCAAGAAAACATTCTAAAACATTTATCCACTGTTGTATTTCATAAGTTGCTGAAAGCAGCCGAGCCTGCACATCAGGTTCTTTAAAATTTCAAAGTGCTAAAATATGTTTCTGTGAACCTTGGAGTTAAAACATTTTAAAGCTAATTGATAATTTCCAGAAATCAAAGTAAATGACTTAAATAACATATTGGTTAAAACTGAAATAAATATTAAAATAGCTGCCAGGAAGTTTCTTTCTAGAGAGCAATGGTTTCTTTTGCCTCATGCTACCCCAAATGTAGCATTAGCTTAAACCACATATCCTTCTTAAACCATATAACTGTTTCCAGGGGTCAGCTGCTCCCCGTTGCTGGCCCTGCTCCCCAGTAGGGCTTGGGTCTGCAAGAGCTGTGCACGTGGCAGCTTTTTCCTTTGCTGGCCCCAACCCCAGCATGGCCTGGAGCTGCAAGTGTGTGTGCACAGTGACTCTTTTCCCCTGCTGGCCATCACCGGAGTAGGGTCCCCAGGGCTGCAAGGGCTGCATTCACAGCAGTTCTTTGCCCTTGCTGGACCCTTTTCCCTAGCTGGCTCTGCCCCCAGTGTGGCCCAATACTCTTTCTAATTTTTTGTAGGCTGTGTGTGCAAAAAATTTCTTTTGTGCAAATGTTCAGAACCAATGTCCAAATTTGTGTGTACTGTTGAATTTTTTTTGTGCATGCTTTATTTTGTTATGTGTGCGGGTTTCATGACCTGTGTGTCTGCGCATATGCACATAGCTTAGAGGGAACATGAGCCCCAGGGCCGCAGGAGCCACACGTAGGGCAGCTCTTCTCCTTTGCTGGCCCAGCCGCCTCATGTGGTGCCAGAGGGAGGTTGCGGGCACCTGCTGAAGATTGAGGAGGACCCCTATCCTAAGACACCCATATAGTGGGCATCAAGTTATGCCAGACTGCTGTTTTGTGGATTCTTCTATTTTAAACCATACCCTTTGATGCACCTTGCTGGTTAACTGGATAACTATTCTCAATGTACCTGATAGTGCAAGTCATTTTAAGTATGAGGAATGTTTATTTCAAATTTAATGTGAAAGCTATCTCCCAACAATTATATATTTTGAACTAATATGAACCTTCAAATAAAATTTTGTGTATACTCACTGTGTGCTAAATTCTACAGATCTGTAAAGCAATATGCATGAATTACAGGGATAAATTATTGTCATTGCTCAGCTGGGCTAGAGCAAGGGAGGTTGGTCTTAAGCTTTCAGGGGAAGAAAAGTTATTCAAGGTGAGAAGCAACAAGCCTTTATCTCTACTGTTGAGAAGTAAAGATAGGCAAACTTGTGTAATTTTTGAACACAGTTTAGGACAGAAATTTCAGTCTTTGTTTCCATTTTTTATTGGAGAGGCTCACAGGAGAACGAGGATCATGGAATGGCAAATTAAAAACACAGACTGTGGAAGACGTAGAGAAGTTCCACATCTCATACTAGTGTACCATATAATGGGTATCAAGTTATGGTAGTCTGGTGTTTTGGGGGTTCTTTTATCCTAACATGTAGCACAAGCTTCTAGCCATTGGGTGGAGAATGTAGGGGTATAATAAGTTAAAAGAAGGATGGGTGACAAATTCAGATTAGTTTTGTGAACCTCCTCCTCCCCCCAAAACTGGTTGGCTATGTCTACACACAGGCAGTTAAATCAATTTAACTTAAATTAAAATAATAAAATCACTATAAAATCATTAAATTGATTCAGGTTAAATTGATTTAACAGGTCCCCACTAAAAAATTCAAATCGAACTAGCATGTCTGAGGACAGGACTTGCTAGTTCGATTTAGGAGAGGGGAACCATGGGAAGTGTTGCAACATGGCTGCCTGCTTGGCTGTTGCCCGGTGAGCTGGGTGGTGGAGAAAAGAACCCCCCCCCCCAACCAGCTATGAGCGCTCTGAGCCTGGCGGGGGAGAAGGCATCCCCTTGTCTGGATGCAGCCCCAGGTGCACAGCTGGGTGCCTAGGAAGGGACCCCTGTGCCCGGCTCCCCCTACGTAAGCTGGGCTGTGGCGGAAGGGACCCCGCATGCCTGGCTCCCCATCTTCTGGCTGGGTGGCGGGAAAGGAATGCCGCATGCCCGGCTCCTGTCATGCTGGGGGGGCAGTGGGGAAAGGGGCCCCCACGCCTGGCAAAGGAAGCCCTGACCAGGCAGTGGGGGAAGGGACCCTGTGCATTCAGCTCCCATCATGTGCACCGGGAGCTGGGCATGCAGGCTCCTTTCCCCCATTGCATGGCCAGCAGAGGGGAGCCGGGCATGCAGGGTCCCTTGCTCCGCCACCTGGCCACGTCTTCCTTTGCTGGCGCGAGGTCCCGGTTTCGATTTAACTTGTCATAGCAATATAAAATTAGGTTTTAATTATATCGATATGACTTTCCTTATAGCAAAATGATGGAGCTCGTCATTTCGCTATAAGAAAACGTCATGTGGCCCTAACCTTTTTAAATCAAGATAGCCAGCCTTATTTTGATTTAAAACCTGTGTGTGGACATACCTGTTGAGACAATAGTGTAGCATCTAATTCCACAGACTTCACCCATTCCTAATCAGAAGAGTTAAGTAATAAAACAAACTGCCAAGGAAAGTTTTGTAATCAATATTCCTGGAAATATTCAAGACCAGACAAGACATGTGTCTATTAAAGATAGCATAGGAATAATGAAATAATGCTACAGGGAGGTGAACTTAAGAGAAAAATTTAATTTGTGGAACTATTTGGGTTAGAAAGGATCCCCGATGGGGTATCTGTCACATACTGGCCTCAGTATTAAAGAGAACACTTTTGTATCTTTAACAGATATTTTATTAATTGTCATTAATCACATCCCCTTCTATTTTCCCTTCTGCAAATAGTCAGAGAGAGATTCCAGCCAATATTAATAAATTACGCATAAAGTGTATCGTATAAAAAACTGAAAACAACAACAATAAAAGACAGCTCTTAAGAATAAAATAGCTTTTCTTTTTTTGGTTTTGTTTGGTTTCCTGATCCATAATAATTGCTGAGTGTAGCTATATATGAGCAGTTCAACAAGTTGACTTTCCAAAAGTCTGAGAAAATCATAATTTTCATTGTCACACTGCATCATCTTCCAGGAGAAGAGCTGGACACTTCATCATTTGAGGCCTTTCTAAGTTGACTAGAGGAAGCAGTAGAAAATACACTACAGGACACTAGGCTGTGCTTTCAGAGAAATAAACTAGCTTTTGCTTCAAAGGCCTCAGTGCTGGGAAAAGATACATGAAAGCAGACCTCTATACCTGTCCAGTGCTCCCATTCACTTCATGTTTGTCCATACATAAGGAGTCACTGTGCGGATTTGATTGTAGGCAAGGGTTAAAGTAGGCTGGAATGGCCTCGAATGCCGTTCCAGGGCCTGCTGTTTTTAGAAAATGGAACTGAAGCGCGGCATTCTGGGGCCCACCATTTAAAATAGCGGGCCCTCTGTAGAGTACTAGTTCCATTTCCTATTTTTAGGGGCCTCAAATGCTAAGTCCCTAAAAATAGAAAGTCCTGGAACAGCGTTCCTGGCCATTCCAGCAGGCAGGAGAGAGTGGAGCAGTGTGTGAACCTCCCCGCGCTACCCTGCGCATGCAAGTGCACACTGTCCCCAGCACTGGTGTGTGGCTGCCGGTGAGTACGGGGGCGGCAGGCTCATGCTGGGGGACGGGCTGGGGCTGTGGGTTGGCATTAGGGGGCAGGGGGTTGATTTGGGTATTGGGGAAGCTGGGGTAGGGTGCTGGTGTGTGGGAGGGGGGGCCTGGAGTGCAGGAAGGGGGTCCCACCCAATTAGGAGTGTTCCACCCCCTCATTATGCTTTTTACCTTTATTGTAGATTTAAGGCTATAGTTGCATAAGGCAAATTTCTGTTGTGCTTTATTGAACAAAAAAATTTCATTAGCTTCAGTGGAACACATCTCTAGTATAAGGACAGCACCATTTGACTCAATGTTATGTAGACTCACCCCAGGACAATCCAAATGCTTTTCTTCTCTGGGAAAGTCTGACTGTCTTTCATCTACATTATGTGAACTTCAAAAATTTGTGTTTAAAGGTAGATAAGAACACTTGCCTGTAAAACCAGAAAGCAAAACACACAGTCAGTCTGGGGTCGAGGAGAACATCATCAGCATAAAATTCCCTTCAGATTTCCAAATTCTGAGAACCTGATGAATATGGACTTTTAAATCATTTGCATTCATCTGCTTGTTTTAATCCTTTTAACAAAACAAACAAGGAGTCCCGTGGCACTTAAAGACTAACATTTCTTTATTGTATGAGCTTTCATGGGAGAAAATCCCACTTTGTCAGACAAAAATCCCATGAAAGTTCATGTAATATTCCAAACAAAATTACAACTCATAAACCTTGTGAAAATTAATCACCAAATTAAAAGCGAGATATCAGGCTTTCAATTCTAAAACATGAACATGCTAAATGCAGGTGGCCAAAGGGCAAAATTGAGATGTGCATTTTTTCCAGTGGATTTGAAATATTAATACATTTGATCCTTTAGCTTGCTGTATGCACTATGTTGCAAATTTCTCTAGTAAGCTCATAACCATAGTAAATGCGAGTAAATGATGGTTATGAGCAATCAATTCAGCTGAAAAAAGTGTGTGCGCCATGGAATTGTTTGTCTCACTGAAGTGTACCGTGTTACTGCAAAGGCTGGGAACCACTGCCATAACCACTGGACAATTGACTAGTCGCTCTCCTTTTGATCAGAAATTCCATCCTGGACTAGAGAAACCCTCCCAATGAAAGCTTTTTCAGACCTGATATGTTTCCACAAAAAGTTTAGCTTTTTGACAAATCTGCATTTTCCAACAGGAGAATGTTTTTGTCAAACAAATTCCTAGTTAGTGCTAGTGTTAATTTGAGTGTCCTGGCAAAATTCCATTTTGGGTAATTGGATTATGCTAACCCTGAAATTACTTCTGAAGGTCAGTTTTTATAGTATTCAAAACTAATGTGTCCAGTCATTCTCCTTTTCAGAAAATTCCTAGTGATCAGTCTCATAGTTTCACATATCCCAGAGGTCTCTGTTTACATGGACAAAAGCAATTATCTGGTAATTATTTTAAGCAGCTTTTCTGCTTTGAATGTAATGGGCTGGATTCTGATCTTCATTATTTAGGTGTAAATCTGGAGTCGCTTCATTGACTTCAGTATGAAGATAGTTCTGAATTTGGCCCATTAGGTCTGTTTCTTGCCTCAAGAAACACATGTAGAGGTGACACGAATAAGTGTCAGTTAAAGTGATACTGATTAGTTACTTTAAAAAGACTATACTGAAAGCAAGAGTGGAAGACTGAATGTGGTTCAGCCACATTTGTTAAGTTACCTAATTTGTAAAAGCCATGGAGCAACTTTAATGGTGGATTGACATTAAAAAAAAAGAAAAAAAAAAGAAATGCAAAACGGCAAACATAACTGGGCAGTCAGACCAGCTTTCATTGTTTCTGCATTAGTCCCCTCTTCCTTATAACATTATCAATGTATTGTCTAAATTTCTCTCAAAAACATCCTTTTGATTTGATTTATGACACCTAATGTGTGAAAAATGTCTGTGTGATCTGGGAAGCTCATTGGTCCATCAGCATATGGATCATGCAGAAGTTTTTGCTTTACCAAAGCTGCTATTTTTAATTGACTCTTTTCATCAGGCAGAGGTAGGGCAAGTTCTGTGGTTGCTGAGTCAATGCGTTATCAGAATGTTGAAAAGAAAATCTGTCTAGTAAATGCTGCTATCTCTTTAGTCTTGAGTCACGTTGTGCCTCCTTAACATACAGAAGTATAATGATCTTTACAAAATAGTAATATTTTGCTTAACAGACATTTTAAAAGAGCTTAAATTCCTGGGAATGTGGTGTTCACTGAGCAACCATCTCAGTACACTGTTATGTAACACCGAAATCACTAATATAGTCTCAATTTGGAATCTCAAAAATCTTTCCAGAGAATGTCACCCTTTTGCACAGAGTTAGAGTGATCTGATTCTGCTTTTTCTTATGCTGTTTTCACACAGGCTATGTCTACACGGCACTTTTATTTCGAAACAACACTCATTATTTCGAAATAAAAGAAATTTAGTCTACACGATGTTTTCTTATTTCGAAAAAGTTAAACCCCGATGTTTTTGAAATGGCCGTTATTTCAAAATGGTTATTTAGAACTAACGCCAATTAGACCTGTTGTTTCGAAACAACTGTTTGAAACAACAGGTCCAAACGGCTTTATTTCAAAATAACCATTTCGAAATAACAGCCGTTTCAATAGCAGGCTTTCTCTTAATTCGAATTAACATTGTGTTAATTTGAATTAACTTTTTTCAAAATAAGAACTTTATTTCCTTATAAAATCATTTCGAAATAACCGTGTGCGTAGACATAGCAGTGTAACTACTTTGGCTTCAGTGCTATTCCTGATTCCTGCTGGTGAAAGCGAGAGGAGAATTGGGCCCAGGATCTTTATGATTTGCCCATCTTGTTTATAGAGTTCGCATATATAAATGAACAGATCATTGCCCTTCATCATAAAAATAAGTGCTCACTTGTTTGATCATTCAGTCCAGCTAAAAAGATACATTTCAAACAACACTTTTGTGAACAGTACTGATTCAATATTTTAAAAATGGCCACAGAAATTAATCTGAAAGGATCCTGAGATTCCACAGTGTTGCTAATTAAACATCGAGCAACAATGATATTGGGTACATGAGTGCCACTACTAACTTCTTTCCATTTCAGAATACCAAGGATCACAAACACCTCTGCCCCACTTTAATTGCTGTGTTTAATTTGTTTGCTCATGTAACACAATACTTGGACTAGAATGGAGACTGAAAGGTCTCAAATAGTTTATTTCCTGGAACAAGCCCAGAAATGCAGAGAAGCCCAAACACATTGAATATCGATCATGGACAGTAGCTAGCTTTTTGCTTTTATGTTGATTATTATGAAGCCTATTGAATTCCTTCTGCAATATGAATTCTTTAGTTTGCATACGGGGAATATCTAATGGCAGCAGACTGCTTACTTTGGACAACTTAAAATGACCCACTTTTAGCCTCTTAAATGAAACATTGGCTGAATAATCAGGAGGTTAGTTACAATTCTAAATCATATCCTATTGTGTCTGCCAGTTGGTAGTTAGACACTTAAAGCAGCCATGTCCATTGGTGACTGGACTTGAAAGAATTTCATGCTTTCTCTCTTCCCCATGCATATTAATAAAATAAGAACTTGAGTAGAAACACTTTATATTTAGGCAGCAACTCTACCCTCTGGGCCATAAGCTTGTCTCTTCTGGAAAATTTTCCAAAATAATAGGATATGGAACTTGTTGAAGTTGGATGAACTTGTCAATATGGACATACTTTATCAATGTGTTTCTAGGCTTTTTGCCCCATACTGGGCTGTTCATTTCCACCTATCCAGATTAGAGCATCCTCTGTGTACATCAGTAGCCTTATATTTTTTCTGAATAGATAAAATATATAACTTAATTTGCATATACTCACCACTGGGCAGGGCTGTAGCTACAGGTGGGCCCTGGTGGGCCTGGGCCCACCCACTTGGACAACAGGCCTACCCCCCATACCACCTGGCAACAGAGTGTACTTTGCTGCCATGGGCCTGGCCAAAAATGGGTGACCATGGTTGCAAGCAGAGCAGAGGTGGCACTGTGGGCAGATGGGTAGGGGTGGACTGATTTCCCGTACTGCATCCCAGCTCCGGCCCAGAGGCAGCCACTATCATGTGGCAGGGGCTGGGTTCTTGCTGCCTGTCCCTCTCCCTCCAGCTTCTGCTCCACGCGATGCTCCAGTTGCTAGGTAGCAAGTGGAGGTGGAGTGCAGGTGCTCCAACTCCGCTACTACCTAGCAACTGGAACATTGTCATGCAGCTTCCGTGCCGGTCACATGACTGGCAGCAGAATGTGGCTGGACCCATCCAGGAGACTCAGTGGCCTGGCCAGAAAATAGGGCTGGCTATTCTCCTGCTCTTGGGTGCCATTTGTACTAAATAGAAGATTCTAAATCAGGAAATTCTCTATTTATGTCTAAGATTTCAAAAAGGGTCCACACCTCTATTCACAGTTTTTTAGGGGTCTGCTAATGAAAAAAGTTTGAAAACCAGAGTTTTAGCACAGTACTCTACAGTGGGACAGTGGCATAACTTTATGCCTACCCCTTTTGTTACAGTCCTTTCCCTTATGACTGTCTTACTTCTTTCTTTCCACTTGCCCTGACGACTGTAGCATCCTTTTTTTTCTCTTTGTGGCTCACTTTAATCCTCGGGGTACTATTGAACAAAACAGAGAGAATATACTGCAGGGAGCAATGCAGAATTATCCTCTATCTCCAGTGAGAGGATCCTATTTTCTTGGAAGATCTGACTTCTATTTTACAGCTGCCATGCTGTTCCAGGGGACTGTGGTGTGTAGCATAATTGCAATAGCACAACCTTTTTGGTGGCAATGAAGGCTTTGTGTGTGTGTGTGTGTGTGTGTGTGTGTGTGTGTTGAGCTTCTCTGACATATGCCATGTTTTGACATTGTATGCATATGACAAAATTGGATAGAACATACACAGATTAAGCAACAAATGGATTGTTCTTAGACATGCCGAGAGTCTGCTGTGCTGTCTGTTTCTTTGGAAAAGGGCACTAAAAATGCACATGTGAACCTGATAAATCAGTGAGCGTATTTGTACCTAGGCCCAAGGGGTAGTCATGTTAGTCTAGTTCAGTAAAACAAAAAAGATATCTAGTGGCACATCTAAGTATTTTTCACATGAGCTCTCGTGGACAAAGTCCCATTTTGTCAGATGCCAGAGTGGAGAAAACTTAACTCAATTCTGGCATCTGATGAAGTGGGACTTTGCCCATGAAAACTCATGTGAAAAATAAATTTGTTAGTGTTTAAAAGTACCACAAGACTTCTTTTTTCTTTTATTTGTACCTAGTTTCTGTCAATTTGAATGTGTGAATAATTGTTCAAAAATATTTTTTGTGCTTTGTGCCCAGAAGCTATCATCATAATTCATCAAGTGCACAGGCTAACCTTATTGCCCAGCCAGTTGTGATAATTTAGCCCATTGTGATTGCAATATTAAAAAATGTGTTCTCCTACTGTGACCTAATTTGCCTTTTTCTTTTTATGTTGATAATATATCTGCAAACACACTGTGAACACAGTGTAAAAAGTTTCTATTCTTTTGGCATCTGTTATGGACAACCCGTTGGAGTCTTTGCAGCTTCAAACAGCAAGTAAAATTAAAAGATTGATGGCATCCTTGTCTAGATTTGTGACATGGAGATTCATTTCTTGAAAATGTGCCTGTAAAAATGTCATTCTTCAGCATGAACACTTACATTCTCTTCAAGCTAAAAATATATCTGCTTATCATATGAATTTAATGAATTACAAAACATCTTCCTTGCTCCCTCATACACACAGTCTAGAACTGGAACTTTAGGATAGTCCAAATGCTTTTACTTCAGTAAAACCCACCCAACCACACTGCAAAAGTTTGATCATGGGAGGTGCTTTGAACCCTGAAGAGGTGCTTAGGAACTTGTTAGGATTGTGCCCTGATGGAATACAAATGAAAACTAGAAGTGCGGTTAATTTTAAAGGACTATTGTTCAAGGTTAGGCTACTTTGTTAAAATAAGTATTGTCTAAACACATATTATTTAGCCCATAAATATAGAAGGTCAGTTCTCAGCAGGAATGAAATATATAATGCTTTAAAAAAAGTAATGAATTGGTATTATTGCCAGAACTGAGGGTTTGTGGTTGAAGCAAAGGAGCTCTCAGGTCTTGGTGCAATTTTCAGTTCTGCTAAAGGCTTCCTATGTGACTCAAATGCTCCATACTTCAGTTTCACATCAGTAAACTACTGATGATCATACTTTTTTCTGTCTATCTTTCCATTCTGTGTGGCCGTTTATTAACATGTGAATTCTTTGGAGTAGGAACACTCTCTTAATATGATGAGTAAAGGACCTCACACAATTAGGCCTTGATTTTGGTTGACGCCTGGCGGTGCTTCTGTAATGCAAAGAGCCATAATGATTGAGTGTAAGTGGAAGTAGCAATTTTTCTGAAAGGTTATCTAATTTAGCTAAACCACCCAGCTATCATAGCTATTTATGTCTGGTCAGATCAGAACAGTTGGTTACATTATTTGTATAAGTGCATGTCAACTGGATTCCAAGCTACTTTACAGACAGAAGAAGCTAACATTTTTGTTTAAACATTAGCACTTAGGATTCATAACTATTGTTAAAACAAGGATGATACTGCTTTCTTGTCTGGGCCATGATTGCACTTGGAAACATAGTCCTGTTTGACATATCTGGTATAGCTGCATCATAGCCCCAGTCGCTGTTGAAAATGGTTGTTCCACTTGGAGAAAGGGCCTGTTGGGTTCAAATCTGATTGGAAGCGAGAATGGTTCTTATAGAGGCTAACAACACTATTTTGCAGTCAATGGTGGGTGAACGTAGTTAGTCTTGTCTGCACCAATGGAACAATGGTTTGAACATTTGTTAAGCTGGGGATGGGATAGGTGTAAAATTAGTGTAAAACACAGGGAGTCTGGCTTTTAATTGTAGACACAGACTTCCATTGGTAATGGTCTTTCATACTTTTAAGGTAACATCATGAATAACATTACTTTCATCAAGTAGGCACAGTTGCCAGCACTAAACTCAGAGACGTTGGCTATAATTAAAAGTGGAACAAAAATCTATGTCACAGTGAATAAACTGTGGGAAGAGTTTTTTACTTCATATAATTTGGTGCTGCTGGGCTGTGCTAAATGGGCACAGTTGTCCTTCAGATGCCCTTTGGATAGTGTGATCCAAAGTGGAAAATGAACACAGAGCTGAATATATTCTACAGTACACAGGTCAAAAAAGGAGAGAATGGTGCAAAGGAAGCAGGAAGTCTGAAAAAAGTCTTGATTAAATTTCCATAAATGTTTGTTCTGAAGATACAAGTACCAATATGAAAAAGCTATTAAAAATCTCCCCTTTTTCTGGAATGTTACTGTTTGCCATTGCCGTTTTCCCCATTGAATACTATAATTCTGAACTGTTATAAGATCACATATTTAATAATAATGTTGGGGGATAAAAACCCAGAATCTAGACAATATATATATGAAAGGCCAGGGATTCTGTTGCAATAAAATTGTTAATGGAATTAGAATCACAATGTAACTCTGTGTATGGTTTCCGTTTATTACACCCTGATGACTTCTGAAGGAAATGGGCCAGACTCCTACAAATTCTTGTAAATGATGAGGAAAATATATTTTAGTGCACAAGATAAAAAATGAGCTTTTAAAGCAGATTTAAGTAGAGCTGGGCTTCAGGATAAATAAATGGTCTTTTCAAAGGCATTTGGAATCTGTTTCATCAATCAAATTGCTGAGAAGTGATGATTAGGCTGTGCTATTTCAAACCAGAAGCCAATTTTACCACAGTAAACTTCCACACAAATACGAGTCTTGGGTCACTGAATGATCTTAACATCTCTATACTGTTCTTCATTGCAGGCACTACACTACTCAATGATAGGGCTTCGAACAAGCATGGAAGGTGGCAGGTATTTTTTGTCTTCTTTTTAGCCAAGTGAATTTTTGTGCTAGTGCCAGATTTTGTGGCAGAATAGTGCTCTACCAGGTTGCCTCCACTTGATGGGAAGCAGCCACATTTAGGGCCTCATGTAAACTGTCAAAATTGACAGGCATAGCTAATGTATACTAAGCTATTTCAACCCAGCTATTCTAGTATAGCTCCCAAAGTGGATGCTCTTTATTCTGGAGTAAAAATTTAGTATTCTGAAATATTTCCTACACTGTGTGAATTTATTTTGTTATTGTCATGCTGGTCAATCTCCCTGTATAGACAATGCCTAAGAATAATAGGATACATCAGTTTTCATGTCTTTGTTCATCCTGGGGGCTCCTTTATGAGATTACATAACAAAAATGTTAGTTTTTATTGTGCTTTTGAGGTAGGGATAATTTTCAATTAGGATCTAGACTGAAAAGGCCTCCTTATGTTGTATCCCACTGAACAAGTACCCAAGATTCAGAACTCTTTTCCGAAGACTGACTTTTAAGAGAGAGATTTTCCCAAGACATCAGCACCATCAACTGGGATCAGATTTTCAGAAAAAGCTGAATGAGCTTTTGATACAAATTAAGTAGCCAGGGTTTAGCGGCCCAAAGCTCTTCTTGTTCTCAATAGAACTAATGTATGCTGAGCTATTCCACAAATGTGGCCTAAGTCTGCCATTAGGTATCTTGTATCAAATTAGATCTCCTATATCAGTGGTTCCCAACCTGTGGTCTGCAGATCCCTGGGGGGCCACACAGCAGTGCCGGGGGGGGGTCCGTGGACAGGCTGGGAGCTGGGGCTGGAAGCTGCCGGGGGTCTCTGGCTGCCAGGGTCACCCAGGCTTCCAGAGAGCAGGGAGCTTCCCCCAGGCTGGGAGTTTTTAAAACTCCTGCCCTGGGAGAGTAGCCTGGGGGGCGGCCAGGTGGCAGAAGCTCCAGCAGCCAGGTAAGGGGGGGAAGGGGCAGAGAACTGGGGGGGGGAGACAGGGGGCAGGGGGCCATGGCTGCGGCACTGCTGCTGAGCCCCTACTTTGGAAGGGGGTCCCTGGCCTTGTAAAGGTTGGGAACCCCTGTGCTAGATTAAACTTCAGCTGGTCAAAAAATGGAATTCCCATTCTGTGGGAAATTCTGATATTTTACATTTTTAATCAAAATAAAAAATCAAAATTTTGTGAAGAATGGAAATTCTGAAACCATTAAATTGTTTTGTTTTTGATAATGTCAAAATATTATACTATTAGATAGCATACCCAAATGATTGAAGCATTAGTTTTAATATTACATTTAAAATAATTTGACAAATCAATGAAATAAAAATGAATCATTATATTATCAAAACAAAATAAAGCTGAAATGACACTTTTCTATCTAAAATTTTGTTTAAATCGATGCCTTCCCATGAAACATTTAAATTTGGACGAAAGTGCATTTTTGGACAGAAAACTGTTCCAGTCAGAAGTTTTTGCCCAACTCCAGTGTATTCAGATGCTTAAATCAGCATGCTAGGTGTCTCAGCTATTTAGTAATGTGTCTTATGGGTTGCAATCAATATGAACTACATGTGAAGTGATGAAAGGATCCCACAACAGCTCAGTATTATCTGCTGAATCATCTACCTTGCGAATCAGATGATTGCTTTGGAAGGAGGAAGTAGCTACCCTTCCAAAATAAGAAATATCACCTGCGAAATGAAACAATATTGTAGATATCTGTTATCAGTTCTATCCTCAAATCATGTGAATTCCAGATATTAATTGGCCTGAAACAAAAGTCCTGATTCAAGCAACTTATGTATTTGAGGAAGTGGACTCAGTTGTGGATCCAGGAAGGCTTCGCCAACCTGCAGCCCGTGGGCTGGAATCTGACCTGCTAAGGGCGCTTATCCAGCCCCTGGAACCACTGCATACACTTGTGTCGGATGTGCTGGTCTAGGAATGTAAAAATTTTGCTCACCAACCCCCCAAGTGAGAAAAGAATTGCATTGTGGCCCCACATCCAAAAAGGTTAAACACTCCTGGAGAGTGTGTGTGTGTGTGTGTGTGTGTGTGTGTGAATTCCAGAGCATCTCTGGCTTGCAGAAACTCTAATGCATGTTGAACTAGAAATCAATCTAGCATAGCAAGGCTTGAGAGCTTAGAGGAGTCCCATTCTCTTGAAGAGAATGCCGCTCTCCTCTTCTAAAGACTCAATATCTGACACCTCATTATGGTCAAGAAAAAAGGTGTTGTGGACTTTCTTGTGTTCATTTTAGGAAAAAAGGAGGAAAGAAAGGAAGGAACTGGGAGGGCAAGGGGATGTCTGAATGAGAAGGAAGATTGGAAGAAAGGAGAGCAAAAAGAAAGACGTCAGAGGTTGGATAAGCACTGATATGTCTCAACATTTATTTGATCCAAATGTCAGAAACCAGTTTGGTTCATCTCTCTCACTAGTTCTTTACCTGAATTGGTAATTTTTCTAGAAGTATTTCTTCTAGAAATACTGTAACAATTTAGCTGAAACCAAGTGAATTTTCTCTGAAACCTATTGTCTAAATGCCAGGATAAGCAACAAATATATATAGAATGAACCTGTGGCTTCCTAAATTTTATATTTGCTTTTTTGTTAACACGCAAACAGATAGTGACTCTTTTGTTGTGCTTTCATTGACTTACTTTTCATGCTTTTATGCATTTTGAAGGGAGGAGGGCCAAATCATTTGCATATCACATGCCTCTCAATCTTAACCTCTTCTTATGTCAATGTCAAAAATCAAATGCATGAAAATGCAATTTAAAAACTCTCATAGAACCTTCAGATCTGTGATGAGCTCATAAGCAAAACCACCCTTAGTAAATACCACAGTTCAGAATATTGGTATCAAATAATGTGTATTTTGGGTTGAAAGAGTTTTAAGACTGAAGGCATTAAAACTTTCATTTTAATGCTAAATGAATGACTATCAAAAACAGAATTGGACAAGAGCTAAGAACTTATCATTTTTTCAAAATGCTGTTTATAAGGCATATTTTTTATTTGTATTTGGTCACACCCATAGATATTATGCAGGCTGTGCACTGACTCATGATTTAAGAATCTTTGGTGTATGCGGTGGTGGATTTTGTTTCTTCAAGCTTTTCCTTTGCAGCCATTTAAACTGGAAATGGTTGCTTTCCCTATTGATTTTAACAGTCTAATGTGAATTCTGAGCCTTTATGTTGGTATATTTGGCATAATTCCATTTTATCCTTCCTCACCATGCTGGAAGTGGGCTCCAGATCAGACACTGAAAAGGACATGCATTTAGTACCAGTCTTTTGAAAATGGTCATATCCTCAGAAGCATGCATCTGTTTCTTGAAATTTTCACAAACTCAGACTAGCTGAATTTGTGAAAGATACAATCTTTGTGTTCAGTAATAATGGGTGAACTGGTACAGTAAGAAAATCTCTTTCTTTACTTTTGTGCTTTACAGACATAAGGATGCCTAAGAACTGTGAAGTCCAAAGGATGAAAATTTTTATTCTGAAGCATGCACAACTTTGCCTAATTGCCTCTAACTATCATCAGGAGTAGTTAGCATCGCGGAAGAAGGAGATCTTTCCATATCTTTGAGCTTCCAGCTGATATCTTCCCAGTCATTTGAGGAGCCTGCAGGATCTTCTGCTGCTTACTGGTAACTCAAATTCCTTCTCTTCATGATTCATAAACTATAATCTAAAGAACAATGTTATGTAATCCAGTGATGACACATATCATCTTTTACCATTAGCCCTGCAACATGCATTTTCTGCCCTGGATCTGTGTGGAAGCCCTTTATTTTACAAGATAATCCTTCGTTTCTGTTTCTTCATTTTGGTTGCACCCACCAGCACAGAACAATGCTATATGTTGTGGCATGACACTGATGCTCTCCTACCTCTAGATATGAATGGCTTTTGTACCATGATGATATCACAGTTCCTTCACATATTTTGTTACATGGTATAAGATTAAAGCAGTAATCTGACCTTCCCTATGAATCTTGTTTTCCTAAACTTGTGAGGATTAAATTGGCTGCATTTTCTGCAGCGTGATCTAGTGTTTAGAACAGGCGATTCCAAGTTAGAATCTCTGCGTTGTTTATTTCCTCTGCCACAGATTTTCTATGCTAACTTGAGCAAGTCACTTATCTTTTACATCCTTCAGTTTATTGAATAGTGAAAGGGATTCAACCATACTTGTTACCTCATAGGGATGTGATGAGGCTTAATTAATTGTTTAGAAAGCTTTTAACACAGGATGATTGGCTGGCCAGATTGGTTACCTGTTCTACTTGTTCCCTTGAAGCACCTGACATTGGCCACAGTTGGAAGACAGGATAATGGGCAAGGTGGATCATTGGTCAGATCCAGTATATCCATTCTTACGTAAGTGCTTCTAATTCCTAAATCTCATAGCAAAGTATTTATCCATCCTCCTGAGATACACATTACGGAGCAGCAGGGAGATCTCCAACTCGCTGCTATGTACTAGAAAAAGAAAATGCTGACCTGAAGTCACTTTTGAGGACACAGGAAAGAGGGTTCAACTGTGGAATTATATAGACTGAGCACTTGCAGCCTCCATTAATTTTACTAGGAACAGTATGGGGCTAAGTGTTACTGAAAGACAAGTCAATAAAGAACAGATCTTATAGTTTTTTGCTGTCCCTTGTGTTGTTCAGAACTTTGTCCCATGTTTGTCACAAGATGGTCACTGCACTTCCTGCATGATCCTTATGTAGGTCTCACAAAAGCAGGAAATTTCCTTGCACCCTCCCCGCTGTCTTGCACCTACATAAAAGGCAGACTGAATCTGGCCCTTATTAAGAATCTTGCCTTTTAGTACTGAAGAATGAGGCTACATAAATGCAAAGTGCTTCCATTGTTAGTAAAATGGCACCTATCTTTCCACATTACCCACCAAAAACTCTACAGGAGCTTTCTTTCTTTCTTTCTTTCTTTCTTTCCCTGTTAAATCTTGTGAATTTTGGATGTCTGGTATGTTCAAAGAAACATGTAAAGTGATAAACCACTGTTCTCACACTTTATAATCTGAAAAAGGAATTCAAGGTGCATTTTTTAATGATTTATTTACATATACAGTTTTTTGGGTTTTTTTTTTTTTTTTTTTAAATCTTACAAACAGATGACTGGTATGGCACCATTCACAATAATTTGACAAGTGGGCATTTCACATTGTGTAATGGATCAGGAACATGAACAACCTGTGTCAGACTGCATATTTAGTACCAAGATTTCATGGACTGATCTTATAAGGCAAGGGTTCCCAACCTTTTTAAGGCTGAGAACCTCTTTGTAGTTAAAAATAAATTTGCGGCCCCCTGGAGGATGTGTGGCGTGGTGTGGCATGGTGCTGCACCGCTTAGTGGAGAATCGGTCCACTCTACTCTTCTCCCGGGGAGCTGGAGCTACTGCGGCCATGGCCCCCTCCCCAGTCTGTTCTTCAGGGCCCCCCTGCTGGTCCCCCCCCCCAGGTCCCTTACCCCCTTTACATGGCCCCTGTGGTGCTGCTGCACCTGGCCAGCCCCCAGGCTGCTCTACATGCGCAGGCAGGGCAGGAGTTTTAAAAACTCCCTGCCTGGGGGCACTGGAAGCCTGACCCAGCTCCCAGCCTGTCCATGAACCTCCTGGAGTCACTCTGCAGCCCCCCAGGGATCCATGGACCACAGGTTGGGAACCACTGCTACAAGGAGCTATATTTGCCTGTTAAATTGCTGAGTAGCTCAACTCCCAGTGAAATCAGGAACTGTTTTCTTGGCACCCCGTCCTACCCCTTCTCCTGCTATAACAACAACAACAATAATTAATAAACAGTACTCGCCTGCATTTGCCAGGGGTATGTCTTGTTTCCTTTTGCAGCACTCAGATGTTCCCCATCTTGCTGTACACAGATGAAGAAATAATAGCATTTGTATGCACAAAGGTAAACATGCACATATGTCTGCAGGGCCAGGGCCTAAATTTGTAAATAATCCTATAGTTTTTGCAAAAATGCTGTTGTAAAGTACTATAAGTAATTTGAATATAGTAAATTAAATTTACTTCAGATTGCAGGCAAAGAACTTCATTAATACTGAGTAAAAGGTGACCTGCAAAGGAATTTTTTAAATTGTCATTTTTGAGGGGCTTTATGATGTAGAAAGATCCTTGAATTGTTTTTTTTGTTTTTGTTTTTTAGCCTTTCAGAAATATCAGGAATGTCAGGTTTAGTCTTTTGTAATTTTCAGCAAGGGCCTTTTAAAGTTCTTAGTGATATTTATTGTGAGCTGTTACATCTTATTGAATTGGTGGCAGTTTTGAAGCTTTCACACTGACTTTATTTCAGCCAAGAGTTCTTCACTCATTGGAGTTAAATAGGTCTCAATAAAAATGAAAACTAAACTCAGGTTAAGAGTTATAAATGTGACTAGTGATTTTTAGGTACCTCAGTTTTTAGGTTCCCAACTACATAGACCTTTGGGCCCGATTTTTTAGAAGGGGGTGCTCAGCACCTGTTGGAAATCAGTCCTCCTTACCGTAACTCAAGTTGGGCAGTCAAGATCACTAGTCAGTGTTGAAAAATCTTGGATTGAGTGTTACATAACCTGCATAAAAATCTCTTTTGTTGCTCTCTTTTCAGTCTCCTATCTTTTATATCATAATTTCTCAAGTGCTTCAGTCACTGTAGAATGTTGCAGTGTAGAAATTACCTAGAGTTTTAATGTGTTTTAAAAAAATCCACTCCTTTCTCTGCTGGGAAGCTGCTGAGAATCCAGGACAGAGCTGGAGCTGGGTAGAGGGATTGTCCTTATGCCAAGCCTCCAGCCAAATGAGCCAAACAAAAAGCCTCCATGGCGGGATTGACTTCTTGCTGCCCCACAGCCAGAGGTGGGGCTAGTGTCTTGGAGGCCAGAAGCTGGAATCTATTTAGGGTCTGCTCCCACAAAACACATAATAATGAGTAAATGGGGGGCAGGAAGGCATCGAGCAGCTCTGGGCCTAAACACTTGCCTAGTCTGCTTATGCCTAGCGCCAGCTCTGCTAGGTGGCCCCTCTCGTTTCATGAGTTGCAGGTGTCCAGCATTGCTACTGGTTTGGGGCACAGGAGGTTTTAATGAAGGAGTGCTGTAGCTCAGTTGTGAACGCATTTCCATTTGGAAGCACATGCAACTTTGGGGATCGGTGTGGGACAGTTGGACTTAGTATGTTCTTTAGCTGGTGAAATGGCATAGAAAGAGTATTTCTGTGAGCTGTGTATGGCCCTAGGAAGCCAGGATATATGCAAGTTTGTAATGCAAACACAGGTGCAATCTGTTTACAGTGTCACGGATGTGGAAAGTCTTGCAGGGTCCTGTACCATCTGCTGCATCCATGTCTAGAGGTAGTCTACATGCATGCATAGTGGAAGGTGGTGGGGGATATGTTGTGGTCTATTCACAGCCTATCCGGGAGAATCTGCCTTTGTAGTGGTTGAGTCGATGGTGTTCAAGTGGAAAAGGAGGGAGGATGCTGGAGATGGGTGATTGAAGTTCAGGAGAGCCAGCTGGGAACTTCTGGATTCTTCTTTTCAAGACTGCATGGACTCAAGCAAAAGGAAATACTGTCTGAGGCCACTGCATTAGGCAGTGTCCCAGGAAGTATGGCACCTGTAAGAACAGTATATCTATATCCACAGGGTGAGATGGCAGAGAGAAGTTATGTCCTGTGAGTGCTTGAGTAAAAAGAACCTCAAGCATCCGCTGGGGCAGGGATGTAAAAGGACCAGTGATGTCTCATTGGAAGAATTCCTAGGATATTCAGTGAATTAAAACTCTTCAGTTTCCTCTTCTGTATGTGGTAATGGCCAGTGTAAAACAGGCCTTTGTGAGATTAAGAAAAAGGTGTAATAAGACGTCTTCTTAATGCTGCGAGGCAGTGGTTAAAAATAACGTCTGGCCAAATTCTACTCTCAACAATGCTGCTAGATTGATTAGTCAAAGGGCAGGGTCTAATTTTCCATTTGATCTATTCTGATTTGTAACATAACTCTTTTTGAACATTCACTTAAAGTCTGGAGAGATGCATTTGGAATTTTCAAGAAATATATTGTTCAACATGTCTTGCGATAGATCGTTCTCTGAAAACCCTGGCAAAACTGCACTTGCATTTTATTCTTTTGCTTAAAGGAAAATAAGGAAAAATACTATTGTACGTTTATGTACTGGCAGCTGTACAGATCTGAGTGATTTCAGGAACAACTACTCAGTAGTGATAATGCACAGTAATACACACACTCATGACAAGGAATGCCATTGTATTCTTAGATCAGATGTATGTGGTTAAGATTTGGGTATACATTCTCTCTGTCTCCATTTAAACCTAGAATTGTAGACAATGAGATTAATTACACTTAAATTTTTTTTTCTTTAAAAAAAAAGGATTTTACCAAGCATGCTTAAGCAACTTACAAAGGTGTGAGGACTAGATTCTTTTTAAACGAAAGAGACAACAAATAAAATGCAAAGGGTAGCAGAAAAGTGACATTTTAAAAAAGGGCTGCTTAGAAGATTTGATACCCCTTAAAAAAAGGTAAGCACCATTAAATTTGGGGAGGGAAAAAAAATGACCCCTGTACTGTTCCCAGGTTCATTTTTGGAGTCTGGAATCTGGTTGCTTACTGAGAGAACTGTCCAGTTTCCTCGCTAGCAGAAATCTCCCAGAGAAATTCCCTCATGAGGAAGATGTTTCTGTGGGAAGAGGGGGGAATTTCTACTGGAGTAGCCTCATAGCTTGCTGCTACTAAATTATTAACTGGCTTTCTAAGTCTTTGTGTTGGCAGTTCAGCTCTTTTTCTCCTTCAGGGCAGCTTTGGCTGGAAGCACAGTAATTGTTAACCGTGGCAGGAAGACTGAAAGTGGAGGGAGTTCAACTTTCTGCTTCCTTGAAAACCGGTACTGCAAGCCATTCTGGTTAGGGTGTCCTCACTTCATTATAAATAAGTGTCTGGGAGGTGGTAGTTGTATTATGGCTGTACTCCTCTCATTAATTGGTTTTCTTGCTGAAGGGGAAATGATTTTACACACACACATCTGTGAGTTTTAGTCAAAAGTTATTCACCTCTTTATGTTCACATTTTTAACATACCAACATAAAGCAATTAAGAGGAAAAAACGCCTGTGTAACTTTAGTGCTCTAGATCAGTGGTTCTCAATTTTTTGGGGGTTGTGGCATGCTTGGTGGCTCATCATGACCTTGCAGGACACACCAGCCTACCCTCGCCAGGCTGAATCCAGCCATTTCCTCAGTTCTCTGCATCACACTTAGCGCTGTGTGGTGACACAGTGATGTGTCCTGACAGTCGTTGAGAGCCACTGCTCTGTATAGTAATTGATTGGCATGGGACTAGACTACTTAGGGCATTTAACAGGTACTATTTCTGCTCTGTTTCTCAAGATGACTGAAATATCTATACATAGGAAGAGGGAAACCAAAGGGAATTCAAGATGGCAGGCAAACACTTTCAGCATGAAACTTTTTGTGAATCCATTTTTTTCACAAGACTTATAGTTACATGAACATTCTTGCAGAAGTAAAGACCGATGTAGAAAATGAATAAAAAGGATCGCAGTTTGGAACAATTTCTGCCATTTTTATTTCAGTGAATAATCATAAATAGTATTGCAGTATTCACACAGTTGTAGTTCTTTCATTACCATTGGAAGGCAGTTGTGTTATATGTAACAATATCCTACAGACCCAATTGTATTATTGAAATACAATTAATGCATCATATTAAAGGATAACAAAGATGGCTCATATGGAACACAGAGAAACAACGGTGTGTGTGTGGGTAGTATCTTTTACTGACCTACTCCTATTGGTGAAGGAGACAAGCTTTCCAGCTACAAATAACTCTTTTCTTTATGGCTGGGAAAGGTACTCAGAGTGCCACAGCTAAATATAAGGTAGAATGGATAGTTTAGCAGAAGCAGGTAACCCATATTGTACTGAAACATATCCATAATTGAAAAAGCTAAGATCCAGTTCCAGCTAGAAAACAGAAAATATCTATTTGTTTCAAGAGTTATTAGCTAACTTGTTACCCTGCAATTTAGGTCCTAATACAAAACCCATTGAAGTCCTTTCACTGACTGCAGTGGACTTTCAACTGGGCTCTTAATGCAATCTCAAAGGGGTTAATGCGGTTTGCGTCCACATCACAGAATTTTAAAGTCTTTTACTGCCACTTTAGAGGGCAGTTTTTGAATCCTGCTTAACTTAGGGAAGGTAGTCCCTTGAACACTTTGTTGTCAAACATGCTTTATTCATAGATTTTAGTATCTTCTGGATTTATTATGATGATCTAATCTGATGTCCTGCCTCACTCAGGCCTTATCTGATGATTCTTGCATCAAACTCAACTTCTACTTGAGGAATAGTGCACAATGTAGTAAACTTTAGTATAATCTCATTTGGTGGTATTGCGGAAAGGGCTCTAAAGGTATACTATTTAAGTCCCCCTGAGTAGGTGGTACTGTGTGTTAACTGAAGACAGTTTAAACTCTTACGCATTCAGAGGTAAAATTGGGTGTTTGTCAATGGGAGACCTCAATTTCCAGGTGGATAAGTATCCAATAGGTAATGTTTAAGGTGAGGAGATAATTGTAATTGGTGTTGTGTAATAAGGTGAGGAGATAATTGTAATGAGTGGTGTGCCCCAGGGCTTGGTTCTGGGCAGTGGCGTTGCTAGCGTTGGGCACCTGGGGCACGTGCCCCGGGTCCCAACGCCAGTGCCCTGGTTCTCTGGCCCAATCGGGCCGGGGATCTGGGGCCCGATCCCTGGTGGTCTGCAACCACGGTGGCTGCGTCTCCAGCCAGGGATCCGGGGCCTATCTGGCCACCCAGCAGGCCCCGCCCCCTGGCCCGGGATAGGGCCAGGGGGTGGCTACGCCGCCGCCACCAGCTAGGCCGCGCTGCGGTGCGGCACGGCTCAGCCTAGCCTGGCCTGGCACGGCTGGGCCTGTGGCCGCAGCCCTGGATCCCCAGCGGGGGACGGGGCCGATGCAACTGCGGGCTGCCGGCTGGGTCCCGGATCCCCGGCCAGGGACGGGGTCGCCGCAGCCACCGGCAGCCAGGCCGGGGATCCGGGGCCCAGCTGGCCACCCGCGGCGGCCCCGTCCCCTGCTGGGGATCCGGGACCTGGCTGTGGCTGCAGCAGCCCCGTCCCCAGCTGGGGATCCAGGGCTGTGGCTGCGGGCCTGGCCTCCAGCGGCCGCGCCGGGCCAGGCTACGCTGCGCCGTACCACACCGCAGCGCGGCCTAGCTGGCGGTGGCGGCGCATCCTCCCCCTGGACCTATCCTGGGCCGGGGGGATGTGGCCTTCTGGCTGGAGGCAGGTCCTGCCTTCGGGGGGCAGGGCTGGGCCTGTGCCCCAGGTCTTTCCCCGCCCCAGTGACGCCCCTGGTTCTGGGGCCAGTTCTGTTCAATATTTTCATTAATGATCTGGATGATGGGATTTACTGCACACTCAGTAAATTTGTGGATGACACCAAGCTTGGGGGAACGGTAGACACGCTGGAGGGCAGGGACAAGATTCAGGAAGACCTTGACAAATTGGAGCAGTGGGCCAATGGAAATCTCATGGGGTTCAACAAGGACAAGTGCAAAGTCCTGCACTTGGCACGGAAAAACTCCATGCACTGCTACAGGCTGGGGAGTGATCAGCTAAATAGCAGCACTGGAGAAAAAGACCTGGGAGTCATGGTGGATGGGAAGCTGGATATGAGTCAGCAGTGTGCTCTTGCTGCCAAAAAGAACAATGGCATAATGGGCTGCATCAGAAGAAGCATTGCCAGCCGACTGAGGGATGTGATCATTCCCTTCTATTTACCACTGGTAAGGCCGCATCTGGAATACCGTGTCCAGTTTTGGGCTCCCCACTACAAGAAGGATGTGGACAAATTAGAAAGTGTCCAGCGGAGGGCAATAAAAATGATCAAGGGGCTGGAGCACAAGCCCTATGAAGAAAGACTGAAGGAACTAGGCTTATTTAGCTTGCAGAAGAGAAGACTGAGGGGGGATTTGATAGCAACCTTCAGCTACCTGAAGGAATGCTCCAAGGAGGATGGAGCTCAGCTGTTCTCAGTAGTAACAGAGGACAGAACAAGGAGCAATGGTTTCCAGTTGCAGCTGGGGAGGTCAAGGCTGGATATTAGGAAAAACTTTCTTACTAGGAGGATGGTAAAGCATTAGAATGGGCTACCTAGGGAGATGGTGGAATCTCCGTCTTTGGAGATATTTAAGGCCTGGCTGGATAAAACTCTAGCTGGAATGATTTAGTGGGAGTGGTCTTGCGTTTTTTGGCAGGGGGTTGGACTAGATGACCTCATGAGGTCCCTTCCAACCCTATGATTCTATGTAATAAAAATAGGTCATTGCCTGATACATTTTACTTTTATTATATAGTCCAAGGACAGAGCTAACACATTGTTTGTCTTCGTCTATATCTTGTAGAAAAGAAACTCATTTTAACTTTGATTCTTTGATGATTTGTTTACAATTTGGGGACCTAAAAATTCTAGCTTGTTTCCTGAGACTTTTCTAAACATGCACAGGACAAAACCAAATTAAAAACAAAGATTATCTAGCAAATCTTACACAATTTGGTTTTGTAAATCCTTTTAGGAGATCCTCTGTTTACTAAGTGAACTGCATGGGTTAATTTGCTAAAATGTTCTGAAAGAATTAGACAAATGAGAAAAGAAACATTACCTAGTGTTGCTGCTTGTTGCCAAGAACAAAAGTAAAACAAATCAGGGGCAGGATGAGTGGATCCGGTTAAGTAATTATGTCTTTGCAGCAGGAAGTCTGTCTATCAGCTGAAAGGTGAGACTGCAACATAATGACAATGCCCTGTGGATCAACTCTGAGATTTAAAAAAAAGGCAACCAAAATGCTAGAACAACAGACCAAAACTAACAGTTTAGCATTAAAGTGCAAACATTTAGAAGTCAAATTCTACTCCAGTTCACAGACATGCAGCAGTCCTGATGTCAGGGGACAGCACAGAGTAACAGTGGGCAGAATATGACCTTGTTTATTTGTTTGTCAGTAAGACCAAGTGCTACTTTCACAGTGAAATACTTGTCTTCAGTCTGTACAGCTGTGATCTGGAAGAGTAGTTCTGGCATTTCCCTCTTTCCATGTAGGAGGTGAGCCCTATGAAAGCATGCTGAAAACTTGTGCATTAAAATGAAGTAGGCAAAGATGAATATCAGACTCTAGTTGTAACATGGGAATTGTAGGTCAATAATGCATTTAAATCAGTGAGCTGGTGAAAGACAGAAGTAGTCTAATTATAAAAAATACATTTGAAAAAATAATCAAAAACCTCCACAAACTCTCTTCAAAGTTAAATGCCAGTTAGTTCCCAACATCTCTAATTAGGCCCCATTAATAAATGGCCTGATTTTTAAAGGCGTGGAAAACCTACAGCATCCTCTGACTTAAAGTTCATTTCTAGGAGTTCATGAGCTGTGAAAACGAGGCTTGTTATCAAGTGGATGTAAATAAGGGTTTAGGAGCATAAGTCAATGTATCCAAGTTTGAAAGATTTGACCTCAGTTTCCAGGACTGTCTGTCTATATAGCACCTATCAAAAGAACTATGTTCAGGTATGTGTGTGTGTGTGTATGTGGCTGCGTGGGTGTTTACAAAAGACCCCTTAATTCTTTAATACCAAAAAATCCAAAATTGTTCATCTCTATTTTCAAAACACCTATGGGCATCAAATTTGTGCAGAGTTTAGAAACCATCGGTTTTGCTCTTATTTCCGTTCTGTAATTAATATGGCAGATTTACCTGCTGCTACATACTTTGCTGCGACTGAAGGTTTCTTTGTTTTTGCTATCCGGCTGCTAAGCAACAGGCCAGAGATTTACTATCAAGAAAATAAAACACAACTCTCATCTTCTATTTGTAGAATTAGAGTACTTTGCCTTGAGAATCTTTCTTTTAATTCTTTTTTTCTGTAAAAATCTGTCTTTATATAATGCAACAGATACATTAATCCAGCCAGAGGGCTTTTCCATTTAAAACATGTCAGATTTTAACTGTGGTTATTTTCCAGGAGGCCTATTTGTAGTAACTTTACCAAATGTTCAGTGTTTGGTGGATTAAATCATTCATGGCCACTGTGATATGATGTGTTGGCTTCTGTCTAGATTATGAATGACAGTCATGTGAGCCCATCGGAAGCCTGGGACTTCCAAGGAACACTGTTTAGAGCTGACTGGAAAAAAAAATCCATAGAAATTTTGACCTTTCTCAGAAAATCATAAAAAGGAACATTTTGATTTGGAGATGCTGCTATGGTGCCTGGCTGGCAGGGCTGCAAGTAGGGTGGGGCGACCAGGGCTTTGCCCTGGGTGCATACTGAGCTGCTCTGTTCGCTGCTTGATCTGAGGGTGCGTCCCATGCGCGGCTTGCTCTGGGCGTGCCCTGGGTGCCAAAATACCTAGTTCCAGTGCTGATAGGAACTGTAGTTCAGGAGCGTCAACCCTCCATTCTCATTTATGAACTGGGTATGTTGGTGAACTACACCTTCCATGATGCACCAGGATCTCCCCTTTTGTTGAACAACTGTAATGAATCATAGCGGATGTAGTCTGGATGGGGAACCTGGCCCATAGCAGAAAATAGGGGCATGACGTATCTAAACTACAGCTCCCATGTGTCTGTGTGGTAATATTTCCAAAATTATTTTTATGTATTTGGCTTTTCGTTAAAAGTCAACATTTTCTGCAGAAAGCCTGAGTCATTTTTTGGAAAAAGAAATTAATAAGCTCCCTAATTTTTTTATTAAAAAACCTGTTCTGATGGAATTTTTTTCACCAAATCAAATTGTGAAGTTGTTTCAGAGTTCACGCATTATAATAAAACAAATCTACTATCTGTTGTTCAGTGAGAACACAAAAAGAGAACATGGTTTTATGTGGGTTTAAACTTCATTAGAAAGGCACTTACAAATGGCAGACAGTATTGTTAATGACGGTGTGACACTGAAGAAACATGGCTCTGCTATTTGTAAGGTCAGTTGCATCATGGTGTCATATTTAAGCATCAGTAGGTAATATTTTGGTTCACAGTTCATAACTGAACCTTAAAAATTCACACACTTGCTGTTATATCAGTTTTGTGTAGTAAGGCCGGCATCTGCCCAACTGACATTAGAACAGTGTTGTGTATAACAAGTTAGTACATTATCAAGACCAACAGATCGAACTTTGATAAAGAATTGGTCATGCTATTACATTACTCCTACATTAGTGAATGTGACATGTCATCTGGGTGACTGGGCAATAAAGTGGCAGATCAAATTCAGTATTGACAAATGCAAAGTAATGTACATTGGAGAACATAATCCCAACTATACATGTAAAATGATGGGGTCTAAGTTAGCTGTTTATCACTCAAGAAAGAGATGTTGGAGTCATTGTGAATGGTTTTCTGAAAACATCCTCTCAGCATGCAGCAGCAGTCCAAAGAGATAACACAACACTGGGAATCATTACTAAAGTGATAGATAATAATGACAGAAAATATTGCATTGCCTGTATATAAATCCATAGTATGCCCAGATCTTGAATACCAGGATAGGCAGGGACTGCTGTTTGCTGGAGGCTGGGAATGGCAGATGGGATCATTCCCTCTGAGGCATCTGGTATTGCCTACTATCAAAAGACAGGATAATGGGCTAAATGGAGCATGGATCTGAGCTGGCATGGCTATTCTTATGTTCTTCCTAATACTTCAGATGCTGGTTATTCCTGATTTTCTTCTTCTTCTTATTTATTTATTTAATCTGAGGGAAGAGAGCGAGATAAAGCAGGTGACCGAGCAAACAGTGATGTTTGTCATGCATCTTGTTGTTTCATCTTTTTGTATTGCTATCTCCTATGATCCAGTTATTATGATTTGTGACATAGACTAGGGGAGAGATTGTGTTTAGGTCTCTGTATTGGAAGTTACATGACAAATTCCTCTGAGAATTACTTTCCTGTGGAAATCCAGTCAAGCACTAATGTTTCAAGAACATGCCTAATTTGTGGAAACCATGAATATATCCAGTTGTTTCAAACCATAGTTTGGTAGTTTTGACATTATTCCAACAACTTAACTGAGGCTTTCTATATTAAATTAAAATATATTTTGAGCTTTTTATATTTTGAGCTCACTGCTTTGGTGAATATGATGCTTCTGTCAACAGCTATTGCATTTTGAGTTCTCAACTCGATCTTGAGTCTATAGTCACAGGGGCTTAGCTAGTATTTCTGCTAACACTTTAGCTAATTTAAGTACATGTAGCATATTCAGTATATTCTTGCCCGTAGGTTAGAAGTTGAATGTGGATGAGACTGATTACATTAAGTGCTATTCAATGCCTTTGCAAAATGCATAGTTGAAGTAAACATTGAGCTCTTTGCTGTGTCAAAGGTACAGCTGAAATATTTCAAGCTTTTGGATGTTGTGAATGCATTCATTCTTAACTAATTTTCCTGTCTTCTGCATCCAGGTGTGTCATCAGATATTTGACCAAGGCATGAATAAAAAGCTTTCCTGTCAAAGCCATATGTTATTACTACTCCTAACCTGTTCTTGTTGTGTAGAGGGTAAAAGGAAGATTTTTCAAAAGGAAAAATAAATTAAATGCCCAACTCCCATTGATTTTTCAATGGTTGCTTGATGGCTGAATGCCCTTTGCGCTTTTGAAAATCTCAAACTAAACAGGGAACCTGAAGTCAGGTCTCTTGGGATTTTTTCTTGGCCCAGCCATTTTGTTGTATAACCTTGGAGAAGTTCGTTAATGACTGCTTTGGTTTCCCCATCTGTAAAATATGTACAATGAAAACTGCTTCAATGAGGTATTGTGAAGATTAATGACTTAGGACCAGATTTTCCTACCCTTATTTGTGTTGAGCAATAATGACCTTATGTATTTCCATTTATTTAACTGTTTAGTATTATTCATTGTAGCTAGTGCTGGCAGGATCTGTTTATTAATGTTTGTAAAGTCTTTGAAAAGTGTAAAATATTTAGTCTATCCTGAATAACACAAACTCGTGTAGTCTTATTGATAAGCTTAACAAGTTGTTGTAATAAAAAGAGGAGTTATATTGCCCAGGAAAATAAGTACTGGTATTTATAAATTTTGAAACCACTGCATTTTTAGCACATTTTGACTCTGTCTTGAGTTGCTGAATTATAAGAATACTGAGTAAATCTACTTCATAACTTAAAATGTAACACCCTACTTGAGGCAATTAACAACCCTGAGAAATCAAATGGAAAGTGATGAGTTTTCATGTTGAAACAAAAAGATGCAAAAAAAATGTTTAGGGGAAAAACATGGAAATTGCCTGAATGCAAATGAGGAGAGGTGAAATATTGGCTTAGCTATAGGTTAAAACTGCTGAAATTACTTTATTTTTCATTGTTGGGTGGCAGGGAGAAGCATGAAGAAGAATTCCATTCCCTAAGTGTTCCAAATCAATAATCCAATTTTGTTTGTCTTTATTTAGATGCTAGGACTGTGGTAAGAAAGAAAGTCCTCACCTTGCCTTACTGTTGTGGGTCATTGACAATAGAAAGCAGGCTTAAGTCGACTTAGTGAGTCCCCCACTCTTAAGTTAACAAAGTTGGTTGAGTTGACTTAATAAAGTGTCCTAATAAAACATTGTGTTTCCTTAAGTCGACTTTACTAAGTCAACCTAAGCAGGCACATGTTATTACATAAGGCTTCCTAAGTCGACCTATATGGCCACATTGTATTAAGTCGACTTAGAGAGTGAGAGTTATCAATTTGACTTAAGGAGGCCCTTAAGTCGATTTAATCAAGTCCAAATGTGGCCAGGGCTTTGCTTAAATTGACTTAAGCCCATATTGTAGAAATACGCACATTCCCTGCCCCCCGCCCCCCAGCATAAGAACATCGGCATGACGCAAACCCAGGTCTTTCAAGACCAAAGCATAGAGTGCTAGCATTTGGTCTGCAGGAGCACCTCCATTAGTGCATCATAGTCATAGGCTGTTGTCCTCACAGTGAAGTACTAGAGGGAGATTTGGTGCATACACTGTCTGTTAATACAGTGGTTGCCAACCTTATCAGTGACATGGCACACTTCAGTGAGACAACCAATTCCATGGCACGCCCACTTTTTCCAGCTGAATTGATTGCTCATAAATGTCACATTTACTTGCATTTACTATCGTTACAGTCTTACTAGAGCGGTTTGCAACACAGTGCATACAACAAGCTAAAGAAGGATCAAATGCATTAATGTTTCAAATCCACTGGGGGAAAAAATACGTGTCATCTCAATTTTGCCCTTTGGTCCCCAGTGTTTAGAATGTTCATGTGTTAGAATTGAAAAACCAATACCTCGCTTTTAATTTGAGGATTAATTTTCACAAATTTTCTGAGTTGTAATTTCGTTTGGATAGAATATTGTTTAAGATGAAACCATGTTTGTTTTACATTGATTTTCATTACCTTTATACAAAATTTCATGGAACACTTGGACATTTCTAATGGCACACCAGTGTACTGGAGCACACTAGTTGAAAACCACTGTGTTAATGTGTTACACAAATCTGGGCACAATAAAGTATATTTATATCAGAGGCATTCATTTAGCCAATCTGTATGTGCTAATTTTGTGTGTTGGGTTTTGGGAGCAGTTAGGAAGAAGGAGCCTGAGAAATCCAGTGATTTTCAAACATACAGCAGGGTGATCATCAGCATTCAAAAGCAGAACTGAAAGCAGGAGCGTCGCTGGCTGGGGGAGGGACCCCGGGCACAGGCCCAGGCCCCCCCCGGGGCCAGGGACAGGGCCAGACACCGCCACAGGCGGCTGGGCCCCGCATGACTTGGCGGGGCCGGGGCTGGAAGTGGCCGCAGGAGGCCGGCCCCTACATCCCCAGCCGGGGATGGGGCTGCTGCAGCTGAGGACGGCCAGGCCCTGGATCCCTGGTAGGGGACGGGGCCGCTGTGGCCACCGGCGACCAGGCCCCGGATCCCTGGCCAGGGATGGGGCCACCATGGCCACGGGCAGCCGGCCCTGGATCTCCGGCCCGATTGGGCAGGAGATCTGGGGCACTGGTGCGGGTGTTTGGGGCGAGTGCCCAGCACCAGCGATGCCCCTGGCTGAAAGGTGGAAGCACATAGGAGGAGGGATACCTTAGCCATAGAAAGGAGACACTTAGATAATTTTCCAGCTCCAGATCATGGAGGAAGATTTCTGTGTGCAGTCAGATGCTGAGGCATGAGAACGAGCATCAGAGGATAACTACCTTATTTAGCTATCACTACACATGTCACAGGCATAGGCCATGAATGGGACAAGAAAAAACTGACTGGAAAGCTTGCTAGCAGCCCATCAATCTGTTTGATATCTTCCTTTCTTCCTGAGTCAGGAAGGAAACTATAAGTGTTTTTAAACCAAGGGTCCACATCCACAGCCAAATGCAAACATTTTTTTTTGGGGGGGGGGGCGCGCCTATAAAGGAAGAGATTTTTTAAATGTTCTAAATTTGTTTAAGCTTGTTTCTATCCTACTGCATTTCTGTGCCTTAAGTGTTCAACTTTTTCTTGTGAGATTCAAAGCCTCAGAGAATTGTTCATAAACTGCAGCTGTTTATCAAGGTTAGAGAATCAAATCAGGGAATAAAAATCAATAATAAGACCATCCTGCACAGGGCAGGAAGGAGTTAAATTGGTCAGTAGGGATTAAGATGGCTGCATCTGGAGGAAAAGTCAGGGAGGAGGGATTTATTGCAAGCAGCCCCAGCTGGGAAGGAAAAGGTGGGTCTATAAAGCCAGGAAGATAGCAACAGATTGGGGTAGCATTCACTTCTTAGGAAGAGGGAGGAGAGTTTGGCCCTGGTTTGCCTAGAGCAGAGGTGTTGGAAGCATTCTAAGGAAGGGGCTTGGAGGGTAAAACCCAGAACTGTTGGGTTGAGGGTCACTGGACTAGCATCTGGAGTAGAGGGTGGGCCAAGGTTTCCCTACCAGCCACTGAAGGCATGATATTTGAGGCAGTGAATGAGAAGACTGTCTAGGACTGCTGCAGAAAAGCCTTTGATGTATCCTGGAAGGTGGCAGAGGTGGGTGGGGATGCAGAGTAATCTAGTCGGAGAGCTAAATCACAAGGAGGATGCTGTGGTTCCTGAGATGAGACAGGAGCTGTAGACCTCAGAGAGAGATGGTGTGAGACCATAGCCAGGGTTATCCTGGGGGTCCAGGGTCAATTGGCCTGTGGAGTCCCCCCAACCATCTCCTGTGCGTGGGGGTGGGCTGGCTCTGAGGCTGGGCCCTGTGCTTCCCCCTCTCCTGGGCTGGCTGTTCTGTCCTGGGAGTGGTGTGGGTCTGCACAGAGACTGGGCCCATGCTCCCACCCCACCCCTTTCCTTTCGATGTGGGAACATCATAGCAGTGGGGGTCAGCAGTGTGGGCCTTGTGCTGCTCTGCTTGCAGCTGAGCAGTGTGGCACCTGTAGAGCCATGGAGCCTGGGATAGTCACTCCTCACCTCCCAAGGATGGTCCTGACCATAGAAAGGGGTGTTGGCTTTGAAAGCTAATGTACAGAGCGACCAGGAGGATGCAACACACAAGGAATGAATGGTGCATCATATGACAGTGAACAATCCAAGAAGCTGAAAAGTACATTTCAAATATCAGGTATTCAAATAAAAACTCATGATAAACAGTTCATGAACATCTGTCTCAAATATATTTGTAAATACAATTATGAATAATGCTCACATTAAATCATCATGTCTTTGCAGACAGCTTATGAATTGAAACAAGGAACAACTCCAAAATATGAATTGTTTTGTACCTGGTGGTTTGAGCATTTCTAGGGCTTGTCTACATGGTGAAACAAGGATCCAAGCTTATGTCTACACTAGAAAATTAGTCCAGATTAAGGAGCCTTAATCTGGACTAATTTGCTCCCTGTCTACACTAGGCTTTGCTAGTTCAAACTAAAAAAAGCAAAGCTTGTAAGCTGATTAGTTTGCACTTGACACTTTTTTTTTAGTTTGAACTAACTTTTAGTTTGACTTAGCTGTGCTGTTTTAGTGCAAACTAAAAATTTAGTTAGAACTAAAAAAAGCATGGTTAGTTCAAACTAAAAAGCCACGGTTAGTTTGAGCTAACTAGGCACTGCTTAGTTCGGACTAAGCAAGTCTGAACTAAGCTTGCTAATGTAGACATAACTGAAGTGTCTAAGAACATTTTATCTTGTCAAAGCAAAAAGAAAAAGTTGTAGCTGTTTAATTGTATTGCTTTATAAACGTACTTGGTTGCATCTGTGCAAGCCCCACCCACCTCAGAAAATACCAGTTCTCTGGGCTGAAGTGTTTCACTGCCTCTGTTAAAGGTATGACAAAACACTTGCTGAAACACAGGTTTCCTTGCTAGTGTTCCAGGGTCCACAACTCCAACAGCAGGGGCAGGAGCGGTATGGGTCTCAAAGTGGGAGTCAGGATTGCAGGAGGTTGCAAAGTTTTTATGGAGGGAGTTGTGAGCTGTCAGGCCCGTGCATGCCCATGAGGATGGTGGAGCATGGCGGTGGGGATCTGATGATTTTGCGTGGTAATCGTGGGGGGAGGTCATGACAGCCTGCACTATTTTCAGAGGAGGTACCTGCAAAATGTTTGAGAACCCTGAAGTCTGCCAGCCCTGAACCCATCAGTAGAGCTGAGGTTGCAATGACTGATAGGCCTCCCCATACCACAGCAGAAACCATGGCTGGAGCTGGGTCTCCTGGAAATAGCAGGGAGCCTGCTGTGCAGCTAAGTGCTACTGACATTCTTCAGAGAGACCAGGTGTGGTGAGGAAATATCTTTTACTGATAAACTTTCATTGGTGGAAGATACACCTCGAGGTATGCGGCTTTTGAGTAACACAGCTTGAGGTATGCAGCTTGAAAGCTTGAATCTTCTACCACAGAAGCTGATGCAATAAAAGATATTCTTTCATCTATCTACCTCATCTCTCTCCTATATTGAGGCCAACACAGCTATAAAGATGTTGCAAATGGCATTCTTGTCTTGTCGCTAGATAGTGAGTAGCAGTCATGAAATTGACAGTAGTTTTAATTTCCCATTTTATTTCAGAAACACTGTATTTTGATGTTTCTAAAATGAAATATTGGGGGATTGCTGGGTTTTGCTGAGAAATTTTCGTTAATCTGAGTCAGAACAACACCACTGAAAAAAGCCAGAGCTTTAGGTTAATTAAATCCCTGAGGTTCCAGCCACCTTTACTTTTGATTTAGGAGTGTTCATATAAGGGGCTACACTGATTTCAGTTTAATCCAGTTTCTGAGCTAGTTATTTTAGCTGCAACTAATCAATGCTACTTGACGTAGAGAATGCCTGATGGGGACAGAAAAGGCAAAGCAGTACACTGTGAAAATGGAGTGTCTGCCTTAAGTCTGGGTGTCCTGCATATTGCTGGTATATGGCTGAACTCGATGGTTTATATTGTTTTTACATTTTCAAAACACTCCTCCTGACAAAATACCACTGGTATCTTTCAGCTATCTATTGTTTATCTACAGTACAACATCGGTTCTGTGGAATGTCCTGTATGACAATGTGATGGGGTTGGTTTACCCTGCACTAAGGGGGTTCACTGTATAGTATACACTCTATGGGTGGTGGAAGTCCTGACTCTTAAACTCTGCTCAGCATGCTCCATCTGCTGCCCTACTATAAGGGAGAAGACCAGCTCATTTGGGGCTGACCAGTGGGGAGGAAGGATTTTGGACTCGATGATCTCATGAGGTCCCTTCCAGCCCTATGATTTGATTGATTGATTGACATTGGAGGCCTAGAGCCAGGAGCTGCATCTGTTGCAGACCCTGGGGAAGCTGAATCTGAGAGGCCTTACAGGTGGATCATGACCCTTCATTAGTAGCCCAGAGCCAGACACCTGGGAGTATCCCTGGAAACCTGCAAAATCACCCCAACAAGAAGCAGGTGGAAGATAGCCCTTAGTAGGGCCTGAGTGTGGTATAACAAGGAGAGGTGTTGAACACTGACTGGTATGTTGCAGATGGATCCTTGCTGACTGGGTGCTAGATTCCCCTCCCACGGACATTGCTAGGGTGCTGAGCTGAGGCTCAGTGGAGAGGAAGGGCCTGAGCCCCCTTACCCAGGGCACCATGCCCCATGGCAGATGCCCCTATGCTGACTCTAGCCAGTAGGCTGTGTTACCCTGGCTGCAGGACTCAGATATAGACTCCTGCCATAGGCCATGCTGCCTTGACCTGAGAAATGGCTAGCTGAGCCGGACAGGTACTATGTCAACCTGCGAGAACCTCAGAGGACTAATCAAGGTTGCAGAGGTGCCTGTTTCCCTCACTCCGCCTTTTGAATCTCCCCACCAGGCGGTGACAGGGTGGGCTACTCTGCAACAGAAGGGTAAATGGAAACACTGAGCTGTTGTTAATTTATGCTGGTTGTGGTACTATAGAATTAGTCTGATACTGTTTGCATATTCATCCTTCCATGCTCTAGATTAATTGCTGACTAGAAAGATGAACAAAAATGCTTGTGTGTCCTGTCAAAAATATTTTGAATTTGAGTCTGTGGGTTTGGTATGCATTTAGTCTTACATTTGTCTGTTTCTTAGTGCCTGCTCCTACGGCCACGGAGTGTGTGTGCAGGAGGGTCTACCATTGGATATTGATTGTAGAGGAGGGTGCCTTGGACGCATGGTTTGTAACTATTCACAAGCAGTGGTCACAAAATCGTTCATATGAGCTGTGTGTAGGTGCATTTCATTCAGTGTGAGAAGGCAGCTGAACCATATTTGAACCCTACTGACCTTGTTTTCTGTGATTTTGGTGTAGTAGCTAGACCATGCTGCCTCCCTAATATTTGTAATAATTGTATGTGTTAAAGCACAGCTATGCAGTAGCTATTGGCAGTCTAACCATGAGGGTGTGAAATTAGCCTTTGACCTTTCCCAGCTCAATCAGGAAATAGACTTTGGGAGTTATTCCTCAACTCTGGATCTGTGGTTTAAACATCACTAATAGGAAGTCTAATAGCAGGAAATGTGTGAATGTTAATCCACACAAACCAAGCCAAACTTTTGGCTTGCATACAGTTTTACTAGAATTTTGCTCTAGACTGTATTTGTTTCAGTAAAGCCAGTAAAAAGTAAAAGCAGTTCGTTAAAGTCTTTGAAAAGCTACAGACTTTTTTTGTGGCGACTTTTATTGAAGTTATACCTAATGCCTATCATGTACTCACAAGAGCATTAGAAACCTGGAATGGAGTTTCCTAAGGTATGTGCGGGTTCTCTGTGAAGAGGCACATGCAATTTTACCTTGTTCATAGCTCTAATTATGAGGGTGTTTCTCTTCCATATACCCAAAGGGTGCTATTTTTTTCTTAAGGATCAAATTTGGTTCTTGGGCTAGGCCAAGGAATTAATTTCAAGTTAAATTTGTCCAAATTGAGCACGTAATCCAGAGAGAGAACAGGTTTGGAATGCAAAAACAATGAGACGTCTGGGGCCAGGAGCATTGCTGCCCCGGGGAAGGACCGAGGGCAGCAACCCAGGCCCTGCCCCCTGATCACAGGCCAGGCCCCTGGCTGGGGACAGGGCAGGGAGTGGCAGCCGTGGCCACAGGGCTGCCTGGCCTAGGAAGGAGACCGGGAGAGGTAGGGGCCCCACCAAGACCTGGGGCACTGGCACCAGGATTTGGGGCAAGCGGCCCCATGTGCCAGGCATCAGTGACACTCCTGCCTGTGGCACCTTACAGACTAACAGATTTCTTCGGACATAAGCTTTCATGGGCTCAAACCTATTTTATCAGATGCATTGTGTGTAGTCAGCAAGGTTTGGAATGAATCCATAATTTGCTAGTGTCATGAAAAAAAAAATCAGCAGAAAAACTGAAACGTATAGATTCCTTGTACTGGAGATGTACTCATTTTCAGTGCATTATTGTAGAATCATAGAGTTATAGAATTAGAAGGGATCTTAGTGCTCTTAAAAATCTCCAATGAGGGATACTCAACAGCCTCCTTAAGCAATTTGTTCTAGTGCTTAGCTGCTGTGACATTTAGGAAGTTTTTCCTAATGTCCCCAAATTAAACCTCTTTTGCTGCAATTTAAGCCCCCTGTGTCTTGTCCTGTCTTCAGAGGTTAAGGCAGGGGGTGGGCAGACTATGGCCTGTGGACTGGATGCAGCCTGTGGGAGCCTTTCATGTGGCCCTCCAACAGGGCCTCGTTGGAGCCTGGCAGACACTCTGCTTACCCAGCCCCACCTCCTCCACCACATGGGCCCAGCAGCACCATGGGAGCACTGCAGTGGCAACTCCCCCTACCCAGCCCCGCTCCTTTCCCCCTGTGTGCAGCGGTGGTGCAGAGGCTGCCCTGGAGTGCAGCTGCTGTGCGCTGCTCCTCTCCCAATGTGTAGGCCCAGCAGCACCCTGGCTGGAGTGCAACCCCAGCTCTGTCCTTTCCACCATCCGTCTTTGGCCTGTCTAGCTTCCAATGTGGCTCTTAAGCCAAAAAGTTTGCCTGCTCCTGCGTTAAGAAGATCAAATATTCATCGTCCCCTTTCAACAACCTTTTATCTACTTGAAAGCTTTTGTCATGTCCCACCACCTCCAGTCTTCTCTTCCCCAGATTAAACCCAATCTTTTTTTCAGTCTTTTCTTACAAGTCATGTTTCCCTGGCCTTTAATATTTCTTGTTGCTCTTCTCTGGATTTCTCCCATTTGTCCACATGTTTCTTGAAATGCGGTGCCCAGAGCTGGACACAATATTCCAGCTGAGGCCTTCTCAGCATAGATAAGAGTGGAAGAATTATTTTTCAAGCCTTCCTTACAACACTCCTGCTAACACATCTGAGAAAGTTTTGGTTCCTTTTTGCAACATTACAGTAACTCATATTTCACCTATGATCCATTGTAAACCCCAGATCCAAATCCTTGTCCACAATACTCTGTCTAGGCAGTCATTTCCCATTTTGTATGTGTAGAGTTGATTGTTCCTTCCTAAGTGGAGTATTTTCATTTCCTCTTATTGAATTTCATTCTTTATATTGCAGACTGTTTCTCCAGTTTATCCAGATCATTTTGAATTTTAATCCTATCCTTCAGAGCACTTGCAACCCCTCCCAAGCCATTTGGTACCCCCCACAAACTTTGTAAGTGTATTTTCTATGTCAATATCTAAATCAGTGCTGAAGATATTGAACAGAACCAGACAAGGAGTCTGGTGGCACTTTCAAAGACTAACAAATTTATTTATCGCATAAGCTTTCGTGGGGGTCAGTCCTACTTTGTTAGATGCCTGAAGATGGGGAACTTAACAGAATGGACAGAAAATAAATGCAGGAAAGTGTAAGTCATAGGATCAGGTCAGACTGCAATAGAAAATCAGTTCAGTTGTTCAGATTCAAATACCACCTTGATTTGCTGTTACAGGCTGCCCTGATTCTATGACTTACACTTTCCTGCATTTATTTTCCACCCATTCTGTAAGTTCCCCATCTTCAAGCATCAGATGAAGCAGGATTTTTCTCCCATGGAAGCTTATGCAATAAATAAATTTGTTAGTCTTTAAAAATGCCACCAGATTCATTGTTTGTTTAGCTGAACTAGACTAATATGATTACCTCTTTTGGAATGGAACAGAATGAGGCACAGGACTGATCCCCACAGGACCCCACTCAATAGCCTTCCCATCTTGACTCTGAATCTTTGATAATTACTCTCTGGGAATCATTTTCCAAACAATTATGCGTCCACCTTATGGTAGCTCCATCTAGAGTAGGGGTCTCAAACACGCAGCCTGCAAGCCGCATGCGGCCCCTAAAGCTGTTTCCTCTGGCCTGCAATGGCACTATCATTACCGATATTTGCAATATCGTTGTATGAAAAGGTTTCAGTGGTGCGGCCCTTGGGGTAACATACTAGTCCTCATGCAGCCCTGTACTGGTCCTCATGCAGCCCTTGTGGTGAGTTGAGTTTGAGACCCCTGATCTAGAGTATATTTCCCTAGTTTGCTTATGAGACTATTATGCAAAATACTATCAGAAACCTTATTAAAGTCAAGATAAGCCATATCTACTGCTTCCTTCCTATCCACAGGCTTGTTATCCTGTCAAGGAAGGCCATTAGGTCAGTTTGGCAGGATTTGTTCTTGACAAATCCATGCTGTTACTTATCACCTTATTATCTTCTAGATGTTTGCAAACTGATTGCTTGATTTTTTTGCTTCATTATCTTCCTGGGTATTGAAGTTAAGCTGACTGGTTTGTCATTCCATTAGATCAGGCCCTAGTGATAATAGCCTTAACACCCTCACTGGGATTCCCATTTTGTTTCCAGAAAAGAATAATCTGAAGTAGTTCAAAGCTGCACCCAAATCAATTAACTGTAGTAACTGCAAACCTAGGCTTGGCCCTGTAAATGTTTTCTCTTGGTTTGAGACCCCAGTCTTACAATCAAATCCTTTGCACCCATGCTGATCCTCTTTGCTTTCAATGTGATTTTTTGCATTGGCACGTTCTGACTGCAGGATGTGGATCTGCATACCTACTGCTGTGAGAAGGCCCAGCAAAGTCAATAGCCAATGTGTCATAGCTTTACTGTGTGTAAGACCAGATGGGGCCAATACAAAGTCCTAGACCTAAGAGGGACTCCCACAGAACAGAAAAGGACAAGATGGACAACAGTAGATTCTGCAAATCAGTAAGTAACACTATCCCCATCTAATTTCATAACCTTCTTACAATTAGTATAGCACTGATATTCAAAAATAAAGTGAACAAAATGTTTACTTTGCACTTTAAAAGAGGATATTTAAATATAGGGGAATGGGGATCAGAACTTTTTATTAAATTCCATCTCCCCTTCTGCATGGACACACAAAAAAATTGTGACTTTCCAAAGGGATAGCCGTGTTGGTCTAGTCCAGCAAAAAGTTCACTCATCGTCGAAGCATCTGAGGAAGTGGGATTTTCTCCCATGAAAGCTCATGCGAAAAATAAAATCTGTTAGTCTTTAAGTTGCACAAAAAAATTGGTCAAGAAATGCCAGCCACAGGAGGCTAACCAGTGGTTCCCAACCTTTTTGACCCAAGGGCCACACACGTAATTTTTACAACTCCAAAGGGCCATCAGTCTGTCAGCAGTCACTGTCTCTCTTCCCCAAACACATCTGCAGCCAGCCAGCCACAAGACGGCTGCCTCCTCACTGATTTCCAGCCTCCCCAGCTGCAGTAGTGAAACTATAGTATCCTGTAATCCTGAGTGCTCAACCTGGGTAGCTAGGCAGTGGCTCCCTTCTGTAACCGGGAGTATAGAAGATCAGTAGTGTCCTCCCTCTGGCTCCAGCAGGGACCCCAGCACCTATGGACCTAGGTGGAGTGCTTTGCTGTGCTGATCTCCTATCCTCTTAGCTGCAGCACGGAGCCTGAACAGGTCTTTTAGCCCTGTGGAAATCCACTCCACCTGGGTCCTTATTACTTAGGCAGTGAATCCCTTCTGCACCCAGCAGGAGAGGAGCCATGGGCCACTTTGAGAGCACCCTTTTGGTCCCTGAACCACAGCACAGCAATAAGGAGAGGTTGGAAATCTATATGCATAAAGCTTCACTGCATGGCTTCAGAGATTATCTTGTCCCAGAGGGAACGCTTAAAATAATGTTCTTGAATATATCATTATGTTAGCTTCAATAAAACAGTTATTGCATAGTGATTTAGTACGTGTCTATCTCAAATGCATTTAATGAAAAACAATGTAATAAAATGTGGATGTTACATTTGTTAATCCTGGCTAAATCTATTTTGGATAAATACAATGTTATCTTGATCCACTATCTTTTCAAGAGTTTATAAAAGCTTCTGTTTTTGTAATCTCTAATGTAAAATGTTCTGGTCACTTTTTGAGTATTCAGACTCCTTGCTCTATATTTTCAGGCTCCCCCAGTAGAGGTGTAATCATGAATTTTAACTATCATCAGGTAAATGACTACAATATAAGACCTCCTGGCCTACAGTATGCAGACAAACATTAAAAATATGTAACATAAACCTTATTAAATACATATTTTGGAAAAATGACAGTAATGGGCAAGGAAATGTGCAAACTGTAGGAATCTGCACACCTATGAACATATCTGAAAGATAACTTACTGTATCATATAGGATCAACTCTTAAAAGGGGACCTCACTCTGCATGAGGGGCCTCCATCCTGCCAGTCTGTTATGTGATTAGTTCCATTGCCTCATATGGGTAAATACTGCTAAGCATAAGCACTCCAGGGCTGAATCCTTGAACAGAAGCTGTGAAATACTTGCCTTCTTGTGAAAAGCCATCCATGTAGTGGTGCTGAGTGCCTGGGCTTCATTTTTCTCATGGCTCTAAAAACCCACTGTTATTGCTGAAATGACTAGAATGACTCAACTTGAACAAAAAGCTTGAGGCTGGAATTTGGCATGCAGGCCCTCAATCCCTCCAATGCTAAGGGCTTGATCCTGAAACCTGTTAAAGTCCAGTGGGATTCTTCTCCTTCATTTGAATCAGCTTTGAATCAGGCTCTTCTTTTTTACATGGCCTATTAGAATTGTTTGGTCATTGGCCCAAGGGTGTGAGGGAGAGCATTATAATAAATACTTATCAGTTGAGTAGTAATTTTCGTATAATATTTTGCTGCATCAGGCCTAACAAATGGCACTCATATGAATAATGTTTATCTGGTAAAAAGCTGATCCATAAAATGGGACTATGTGATCTCTAGTTGGGGATGAAACCATGTGGAGTTTTAACAGTATGTGCCATGCAGGAAGAGTTTTGTGAGTTTGTATGGGAGACTGGACCTTGGGTTGCTTGTCTATATATTCCAGTGTAGTTCTTGGGGAAGCTGGCTTCTATCTAGTGCACCAGAGCCAAGTCTTTGCTTTCTGTAGGTCAGTGTGCTGCCATTTACTCTTTCCACCTTGCCAAGAACTCAAGCAAGTTACCAGTTCAAATCTAGCACATATCAATAGAAAGTACCAACTAAGTATCTGTTTACTGGTCCATGTGAAAGGTAATGGTGGGCTCGAGTCAAGGCCTGAATAGTAGATAGAGGTAATGGATGGATATACTAATGAACTATGGCATTCTAGGTAATTGGTTCCAACATGGTTCAAGTCATAGCTTTGAAGTGGAATTAATTTGCCATATCATTCCTATAGGAGATCAGAAAATTACTACCACAGCTGGCTCCAAGTGACACCAGTGTTCACAATCTCAGCAGAGTGACAAAGTATTGATTAGTCATTATTCCAAGCCATCCTCTAGGCTCTGAGGGTAAGAACCGAGTTGTGATGGTGGGATGGAGAAACAACCTTGTTACTCATTCTATATCTGTCACAGAGGACTTCATTGGTGGGTTTGCTGAATAATTTATAAATGTCATAAATAATGAAATTGAAACACTAGCATTTACAAAGGTAGACAGATATTTCCTAATGATTTTTGTTATGTGCCTATATTGGCAATGGGTCTGAACCAATCTTTCTCAGAACCAATAATATCCCTGGAGAAATCCACATTCAGATTTTGTAACTCAGGATTGTTTGTCTTTACATATGTACCTGCTTCATCAGCCATAACAGCACTCTTCACCCTTATAACACTTGCAATGAGATTCATTCAGACTAAATGGCAGTTAGGTTCCAATAGTTTTAAACCACTACTATAATCCATGGAGTACACAGTGCATGTTTTAGAACAGCTTAAATAACAGTATATATAAAGAATGTGATGGGTGATACATTTACACAGGTAGGCGTGTTGGCTTTGAAAGAGAACAAGTAGCTAAGTACATAGGCATGCTTTGAAAAAACATTAGTAGTTAACTGTGTTAATTTTTAAAAAGTCAATAGGCCCAAGCTTTACAAAGGCACATTTGTGTCATAGCATCTTGAAGACAGTAAACAGAACTGTGTAAATGTGAGGTCCCTGAAAGAGGTGTTATAGAAATAGATTTGCATTGTTCATATTAAGAAATACTTTTAAATATTTGTTTGTAGTGTTGTTTTTGTTAAAGATATAAATTCTATAAGAAGAGAAAGGGAAGCTGCCCCTTTCAGAATAGGGTGGGGGCCCAGCAAATGAGCTGCTTCACAGACGAAGGCATGTGGGGTCCTAAACTCATGGCATGGGGGCATGTGGCCCCTTACGTTATTTCCTGTGGCCCTCAATGACACTTAATTTCTAAAATAATTGATAATGCAAACTTTAAAGTACATTTATCTACTTAATCTTTGTCTTCCTGATATTTCCATCTTGAGGGGACATAATACAGAAGTAATTCTTACCTAGTCTTGGCATACATATCTATATCTATTACTCTTTGTTTTTTCATTTTGACCATACTTTTTATCATTGCATGAAAAGGTTTCAATGGTGCAGTCCTCCGGCTAACATAGTCATCTTCATGTGGCCCTCATAGTGATTTGAGGTTGAGACCTCTGGACTAGGGTATTTAAAATGGGGGCTGCTGCTGCAACAGGAGGCTGGACCCTGGATCTGTGCACCAAGGATCTCTTTGTCCACAAGAAGTTCCTAAAACCAGAGTTTGCATCCCAGAACAACCTTTCCCTTGAAAAGTGGAGGCTCGAGATCAAGGCTATAATAGAATAGGAAGGTCCCATTAAGACTGTTTGCTCTGGGTACTTTTGAAAGAGTGCAGTTGACCAGGTCACAAAACAGTAGTGACTGAAAATTTGCTGCTTGCAGCTAAATGCTGTCTGTGCTTTCTAGTAAAGCAGGCTCTCCTGACTGCCACAGAATGGATACAAAGGGCAGAATGTAATCAAATAAATATAAGGGGCAAAAGCTGCAGAGGTTTGATCAAGTATATTCTGCAGCATGTAGAGAGTGAATCTATCAGTTCAATAGGTTGGAGTCCATGGAAGCTTATGCCTGAAGAAATCTGTTAGTCTTTAAGGTGCCACAGGATTCTCATTGTTTTTAGTGATTTATAAGTTTCAGGACATCATGTTTTGTCAATCCAAAATATTTTGCCATGGCTAAATCCATTTTCAAACTCTTGCAGGGTGAAATAAGAACTTTTGTGTTAGGTAATAAGTTTTATTATGGTTTAATATGTTTCCTGCTTTTCCAGATAAAAGAAATATCCAGAACTGTTCCTCACACCTAAAAGAAGCAGTGTGTGTGTGTGAATGCCAGAGAGGCTTCTTCAGTGAGAAAACACTAGTCTTAAACAAAACACTAACAAAACCACTAATCACCATCCCTGTCCAGATCTACAATGATACTGTATCATTATAAAACGAAGGGTGACTCCTTGCAGGGAAATCTGACAAATAGCTATTATGTTACCTGGAGAATAATTTTTAAGGAAAAAGAGAAGTTGGGTTGTTTTTTTGTTTTCTCTACTGAGGCGAAGTCCCGACCTCATTGTAGTCAATGGGTGTGTTCACACAGCAGTCTTATTTCAAAACAACAGAGGTTGTTTCGAAATAAGAAAGGCCATGTTCACACGACACACCGTTGTTTCGAAACAACTTAAACCCCATGTGGGGATGAAACAATGCCATCTGAACATGCTGTTTCGAAACAACAGTGACTCGTTTTGAAATAACTGTTGTCTGAACCTGCTATTTCGATTCCTGCTTTTTTCCTTAATTCGAATTAACAAACTGTTAATTCAAATTAATTTATTTTGAAATAAGGTGTTATTTCGATACAACTTGTATTGAAACAACTTGTATCGAAATAATGTCCTGTGTGTGAACATAGCCAATGGCAAAAGACTCAGAGTTCAGTGAGACTGAGACTGAGATTTGGCCTATTTGGCATGAGGAATGTCCTGCAAGATTAAGTACCATTGATTAAAACAGAAACCTACATGAGAGAAAATATGTTCTGGTGGTTAAAGCACAGGACAAAGTCACAAGATCTGGAGGCTTTTCTTCACTGTGTTACAAAATTTTTTGCCTAAACAACTTGGTCAAGGTCACAAAATCTTCAAAAGTAGCTTCTAAGTTTGAGTCAGGGTACTCAACTGTGATATCTCAGTTACAGTTTTTAGAAGTGCTGAGTACCAGCAGCTCCCACTAATTTATTTTGAATTGTGGAATGTTCAGCACTTCTGAAGATCAGGTACCAGGTGTAACAGACTAGGCAGTCATAAACAGAGGCAGCCAAACCAATGACCATTTTTGAAAGTGATGGGCCTAACTTCCCAGTGTCAGGTTCTTCAGCTGTAGCTTAATAACAATAATTAATAAATATAACAGCTACATCATAGATGTGACAAGAGACTTGATTAACTAGTATTCATAATGCTCTTTAGGAATGTTGGATGAAAACCATTACAGAAATGCAAAGTATATTGTGTGTGTTTGTCTGAAAGCTTCTGTCAACTCTCTGCACTTTTACCACACAAGCTACAGGAGAAAATAATTTCATTTAACAGAAGTTGCTTTCATTTTGAACAAACCTTGATTTCAAGCAGCAGCGGATGTAATTACATGTAATTAAAAATAGATTGAGGAGGATAAATTTTGGTTTTGAAAAAAACTAAACTAATATCTGGGTCTTGGATTCTGTTTTATTTCTGCTGATGAAGTTCAGGAAGAAAGAGCATTTGGAACAAAGGTTCTGGTTTTGGCAAATCTCTCCATTTAACAGAATCTGTGGTTTTTTAATGAAGATATTTGATATGTTAATTTTAAGTACTGTATAGGATGCTCACTCTAAATGGTATTAGCCTGAGGTGTGCTGACAGTGAGAGAAAAATAAATTTTCTGATGAAAGCCTGACCAGACCCAGTAGAGTCTGGTAGATTGGTAGAGTCTGTTTAAAAAAAATCCAAAAAACAAAACTGACAAAAATGAAACACACAAACAAACCTAAATTGATTAGTTACATCTGCTAATCAGCAATGAAAATAGCAGATTTATAAATATCTTTCACTTTCAGCTACGAAACTAGTAATTGGTGACTTCTCTAAATGGCCCCAGTCTGGACCCAGTAGTTCTGTGCTGGATCATAAGTGGTGAGTTGTGATAACTCTGGAGAGCCACAATAGCTGGGAGATGCAGTTCATTGGAGACAGACAATGTAAGTGCTAGTCTCTGAAATCACAGAATCCTGTGCAGCCATATATGCCTCAGGCGAGCCCTCAGTTATACAGTCCATTTAGTATATACAGAGATGATAGACTATATGGGAAGCAGTGAAAATGAAGGGCTAAGATAGTGGACTTAAAAGTTAGGGAAAGTGGGATCCATTTCTGTGTGAGTAATGATCTGCAGTGTGATCTCAGGAGTCATTCTGCTGCTCCATGCCTCAGTTTTTCCATCTGTAAAATGGAGATAATGATATTGTTCTCTGAAGCAGAGATGTGGTGTTGCTCATTTAAATAATCTCACACACATCAAATGTCACTATCTGGTGAGTAAAGATTACTTTAATGAGTAGTGGCTTCAGAAATGGGCTACTACTAGACAGCAAACAAAAAGGAACAAATCTAACATAACAGTTGTAGTAGGAAGTATTACAGAATTGGGAGAAAACATCTTCAGTCCTAAATTGAATTCATCTCCAATTATAACATCGCTCAGCTGAGTGTCTTCTACTTGAATCAGTACTTCTTATCTTTTGAAGTTCAAAATAAAACTACTCTTCGCTGCTAGATAAATCCACTTGAACATGTGAACAAATATCTTTCAGAACCCATTTCCAAACATGTCCCTACACTTCAGTCTGTGCTGCTTCCTTGTTATCTCAGTGAAGTTAGGATAAAAACTGCTGCTCCAGATAATGTATATTTCTTCCCCGTCTCTTAGAACCTGGAAAAATTTTTACATGAGAATGAATGTTTGTTCATAAAAGTAAGAATTAACTCTGCAGTGGAAAGCCTTTAAGTGCATTTACTCTTACTACACAGGTAGAGAGAATTTGGCCTTGCTTTATGCTCCACTGCACAAATGTTGGTGACTTTATAACTCTGTATACTGTAGTCATCTTCTCTTTCTCTAATTTTTTCATCATGTATCATCTTTTACTGTAACTTCCACGTCATTTTCTATTCATCTGTTTTGTAAATCTTTTGTTAGAGCTGCTCAGGTTTATTTTTTGTTTCTTCTTTACCTTTGACTAACCTTGTGGCAACAATTCATTTTGATTCCCTGTCCTCATGCACTGTGCAATTATGTTTTGGTTCCAACAGTGACAGGAAAACTTCAAATTCATGCTTCTTGCCATCAAAACAACCCCCCCCCCCCATACACTCTCTTTGCTTTGGAAAAAAGTTCATGGAAGCTGTTGTCCTGTTGAGTTTCTTAAAACTTTCAACCCTTCCAAAAAAACAAAACAAAACCCCCACAACCTTTTAGTTTCAGGCTGAACCTAAAATGATGGCTTGTTTTAAGTGGTGGGAGACCAGGGCTAGATCAAGGCCTGTGGGGGGCTGCCTTTCCTTCTCCTGTGCTGGGAGGAGGGGGCTGGAGCTGCAGAACGGGTTGAAGGGGGGGAGGCGTGTAGCCAGTGCTGCTGTGGGGTTTGGGCAGCTGCTGGGTAGGGAAACTACAGGCCACAAGGGGCTGCTGCTAGAGCTGGGTGGGGAGGCAGTGGGCCAGAGTCCGTAGTACTTCTGTCCTGCTTCTGGGCTGCCTGGTGAGCAGATCAGTCAACCTGATGGCTGGGCAGGGATACTGAGTGGCATTGTGCCACTCAGGCTGAGTTTCTGGGGGATGGTGGGCCCCCCTTTAGGTGAGGGTCAGGGGCTACAGCCCCAGGGGGGAAACTAAAAAGTAGGTTTCCATTGCTAAGCCAGGTTTTTCATATTTTCAGGCTGACTAGCAGGAATCTGATTTTTTTTTTTTCTGTTTCTTCTCAGTGACGCAAGGTTTCATTTTATGATAAATGTTAATACACTTCAAAGGTTAAAAAAAAGAACAGGAAAAGTCAAGCCTGTGCATGTGCTAAAATTGAGTCACCTTATCAGTGCTGTTTAATTTTCAGGGCTAAACTGACAACTCTCCTGAAATATCTAGTTCAAATGAGTAGTTTACCATTGATTATTAGACATTTATTTCCAGAGTTAGTGGAAGAAGTATACTTTGTACCAAGGTTCCTTCCTACCTGCCTTCTCATTGATTGATTTGTTTCTTCTGTTTGCATTTCCTTCTTAGAAGTTAATTGGATTAATTATTTTGTGATACGAATGAATCCACTGCCAGATTCCTAAGATTATCAGAAGAACGTCAAATAACATACAATGCATTTGCAGTATACATATTGGAGGCATGTTATGGGGCATATGACAGGCATAAGATGTTATTAATATTGGGCCCTGGACCTTTTATCTTTCCATATGAACTATTCCTACAGTGGTGACAGTCATTTTCTGTAAATTATTCTGCTGGTGTGTGGGGAGAGGGTATGATCTGCTCTGGGCAGCATCAGGGCTGGCCCAAGGCTTTTTGCTACCCTAGGCCAGCAGGGATGTTGGTCCCCCCTCTTCCCCCCCCGGTGGCAGCACCTGGCTGTGGGCAGGGCAGGGCACCGCCGCTGGGATCCAGCCACGGGTGGGGAACAGAGGAGTCCCAGTCCAGCCTTTGGCACCCCCTAATTTTTGGTGGGTTAGGCAACTGCTTAGTTTCCACTATTTGAAGAACCGGCCTTGGGCAGCATTAGCATTTGGCTTGGTAGAAGCAGTGGATTCTTGGTGGATCCACAGAGTCACAGGATCGTCACAAAAGACTCTCACCCTAATCCTGCAGCTTCTTGTATGTGAACAGACTGTTGCACCCCTGCAACTTGCTGACTTCTATATACTACTCTGCCTCATCAAGAAGTTTCAGGTTTAGGGCCTAAATCTAAATGCCTATTGCTGGCCGGATCCAGCGATCCGCACTTACAGTTAGTAGCATTCCTTCATACCAGGAGCAGACCCAGGCCCCACGTGCCATGCACCACCCTGGGTCCAGTTCGGGGCCTGAGCCCAATCCTGCCTGGGCCCAATCTGGGCTCCTGCTGCAGGCAGCCTGGCCCCAGACCCCTGGCCGAGGAAGACAGCCACCACTGTGAGTGGCTTGACCCTGGACCCCTGGCCAGGGACGGGGCCCGAGAAGACAGCTGCCACTGCAGGTGGCCCAGCAGCAGACACGAGGCACTGGGACTCAGGGCTTGAGTCCTGTAAGTCCAGTGCCAGCGATGCCACTGATTCATGCAAATGGTCCATTGACATGTTAGGGTGGCAGAACAGGGTCCTGAATAGGGGCATTCAGCTAACATCAGTGGATGAAATTGATTTTTGCCCTTTTGCTCTGTACTTAACCTGGGTAGCCTTTGGAATGTGTGTAGCCTTTATTCCACTTTCTGCTATTGCTCCAACGACAATATGATGGTCAATCACTGTTCCGGTGTCAGGCTCAGCATGCACCTGTAACTTCTGGGAGCTGTGCAGAGAGTCAATAGAATCAACTTCTGAGACTAACCTGAAATCCTGAAGTCAGAAGGAGACCCAAGAATAACATCTTCAGACCTTACTGAGATAATCTTTACCCCTGGGCAGATAACTGCCTTGTCTGTATTACATTTTGTAAAGACTGTAGCTGGTTAACTAACTAAATATAAAAGGCAGGTGTCTCTTCAGTGACTGAGGCCAGAGGAAGCTGACCCCTCTGCTTATCCTAGTAGATTAAATATTAAATACATTTATGAGCAGCACTCAGCATGTTGGATGCTTAGGCATAACAGTTCTCAGTAACTCAAATTTCTAGTCACCTTGTGAATGCTTTTTGAGGTGGTTTCTGCTATATTCTGTTTTGTATACACATTGCTACATGTTGCATTGTGCCCTTGCAACCTGAAGAAGAGAAGACAATGATAAAATAATGTGAATTGACATTCTTTGCCTATGCAGGTTATTTTTGTTTAGGGGAAAGACATTTTAAATCAGTGGAGTTTTCCTGGAATTCTGTTATGCTGTATGTATGTGTGCACACATGAGTATATATTGGTTGTGGAAGAGACTGAGGGTTCAAGCTTTAAAGTCACAGATCATGAAGAAATCCACAGGAGAGAAGGAGCATCTAAGCACTGCTACTAGTTTCCACCCTTTTTGTCTCTTTGGAGCTCTGGCGACTGTAGCTCTTACCTAGGATCAGTGCTGACATGATCTTCCCTCAACTGGGATTGTGTCAGGAAGAGATTTGTCCATGAAAGACTCAGGTCTGGTGTGGCTTTTCCTGTGTAGGGAAAGGACACCTCACGGTAGATACAGTTTGTATTGATTTGATTGGGTTCACTGTACATTAACAGTGGGAACCACAAGCATGATTTGGAGAGTAGCTGTCACACTTCCACTGTCTCCTCCAAGTATAGATCATACACAGTGGTTTCCAAGAGACTGATAGGAAAAGTGGGAACATGAGTTAGTGCTGGCACTGTTCTGGCTCACCTCCTCTGCCAGGTCCACCTTTTTGGCTGTCTTCCGCTTATGGAGATCATTATATCTGGATCCAGCAAAGAAGGAGACATACCAGAGGGAGCTGCTTGAAACATAGCTGTCTGTTATGCAAAGTTTATAGTTCTTCAGCAAAATTGTCTGAAACTAACACAAAAATGAGGCTTTTCACTGGGAAGGGGGAGGTGGGTGCTCACATATTTAAAGGGACAGGGTATCACATTCCTCCAATCTACTTTAAAATACTTTCAAGATACGTGCATTATTCTTTAGGTGACTAACATTACAACACTATATAAACTAACTAAAAATTGTGGGGAAACTACCATGGATTCTCAAATAGCAAGGGCTTATTATGATCTGGAATACCAACTCATTAATTGAACAATTTGTAAATTCAGGTGCAGAACTGGTTTATATACCCTTTGGGATAATGTGGTGATGGCAATGTGAGAAAGTCCTGAACAGCAGCAGCAGTTAATAATAAGGAGATCAAATGGATTTGGTAAGCAATCAACTGGATCTGGTCCAAAGTTTCTTCTGTCAAATTGTCAAAATTAGGAATTGTAGCAGACGGAGGAATAGAAAGTGTTAGTGGAACATCCCCAGACTTCGGTACTTGTCAAGGCTGCAACTGGTCTTTATGTTGTTTCCATTAAATATAGCTGGACAGTTTCACAATAAATTAAACTGGTCAAATTCATTGTACAAAGTATAGGTAGCGATTTAACTCCGCAGTGATCAGTGAATCTATTCTAGGTCTTTGACTTGAAAAGAGCAATATCAAATCCACATTGATGATCAATTTACATAGCTTAGAATTTAGCCATACATGAGGCAATATTAGGGTTTAACACGTCCAAATAGATATGTAAAGAACACTTCAAGAAAAGAGTGGCCGGTGACTCTTAGGTAGTAGCATATGATGTATTCCAGAGGTACGTGTGCTGATAGTGGCACCTGAGCTCATTCCAAGTGCAACACTCTGTAGTACCACAGAATTTGCCACTCCTGCCTCCGAAAGCCACTCTGGGCAGCTTCCTTCAGGTGCAGCTGGGACACAGAGGTGTACCCCCATGCCTATGCCTCCATGTGACACAGAAAAAAGCTGCCGGGAGTGGCTTCCCTCTGTAGCATCATGCTCCCCAAAGGAGCCAGTCCGGGCAGCTTCTTTCTGTAGCAAGACTGGGAATCCCTGAAAGGAGCTGCTGCTTTTTGTGGCATGCCTCGGGACCCCCTGTCCCCAGGCACACCACCAAGATGAACCACTCTGGGTGACTTCTTTCTGTGGCATGCCTGGGAAGCACTATCACCGGCCATGACTGCTGCTGAATTTTCAGGCAGCTGCCACATTTTTTCAGCTGAGGATTGGGGAGAAAGGACTAGCACAGGGGTCAGCAAAGGTGGCTGACCCCTGGTGTATTCGTATAGAAAAGTAATAATTGTCCAATTTCTGCTAACGACTCAAAACAGACTTTTTTTGCTCATAAGCCATTGTAAGCGACCGAGGTCTCCAGCAGGCCGGGAGGGCGCCTTCTATTGGAAGCTCAGGGAGAATTAGCCTCAGATAGTGCCCCTCCAGGCTCCTGGAGTGTCGCTATTAGTCCCAGCCTCCAGGTGGGGCGGGCAAACAGAGTCTATAGCCCTGGCAAGGGGCTGAGAAGCAGGCCCCGAAAGAGTAAAGATGCCACAAATGCCTTGGAGCAGCTCAAGCGTGGTGGTCAATCACTCAGTGGTTGGGTAAGGACAGTGGGGTGAGGTGGGAGATGCAAGCCCACCCGCTCCACTGTGTCCCAGCCCAGGGCCCTATCCAGCGGCAGAGCGGTCCACCACTGGGTCAGTGGGGCTCTGGCCAAAACGTGCTGACACCAGCCAGTGTTTGGCACTCCACTCTCCCTGGGTTCCTTCCTTCCACCACAGCCCAAGTACCTAGGTCCACAGAGAGTAGCCATCCTTGGGGGTCTCCTTCATAGGTGGCTTGGGGGATCCTAGTGAAACCCTCCATGTCCATGGGTGTCCGGGAGCTCCTCTGGCCTGCCAGCAAGGGATAACTCCTCCAGGTTGCAAGGCCCATACGTCACCGGTGGCTCCTTCTCTGCCAACAGGAGCTCCTCCAAGTCAGGGGCTGTAGGGGTCTATCTCCATTTCTTCCCCTAGTTGTGGGTTGGCCTCATCACAAGGCAGCTGGTCTGGGCCCTGCTAGGTCTTGGGATGTCCTCCCCAGCTGGCAGCCTCAGGATTCCCTTCCCAGTCACTAGGCCCAGGGAGACTGGGTGGGATGTAAAGCCATTTTGCTGAGGTTGACCGGGATTACCAACTGACCCAGGCCGGGCTTCTTCCTGCCGGCTGCCCCTTTGCAGAAACCGTCCTCCTCCTTCAGCAGCTCAGTCCCTACTGAGCTGCTAGCTGGGGTTTTTATACTTCCCCTTCCTGGCTTGTCCCTGCCCTTCTGCTTTGAGGCCCTGGGGCCTGCAGTTCCCTAGTCTATCCAGGGGGCATTCAGGCCCTTCCCCCAGCCCAAGCTCTGAGGGAGGCCACAGTGCCTGGTTACAGTCATGTTTAAATGTGTGCACATAGCTGGGATGGTTTAGTTGGGGTTGTTTTGACTTTGAACAGAGATTTGGACTAGATGACATCCTGAGGTCCCTTCCAACCCTAATTTTCTATGAAAGAATTCTGCTAGTCTGTTTGTAGCAGTATGGTAAAAAGCAGAATGTATTGGAATCTCTGAAATTCTGCAGAACAGACTTGAGATCCATTATCACTCACCACCAGAAAAGGTAAACAAAAATCACTAAATAAGATACCAATGGTTTTGGTAGCTATAATAAGTCATTCTGAAAACTTTTGAATGGGCTGTTGACTGATGATGAACATGTAACCTTCTAAGGTTTGGCAAAGCCCACATGAATGTGTCCCCCAATGGCTTTGAAACCCTGACAACAGGTGTAGATGAGCTTAGCCAGGATCATGTTGAATTTACTGATGTATTAGAGCACTTCATCTCCCTGTCAATGTCTTTGTCAACTGTCAATCACCAGATATGATTCCAGGTTATGGCCTTCATCTGTGCAACACCAAATTGACCGCAGAGAAGATCTTCCAAAACTTGACATGAAAGTGATTTTGGAATGATCACACACATTGTTCATCAGATACAACAATGATTCACAGATAAGTGAGGCTGATGTGACATGAATTTTATAAACCTTGGATTATTTTGACTAAACACTGACCTTGTAGCACCTTTCATTTCATAAGCAATGTCACGTCATCCTAAGTGGTTTCTGTGTTGATGTATGTACTTGTAATAGGTAACCCATCCATCAAATTGAGATTAAAAACAACTGTCTAAAATTTCTTTCCATTGACGTGAGGTTGGGCATGGCAGGCATGACATCCCATCAGCATTGCCATGCTAAGTCTCCTTATGGAATCAAATCGTGTAGGAATGAGCTGAACGTAATACAGCCCATTGTTGCATACAAGCAGCAGCTCTTGACAGAAGTCATTTTCATTCCCTGAAATGATAGTAACAGGTGATGTTCCATCAGCAAGGATAAAACGTTGCCTATAGAGGTAGAAATAAAACTTCCAAATTCTGAACTTTTTGTCTTGTTTTGTGCATAGTTTTTCTCAGAAATGGCGAGTGGTTGTGATGCAAAGACAGTTGGCTTCTTTGTACTGCTAGGAAAAATACGTCTACTCCATATGGGGAAGCTCCACAAGCTGATAGCTATGGGAGCAAACCATCAAAATGAAGAAGAATTTCAGCAGTTTTAAGGAACCAAAATCCCAGTCTTTAATCTATTTTCCATTTTTTTTTTATTCCTTCTAACAGGTCATGTAAAGGTGCTAATGCTGCCATCAGATTACACAGAAATTTACCGTAGTAGTTAAACATTCCTAGGAATAAATGTAAATATGATGTGTTCTCTACTAGGGTTGCTTGAAGAACTGTCCTTTCTTTCTTTGGTGTTTTCCTTAAGTCTGTGACAGCCATTATATGTTCAAGCTATTCAGATGAAGGTTTGAAAAAGTCACAAATGTCTTGACATGCCCTCAGTACAGAGTCTTGCAAATGTTGCAAGACAGAGCTCAGATCTGAAGGATTCTCTTGATTCTTTCACAGGACTGTCTAGGGTGGATGGGGCCCAGGGCCAGTTGTCCTGTGGGGGCCCCTTGTCTTCTGCCAGCACTGTGGGGGTGGGATGGGACAGCCTGGCCCAAAAGCGTGCCTTCATGCTCCCCCTCTGCGCCTGGAACGGCTGGTCTGCCCCTGAGGGTAGGATGGCCTGGAGCTGGCTTGCGTGCTATACATGCCCTGGGATGGCCTTCCAGGGGCCATGGCCCTGGAGGGCTGCACGGGAAACCTCATCCCATGCCAGTCAGCCCCAGAGGGCCCAGTGAAGCATAGAGCCGGGGGCTGTCTCCCTGGCTGACCCCTGCCTAAGGACAGCACTGTTCTTTCCTGTAATAAAGATGTCATCCAACTAGAATGAAATGCCTTTCAGACTCTCATTCATGGCTTTATGGAACAAGAACGACACTGATCTGATACTGAAAGGCAATCTGTTGCAACAGAATAAGACTTTTGTTTTTGAGCCTGTTGTAACAAAATAAGCTTGTTGATTTTGAGATAGTTGTGAGATGCTGGATCAATCTCCACTTGTAGGTACGAATTGGACAAATCCTATTTATTGAAACACTGTCCTCCACTAAAAGTAGAAAACAAATCTTCCGTAAAAAGTCGTGGGTAGTAGTCTGCACATAAAACTGCGTTGTGTCCTTGTGAAATCTGCACAAATTTGAGCAGAAACATCCTTCTTGCTTACTGATATGATGGATGTAGCCCACTCACTATGTGATACCAGTGACAAGGCTCCAGTGTTTAGTAAATGGTCCAAAAACAGGTACTACCAGAGACTTCAGAGCATAAAGAATAACCATGGGCTTGCAGAATTTTGGCTGACCGTCAGACTTGACAGTGAGCTTCACTGACACATTGCTTATCAATCCAAGCTCTTTTTCAAAAACTTTGGAGTTTCTGGCCAGTGTTTCTTGAAGATTTTGAGAGGCTTTCATAATCACCTTGATCTCAGTCCAAGTCACTTTGAATGTCTCAAGCCAAGATCTGTCAAACGATGGTGGATACTTTCCTTCAATCACATACAAGGGTAAAACAACTGATTGTCTATCTCTGTGAAGCTAGCGTCTCTCTTTTTGGACTAGCTTTTCTCCAGTATAAGTTTTTAAAACATGGATATTTCTTTTAGAGGAAATTGTGATAATGACTGGTGACAGACATGCAGAAAATTTCTGCATGAAACTGTAGCTCAGTACCAAACTCCATTCTTGCAGTTACTCCTTTGATCAATTGTGTAAAGCAGCTGAAGTTTCTAACTCTAGGTTCGATAATATGTACAATGGTAGATCTTGATCAGTGACATTGGAGTTCTTGTCTCTTTTTCACATTATGAATTCCTGACTTCAGTCTTCATAAATGAATTGGATCTATAGAGGCCCTTGGATGTATACTCTGTGCTGCTTGTTGCTGAACTGTGCAACAGGTCATGATGAATTGTCCGTTCTTCTGACACTTCCTGCAAATAACCTGGCATGTCCAGCCATCCTTCTTAGCATGGTTTGCACAACATCCACATGGAAATTCCCTATATGCTTAGTGTCCTCTGTCTGCATAATTCAGGAGGTGAAAATCTCAGTTCACATTGAAGTCCTAGGAAACCTTTCTACTAGCTCCATAACTGTAACTATTTCAACAACCTTCATGAGTGTAGGTACCAATGCTCTCAATAACTTCTTCCAGATCTGGATATTGCTTAGTCCCAAGACAAATTGGTCAAACTGGGTGTTATATAATGTTTGTACAAACTGCTAATGCTCTAACAACTTCCTTGGAGCAGCAACACATTTTGCTACCAACACTCCACTTCCCTGACCTCACTGGTGGAACCAATATAGTTTCGCTATCATTGATGCAGTGAGACACAAATGTTCCTACATTGCTGTAGTGAGTGAGGCATACATGGTCGTTCCACATATGCCTTCAGTCCCACCATTACTGGCAAGGTTGAAATTGCTCAAAATATTTCAGGTATACCACCAACCTATGATTTGTGGTTGTTATCAAATTCACCAACATTGCACAAAGTTAAATAGTAACTGCTCTCCTATTGGACTACATGCTTCCCAGGCATCGTCTGTGCAACAGGGCTTTTATTTGCCCCTTTACACTGTGCAACCTGTGCTGATTTTTGGTCTTCACTGCAAAATCTACCTTTGATTGCACTTGGGCTCTTTCTACTGGGTGTAAATCCTCAGTGCAGGCTACAGGCTGTTTGTTTGCAGTGGTCAGTCAAGATGGCGGCTTGCTTTCCCCTCTGAGCTTTGTTTGAACCACTCCAGAAGTTAACTGCAGAACTCTTTTTCTTTGTTCTGACTTTACTTGCACACTTGTCCTAGCTTGACTCATGCTCTCCTTGAAGCAAAATGCAGTGGCGGTCTGATATACTTTGCAATCAGGTAAATATTTTAGAAAGAAATCCACGTAAGGGAGCCTTGGATTAACACTTTGAGTTAACTCCTAAACACTGAACTAGTTACACCTACATCTACTGTAGCATTTTCCCAGGTATGAAAAGCTGCTTGTGTTCAAAGACCAGAGAAATGTTTTCAACACTACAACTAAAGGCAGACCTTATCGTGGGCACTCTGTGGATGGGGGAGGGGTGACCTTAGCAGCGGAAATGATGTGGTTCCTACATAGCAGCAGGACAAATGTATGCCTGTGTGTAAATGAGGGAGAATTGGCACTGTAAGTACCTAATTTGAGACACAAAACAATTAGCTAAGCATTCATACACTGGAGAGAGGCAGGCAACTTTCTGAGTTGGAGGATAGTTCTTTACTTCTCTCTCTCTTTTTGAAGGTTATAACAGTGGCAGATATTTCTGAAACCTGTGTTTTAAAATGCATTCTTTATGGATGACAGAGTTTCTGCCTGCTATTTTTTTAAAACTAAGATCCCAGTCTTGCTCCTACTGAAGTCAATGAAATTTTGCCCCTGACATCAGTGTGTGTGAGGGCAGACAGAAGGACATCCTGAGGTGTTACAGACCACAGCAGTATTCCTCTCATTAAAATGCGAGATAAATATAAACCACACTGCAAATTATTCAGATGTGGTGCATGGACCTATCCTGCAGCCCCATGTGGAGCAATGGAATGGATTGTCAGGTGCTGCCCCTCAGAGCCGTAATGCAGTGTTTTGCTGCCCGGGGTGTGTTCTGATAGGAATGCTCCCCTTTCCATTAGTGATGCTCAGAGCGTGCGCTGCAAAGCTGCCCCTTTAATAGAGTGGCTCCATTGAGCTGCTCCGGGCCGCCTGGGGCTTTGCCATGTTGGCCCCGCCGTAGTTACGGCTCTGCTGCCCCTTTGGGAAGGGACTTTGGGAAGCTCCCTGCACTGCCAAAGATGTACTCTGAACTGGTGTGGGAGCACTGGGCAAGAGATCCCACTAAGCAGGGATTCCTTTTGCTCTTAGGAAGTGTTCCCAGGGCAAGTCTACACTACAAAGTTGAGTCAACCTAAATTATGTTGATGTATAGCTGCAGAAGTAATTAAATTGCTTTTGCATGTCCATCCTATGCTGCCTGTGTGCATCTCCAGGAACACTTACTCTGATTTAACAGCATCATGGGATACTGTGGAATGGCTTCTGAAAGTCAGCAATTGGTGATGTAAGCAATGCAGAGTCTACACAGACACTGTGCGTTGACCTAAATACATAGACGTAGGTCTACTGCTCTTGTTGAGGTGGAGTTACTAAGTTGGTTATGGGCAAATTTAATCACTGGGTGCTACATTTCATGTTTTCTCAGTTTTGTGAAATTAGTCCTATTAAAGAGTTAGGTATAAATATTACTGGTTTGGCTAGCTGAGCATGAGCTTCTACCATGACACTGTGCCCAGAATGGCTAATGGAATCTTCAGATAAACACTCAGGGGATTCTTGAACAGCACAAGAAAGATTATTTTACTTCCCTGTTTGGCACTGATGCAACTGCTACTGGAATACCGTGTCCAGTTCTATTGCCAACAATTCAAGAAGGCTGTTGATAAATTGGAGAGGGTTCAGAGAAGAGCCTCAAGAATGATGAAGGGATTAGAAGACATGACGTATAGTGATACATTTAAGGAGCTTAATCTATTTAGTTTAACAAAGGGAGTGTTAATAGGCGACTTAGTTGCAGTCTGTAAGTACCTACATGGAGAACAAATATTTCATAATGAATTCTTCAATATAGCAGAAACAGGTGTAATACGATCCAATGGCTGGAAGGTGAAGCGAGACAAATTCAGACTGGAAAAAAGTGTAAACTTTTAACATTGATAGTAACTAACCATATAAATGTAGATTGCATGGTTTTCAAGCAGATATGCTGTGTGTGAATTATGTTGGGAAAGTTCTACGGCTTGTATTTTACAGGAAGAGAGACTAGAACAGTGGTCTCAAACTCAAGTCACCACAAGGACCACATGAGGACTAGTACGTTAGCCCGAGGGCCGCACCACTGAAACCTTTTCATACAATGATATTGCAAATATTGGTAATGATAGTTGTAGGCTGCAAGAACTAGCTTTAGGGGCTGCAAGTTTGAGACCCCTAGACTAGATGGTAACATTGGTTCTTTCTGGCCTTGAAGGGTGGGGAGGGACCTCCTGAGTCATCAAGCTGAGACCCTGATATCACAGGCAACCCTGTCATCTGCATGGGATTATATTTCCATCAAGCTGTCTGGACAGATGGACTGTGATATCTCGAAATGAACCTCTCATAGGGGCTGGGAGTGGGTCCACCCAGCTCTATAGATCCCTATTTCAAGTTGTGGGGGGTTGTGAGCATGTCTTTCATCCTTGGTTATTTAATTTGCTGTTTTACAAGTAAGTGCACTACTGTAAGCTTGAGCATCCTCAGCTGTAGGAGCGTCCTGTTGCCTGTTCAAATGCAAAGCATCATTTGAGGAATCCCGAAGCTAGCGGAGCAGAGGGCGCTGAGGAGCATCCTAGAGAAATTTTTTCTCTTCTTTATTTAGTTTTCTTGGTTCTTTTATTTTTGCCACGGTGGGTGCCCAACAGCTGCTATGGATCAAGCAATTTGGATTTAGGTACTTTAACAGGGATTCAGGGCTCAGTTTTCAGCATCTAATTTTGAAAAGGTTGAAAAGACTTCATCTTTATGCTCTTTATATCCAAAGAAATTGCTAAACAGACAAAAAAAAAGGGTGGGGTGGGGTGTCTCTCATGGTTGCTTTTATCTTTTGGATCCCAATGCTCTGCTGCTCAACAGCTTCAGGAATTTGTAAATGATGTCATTGAGGTTGAACAGCTAGTAAAAGCAGATCCCCAACAGGAAAAATATGCTACCTTTCCGAAGACATGTTGGGGCATCCCCTTGCAGCTGTGATGGGCTGACATACAAAATCTCCACCCTTTCACTGGAGGCAACCTCTGGCTTCTTCAGACTTTGCTTATATGTCATCTGTTCTCCACTGGTGTCAAAAGACCCAGGAGCTTTCTATCCATTTTCCTGTAACATTGTCACTCATCATATCCTTCTCTTGCTTCGCTCTCTCTCTTTTTTTTCTTAAGCTGTCAGTATTTCAGCAACTATGAGCAGATCTCTGTATACTTTAATCCATAAATAAACATTTCTTCTTTTGAACTTCATTAAAATTGGATGTGTTTTCATTGTAAAACACTCCAGCATCCCTATCATTTAGACATATATGGTGATGAATCTTGCAATTAATTTTTGTCATTAGGAGTACTGGTGGTCTAGAAACACTGAATGTATGCCAAAAAAAAGTATATAAATAAGTCAAACAACTAGACATGTTGCTTATATCAGGAATTTTAGATTAAGAAGCCAAGTTTTGCTCCTGCTGCTTAAGCAGGCTGGGCCAAATTAATCTTTGGTGAAACTCCCTTGTTTTCAGTGGAGTTTTATACCTGAGGTGAATTTGACCTGCTTTTTGTAAGATTGTATCTGACTTTCTCCAAGTAATACTTGTTGATGTATCAGTTTCTGAATTCCCAACTCTTCCTGTTACATTCCTGACCTCAGAAAAGGAATTCTTGCTTTTAAAAGCTCATCAATCAGTATGGTTAAGCTGATAAAAAAATAAACCGGTGCTAATTTAGCCAGCTGAATCATTCTTGACAATATTCATCAGCAAATATATTTTAATTAACACTGGATAATGAGATCAGCAAATTGAGTAGTTCAGATGATTTAAGACCAAGCAAAAGGCTAAAGATAAAGAATGACCGTGATGACGGATACTATGGTGAAACTCATGCTACTGCTGTCTGAATGGAAGATGGCAACCAAGAGTAAATTTTGCTCATTGGAGGAATCACTTAAATGGCAGTGAATTTGAATTTGACAAATTTGATCTCATAGACGTTTGCAGGGTGTGGGCAAGCACTGTGCAAGCTTCCTAGATTTCAGTACGTAGCAACCCCACTCTTGCATAGCTCTGGGGAAGCTGTCGTGTGCTTGTCCCATATGCACCAACACAAGACATGTACCAGTGACAGCAGCAGCAGAACTAAAACAGATGGTTGCAGTAGGGGTTGGGGCAGGGGAAGGCCAAAACCATTTAGAGTTGTAGCTCTCCAGAAGACCCTTTAAAAAACAACAACAACAAAGGGCAGGAAACCTCTTAGCAAAATCCATTTTAAAAGGAATCCATTTGCAAGAGACAGATTAGTTATAGGAAGCTGCACTGGAAACATGAAATGAAGAAGAAAAATCAATTCAAGTTGAGAGCAATGCTTTAAAACAAAAAGTAAGCACCTACCTAAAAAGATGCTGTCCTGTGATTGAAACATTTATCTCACTGTATGTGTATGTTCCCCTTCCCTGCACCTCGCTTTTTCATAGCTTTTTTGTCCTAAGAAGTGATGAAATATTCTGGCCTCTGTTTTTTCCCATGCTCTGTGAGCTGTTTGAGACCTCTTGGCAGAGAGGCCACAGGAGACTATAATGTTAATTCTGAGGAGTGTAAAGGGAGCTGAACCTTTATGGGTGATGTGACTTACCTTGCAGAAGTCGGCATTTTCCTGCTGAGTTAAATCAGAACGTTTCAGCCTTCTGGTACAGAAGTGCTACTGGACATTACAACAGTGGAGGAAACCTTGTCTGCACATCTTGCTTGGCAAGCTAATAGGAGAGTAAGAAGTTGCATGCTATCATAAATGTTTAATGATCTGTATTTTAAAAAGAGATGATGAGCAAAATACCAAGTTAATTGACTACAAAGTCCCAGCATTCCCCAAAATGTGGTGTTCAAGCCAAATATGGCTGAACTATAGTATCAGCTGTCATCTGATGAATATTTTAAAGAAGATTCTGTTATACACCGAGGGATTAATTCACTTCAAAAATGAGGACAGTTACCTCTAGGGAGAGGAAGCTGTATTACGTTTGCCACTTAAGCAAAGGGTTGATTTGACAGCCATCAGCTCAGAGCGTGTGTGTGTGTGTGTGTGTGTGTGTGTGTGTGTGTGTGTGGAGAGAGAGAGAGTGTCACAGCTCCTTGTCTTTGCCTCACCTTGCAGGAAATGTGGTCCTGTACAGTTTGGATTTATATCTCTGGATCTGTGTCTGGCACAATGTGAGATATTTTTATTCTGAAATTCAAGTGTTGAAGTGGAATCCAACACCTGCTAAATATTAAAGGGCTATTAATTTTATTTTTTTAAAGAGCAACACCATGTATGCTGACTTGAACAGCCCTAGGTGGCCCAGAGGGAAAAAGAAACAGTTTTCTTTTCTTTGCTTTTTGTCAACCTTTGCTTCCTTCATAATATTAGTGATTTCTGTAATGGTATCAGACTGCAGAAGACAAACAGCAAAATTGAGCTTTCACATGGGTGAGAAATGACCCAAGTAAAAACCATAAGAAATGATGAAAAACTCAGAATTACTAGAGCTGGGTGAATACCTAGTTAGGAAACAGGCATTCATTGAAATGTTAGCCCTGTTTGATCTGTGAACTCTTCCCAAACAGATTGTGCTTTTTACTAAAAGTGTGTGCTGTTCAGAATTGTTTGGCAAAGTTTCAAGCATACAGATTTCATGATGGGTTGTTTTTCTGTTAGAATTAGTATCAAATGTTCCATCTTGTGTTTGAGCACTACTGAAGCTGTGAGATGGCTTCCCTGAGTCACATGGCATTGTTAATGTTCCCCGATCAAACAGTATTTTGTTTGTTTGTTTGTTTATTTTGGGTTGTAGAAGCCAACTGTTTTATCTCCTCTCTCACCCATCAGCCCCTGTCACCCCTAGGCCCACAAAGGCAATAACACATAAGACGTCTGAGTGAGGATTTCCAATGTCCCTCATTTGTCATCTCAGTTGGACAAATAAAAAATCCTTTCCAGTCATGTGAACAAAAAGCATCTTCATGAAAGTTTGTGATCCAGGAAGTTTTTGGAAAGCGTTGAGGACAACTTCCTGGTACAAATGCTGAAGAAACCAACTAGGGGCCTTGCAGCTCTTGACTTGCTGCTTGCAAACAGAGAAGAATTGATTGGGAAAGTAAAGGTGAATGGCAAGCTGGGCAGCAGTGACCACGAGATGGTAGATTTCAGGATCCTGATCAAAAGAAGAAAGAAAGGAAGCAGACCGTAGACCCTGGACTTCAGAAAAGTAGATTTTGGCTCCCTTAGGGAATTGATGGGCAGGATCCCCTGGGAGGCTAATCTGAAGGGGAAAGGCATTCTGGAAAGCTGGTTGTATTTCAAAGAAACCCTGCTAAGGACACAGGAGGATAACATTCTGATGTGCAGAAAGAATAGAAATATGGAAGGTGCCCAGCGTGGCTTAGCAGAGAATTCTATGGTGAGCTGAAACACAAAAGGGAAGCTTACAAGAAGTGGAAGTTTGAACAGATGACTAGGGAGGCATATAAAGATACTGCTCATGCCTGTAGGGATAAAATCAGAAAGGCCAATAGGCAATTGGAGTTGCAGCTAGAAAAGGATGTGAAAGATAACAGGAAGAGGTTCTTCAAGTATATCAGTAACAAAGAAAGGATCAGGGATGGTGTAAGTCCCTTACTGAATAGGACAGGCATCCTCATGGTGGATGATGAGGAAAAGGCTGAAGTACTCAATGGTTTTTTGTTTTTTTTTACCTCAGTCTTCTTCACAGGCAGGGTCTGGTCCTAGGCTACTACGCTGAGTAACACAGACTGGAGAGAAGGAGAGCGGCCCTAGGTGAAGAAAAGTAGGGTTGGGGACTACTTAGACAAGTTGGATGTGCAGAGCTGTAATGCCCTGTTTCAGCGCCTGGAGTGTGTTCTGATTAGAATGCACCCCTTGCAATTATGGAGCAGCTCTGTTGAGCTGCTTTGGCATGCCCGGGGCAAAACTCCATTTGCCCCACTGTAGTTACAGCCTGGTGGATGTGCACAAGTCTATGGAGCCAGAAAGAACTACATCTGATGGTGCTGAGGGAGTTGGCTGATGTGATTGCAGAGCTGCTAGTCATTATTTTTGAAAACTCATGGCAAATGGGGAAGGTCCTAGGTGATTGGAAAAGCCTATCTTCAAGAAAGGGAAAAAGGAGGACTTGGGGAACTATAGACCAATCAGCCTCACTTCAATCCCTGGAAGAATAATGTAGCAGGTCCTCAAAGAATGCATTCTGAAATACTTTGAGGAAAATAGAGTGATCAAGGTCTGTCAGCATGGATTCACCAAGGGCAAATCATGCCTGAGCAACCTGGTTACCTTCTATGATGAGATGAAGGGATATGTGAATTCAGGAATAGCCGTAGATGCGATATACCTCGACTTTAGCAAAGCTTTTGATATGGTTTTCCGCAGCATTCTTGTCAGCAAGTTAAAGAAGTATGGTTTGTATGAATAGACCGTAAGGTGGACAGAAAGCTGGCTAGATCATCGGGCTCAGCGGATAGGGATCAATGGCTCAATGTCTAGTTGGCTTCAGGACTGTTTCTGTTCCACATCTTCATTAATGATCTGGATGAGGGGATAGAACGCATGCTTAGTATATTTGCAAATGACACCAGGCTGGGGGGAATGGTAAAAATTCTGGAGGGCAGGGATTGGATTCAGGGAGACCTAGACCGATTGGAGCATTAAGCCAAATGAAATATCGTGAGTTTCAACAAGGACAAGTGCAAAGTCCTGCACTTAGGATGGAAAAATCCCATGTACTGCTAAAGGCTGGGGACTGATCAGCTAACTAGCAGCACTGTAGAAAAGGACCTGGGTGTTATGGTGGATGGGAAGCTGGATATGAGTCAACAGTGTGCTCTTGCTGCCAAAAAGGCTAATGGCATCATGGGCTGCATCAGTAGGAATGTTGCCAGCAGATCAAGGTATGTGATTATTCCCCTCTATTCGGCACTGGTGAGGCCGTATCTAGAATACTGGGTCCAGTTTTGGGCGCCACACTACAGAAAGGATGTTGACAAATTTAGGAAGAGTCCAGCAGAGGGCAACAAAAATGATTAGGGGGTTGGGGCACATGACTTATGAGGACAGACCAAAGGAACTAGGCTTATTTAGTCTGCAGAAGAGAAGAGCGAGGAGGGATTTGATAGCAACTTTCAACTACCTGAAGGGGTGCTCTGAAGAGGAGGGAACTAGGCAGTTCTCAGTAGTAACAGAGCACGGAAAATGGAGCAGTGGTTTCAAGCTGCAGCTGGTGTGGTAGAGGTTGGCTATTAGGAAAAACTTTCTCACTAGGAGGTTGGTGAAGCATTGGAATGGGTTACCTAGGGAGGTGGTGGAATCTCCATCTTTGGAAACATTTAAGGGCCAGTTAGACAAAACCCTGACTGGTATGATTTAGTGGGAGTGGTCCTGCTTATAGCAGGGGGTTGGCCTAGATGACCTCATGAAGTCCCTTCCAACCCTATGATTCTATAATGCTAAGGTGTTCTAATCGCTACAAAGTTAAGATTGAAGCTAGGTTCCTTTTATGTCAGATTTCCAACATTTCCCCATACTTCACCAAATCAAACCAGTCCCCCTGAAATTTCAAATGTCACTTCCCATCCTAGGCTCACTGTTTGGAGGCATTTTGCAGATACAGAGTTTTCAGACTAGATCAACTGTTTCAAATAATTTTTTGGGGAAAAAAAATCCTCATTTTTCTTGTCTAGTCACAGCTCCAGAACAACTTACCTTTCAAAGTTTAAATGATTTACTCTGCTGCCCTTTACTAGCAGAGGCACTTTTCATGATTTTTAGATGGCATACATTGCAAATATTTAGCCACTTACAGGTGTTCTGTAAATACTGAAACTATACTATGCTATATTTTTCACACTGATACATGTGTGCAAAACACAGGCATTCTTGGAGAGCACATTATTCACACACATCATTTTGAGTTGCACAGTTTGCGCACATTTTGTAAGTATCACTTACCAGTATCTGTAACATCACTCACCAGTATCTGCAACATCACTTACAGTATCTGTCAGGATCCCTGTGTTGCTTGCAAAATCTCATTATTAATTTTTGGGCACATTTAAAGATTAATGTGAATTCTTAGGAAAACACTTTCTTCACTTGAAGTTAAGGTTTAGAAAATCCTAACTCAATCAGAGGATGAATGTAAGTGGTCAAATAGTATAATCTGTATTATTTTTTATATTTGGGAAATACATTACTTTGATATGTAATCTACACACTAAAAGGTTAGATGGTTTGAGACTGTAGCAGGAAAAATAAATAGGAAAATGTGAGGTAAGGGCAAAAATAATTGTGCTGCCAATCATTTATATTAAACTGATTTTTGAACACTCATTTTTTGAAGTGAACACATGCTTTTAGGGTCAAACATAACATTAGCTCAGCTGTCCTGCCTGTTGTCATACCCTGATATATCAGGAATGTAAAAATTTATCATAATGACATTCAAGCCTGGGGAAGTTTGAGGAAGATACAAGGGGTTATGTCTTTAAAATTATGTGGGGTGTTCACTTGCTGCATCAAGTTGCAGCCAGAGCAAGGTGAAGATGGCAAAAAAAGAATTAGCAAACATTTGTTTGATTTAAAATGGGTGATTCCTTCTATGGCAGTGATTCCCAACCTGTGGTCCGGGCACCCCTGGGGGTCTGCGGACATGTTGCAGGTGGTTCACAGAGCCTCTTCACACCAGGGCTGGAATCCAGCTGCAGCCCCAATGCACCCTGCCAAGGCTGCCTCTCCCCACCAGTGGCTGGATCCCAGCTGGGGGGTGAGGCTGCAGCAGCTCCCTGGAAGGGGCAAGGGCAGGGGTCCATAGCTACCACAGCTTGGCTCCCCAACGTCACGGGCCATGGTGGCAGCAGTGCCGCTTGCCAATTGTCCTAACGGCCCTGCCAGAGTGGCATGGGCCAGATTACATAATCAGCCGGGGGGCTGCAAAGTTTTTTGTTTTTTTTTTAAATTTTTTATTTATTTATTCTTTTTTTGTTAAAAAGGGGTCCCCAGCCTGAAACAGGTTGGGAACCACTGTTCTATGGTACTCGGTACTGCTTTTATTTGTGTTCTGCAAGCACTGGAACAAGCAAATTTTTTTTTTCAAGAATGGTCAGAGGCTGATTGTAAGGCAGGTGTCTTGTGCCTCCTTGCAGAGGCGTCTGGCCTCTCTCTCTCTCTCCCTCTCTCACTGCTTAGCACAGGCTGGTGCAGGCAGGCCCCGATGATTGTCTCTGGCCCCTCAGGCAGGGGAGATAGGTAAGTAACAATTGTCTCTGGCCCCTCGGGTGTGGTAGACAGCTAAACAACAATGTCTCTGCCCCCTCGGGCAGTTGTTGGTGTCTGCTCAGCCACCTTGAAAGATATTCTCTGGACTGTCATATATTCAGGGTGCAGAGCTCATACTATGCAATAGCAGAGCTCATACTATGCAATAGCAGCAATAGTGAATTTGGAATATGGATGCTTGAAATGGTGGTATTGAACATGGAGTGAGCAACCCTGAGACCTATATTTTGCATCAGTCATTTATTGGATAATTTCAGATAAACAAATCTATAAATGCCAAAGTGTTTTGATGAATAATTCCAAGTCAAGAGAAGGGCTGAAATGAAACACAGTAAGCTCTGGGGTTTTTAATTTTAAGCCCCTTTGAAAAACCAGCCTCGATGAATGGCTTGCACTGGATGCCTTCCCAGGCTTTATTAGTGACGTAACTTCTCCCACTCCACCCAATAGACCCTCAGACCTTTGGTACATCTCAAGGCAAGTTCTTCCTGAAAGTGTATGGGAGCACCAGTGCAAGTAGATAGTGAATCCTGGGAAAGTGAGGGGGGCAGGGCACAGCAGGCACCTTGGTCTGTATTCTGTAAGCTGAGGAGATCCTTGGCCATCTCTGCAGTGAGGGAAAACATGGAAAGGGAGCAATATGTTGATGGCTGTATAATAGTGGCTTCTTCTGTACTTTTGTTGTAGCCGGCAAGAATCTCTGCTCATAAATAATGTGTTCTAATCTCCAAAAGGTCTTGCAGAACAAACAAGTGGTTCTAACATGGTGCTACAGGTCACTTGCTGCGTGGCAAAATGGAAAGCTAGGAAAAGTGGGTCGCAGGCTTGTGTGTGTGTGTTGGGGGCGAGGGTTTGTAAGACAACGTTTCAAAGGTAGATGGGAAGATGAATAAATTCAGACTCACAAGCTTCTCTTCCCCGAAGATTTCAGCATGAATCTTGCACTGAAAGGATATTGTTCAGGAAGTAATGACAGACATACTACGGGCTGAGATTTGTAGAGGGCTTATTTAAATGCCACTTGTACCCAGAGTCATAATGTGGTGTTTTTCTGCCCTGGGTGCATTCCAGTTGGAATTGGCCCCTTCCCATTCGTGGCGCTCAGAGCCAGCACTGCAAAGCCGCCCCTTTAATAGCGTGGCTCTATTGAGCTGCTTTGGGCCACCCAGGGCTGTGCTCTGTTGGTCCCGCTGTAGTTACAGCCCTGTTTGTACCTGTCCCCACCACTTTTGTTCTTAATGGCCTGAAATGAGTCATTTTTTCTTTCCAAGTTACTGTTCTCAGCTCTGATTTTAGCCAGGAGCAGCAAGAATGACAGAAACCTATAAAACGGGTTCAGAGTTGGAAGTGGAGCACTACATGCTGAGCTCTGCCTGCCAGCACTTTACTTGGATTTTAAGTGAAGAGTGTAGGGGGAAGGGGAGTAAGATCTCTCATCTTTGTTTTTAATTAATGCAGTCACCATTTTCATTCTGAAGTGTCACACACTGGAAATCAAAGGAATCTTGTATAAATAATAAGGAAAAAAATTCTTTCGATTAGTAACAGAAAACTTTTTCAAACAAGATCTACAGAATTAAGGTAGTGTTGGCACTTGCTCAAGGTGAAAATCTCTCAAAATCATTACATAAATTATTGATTTGTCCAAGCCTCTTTCCTATAGGAGACTTATAATCTCATTTTCATAGTTGTCTGAGGGAAGGTGGGTGGAGGGAAGAAAGAATCTTATCTAGGTCAGAACCAAAGTGTCTGTCTTTTTACAACATAAAAGAAATTTTTAGCTAAGGTGAGCTGCTGCACTAAGAAACGGGGGTTCTGATTCTGCTCTGACATCAGGAAAAATCAGGAAGAACTCCACTTAAGTCAATGCACTTATACTGAAGTAAGTGTGGTCAGAACCAGGCTCACTATCACAATGTTAGGACTAGGAGTATGAAAACCATAGCTATGAATAGGAAGTACGGTGTCTGGTTTGACCTGTGCTGAAAATTAAGGAAATGACAGTAGGTTTGGATGAGTTTTCCCCTCAAGGTCACCATAATTGTTCTGGTACAGCAGAGTATGAGAACAGTGAATGAAGGTCAGGGACATGAAAAGAAGAGTAGTGAATAGAAGAACAAGTATAGACACTATGGAGAGCATCAGAGACTGAGGAGTTCTTGGACAACCAGATTCAGGAACATCATCACCCAAGCTTGAAGAAAGAGAAAGGAATTGGTCACTAAGGAACCAGAGAGAGAAGAAGGGTAGTGGTTCATAACCTCAGAAAGCAAGAGGATCAGTGGTCTTCTACATGGCTGGAGGCACACAAGGATGGGGAGGCTGTTGAGTACCAGAGAGGACAAAGAGAAGTTCTATGCAGCTAAAGTTATCCAATCATTATCATGTTCTCAGGGTGGAAACTGCAGAAAGTAACCCTGAAGATTCAGCCAGTTGAATGAAATGGAGAGCTGTATGGGATGTGCCGCTGGATGGCTGCTCAAGTCATCCTATAAGATGATGACACAAACATGCCCCCACAGAGCACTCTTTCCACCCAAGAAAGACAGATGATCCTTGCTGGGGATGCCATACTGAGAAAAATGGACAGAATGGCCTTCCAGGTAGTGGTAGATAATAGGGCAATTTGCTATCTTCCTAGAGTCAAGATACAAAATGTGGTTTTAAACTTGGATAGGCCGCTGAAGTTTGGGGGCAAAGATCTATCAGTGATGGTGTATACTGGTACTAATGGCACTGCTTTATGGGGTACCTCACAAATTACAGACTACAACAGGGAACTCTAAGGGCTGCTGAAGAAAAACATCCAAATGATCCTCTTGGAGATCCATCTTATACTGTGAATAAAGACAGACAGAAGGCAGAAGATTCTGGCAGCATACAGATGACTACATAAGCAGTGGAAGATTTTGGTTTTGTGGAACATTGTTTCACTATCTGTGGGAAACGGGGATAGTTTGTGTAATGTTGATCTTAGAGAGTAGAAGGCAATCTTCTAAGGACAGACTAGTCAGAAGTACTTTTAACAACCAAAAGGGAATGTGGAAAGAGGGAACAAATGGGCACTCATTTAGAACAAAATTAAGATTCTGAGAACAACAGTAAAGAAAGCACCAAAGTACAGAAAGAGAAGAAATTCTTCAGTTGCCCATTAAGAGGATTGGATTTGATTGAGATTGGATGGATTTTCTGAAAAATTTGCTCTTGTTCAAACAGGAAGTAATTCAGGGAAGTCTGGTGGCTTGTGCTATCCAAGAAGTTAGATCAGTTCACAACTGTTCCCTTTAACTTCTATAATATATGCACTGATGAATTATCAGATAACCTTTTAATAGCCTAGGTAGAAAGAAAAGGATAGTTTTGATCTACATTATGAACCACTCCCATTTCCTAATTATAGTAACTTTGGCAGTAGACTGAAGGCTTGGAGATGAAACTATCCATTATCTAAAATGTGTTCTTGTAGGCCATGGCCATAAGATAGTGGTTGTGTGACACGTGCAGAAGCTTGCACAGCCACTGCCTGTGCTGTTCTTATCTGGTGTATTGTGAGAACTGCCATCTTCTGGGGTAGCAATCTGATCATCTTTCAGAAGCTCAAATCAACTGAATTTATTACTTTTCTACCCCCAAAAGAAAAATGTGGAAGCAAAAGGGTGTGCTTCCTTCTCAGGGTGAGTGTTTAGTTCCAGTTAGAGTAAATGAAAACAATGTGATAAAAACAATCCTAGTCTGGGGCTTATTCTACACTCTCTGTCTTCTGACAGTATTTTATTGGCTTTAAGGGATATTTTGTGGACTTGTTTTACTGGCATAGGGCTAAAGTCAATGTTGCAGAATTTGGGAGCTTTATCTGCCAGTTTTTTTCTGTCACAAATAAAGATGCCAAAATAATCTCTTGATTTGTTTTACAAATAGGGAGAAATGGAAAGAAATTGATGTCTTTAATGGCAGCTGTGTTAATCCAGTGCAATTTTTGGAGAGGAATAGTGATCTTGAAATTAGAGCAATGAACCACGACTCAAGGTGACCTTTGTTCAATGCCTGGTTCATCCACAGAATTCATGTATGATTTTTTTTTTTTTTTACATCCTCTGTGCCATCCTTATCCTCCGTGCCTCAGTTTCCCATCTGTAAAACTGGATTAATAGTTCTTTCTCCTCATCTTTTGTCTTCTCTGTTTTCAATTATAACATATCAAAACAGGGGCTACCACTTACTATGTTTTCAGTGTCTGCCAGATGGGGCCCCAGTCTTTGCTGGAGTCTTCTAAGTCCAGCTGACAAGTGAGAGTGCTGATTGAAAGTGTATCTCTTTTAAAAAATACAGCTGAGATGCTAACATGCAAGAGGTTTCAGGCAAGAGCATCATCACCAAAAGTACCATCACCATCTGCAGGTGCTGTAACTGTCCTTGTAAAACTTTCTTACTCTCATTGCCCATGCTGACTTGCTGGACACGTAGCCGAAGAATAGACATTGCACTGTAGGGTACTGACTGTACTTTGAAGTTGCTCTGATATTGCAAGGTTCCATATTTATTTTTCAATAACTTTCATGTCACATAGGCTTAGATGATTTTTTTTTCCTGTTGTGTAAATGCTGCAGATGCACAAGAAAATCAAGTTGGGTTCTTTCTGTTCCTTACGCCATCATATGCAACCAAGAGTTGGCAAATAAAACACAACTGAGAATAGCGATGATGCATGAGACAGAATAAAACCCAGCTTGTATTTCTATTTTGGCCCTGGTTCACTGACAACTTGAATCAGCTAATAAAACTTGTTTGTCAGTTAACTAAGCAGATACGATTCAGACAAGCAAGAAGCAAAATAAGAGTAAGAAGTTGCCATTTTTATATGATCATAGTTATACTTTAATGCAGACATAAGCAGTGGCCTTAGAATTCCTCCATGGAAGAGAAATATGTTTATTTCTGAACCAAAAGATTGCTAAATAGCAAGCAACAGGTTTGTCATGAGTGATAGCTATCATACCCTAGTGATTGTTCAGAATGAAGTACTCCATTGGGCTAGTGTGTTTGTCACATGGTAAACCCATTTTGTGCACTAGCTATGGAGCCCTTCCCTTCTCTTCCTAACCTAAATATACGTACAGAAGTTATTCAAACCTATGTTTCCTTATAGGGACATAATTCTGATCTTGCTTGGTGTAATTCAGGGGTAACTGAAGTTAATAGCTCCAAAGGGGCAGCCGTGTTAGTCTATCTCAGCGAAGCAAACAGAGAGTCTGGTGGCCGTTTAGGCTATGTTGACACTAGCCAGTTAGTCCGGACTAAGCAAGCTTAGTCTGGGTCTATACTAGGCTTTGCCTAGTTTGAACTCAGAAATTTCTTAGTTCAAACTAATCAAAGCTTAGTCCAAACTAATAAGTTTGAATGGTTAGTCTGGACTAAGCGCTTAGTTCGAACTTTAAGTTCGAACTAGCGTGATGTAGACTGGGACTAGTGGGTTAGTTTGAACTAAAAAAGTTTGAACTAAGTCATTAGTTTGAACTAGCCGCACTGACTACTTTGAACTAAAAAGTTAGTTTGAACTAGTCAGCGTGGCTAGTTCAAACTAAAAAGCTGCGATTAGTTCGAATTAACCTTGGGTTAGTGCAGACTAATCTGGAACTGCTTAGTTTGGACTAAGGAAATCCAAACTAAGCTGTGCAATGTAGACTTAGCCTTAAAGACTAACAAATTTATTTATTGCATGAGCTTTCCTGGGAGAACATCCTACTTTCCAAAAAGCTTGCTCAGCAGGTAAATTTGTTAGTCTTTAAAAGTGCCGCCAGAGTCCTTGTTTGTTTTGCTAAACCTAATAGTGTTATTTTAATATGAGATCAGACTTCAGCATGAGATATTCAAGCACTGTGGTTCTGTTAGAGAAGCTATAAAAGTTTCTTCTTCCAGCAGTGTTTTGTACAGATCTGATTTTTTTTATATCCTTCCATATAACTAATCAAATCTCTCCACAAGATGGTCTTCATTATGATACTTTATTCTCCCAATAATAGTAAATAACAATTCTTTGCACTCCCATAACAGCTTTCATTCAAGGATCTGAAATGTGTCTATAAACTTTAACTATAGTTAATAGGTATCTATTTTGCAGTGGCTTTCCACAAAATATAGGTTTCCAGACCAAAACCAAAATAAATACTTTGAGAAGATTAAGGTTATTAATTCATACTAATTAATTGTAAACATATTCAGAACTTGTAGTAAGATGTCCTTTCCAGCTCACACCAAACTTTGGAGCAAAAATCAAAACAAACAAACATTTCTTTGGTTATGAAACATGTACGAACAGATTCAGATGTGTAGCAGATTTTAAGGAGGACCTAGAGCAGGATTTAAATTTATAATGGAAGTTTTAGTTACAACCAAAAAGTTTCTGGGATATCTGGAATTTCTGCTTTGATCCCACCACTGAGAGTTACTGAGGAAGTTCTAGAGGGGTAGCCATGTTTACAGAGGCAGTCTTAAACTATCTGGAGCCCTAGGCAAATGCCATTGTGGGGCCTTCTACAGGATCCCCACCAGTGGCCCCAGCACTCCTCCTGGACCTAGGTCCCCATGGCCACCTTCCCCCCGCAGCTCTAACACCCCACCTGGGGCCTGGAACAACCAACCCTCACCCACTGCCACTAGCTGTGGTCCTGGCACCCTGCCAGAGGGCCCAGTACTGCCCCGCCACCAGTCTTGGCCCTAGCTGCCTGCCACACATCCTGCAAGATGAGAGGCAGACATGGCTTTTGGAGTAGGTGAATGGGCCCCTTATTGCTTGGGGCCCTAGGCGGGCACCTGCTTCACCTGCACCAAAAGCCATCTCTGCATGTTATTCTGGTTCAGCAAAACAAAGAAGCAGACCTGCTGCGACACTTTTAAATACTAACACATTTATTTATTGCATGATTTCTCCCACAAAATCTCATGCAATAAATAAGATGCATTAGTCTATAAGTAAGTTCTGTTTTCCATGGTTTTAATATGCACAGTTCTATTTTTTCTTTGTTTCAATGTACAAAATATTTTGGTTGATGACCAACCAATGTCACTTAGACACTCTAGATTGTATGGCTAAAACAGCATATTAATAGGAATATTAAAATTCTCTGTCCAGCCCAGAGATCAGCAACGCAGGCTCAGTGAGCCACCCGTGGTTCCCTGACTGTCGTCTTCTGGCTCCCTGACAATCTCCTCCAGGGAGCCACGTATGCTCCGGGGACTCCTGGCTGGTCCCAGCATTGTGGCCAAATCAAGGGTGCCAGGGTTGCTGCCACCCATCCACCACAACTACATGAGATGGAAGCAGCCCAGTGGCTGCGCCATAGCCCCTAGCACTGTCGGAGGATGTATGGGCGGTGCATGCTCCCTCCGTCCCTCCCTCTACTGGCGGGGCAGAGCAGCGCTGTCCTGCCTACCCCCAGCCGGCTGCCCCTCCCACGGGCGGCTGGTGGAGAGCTGCAGCTTGCGGAGATGGGGCCCTGGAATGGCCCCTCCATGGAGTTCAGGCTGCTTCGACCTGGCCACTCCAGGCCTGAACAGAGGCCGCCTCGCCCCCAGGCCCTGGATTGGGCCCATCCCGCCCTGGGGTGGCTGAGTCGAAAAGGCTCGATCTTCAGAGTGGGCCATTCCAGGGCCCCACCTCCACAAGCTGCAACTTTCTGATGGCCGCTTTTTGGAGGGGTAGGCAGGGCAGCGTTGCTCCGCTCGCCACTGGAGGGAGGGATGGAGGGAGTGCGTGCCACCCACATGCACCCCCTGCCAGTACTAGGCAGGCCCATCCCTAGGGTAGGGTGAACAGGGTGGCCACCCAGAGCCCTGCGCTTTGGGGGGCCCCACGCGGCCACACTGCTGCCCCTCCCCCATGCTGGGGGCTGGGCGAACAGGCCAAAAGGGCAGCTGGGTTCAGCGCTGCTGGTCCGCCCCCTCCGCCACCACGTGCGCTGCTCTGGGCTCTGTGCCGGAGCAGTGGGGAGGGGGTGGGAGGCAGAGCAGAGCCGGTATCGCTAGCTCCCCACCCTGGCCGTGCTGCCTCTTGCCACCTCCCCGCTGCTCCGGCACAGAGCTGAGAGCAGTGTGCGTGGCAGGGGGTGGGGGCGGACCGGCAGCGCTGCACCAGGCCGCCCTTTTGGTCACTCACCTGGTCCCTGGCATAGGGGGGCAGCGCAGGGGACTGCCCCTCCCTAGGGCTGCCCAGCCCCACCTCCAGTGCTGGGGTGTGTGCGTGGGGGGCCCCACAGAGGGCGATTTGCCCAGGGCCCCACACCCCCCTAGGGACGGCCCTGGCGCTAGGTGCCATGGAGCAGTTGCTAGGCCGGTTCGGGCTCATGCGGTTGTGGTGGGAGGGTGGGGGAAAATGGCTTTTCTGCTCTTTTGGGTTGCTGGCCCCTGGTCTAGTCTATTCGCATTTACATCCATCTAATTCTGGAGTTAGTATTTACTTCAGTGCAATTAACTCCAGCTTTGTGCCTGTGTAATCGCAATCAGACTTGATTTCCCATTGACTTCAATAGCAGCCAGGTGATTTTGAAAACCCCATTATGTACCTAGATGCCTAAATACCCTTGAAAATTTAATGAGCCTATGTCCCACAGACTTCCAGAAAGACTTCAGCTCCTATGACCTAGATTTTTTAACCGTATTTGGGTGCCTAACTCCTATTGAAATCTAGATGTTAATAGCCTACACGTCTGTAAAAATCTGGGCCCAAGCCACTCTAAAAAATCGACCTTCGATTCCTAAGTCACTTAAGTGCTTTTCAAAAATCCTTTGTGACTTCCCTATGGTCTTCCAAGAAGTCAATGGCAGAGTTAGGCCTGGCCCTCAAAGTCTCTTCCCTTTCAATCTTTGTTATTTTTTCTGTTGGTAATTGTTGTTTCCACTAAATAGCATGCACCATTTGTGTTTGGCCTAAACAACAACGGGAAAGTATTTTGATAATGAACTGATGGGAACTAAAATTTGGTTGATTTTGGAGCTGTCTTTGGGAAGTCTTTTTGAAAGGTGACTTCATTTGTAAATAGTGTGGTAGAAGGCTGTCATGCAGGGTAGAAAATAAGATGCTGAATGAGATGCATGGCAAAAAATGCATCTGTTGTTAGACAGCTGGCATATCTGATTGAAGATGTCATGACCACCATATGCATTGGCATTTTGTATAAGACAACATGTTGTGCATGTGTTTTTTGTCATGTTCCTGGTGTGAGAGTCATCAGGCTAATAATATTAGCTGAACTCCTGGAGAATGTTACTACATAATAAAAATCATTACTATTTATATTAAACATTAAAACACTAGTGTTTGTCATCTGAGGAAGCCCCTCTCCTTCCTTTCACTGACATTGACTCTGGACAATTGATTGTAAATTTTTCTTAAGAAAGATTTATTTAAAATGGTATGGTAAGCAAACGAATGGGTCCTCAATAAACTCTCTTTTCTAGCATCAAAGTATAAAGGGGCCCTGATACAAATGTTCACGGGTAGTGACTGAGTTCTCAAACCTGGAACTAGCAAAATTTCAGGTCTGTTTGTCAGACTTGAGCCAGGCTAGGTCAAATATGTACACATGTGGTTTTCAACTTACACGTAGTCCTAATCACAGAAAATTTGATGTTAAAATTTTTGGGTCCTGAAGATAAATGAACAGTCATAGTTTTCACAGAAATATATATGTAAGGTTCTATTTGACTTGTTTAGTGAAGGTCCAGGTGTCATCATGACTAGGCAGCGTGAACACAGATACTTCTCATGAACTCTTTTTGTCCCAGTTAGCAGCCTACTCTCATCATCAGGAAGACTCTGTTGACCATGGCAGGCCCTAGCTACAGTGTTTCATGGGAGGTGTGGTTGGACTCAAGAGCCTGGCCCATTGAGGAGAACAGACATGAGACAAACAACCTACCACTCCTATGAAGCACTGCAGCAGTCTAACCAGATTTTAAAAAATTGGATTTCAAATTAAATATTTCAGCTTTTGGGAGTTCTGATTTTTGACACAAACTTGACATTTTCCATGGAAAGCAGCTACTTTTTTTGCAGAAAATGTTTTGTTCTGTTGAAAACTCAATTTTTTGTTGAAAACCCGTGTCTGGCCAGACCTAATTATTAATCCACACACATTACTAATAAAATCTATGCAGCAGCAACAAGGTGACTCAGGGATGAAGTTCTCTTATTGATTCCTGCTGGCTCAGCTGGTGGTCCATGGACCTTATTAAATGCTCTGCAGTCAATGCTCATACTTCTGTTCCCTTGAGCTATATAGCTTCAGTGTGTAACTGCTCTCACTGCATGCTGATTCCTAATAACATTTGTTGAACAATAGGGTTCAAGGTTGGCTCATCCCTAAGATTAAGTCTTATCAGCTTTCAGCATGAGCATTTGTGTAGTACTTAGATAGACTTGCTTTGCCTAAAGCTTTTGGAACAATTGGTTTGCATGCTGCCATAGCTAACCCCAATTCCACCTCCTCTGGCGACCTTTCTCTGGACCAGATTATTTTGTGCATCCTGCAGTTCACTAGGGAGGTGTGTGCTGGCTTTCAGACAAAGGTTACTGTCTATTGAACATGGCCTAAAAATCTTGCTCTGCACAATTATAGGAGTTGTGTGATTATTTTTTCCACGAGTTTATTGCTGTCCTACTGTATTATGAAACTAATACATGAGACTTGTGTTTTCAGATATTGTTGACAAGAGTGTAATTATAGCAGTAAATACTTTTACACAAAAAGCAATTAACCATATTCACAGGTGATATAAAAGTTGTTAATGTGATTGCCCTAGTAAATCAGAGGCTATAGACATTAGTGTGCAATAGTGAATGTGCTACTTCTAGACTATTGCAATCACTAGTAATGTAAGTGGAATGTTTTGTTTCTGGAGGCATAGAACGCATGATCTCTGGGACTGACTGGCACCCGTGCGGCTATAGTGTAGCCACTGTAGGGGCAACTAATAGAGGTTTCTACATTAAAAGGAATTTGCTGTCAAAAAGCAAACTATGTCCAGGGTTCCAGTGCTATCTGCTCTTTCCCAATGGCTCCTGGATCGCTGTATATGAATTGCTGCAAAGTCTGCTGCTATTGGCATCATTAGTTTTCAGTTTTTTTCTCTAAAATCAGCGATTCCATGAACCTCCACCCTTTTTTGGCCAGTGCTGAGGAATGTCGTCTTCTTTTTCATAACTTTCTTCTTTTAAATCCATGATAAAAGGCAACAGAATCTTGCTTCCTGTTCTGTAAAACAAACAGAGAGTCCTGTGGCACTTAAAGACTAACTAACAAATTTATTTATTGCATGAGCTTTTGTGGGAGAAAATCCCACTTCGTTGGACAGTTTGAAAACAGGGAAAACTTACAGTATGGGAGGAAATAAATGTAGGGAATTGTAAGTCATGGGATCAGATCATACTGTAACAGAATAAGAGATTCCAGCATTGGGAGAAAAAAAAGCAAGGAGTCTTGTGCACTTAAAGACTAACAGATTTATTTATTGCATGGGCTTTTGTAGGAGAAAATCCCACTTTGTTAGATGCTTTGAAGAGGGGAAACTTACAGAATGAAATGAAAATAAATGCAGGGAGTGTAAGACATGGGATCAAGTCAGCCTGCAACAGCAAATCAGAGCATTTGTAAGGATTTAAACTCAAGGCAACAGCACATAGAGGGTGAAGTCAAATTGCCTGTTATAATGTGAAAAGAATCCATAGTCATAATTAAGTCCTGCTTTCACACAATCTAATTTGCATAGTAGTTCAATTTCAGCTATTTCTTTTTGAAGTCTTGATGTCCCATTGATTTTCTTGAGGACCATTGTTAACAAATCATTAATGGAGTGATTAGGAAGATGGAAGTGCTCAGCAACTATTGTTTTTTTTTGTGTTGTGATTTCTCATGTCAGTTTTGTGTCCATTTATTTTTCTGCATAGGGACTGTCCTGTTTTTCCAATGTATAAGGTGCAGGGGCATTTCTGGGACATGGTGGCATAAACCACATTAGTGGATGAGAGGTGAATGACCCTTTGCTGGAGTAGCTGGCTTGATTAGGTCCTATGATGGTGTCTTTTGTGCAGATATGTGGACAAAGTTGGCAGTGTGGTTTGTTGCAGCGATATGTGCCTGCTTTAATGTTTCTGTTCTTAGGTCTGTAGTTGCTGGTGTCTGTTTAGGGTTCGGGGGTTGCCTGTAGGTGAGGAGAGGTCTGTCTCCCAAGGCTAGAGAGAATGAGGGGTCATCTTTTAAAATAGGCTGTAAGTCATTAATGATCTGCTGTAGAGGTCTGACTTGAAGGTTGTATGTGGTGACCAGTGGCATTCAGTGCTGAGAGTTCATTTTTATTTTTTTTCTGTTTGCTATACAGGTCACTGATCAGGTGGTGTTACTGGAACATGCAGCAAGGGGGCTGAAAAAAATCTTTTGGAGTGCCTCATTGTTTATTCAGCAAAGGGAGGCAATTTGCTGGGGGAAGTGCTTTCTTTCTTTCTTTAGCACCTAATCTGTGCTCCTGCTTATTTGGTAGTGATGTAGCATAAAGGTGGGGTAGAAATGTCTGAGATTGGATTTGGGCTTGGTGGTGAGGATTCGCACTTGGGTGACAGGTATAATTAACAAAGGTCTCTTGATGGTTTTATTCCTTCATTGCTTATTGCAGTGTAGGCCTCCCAAACTCCTGAGGAGTTTGCAAATTCTGCACAAAAAGATTTATTTAAAGAATATTCTTACAAGGTTTCTGTTGTCTTCAGAGTTGTATTTACACCTTATGCACCCCTAGGCACAGAATCTTCAGTGCCTCCCTGCCCAGAGCTGACTTTTTTATTTTTCAGTGGGCAGTGGGAGCGAGAAGGACTGGTGGACCATCTTTGTGTGGGACAGTGTCTGGGTGGGGAGAAAGGATTCAGCTCTGGGCACAGGAAATATGCTCTGGATTCTTGGCATGGCCAGGGGGCAGGGCCTCTAGGTGAAGAGAAGGAGAACAGGGCAGACGGGCTATAAGAAAGAGGAGGAGGAGCAGAGGGTGGGGGCAGACTTCTGGCATTCATGTGGAAACCCCAAATTTTGGCTTGTGCACTACTCCACCACTGTTGAGGCTCCCTCAGAATGCTTGTGCCCTAGGCCTACTGTGCCGAATTGGAAATCTAGCCTAGATTATCTGGTGTCTACTTTTTTGTACCAAACTCATTGTTGTTAGTCTCTGTGTTGATACAGTGCTCAAAAAGGCAGAACGGGAAAATGGCATTACATTTACGGGTAATGCAAGCTGAAAAGTTAAATCAGTAAAACAACAAGTAAGTATTTTCCTATATTGATTCCAAGGTGGGAGAGATGATGAAATAATGGGGAAGGGGAGAAGTGAGTACAGGTTAGAATCCCTTATAAACTAAGGAAAGTTGGGTAGGAAGGTTTAAAGGGAAGAGAGTATTCAGCACAAAAGAGTTACTTTAGCTGTGGAGACTTGCAGGAGGAGACAGAAAAGACACAATTCTCATTAACAATAATGCTATTATAATAATAATACATATTAATAGTGCTGAAAGGCTTTGGATCCCATTGTGCTGGGTGCTGTACAAACACTCTAGGGGTGCTCAAATATGATGAGGGTCTATATCAGGGCTTGGCCATAAAAATGAATGATCCAAACTTACTGTAGGCTGAAAGGTGTGATGTTGTACCATCAATGCATATTTCATTGTAATGCCAGCGATCAGTGACTGGTGTATGGGGTGGTAGAGGAGGGTGGGTTCCAAGAATGCAGAGCTGTTTTGGGCTGGATGTTTGACCATATCTCTCCTTTAAAATCTGGAGTACGAGCTCTTGCAGGCTCCACAGAAACTCCAATGTGCAACGTTCAGTGCCTTCTAGACACTGAAGGAAGGTATGTGATGTGTACTGTTGCTGCTGGAGCTCCAGAAGTCAGTGCCAGAAGGAGGGATTTAGCGTATCCGAGCCATGTGGCTGCCACACCGCTTGGGGGGGTGCACCATGTTTCTACAACTAGTCACTCTTCTGCTTAGGGCTGCCTGGGCCTGGCCACTAGGCATCTTTCCTCTATTGGCTATAAGACATTTATATGAAGATTAGTTAGGTTCAAACCACACTTACTAGGATATCTTTATGGCAAACACCCTATAGCCAACCCAGAAGGTGAGAGATGGGGCTTGGATTTGTAAGGAAGTGACAGGATTTGCATTTTTAACCCAAACTTCTTACCGCTTATGAAAAAGTCTTTTAGAATTTCAGAGGGATAAAACCAATGCTGTCTAATTATTCTAGTAACCAACAGCATTGAAAAGTACCACCTTTCCTAGTTATTTTTGACCACCTAATAGAATTCTCTGCATTATATTTTACAAAATATTAAAAAGAACCTATGGAATCGTTCTAATTTAAAACGAAAACTCTCTGACTTCAGCAGGTAGAGAACCACATGCTGTTCTTTTTTTTTTTTCCATTTAAAAAATAAACAGGGTCTTTTTAAAATCTCCCTTCATGGAAGTGTTTCATTGAAGTAGCCTGTGGGGTAGAAAGAGCATCAAACAATTCATGCACTGAATCCTACCAAACCCACCTCATTTAAAATTCAGAGCGGAGAGGATTTTCTCAATAGGTCAAGGGGAGTGACTGATAACAGGGGTCAATGTCTAATTTAAAAATAGCAACTTCTCACCCTTCCTAAATGCATGTTTCTTGGCCACCACAGGGGGACATAATTCAAACGCTGCACAGAACAGGGAGAGTGCATCCTGCCATCAGCTGGCATGATCTATGCTTTATACTTCTCTAGCCAGTGCTTGTTTCCCTTCTGTGGATCTGAAAGCAAGTGAACTAAAAAGTTCCTTACACTCCCCTGCATTTATTTCCTCCCATTCTGTAAGTTCCCCCATCTTCAAAGCATCTGAAGTGGGATTTTCTCCCATGTAAACTCATGCAGTAAATACATTTGTTGGTCTTTAAGTGCCACAGGACTCCTTGTGGGAAAGAACCTTAATTTCAGTGACCAGGAGAAAGCTTGAGTGTATCAGAAATGAAAAGCTAAAGGAAATTAGATTCCCTTCAGATAGCCTGTATGGAATTTTAAATTGATGACAAGAAAGTAGTTAGGTGATTTTTAATGAAGCAAAGGAATGAGTTCCAGTAGCTATTTATCAGAGCATTAAAAAAAAAAGATATTTAAATTTTTTTAATCATTAGGTAGGAAAGATCTGCAAGGCTTCAATGAAATGTACGTAAGTACCCAGCTAAAAGAATAAGGAGTGGATGGTTGGAATACAGCACGTAACTTGTTAGCAGCAATAGACCAGGAAATTAAACAGCGTCTTGCATCTTAAACCTCGGCTGACACAGTTTTAGGATCTGATCCTATAAATCCTTATTAACAAGACTAGTTTACTAATGTGAACACACGCATTAATTTCAGTGGAAGTAATCATGAGTGTGACAACTGTGTATCCATGGCTTTGCAAGAGCATGCTTTTACTCCACCTCATTTACATAAAATGCAGTCATTGGACTAACAACTGTTAGAGAGGAATAACGCAGACCACTGTGCATCTTATTTTGAGCCAAGTTTTATTTTCATATAAACACTGTAGACTGCTGGAACAAAGGACATTCCCCTCTTGGTATTGTTCATTCACACAAGGATGTGAAAACCTTTTGCTTATCTGGCCTCTTTCCCCCTTCATCCTTGCTATGTAAACAGTGCAGCAGCATCCATTATTCAGCTATCAGAAGGCTGTCAGGGTCTAATGGCTACAAAATTTGGGAGTTCTTAGATTTTTTTTCTTTTGAAATATGGAAAACTGTATTTGCAAAAGTGCTGGAGGGGGAAATGAAATAAGATATCTTGCACAAGGTAATGACTCCTTGTAAGAGTCTCCCACACTAGGGGGGCATGAGATTTTTTTTCCCCTGAGTGATAGGGAGTTAGTTTTTCTTGTGTGTCATTCTTCACATTTAACTACCTACAGTAAAGGTTATAAATGGGGAGGAAGATCATTATAAATGGGATCTGGAAAACTCATAGAATGTCTACACAGTGGGGAAAAAAATGGACATTGAAGTTGCACATCCCATGAAAAGTATTCTAACAGCAGCGAGCCCTTAAGTCACTGTGAGTATATATTTCTTTTGGTAAAACAGTTTCCAAGGGCAGTTTTCAGAGCTTTTAATAAATGTACGTTATGGTGGGTGAATTCTGAAAAATGTCTTCTGCTCATCTGAAATAAAATTTAAACTACTCATGTTCTAGGCCTTTCAAAACTCCCCCTACTTGTTCTCTCTTGCCCCTTGACAGGTTGCCTCTGCCTCTAGTGCCAGCCTCACCTGGCTGTTTTCAGCTTCCAACAAAAAACTTAGTGCAAGACCTGTAATTTTCATTTCTTTGAACCAGACCTGGTTATTGACAAACTTACTTGTTGTTTGTCATTAACAAACAAATTAAACTGAATACTTTGTGCTAACGTTCTTTGAACTAATCCCTAATTTTGTTGATCCACTGATATATGTATATTAGAGCCAACTCTCTCTCTAACTACAAACATAGCATCTATATAAATATGTGTCTTCACAGACAGAATTGCTATCTTTATGCAATTAGGGAGGAAGAGAGTGGGAGGACAGACTGAGTGGTTTGTTTTTTGCCTTTGGCAAAAATTCCACTAGCACCAATTCCATTTCTAAGTAGAATGTGTTAGTGGAATTATTTTGTGTGTTCCATTGACTTCTGCGCTATATAAACCACAACGACCTATCCCGACGTAACATCTGTTTTGGGTACAGGAGCGAGGAGCAGGACAACTCAACATCCAAAGGTGGTGGGAGAGGAGAAGCCATGTTAGTCTAGCTCAGCTAAACAAGCAAGAAGTCCTGTGGCACTTAAAGCCTTACAAATATATTTATCACATGAGCTTTTCTCCCATGAAAGCTCATGGAGTGAATAAATGTGTAGTCTTTAAGTGCCACAGGATTTCTTGCTTTTTTGGGTGAGGAGATACATTGAAGATCTATTATGGGATTGGTGGTACTGCTGGAGTGGTGAGGTTTTGACTCAGCTTTGGTTCGGAATAATGTCTAAGTACAGTCAGAATCTATAAGAACTGGGGTGTGGAAGAGGTCTGGGAGAGACAAGGATTCACATTAAAAACCCCTTACAGTAAAACTTATTTTTCCTAGATTAATACAGCTGAATGGTTTTGCAGTCTTATTTTAATGAACTATACCAGAGTGTCTGTGCAATAGTACTGCAGGCAGACTGAACTAACCAAACAATAAATCAAGGCTTATTTTGTTACAGCCGTCTGGCTTCTGCTTCTTACTGTTGTAATAAAGCCTAGCTGCAGGAGCACTTTCCCTGTTTAAAACTGTTTCTGAGGTAGCATTAAGTGAGGCCTCTTTCCATGGTAAAATGGTGACCTCATGTATCAATGATCCCCCCTCCCCGCCATTTTCTATTTAAATATCTTTGACTGTATGATGTACAGAACTGTAACTATGGTGGGGCGAAAGGGGCTTTGCCCAGGACACGCCTGAGCGGCTCAATAGAGCCACTCTATTAAAAGGTGTGTTTTGCGGCGCTGGCCCCAAGTGCTGCTAATTGCAGGGGATGTGTTCCGATTGGAAAGTGCCCTGGGAGCTCAACCAGAGCACTGTGGCTCTGATGATGCACACTAGTTTGGCAAAGCTGCAGAATAGCATTTTTGTATTGCAATGATATGATTTATCAGATGGAACAAATCTGCTCTTCTTTTGCCATTCTGAAGGGCCATTCTTCAGCTTCTGCTGACACTTTAGGTCAGGGGTCAGCAACCCAAAAGATGAGAAAAGTCATTTTTAAAAATTCCTTCAATAACTGAGTGTCTTGAGAGCTGCAGTGGGTGTAGCCTCATGACACAGGGTTGGGAGCTGGACCAGGGCATCTGCCACAGGGTCAACTGGCAGGGAAGGGGGAGCCTGGAAGCAGGGGAAGGTCCCCCTTAGGATCCTCTGGTGGCTGGTACAGGCTGCCTCAGAGGCAGCCTTAGGCAATTGGGGCCCTAGACAAAGGTCCATTATGGGACTCCTATAGGACCCCACAACCCCCTGCTGCAGCCCCTGCTCCACATTGCCAGCCCCCTTGATAGTCCCAGCTCCCCCTCCGTAGCCCCAGCTCTCCCCAACTGGTCCTGATCCCCTCTGCGGACCTTCCCCAGCCCACCCTCCATGCCCCCCCACAGCCATGACACCTTGCACCCCCATGGCTCTGGCTCCTTGGGACCAGCCTCCTCTGCCTGCCAGGTCCCTAAAACCCACCTGTGTCCCCAGCATCCCGGTTCCCCCTGCAGCCCCAGCACCCTGCCAGGGGCGCCAACTTCCCCCCACAGTCCCTGCTTCTTGTGGCCAGCTCCCTCCATGGCCCCGGCTCCCTGCCAGGGATCTCAAAAATGGCCCCATGCCCTGCCAGGGAAACCAGTCCCCCACTGCCAAAGGCAAGGGGCAAGGCAGGAGCACAGACCCGGGCCTCTGGGCTGGCCCGCCCTGCCCCCGGGGACGGAGCAGGTGGCTCAGGGGTAGGGCAGGAGCCTGGCTTCTGGGACAGCCTGCTCTGCCCCACGTGCTGCCCCCAGCATCAGGGATCCCACAGCCCAATTGGCCCTGGGCCTCGCTTCCCTACAGAGCCCTGTGCCTGCTGCCAGCCCTGGCCATGGCCTGGGTCCCTGCCAGGTGCTCTTCAGGGTGGGAGGCAAAGTGGCCCCTTGCTGCTCAGGGGGTCCATGTGAGCACCTGCTTCGCCTACCCCAAAAGTCGCCTCTGGGCAGCCTGTACAGTGTACCAGTGGCAAGGGAGTCCTGGAGCCCGGAGCTGCAATGGGGCAGCCAAAGAGCCACTTGTGGCTCTGGAGACATAGGTTTCAGTCCCTGCTTTAGGCAGTTCAGGCTTCTTCTGATGAAATTTCTCAGTGGCTTGGGGCCCATATACTTTTGATGTTACCAAGTTCCAGAGGGGTAGCTGTGTTAGTCTAGTTCAGCAAAACAAGCAAGTCATGTGGCACTTAAAGACTGACAAATTTATTTACTGCATGCGCTTTTGAAGTGGGATTTTCTCCCATGAAAGCTCATGCAATAAATAAATTTGTTAGTCTTTAAGTGCCACAGGACTCCTTGTTTTTATACCTTTGAGTACTGGGGCCTATGTGTTAGCATTGCCTTCCAGGGACATGCTTTGCACAAAGATTATTATGAGTATTATTTGTATTATGATGGTGCCCGGAGACTCTAGTCATGGATGAGGACCAGAACACCATTCTGCCGTGTAAGTGGCAGACATGCATGTTGCTTCTATAGCTCTTCTTTGTGAGGCACAAACAGTTCTCAGTTCCTTAGATAATCTGATCTCAGGGTCGGGGGTGTCACTGGCGCTGGGCACGCCCAGGCACGTGCCCCGAGCCGCAGCGCCAGTGCCCCGGATCTCTGGCCTAATCGGGCCGGAGATCCAGGTTCCAGCTGCCAGCGGCCGTGGCGGCCCCGTTCCCTGCCGCCCGCGGCAGCGCAGCAGCACGCAGCCCTGTCCCTGGCCAGGGGGTGGGGCCTTCAGGCTGGGGGTGGGGCCTGGGCCCATGCCCCAGGTCCCTCGCCCCCCCAGCGATGCCCCTGCTCAGGGGTCATTCCCCAAATGAAATACATGGTGTTATATTTAAGAGAGTGGGACTTGACGGCTATGTCTACATTGACAAATTAGTCCAGACCAGGGGTCTCAAACTCAAATCTCCATGAGGACCACATGAGGACTAGTAGAGGGCGATGTGAGGACTAATATGTTAGCCTGAGGTCTGCACCACTGAAACCTTTTCATACAACAATATTGCAAATATTGGTAATGATAGTGTTGCTGTGGGCCACAGGAAACAGCTTTAGGGGTGACATGCGGCCCATGGGCCTCGTGTTTGAGACCCCTGGTCCAGACTAAGGAAGCTTAGTCAGGACTAATTTAGCCCATGGCAACACTACGTTTTACCTAGTTTGAACTAAGAAATTTTCTGACGTAGTTAGTACCAATGTTAGTTAAAGTTTGAACTAAGAGCAGGCAGGACCTGAACTAAGTGTTAGTTCAGGCTTGTCCAACCTGTGGCCTGGGGGGCCAAACTCTGGCCCGCCAAGGCTTTCATCTGACTTGCGAAGTGCTGCTGCAAGAGCCTGGGTGCTAGGGCTGGCCAGGACCCTTGTCAATTTCTTCCCATGCTCTGCCTTGCCCCCTCATGTAGGCACCCTTGCTCCCCCGTCCCTTATACACGGTGCAAGTGAAAGCAATGCCAATGATTGCACTAATCTTTATTTTATTAAAGTTCATTAATAAGATTGATTTGTATGTCTTATCTATCAAAAATTTTCTCACCAGCCTCTCGACTGAGAAGAGAATTGCAATGTGGCCCCTCGCTCAAAAAGGTTGGACACCCCTGTGTTAATTTGAACTAGAACGTGTTGTTAGTTCAAACTAAAAGTTCACAGTTAGTTCAAACTAGCCTGAGGTTAATTCGGGCTAGTGTCGAACTTGTTAGTTCAGAGTAGCAAGTCCAAACTAATTTGCCCTGATGTAGAAATAGCTGGTGAGTCTTGTGTACATGAAAATTAAAGTGTCATATGGCTTCTAATGTAGGTGCCAACCTTTGTGTTTTTTTTTTTTAAAATGTTTGTGTACTGATCTGTTTCAGTAAGGTACCCCACACTTCCATCATCCTTATTTTCATTGGGATGACCTGTGGGGAGGACTATGATTATTTTTTGTGTGACCTTGTCCCACAGCTCCTCAGCAATATGGGCTACCACAAACTCATCAGATCTTTTCTCTGCTCCCTACACTGGCTTCCTGAGAATATGGAATCAAGTCTGAGGTCTTGGTACTTATCCTCAAGGTACTATGTGGCCTGGACTGAGAATAGCTAAAGATCATCAGGATGAAGACCATGGTCAATAACCTTGCTCCTCTGGCACAATGAAACTTTCCATAGTAATGGTGAAGTTTATCTGTGCAGGAGACAGCTTTTTTGGGGGCAGGGGGACCAATATGTGACCATAGTGTTCCCACAGGAACTAAGGACAATTGCAAACCTCCCCCAATTCTGCTGAAAGCTCAAGGCACATTTATTTGGCCTTGCCTTGTCTAACAAATATATAGCAATGTGTATATATTTAAAGTCCAATATGCTCCCTGCACACACTTTTCTCCCTTAAGGCTTTTCGCCCAGGGATATTGCTTCATTGTAATCCAACCAAGAGACAATGCAGATGTGAATAACTACAGCCAGTTGATCATTTGTCAGGATGAGATGGAGTCTCTTAGCCAAAAGGAGATTGTAGAAAGTGTGATTTGCAGATGCTGCTATGTGAGTATTTAGCACCAATGAGGAAACCAGAAAAGCTCCAAAGCCAGGAGTCTGCAGCCTGCAGCTCTTTGGCTGCCCCTTTGTGGCACTGGGCTCCACAATAAATACCCCCTGCCACTGGTGGACCCTGCAGGTGGCCTGCTCCTGAATATGGAGTTCCCTGCCATTGGAGGACCCTATGGGGGGCCTGTGCCTGGTTCCAGGTTCTCCCTCCCCACCAGGAGACCCTGCAGCAGGCACCCTGGCTCAGTTCCCAGCTTCCCCCAGGAGGCTACACCATTGTGGCTCTCAAAACACTTTGGGTATATCTACACTTAGAGCAGAATTCAAATTGATTATCATCAATTCAAATAAGTGCATGGAAATACCTGCTTTCATCAATTCAAACTGAGGACCTCCCAGTGTGGCCATGTCAATTCAAACTCAGTGAGTTTGAATTGACAAGGGTTGACTTTTCTCCCAGGGTGCCATGCACCCTGGAAGAAAGAACAGCCCTTTGGCACTCGGGGTCAGCAGCCCCAAAGGTGCCTCCCCCCCAGCCAGATCTGGCTGGGGGGGTTCGAATGGGGTTCCTGTCTCCTAGCTGGGGACAGGGACCCCAGCCAGCGCTTCAGGCAGGCTGGCCCCTGTGGGGAAAGCAGCCCCCTGCGCTGGACTCCTGCGGGGCTGGCCTGTGGGGGCGGAGCAACCCCCCGCGTGGCTTCTGCCCAGGCAGCTGTGCACAGGGATGTTTTCCCTGCCTGCTCAGCCAGCCCCACAGGAGCGCTATGGGGGTACTTTCCCCCACATACTGCCAGCCCCACAGGAGGTGTGCGGGCAGTTGCTTCTCCCCTGCGTGGCCAGCCGCACGGGAGCCATGCATGGGGGTTCTTCCCCTCCCTCCACATGTGGCTAGCCCCACAGGAGCCCTGCTTAGGGGTGCTGTCCCCCATGCACAGCTAGCAGGGATGGAGCCATGCCACCAGCATGGCTTCGGGCTTCAGCCCTGGGGGGATTCCCTTCCCCGCAGGGGCAGCCCTTCTGGGAGGGTGCAGAGGGAATCTCTTCAGCGCTCTGAGCCTGGCATGGGGTAAAGTAATCCCTCCCCAGCTCTAGTGGCACTGCTGCTAAAGCTGGGCAGGGGATGCTTTTCCCTGTGTTGGGCTCAGAGTGTTGGAGCCTGGCAAGGGATTGGCTGTGGTAGCGGCCATTTTGCATGTCCAGTCCATGGACATGCCAATTTGAATTGGATTGTCTTGTCTAGCCATGTCAATTCAAATTGACTCAATTCGAAAGCATAATTATTAGTTTGAATTGACTAATTCAAATTCAGTAATTCGCACTGACATGGTAAGTGTAGACATGGCTTTTGTTATTGAAAGAATTTTTTAAAAATGGGTCGTCTTATCTTTTGGATTGCCAGCCCCTGTCTTAAGCTATGGACCAAACTGAGATTGAATTGATCAATTCTGGGGGGTGTACCTTCAACCAAAGGAGACTGCCCAGAGCTGCGAATGCTTTAAAGTGATTTGCGCTATCCAGCAACATAATCTCTATCTTGGTTGTCCATTGAATTCAGCTTCAACCAGTTATTTTTCATTCATGACTGGTCTGTGAGGTCAGTAGGGAGAATTTGGGTAAGCAGGAGTTGGCTGTTAACCTGGGGTATACTGGGTCTCGTTGGCCAATTCGGTATCCATCCTTGAAAAATGGATAGTTTGAACTGGGCATAAATTGGCACCCACATACTGTATTTCTACTAATTGTACCCTCCTTTTTATTTTCAACTGCATGCTCTGCACTGTTTATTGAATTAATTAATGTCTGCTTCATGAGACATTGTGAAAACTGTGTCAGACATTGAGTTATTGTGTCTGAACAGATGTAAGAGTTTAGATGTCACTGAGAATAACTAGTGTGTGTGGGGAAATTCTGATATTTATTCTATTAATTATTTTTTTGAAGAGATAAGACAAGAAGAAATCACTTTCCTCAAAGTTTTTAATAATAAATTTTGCAGTATAATTCATACTTTTTGTAATTAGCTGTTCTTGGATGAATACATAACAAGGAGGCTGGTTGTACTGCCTGATTGAGTAACTATGTATCAGACAACTTGTTCATCAGGGACAACCTCCAGCGTTTGCAGCCTTATTGAGAGTAAAGCTGACTATGTGCAGGAGCCAGTCTTGTCAGCGCAGGATTAATGTTAGTTGGCACCATGTTTTTACTGGAAGAACTTGTCCCATTTACTAACAGTCATGTTGGAATGCTATATTCTTGCAATCAGTAGACTACATTGTAAACAGTCTGTTAGTCATCATCTTCCCTAAGTAACCCTCTCCCTGTCCCATAACACTTTGTTTACCTAGCAGAATCTAGGACAGGCTCCTCTGTCTCAGCCTACTGTTACTGGTTAATGCATTCAGGAGACATTTACTTCAGCACCCCAATGCAGAAAAAAATATAGATACATGATGCAAGCTTGAGCCACAGAAACTTCAATTCAATTTAAAACTGAAAGCCAAACCTTTCAGGTGTCAGAACTGGGATGTTGTTTGCTCCATTGCAGGGAAATGGCCTAATCACAATGTTTGGATTGAGGGCCAAGTTCAGATTTTGAAAAAAATCGTTTGAGGTGTTTAGATTTGGCAGTCCAGTTGGGATGAGTTGCTAATCTTTCACTCTAGTGTCTGGCAATCCTCATTGCCAAAAACTGCTGAAGGATTGATCCTTCTGCAATGAAGGCTGGCGGGTTTGATAAGAAGAGTGTTACACTAGGAAATGTAGGGGAATCTTGGGAGGGGCTTATGTCATCTCCATGCATGGTTTAATTCACAGGAAGAGCAAACTCAGGTAAATGAGGAAATAATAAACAATAAAGGAACAGAAGAAAATAGATGTATGGATAGCAAAAGGACTATACCTAATTTTGCTAGGAATTTGGGAGAGTTCAGAAAGAAAGAACCAAGATATTTGTACAGTAACATGAGGAGCCTGGACAACAAAACTGGAGGAACAAGAATTACTGGTGTGGTAAATGAAACTGGGTGTAAGAATAAGAGAAACTTTGTGCATTTGCAATCATAATTGGAATACAGATTTTGAGTGGTATGCACTGTTCGAGAGAGAGAAGTAAAGAGAAAGGCAGTGGAGTAGCATTATACATCAACTATATGCTAGACTAAAGAAATAAGCAAAAGCATGAATAAAACAGAAAAAAATCTGTCAAAATTTCTTTGGGGAAGGATAGTGTAAAAGGTTCTATTGGGGAGTGTTAGAGATCTGGTATATACCACCAGAGTTGGAAATAGGTATGTAGGAAGATCTCTTTTTAGTATTATTTGAGGGAGAAAATTAACAGAAATTATGTTCTTATGTCAGACTTTAACATACCACATATAGATTTCAGATCAAATGTTACTAATAATTGTAGGGTCCTGCAGGAACGGCGCTCGCGTTGCTGGTGCCCAGCTGCAAGTGCAGCAGATGCCGGCACATACGAATGATATCATAGCGGTGTGCAACGGCGCGCTCCCCATTTTGGCACCCCTCAAGCGGCGGCTCCCCCCTGCATCGCTTACTGGGCTTACTGCGTTGCGCCGCCCTGGGGTCCTGGTCCCTATAAATAATAGACGTCTTCACCAAATAGTCACTGTACCAACAAGTGGTGATGCTATTCTAGATTCGATTTTGGTAAGTATTGAGGATATTGAAACTAATTTGGGATTGCATGAATAAGTTGATTCAGTTTAAATTAAATTAAAGACAAGGTCAGTAACTAGGGGTCTGTCTACACATACATTTTAATTCAACCTAATAGGGATTAGGTTGAATTAAAAAAAAACAAAAAACCACAGCTACACTAGCTTTTATTAATTTGACCTAAGGATTTCCTTAGGTCAAACTGACCAGAGGATGCTTTGAAGTTATAAAACCACCTATAACTTCAAAGTGGCCATCAATTTGAACCAGCAAGTTTGAACGGACGCTGTGTGGCCGCGTTAATTTGAACTAACATTAGTTCGAATTAACCGTGGTTTTCCCTTCCCCTTCCCATGATGCCTGGCACCTGGAAGCGGAAGTGCCCAGCTCACAGCATCTCCTCCATCCTCACAGGCACACCCTCTGCCTGTTAAAGGAGCTGCCTCCAGCCGCAAAAGTGGCAGAGGGCAGTACTGAGAGCCAGGGATTTTGCAGGGCTCCAGTTTGGGTCCATCAAGAGGTCTTCTGTCTCCTCAGTATCTGGGGGACAGAGGACATCTCGTCTCAGTTGTGGAGCAGCCAGTGCAACTGGGAGAGATCGGGGCAGCCCTAACTGCAAAAGGGCACCCCCAGTCCACGGAGTAGGTCCGGGTGAAAATAAAGACCCTCCGGAAGGACTACACCAGAGTCTGGGAAGCAAGGCAGCTCTGGGGAATGGCACATGGGGGCACATGCCCCTACTACCAGGAGCTTGACTTGTTCCTTGGCCAGAAGCCCAGCGGGATTCCTGGCAAGACCATCGACTCTGCAGAGCTCCCCTCTGTGCCCAGCACCCCAGAGGGAGACTCTGTGGAGGAAAACGCTCCTGTAGATGTCAAAGAAGGGAACCAGAGGGGACACCATCACACCCCTCAGCAGCCACCAGCCCCAAGCTGTTAGCTGCCCTATAAGAGGGACCAGCCACTGCTGGTGAGCAGAAGGCACAGGAGGAGGAGCCCTTCCTTCCCAGAGAAGGACCTGGAGGAGGGAAGATCGTGGCGGACATCAGCGGCACCTGTTGGTAAGTCCTACCCTCCTCCCCCAACGTGGATCAGCTAGTGCTGGTCTGTTGCAGTGGCAGGGCAGGGAGTAAGGGACCACAGGCAGGCAGGGTCCAGGGCCCTGGGGTGGGGGTGGAGACGATCCCATGAGGTACAGGGGCATGGAATATTTGCCAGAAGGGGAACTGGATTCCTGCACGGTAGAGGCACCAGGAGGGAAGGGTGTTGGGGGAAAACCCCAGCTGGTACCATCAAGGGTGCATAGCATACAGGCAGCACCCCTGGCACAAGGCCTTAGAAAATGGGTCAAATGTGGGCAGCTCCCCATAGCTGCATGCCACTGTGGCTGTTGTGGTCAACTTGGGCCGGAGGGCGTGGATGCGCGTGCCTAGGGGGTGGGAACCATCCTACAGGGCTCAGATTGGGAGGCAGGGGGACAGTCTGGATGCACATGCGCACTGCTATAAGACTGCATACAGCATGAGGCAGGCACGTCATGGGCCTAATGCTTTTTGCCACTTATTTCCAGCAGTTCGTCGTCTCAACAGGTGTTGAGGTCCAGGGAGCCCAGACCGTGGCTCTAGGCGACAGAGAAAGGCATGCCAGATGCAGGAAGACCTCCTTCAGGAGACCATTGAGCTGGGCCAGGGGGCCAAAGAAGGTGTGTAGGCCTGGCAGGGCCAGGTGTTGGCGCACCAGAACTCTGCCCTCTGACTCCTCAAGTGGTCCATTGCTGTCAAGGCATGGTGGGCAGCAATCCAGGAGCGCCAGACACAGGCTCTTGAATGGGTGGTGACATCTCTGGCGAGCATGGGCAATGCTCTGACGAGCATTGACATGGTCTTCCAGGGCATGGTGGCCAGGCTGGCCGACCATTTCACCTCCCCAGTCATGGCAGGACATGTCCCCCAGGACCCCAGTGCACCTCATCCATGGCACCCCCAGACACAGGATGGGCACGGGGAAGGCCGAGCCCAGCCCTCCACGGCATGGGGACTGCCCCCCCAATCTGACACCGCCATGTCCCCATACCCCAACCTGTCCCCCCCAACTCCCCAGTTCGCACAGGCCCTGAACCCTCCCAGCCCAGCCCCAGACCTCCCCCCTGTATGTTTCCAAATAAACAGTTTACTCACAGTTCTGTGTTTGTATCTTTTTTATTTTGGTAAGGTGGGGTGCCCATGTGGAGTGGGTGTGTGCTGGGTGGGGATGGTGAGGGTGTGTGGTGGTGCAGGCAGTCCTCAGTGTGCCTCCTCAAGGATGAGGTCCGCTAGGGCCTCCCGGATCCTCACTCTCCTGGTTGGGGCCCACTCAGGATCATAACTGGTCTCTGGCTGGCCAAACTGCCCAGCAAAGTGCTCGGCTGCTGTTTCTCAGGTGGCAGGGGCCCTCTCCCCCTGCAATTCACATAAATTGTGAAGGGTGACACAAGCACGGAAGACCTCCGGAATGGTGTCCTCAGTGAGGTGGAGGTGTGTCAGCAGACACCTCCATCTCGCTTTCAGTGGCCCGAAGGCCCGCTCGACAACTTTCCGACACCTATGCAGCCTTCTATTGAAGCGCTCCCAGCGTTTGCCTGGGTGTCCAGTGAATGGCTTCATGAGCCACAGTAGGGCTGGATAGGTGGCATGCCCGATGAGCAAGGTGGGCACCTGCACATCCCTGATGGGCATCTAATGGGGGGAGGTGGGAAGGTGCCTACTTGCATGCTCCAGTAGAAGCTGGAGTTTCAGAGCACCTGTGAATTGTGTGCCCTCCCTGGCCAGCCAACATAATGTTTGTAAATATGCCCGAATGTTTCACCAGGGCCTGGAGAAGCATCGAGCGTTATCCCTTCTGATTGTGGTACTCCACCATGCGAAGTGCCGGGGCTCTGACTGGGATATGGGTAGCATCCAGGATGCCTGCACACTTTGGGAATCCAAGGGCAGAGATCCTATTCAGGGTGTCCTTGAGGTTGCCTGGGGTGATGAGGCAGGCCAGCAGGCCCAGGTTTATGGCCCTGCACATGTACTTTAGCGCGACTCCCACAGTGGCCCACCTGATGCCAAAGTGATGCGCTATGGAGCGCTATGACTCAGGGGTGGCCATTTTGCATAGGGCTATTGCCACTCACCTGTCCACGGAGAGGGCAGGTCTCACGTGTGTGTTCTTGTGCTGGAGAACTGGGGCAAGTGCTCTGACCAGCTCCATGAAGGTCTGCTTCTTCATGTGCAGGTTGCGCTGCCACTGCTTGTCATCCCATGTCCTTAGGACAGTCCTCTTTGAGCAGTCACCACTAGTTTCAAGCACCCACAGCTGAGGGGACACAGCATAGCAGGATGGCAGTGGCCACTTGCACAGCCAGTGTGCTGGCAGTGCTGCTGTCTGCCTCTCTGCTGCTGTCCAGGGAGAGTATGCTCCACCCTAACAGCGCTCTGTGTGGGGGCTAAGCGACTGCTGTGCACCAGGGTCGCAAGCTGGGGTAGCTGGGCATGGTCTATGGCCTTGCTCTGCTCCTTGCCTGCCAGGTTGTGCGAGGAGGTGAAGTTGTTTCCTCCTTTTATGGGATTGGCTGTGGCAATGGCCCATCCCGGTGGCCATATTGCCACTCTTCCCCTGGTGCGCCCCCTCCTGGGTCAAATTAGCAAGTCCCGTGCATCGATATAGTTTTTGGATTTTAAAAGGAAAATGAAAGTATTTGTTTGTACAGTCAAATGGACAGAAGAGCTCAGCAACTTAAATGTGTAAGAGGCTAGGAATGTCTTTCTGTTAAAGATCTAAAAAATATCTTGAATGGGCATCCCAAGCAAAGAGAAAAAACACATAGGGGAAGGCTACAGATCTAAATGGATAAATCAGTGTGTCAAAGAGTATTGCAAGTAAGCATAGAGCCTGCAAGGAATAGAAGAAGGGACTGATCAGAAAAGAAAGCAATGTTTTGGAGGTTTGAAAAAAAAATAGGGATAGAACAAAACTTGCTGAAAATCAAGCTGGGTTAGCGCTTGCAAGGCAAATCAAAGCAAATAGTAAAAGGTTCTTCATTTACATAAATAAGTGAAAAAGAAGAGGAAAGGTGGGTCCATTATGCAAAGGAAACAGTATAGAGATTAAAAATGATCTCTGCATGATGGAAAAAATTAAATCAATACTTTGGCTTAGTTCTCGTTAAGAAAGGCTAGTTTAGCACATGAGAGGTGGGGACAGGTGGCTAATGAATATGAGTATATAGAAATGGAATGAACACATACCAGGGAGAAAATAAAATGTGGAGATTAAAGTGCTCAAATCAGAGGGATTGGATAATCTCCAGCCCAGAATTTGTTTGTGCCACACTAACTAGCTATCTTTTTGAAAGAAAACTAATTTCTTAGGCAAGGGAAATTTAGTAGTTTGAATCTGTCTGGACTTCAGTCCAGCATTTGACACGGTACCACATAGGAAATTAGTAGTTTAACTGGAGAAGATAGGGGTGTGACAGTGTCTTGTGCTGAAAGGATTGCTATTGTACTGGAGGAAGACTACTAGTGAGTTTATTTTCATTAATGATCTTGGAACAAAAAGTAAGAGCATGCTAGTGAAACTTGCTGGTGACACAAAACTGAGAGGCATTGTCAATACAGGAGGACAGGATGATTTTACAGGCATTGGGTGACGTAGGGGACCTGGAAATGTGATGAAATGTTGTAGTACAAAGTGCAAGGTCATGCTTTTAAGGACTAATAACATTTTCTCCTATAAGCTGTGGGCTCAATATGATATAGTAGAAGAAAGATCTGGGTTTATTAGTTGATCACAGGATGTCTACAAGCTGCCAATGCAATGAATTTTTTCTTCTTTTTTTAAAGTGGCAAATGTGATCCTTGCATGTATCAGGCAGTGTATTTCCAGTAGCAATAGGGAAGTATTAATGCTGCTGTTCATGGCACTGGTAAAAACCTCATATTGAATACTATGTACAATTCAGGTCACCCATTTTCAAGAAGGATGAATTCAAACTGCAACAGGTGCAGAGACAGGCTCCTGGGATGATCAGAGGAATGGAAGGACTCTCTTATGATAGGAAAGTGAACAGGCTAGGCTGGTGTAGCCAAGCAAACAACAGTGTGATGGCCACTGGCTGGTCTGGCTTGTGTTCTGTCCTGTGTTTTTACCCCTAAGGTACAAAATACATGCACGCACGCATGCTTGGAGAAAAAAGAATTCACCCAGTGTCATGCCTGTGGAATTAGGTTTGAGTATCCTGCACAGGTGCTAAGAACAAGAGAGTAGTGAAATCAGATGAACAGTTGTTTGATGTGGAAAAAAAATAAACAGATAGGGAAATCACAGAAAAGTGGGAAGATAAAAGTTTGCTTTAGAAATTACAAAGGAAAGCTACCCTAATGCAATCAGAGCCTTCGGTGCCACATCTTTCAAATTTGTCAGGGGAAAGAGGAACATGATATAATAAATCAATATTTTTTCTAAAAATGATAAGATTTTTGTTTACACAGACAAAGTTCGCAGGTCCTTGTTGAATGGTCTCTGTTTGCCCTCGCAGAGCGCTTGATAAATTCATACACAAACAGCTTTGGCACCTGGTGCCAGACTGACCAGGCCCATCGAAGTCCAGGTGTAAGTGAGCACATAGTTTTACAAGTAAGCACATGGAATTACGGTCATATCTCTGAACCTTAATTGCCTGATAGAAAATAAACACTTCTAGTTACATGATCCCCCTGTTACCAGAATAACACAAATCAAGAAGATCTGTGATAAGGAGCGGCTTTTAATGAAAGAAGGTCATGTTTCTTCTCAAATCCCTATGAGTCAAAAGTAAATCTTTGACTTGATTTGAAAGACAGCGAACCAGACAATGTAATCTGAGCTTGAGAGTGTGAAAATTAAAAATTCCAAAACCTTTTCAGATCTGATCTAGGATCTGATTCAGCAGAAGTGATGGAGACATTCTGCAAGATGCCACCACTAATACAGTGATCAAATAGCAAGTGTGAAAAATTGGGACAGAGAGGTGAGGGGTAGTAGGCACCTATGTAAGACAAATCCCCAAATATCAGGACTGTCCTTATAAAATTGGGACATTTCATCTCCACTAAGTGCCAAGGAAAGATGAGGTGCTCCATGTAGGACTAAGTCTTTCTGGACAAAAATCAAGAGGTGCTGAGTACCTGTTAATCTTATTAAGTTTAAAGTGAGTTCTTGATAATTCTCAAGATATGACCCAGCCGCAGCCAGACCTAGTGGTTGTTAAGAAGTTGCATTGACTGTGTGCAATACTTTAGTTTTTCAAAATGCTGCACAGCGATTTGTAAATGACTCCTTCTCTGAGGTAACTTTTATTAGTCATCTTTTAAGTTGGGGAAGATATGACACAAAGATTACAGCAAGTGACTTACAGTAAGGCATGATCTGTACTCTGAAGTTCTCGTCAAGTGGCCCAAATTCAGACCACTAGACAAAATTGCCAACAACACCTTTTTATTTGCTTCTGCTATGTGCCAACCTCTAACGTTCAGAAATCAGGTCAGACATCTCTTCCCTCCACCCTAGCACAAAAAAAAAAAAAAAAAGAAGAGAGAGATTGCAGTAAAAACTTTGAAGATTAAAATAAATGTGTTGGATTGTTTTGGAGGTTGCCTCCTGATTTTAATCCATTAGGGAAAGTCACCCCCTTCCAATTTGTATGTGACTATTTCATGCTGAAAATTCAACATTAAATACACAAAGGATGCAGGTATCCACCTGGAACACCACTGGCTCTCTCCCAATTTTCTGGGGCTGTCATTCTTCCCCTATGAACCCAACTGCCCTGTCACTCTCTTGCTTCCCACACCATTATCCCAGCCCCTCACAACCCAGCCAGATTCCATCCTATTATCCCTCTGTTAGACAGTCAGAGGCTCTGGCCTCCTCTGCTGTATTTATGATGTTTAACCAGTGTGAGTGAAGTAGGTTGCTGAGATTCCTTCTGATTTGTCCCTTGTCAATGGGTTGGGCATCTAGCGTTAGCTCCTCTTGTACTCTTCAGTGAGAGACTCGGGGGAGCTTGGGGAAGGAGACCCCAGGGAAGTGGGTGTTGAGCAGCAGGGCCGGCTCAAGGGGCACCCCAAGCTGGCTTTTGTTTTGGTGCCCCCCCATTGGGGGGGGTGAACCTGGCCTCCGCTCTGGGCTGGCTCCCCTTGCTCCCAGGGGTGAAGTAGGTCAGCCTAATGGCTGGTCTCCACTCTCTCGTCCCTCCCCTGGGCCAGCTGTTCCACCCCGGGAGCAGAGCAGGCCTATCCGGGACTGGGCTCTGCTCTCCCACTCTGCCTTGGGGCTGGTCCTCCCCAACCCGAGGAAGGAACAGCCAGCCCAGGGGAGGGCCGAGAGAGTGAAGCCCGGGCTCTGGGCTGGCCTGCTCTGGCCTTGGGCTGGCTGTTCCCTTTCCTGGGGGCACAATGAGCTGGCAGAGAGCAGGGGCTCAGGGGTGCCAGCATGAGCTGGTGCCCCTAAGTTTTGGTGCCTGTAAGGTATGGGGAGAGAAGAGCATGGGAGCAATGCTACAAAATAATGAATGCTTGTTTGCTTTCTTTATATCCCTATGGAAACTGCAGTAAGTGAGAATGTAGGTCAGATCCCTGACTGAATGGCAGAATGACGTAAAGGAAGTTACCTGTCTAAAGCCACTATGACTAATGGGTAATCTCTTGGGTTTGCTGCAGTAGTATCTGATAAGATGACTTCCAATGTCTATTGTTGTGGGAGAAACTCAGGTAAATGATGAACTGGGATTTTCTCCCATGAAAGCGCATATGATAAATACATTTGTTAGTCTTTAAGTGCCACAGGACTCCTTGCTTGTTCCAAGTAAATGAGGTAGGGACCATCCTTTTTGTCTGGTGTATATACAAAGCCTAGTGCAATGGGGTGCTGGTCCATGCCTGAGGAACCAAAGGGCTACTGTAGTACAAGTAAATAACCATAATTGTTAGCTTAGATTTCCCAAATGATGTATTTAATAGTATGCAGAGGGCCTGATTTTGGAATCTGGAAGCATGTCTTTATGCATGCAAAATACACATTGAAGTTTACATGTTTGTGCAAGCAGTTACTCTGATTTGTATGTAAATAGAGTAGTTGCAAGAGCAAATTGCCAGTTGTGCCAACCGATCAATGCAAATTAACTACAGCAATTGCAGGCATGTTTTGTGCTAACTTTCAAAGCTATATTAACAATATCCTTTACAAAATCTATAGAACAATAGCAGGTGGCACAGCACAATAACCTGAGAATGAACCGTTATTGTTTAATCAAATAATTGTTTGCTGGAGATGCTGGTACCCAAAAAACCCCCCAAAACCCCAACCCTTCATAAATCATATATTTATGTCATTGTACTTATGAGAGACCTGACTGAATGTGCACTTCCCAGTGATTTCACTGTGCCCTTTCAGTTGCTGGTTACAGATGTCATGGACTTCCCTGTGGCGTAACAATGCTTTTTCTCAGGGTGCTTTGTGAAGAGTACAATATCTGCAGCTACTGTCTTACAATGACTGTCAGCGGGCAGCTGACCAGGGAACCTTTACTTGGCAAATGTGAACAACTGCAGTGCTTTTGTTTTCAAGACTGATAGAACCTGTTCCAGTGTTCTGACAGCAATAACAGTGTTGCTTTCTCACTGAATAGATGTAGCCTGAAATGCTCTGTCATTAATAAATGACTAGATCAATCTCTTGTGACCCCGTATCTTTTTCCAGTTACAAGCGCGAGTTTTCTGACCTAAGACATGAGTAATATTAGCTGTAATTTGTTTGAAAAGTTTCAAGCTAACAGGACAAAAAAACTCTTCCTCTGCTGAATTACAGAAAAACTGAGAATTAAAACATGGCAGAAGATATTTGTCATTAGCCAAATATTATTCTAGTACCCTTTCTCAGCTGGAAGGAAAGCATTAGGAATCCAGCTGTTCATCTGTAGGTAAGACATTAAGGAGATAAAGCTATAAATGAAATGTTTAAACTGGAAGCAACTTTCAGCAGACATTGTTCCCCCACCCCCCAGGGAGGGAATGGAAATCGGAAGCAAAAATTATGGAGGCAAGAAGGCATGAAAGAATTGCATAGGCCTGTGTTTCAAGAGAGATGGGGGCAATTTATTCTAGGGAAAATTTTAACAACTTAAGATGTTACAACACCAGGAAGAGGATTCTAGAGTGTGCTGATGAGGTATCCAGGTGTTTCTTTACCAGCTTGCTGAGTTTGGGAGCTTTCTCCTTTTCCACCCTTTTCAGCCAGTTGGGTTTAAAATGGGTTAAACATCATTACTTGGAAAAGAGCAAATACATCTTTGGGGGATTTATTTTATAATGATTTTACCACTTTGTCACAAGCTTGAGAATTACCATTTCTTTGACAGCTGAGTAGTAGATGAAATTCACTTGGCAAGCTTGTTTTTTTCCCCTCAGATATTTCCAGTTTTGTCTTGGTCAGTGGATACCTCTGCTCTCCTTCTGTGAAAGGCAATGGTGTATCTGGCAGCTTTGTGACACCTGAGGCTTTGGGTTTGGGTTGGAGGATCTCATGAGGTCCCTTCCAACCCTATGATTCTATTCTATTCTAAGGTCTCTGACAACCTCTCCTTCATTTACAGGCTGTGGGCATTGCCTCCTTCCCTTCCCTCTGAATTCAAATGAGTCTAAAAACTCCAGGTCACAAACCACAAAGTTGAACTCATTTTTGCTACAAAATCCCACGGAACTACACACTTGGCATTCAGGCCGATAGTTCAGCTGGTTGCAGCTTGCCTCAAAAAGGTTTGTAGAACTCAAGAGACCTTTGGATAAACCTGGAATGATTTTTTAGTTTACAGAGAAACCTAAAACCAACTGAGTTTCACATGGGATGATAGTTCATTACAAGAGTTTAGGGCAGGGTTTGGCAACCCTCTGTTGGCCCCCATGCCTGCCCCACCTCCTGCCCCCTGAGCAGATGCTGGGGGCTGGACCAGCAGGGGACAGGAATGTTGCATATGGCAGTGGCCCTGAGCACAGCTCTTGTCCCCTGCTAGCCCTGCTCCCCAATTGGGGTTTGGGGCCAGCAGGGCACAGGAGCCACTAGAGCATGACTCTCATGGCCTCAGGCCCAGATTGGCATGGGGGCAACGGAGGCAGGGGGGAAGCAGCTGCGGTGCTGTGTGCTGCTAGGGATAGGTGCGTGTGTCAGTTTTGGGACACATGTAGAGGGTTGCTGACTCCTGGTTTAGGGGCTAAACTTTCAACATCACATGTGTAACCATGGACTCACTAAGGAAAAAACACTCCCATGCATTTTCATGGGGAACAAAATGTGCACAAGACTTTTAAAAAGTTACAGAACATGTCTGCAAGTAAACAGGAGCAGTTATGGTGTGAACTAGGCATTGTAATGGTCTGAACACAACTGATTGCCCCTTGTGCAGTGTGAAAAGGGCTCCCACAACAGAGGATGTGATGTAGGTAGAGCATTCTAAGTCAGAGGTGGCAATGGCAGGTTGTAGGAGGCTCTCCAAATATGCTGATGTTACTAATGGAGCTCCTACTTATGTTTATTCTGTCCAAGGAACATTTCCTTTTTCCTACCAGCAGGAAGGAGCTCATCCCCAAGATGCAGGACCAGATGGGCCAAGATAGTGTAGTCATTAAATCAAAAAGCAGCTGCCCAAAGTTCAGTAGCTAAATTTAGAAAACAATGCTGGGCTCTGACAAGGAGGAATCCCTGCCAGACTGTTTTTGAGGGAACGGCTAGCAGTCCATTTGGCTGAAGTCAAAATTTAGGCATACATGCAAATCTGAAAGAAAAATTGTCCTGTACAAAATAGTAAGTAAGAGTGGTTAGAGTCCAAACATTTAAAGAATATCATCCTCTTTAAGGTCTGTCCATGGTATCTGGTACTGGACCCTAGGCCTGCTTCTTCTGCTTGAGCTCTGCTGATCTCTTTGGAAGAGAAAGTAAAAACTGAAATGTAAACAAATGATGCCACTTCAGTTGTGTAGTAAGCTATGATATAAGAAGCAGCAAGGACTGTCACAGTACAGCAGGACCCTGCATGGTGCCAGAGCCATATTAAACGAGGGTCTTTAGAAGCTGTAGCCCGAGGTTCAAGGGCCAGTTGTCTGGGCCACAGCACCGTCCCACTGCCGCAGCTAGCCTGTCTGTAGTCCTGGACCAGCCAGACCCCAGTGCTGAGTGCCAGTCTGCCCTGCGGCCCCATGTCCAGACCTCCAGAGCCAGTTCATCCTACCCTACAGCTGTCCGGTCTGTCAGAGTTGGCCCTATCCCAGCCCCAGCAGCCCCAGGGTGAATGCTGGTCTGCCCTGCCCCTGTGACTGGCTGGTCTGTGGCCCCTGGGTCTGTTGTGCTGGCTGGACACCCCCTAGCACAGCAGGTGCCAGGGCCTGGGCCTCCCCAGCACTGGCCAGACCCCGGACCCCAGGTACCCACACCAGTACTGCCCCGTTAGGCTCCAGCTGTTGCTAGATGATCAGAGGGCAACAGTGTTGCAGAAGACCCCTTCTGATTTCCCTCTGGCCATGATACTGCAGCCATCTCTTTCTTTCTGCTTATATGTCCCTATCACAATAGTGTTTGGATGCCTCCCAAGTATTTATGGCTTTGTTCTCACATTATTCCTTTGAGGTAGGATAGTGTTGTTATTATTATCATCACAGTTTTACAGATGGGGAAGTGAGACGCAGAGAAACTGTGAATGGTTGAAGATCACAAAGAGAACAGCTATGAACTAAACACAGAGTTCCTGAATCTTAGCCCATTATCTTAAAAATAAGAGCAGATGTTGCTAGATACAGACATTGGTAATGTACCCCATACTTTTGTCATTTCAAATTTATATTGCTGCAGTGTGTTCTATATGGGCATATGCCTTATATCAACTTGAAAACTGAAGCTCATGCAGAATATGATGTCTTACATCTTGAACAGTATATCTCACTCATTGCACACGGAGCCTTTTTTTCCCAAGATCCACATTTGGCTGCTCAAACAAGATGCCTCTTGTTTCAGGAGTGGAGTTGAAAGTGTTGGTTTTGATTTATAAAACCCTGACTGGCTACACAGAGAGGACATCTTTCCCATGTCATACTATCACAGTCATGAACATTGGAGGGACTCAAGTGGACAGTCCTTAATTTACAAGAGGTGGCTACCAGCAAGACTGTTCCAACTTGGAAATTGACTCTCCCCTTGGGCTGAAATAATCTACCTCTGTTGATGTTCAGTCCTCTGTGCAATATCCGTCTCTTTGCACAGGCTTTGGGGAAGGAAGTCCATGACATCAGTTGGTTATTTATGGGTGAGGTAGGGTATTGTTTAGCTGTGGTTTTATTTCTAGTTGATTATTTTCTGGTTTGGGGGTATGGAAGCTTCTGACTTAGTTCATATGTGCTTATATTGTTAGCTTAGATCCAGTGGTGGATTAGGGACTGCGGGGCCCCTGGGTCTCCCCATTGGTGTTCCCCCACAACTGGAGGATCTCCCACCCTGCCAGTAGGCCAGCGTTGGGTAGGGGGTAGCTGGGGCCAGAGACCAGCTGCGGCCTGGCCAAGGGATGGTGGGGCCGACTGCCATGTGTGATGTGCATTTGGGCCATGCCAGAGCCTGTCCTGCTTGCGCGGCAGTCCCCTGCTCCCAGGGCCACCCACAGGGGGATCCACAGGGGCAACTTGTCCCAGGCCGTTACCAAAGAGGAGGCCCCCTGCCCTGGCCCCTGCCTCAGTTAATGACTCTATACATCCTGGGGAGCATTCTGGCTGGGTAAACCAAGAGGGGCTTGGTAATTGGGAAGATGGCTGGAGTGAGCTGAGATAGGAGACCTGGGCATCAACAGAGGTGGTATGAGTTGTATGTATGGAACAGTGAGGGGCCCCTAAGTCCTCTGGGGGGCCCTGCCTGCCCCCCTATTCCCCAAGGCTGACTGGCCAGGCTGCAGCCAGTCCACCTCACCCACAGGGGTGGATCGGCGAGCCTAGGGGCAGGGCGGGAGCTCAGAGCCCCTGGGCTTTGGGCCAGCCCCTTCCCAGTGCCAGCTGCAGGCAGGACAAAGGGGCCTCCACACTGTGGTGGGCGCCTGGACCTGGGCCCGTGGGCCTAGGCTCCATGGCCCATGCTGTAATCCACCCCTGCTTATATTAGAAGTGTGCAGAAGCCTGAGAGAAACGCTTTAAAATGCTTATTCTAAGATGAAATTAAGTATTGGAGCATCTATCATTAGTGAATGTACAAGTAGTACAATATCATGGAAAAAAGGTCAAAATATAACGTAATGAGAGAGCTAAGTTAAAAAAAATCTCAAATGTGTCAATAGACCTTAGATGGGTATCACATTTTACCCATTCAATAGCTTCAGTGTCAGCAGTGCAGAGTCTGGAAAGTCCTCCTGTAAAACTACAGAGCGGCTGCTCATCTTGAGCCAGTCCGTCAACACCTCAACTGCGTCACAGTACAGAGAGGACTGTTCCTGAGTCCCCCAGGTGTGCGCTTCATCACCCCACATCTGAAATAGTTGAGCTTGCACCAGAGATAGTGCAGCAGCTTCAACCAGGCCATCTCTTCATTAGGTTGAGTAATCAAGGAGATATTTTTTCACAGACATAGCAGCTAAAGTCATTTCACTTCTCCTCCTTACAAAGTGGAAGCATCCAGCATAGAGCTGGTCAGTGGCACAGTCCAGATTGATTTTTTGTTGAGTCAGTAGAAAGGTGCTTCCCATATGTTTTTTAAAAGTGGCAGTTGTGGGATCTCCTGTATTTTGTCAAAGAGATTCTTTGCTGCAATAAAATGCCTTATGTTAGGAGGCAGGATGTTAAAGGGAATGGTAGTCACTCGGTGTTTGTTGATTTCATAGTCCCTGTTGTTGTTCTCATTGGTTGTTTCAGTTGTACATCAACTACCTTTGCACGGGAAAAATGTTACCCTATAGGAGCACTGTATTTGTGGCAGAGAGCTAATGCTGAACCACACTGGCAGCACTGTGGGTCTCCAAGTTTCAGTTGGCAAGCTTACTTAAGAGGCCAGTCTTATACGTAATCTCCTGAGCTACCTTGATAAGCTGAGGAGTCCTATGGCACTTTTAAAGACTAGCAAATTTATTTATTGCATGAGCTTTCATGGGAGAAAATCCAACTACATCAGATTCTTTGAAGATGGAGGAGCTTACAGGATGCGAGGAAAATAAATGCAAGGATGTGTAAATCATAGGATTAGGTCACACTGTAAGAGCAAATCAAAGCAGTTGTTAAGATTCAAACACTGGGAGACAGCATACAGAGGAAGATGAGGTCAAATCACGTGTTGTAAAGAGAAAAAAAATCCAGTCTTTATTTAGTCCTGAAGAGTCAGAGTCAAATTTGCATATGAATTCCAATTCTGCAGTTTCTCTTTGAAGACTTGATGTGTTATTCATGCAATAAATAAATTTGTTAGTCTTGAAAAGTGCCACAGGACTCCCCATTTGTTTTGTTGAACTAGCCTAACATGGCTACCCCTTTGGAACTTGATATGATGGGCCTTCTAGGTAAGTTCATGAGCTATAGTTGCTCCTACATGTGCTGGTTTTGGTCATGTGCTAGTCATTCTTCACCATTCAAGAAGATATTGAGCTCTTATGAAGTGTTGGTGTGGTTGAGATAGAAACTTGGGAACTCTATCTTTGAGACTAGGCTTGTCTCCACCTTTTTCAGTAGCCACTGATGGCTGCTATATCTTGGTTCAAATTCTCTTCATTCTTTCTGAAGTCTCTGTCTCTTGAAGTAAGACAGATGTCATCTGCATGCTTGACTGGCTTTGCGATAGTTGAAGGCAAGTCACTTGTAAATGTGGTGTAAAAACGTAGAACAAGAACAGATCCCTGAGAGATCCTGTTCTACTGTATCCTCCCATGTACTCAGTTTATTTCCTCATAGTCATTGGAACAATTTGTTTTTAAGGATCATTTCAGTAGCCATAACAATGTATCAAGATAACACATATGAAATCTTAAAACAGCAGGCCAGGGTGTCAAATGATGTCATGTGCTGCTGTCAAGTCAAGAAACACAACTCCTGACTTCTCCTCTTTTTGGAAACCATTTTCTATATCAGTGGTAAGAGCAAGAAGTTGGTTACAAGCAATCCTATTGAGCATGAAAGCTGCCTGCTCTCCTGTGGGCATGATTCCTTGTAGCATTAGTCCCCCAAGAAGTTTGTAAGTAATGGTAGATGCTGTAAGGAAGTGGCTTTTTCCTGTTTTTGGTACATCCATTACTCTAACATTCTGCCATCTCTTAGATGTCGTTTTCATTCAATGACACAGAATATGGAAACTGAGAGTCATTTTATAATAGTCTTACCAAGGTGTAAAAGCATTTCTAGTGAAATCTTGTCAAGGATGGCTGCTTTTCCTCCTTTCATGAAGCTCGGTGCTTTCTCCCTTTCCTCAGTTGTGAAGGTCTAGAAGACATCTTCCTCACCTGAAGATGGAATCTGTCTGCGTTTATACCATTCCCTCTTTGCAGACTCCTCAAAGGATTCATTCCTGTTGGCTTTTGCTGTGTTAGGTGTGTGGTGATGCTGTTCTGGGAATTTTGGCAGCTCCTGTGCTGCTCCAAGCTGCCTTATGAGTGACCATGCTTTCCTGGTAGATGTCGTCATGTCCATATTTCATGTAACTTCTTCCCAGCATTCCCTGTGATTGGCTTGAGGCTGTCAATTATGTGGTGTGCTAGCTTCGAGTCACCAGATTTTTCATTCTGCTTCCAGCGTTCTGTAAAGTTCACATCTGAGAAGGTATAAAATCTTATAATAGCCACATGGATGGATTTAGTAGCTGCTTTTAAAATTACTTTGAAAAAGCAAGAGAAGGCATTTTCTGCACAGCTGGTAGGTATTGAATGGTATGCACAGTAAATATAAATCATTCATTTCTGGGTATTTATTTCCAGTCTGCTCTTTTATAGTTCCACTGAAGTCTAGAATAGTGGTTAATAAAGGTTTGCCACTTCTATCTGAGTAAGAACAGGCCAGTATTGTATCCGCGGGCATTTCCAAGACCTTTTGAGGAGGCCGGTAAGTGCTGTCCTGAAGTGAACAAATGAGCTCAGGAGAGCAGCACTGCATCCACCATGCACAGAAAAAGTTGGCTGTCTGTATAGGGTCAAGGATGAGCTATAGAAACATTTATAGAAACCCAGTCCATTTTTGTCATATTCTCTATGGCTATGTTCACGCACAGGGGTAATTTCGATACAAGTTGTCTTGAAACAACTTGTATCAAAATAAGACGTTATTCCGAAATAAGTTAATTCGAATTAAGGAAAAAAGCTCAAAGCAAAATAGCATGTTCGGACAACAGTTATTTTGAAATGAGTGACCGTTGTTTTGAAATAACATGTTCAGATGGGATTGTTTTGAAACAATCATTTTGAAACAATGTTGTTTCGACCCCAAATGGGGTTTAAGTTGTTTCGCAACAACACCATTGTTTCGAAACAACTGTGCGTCGTGTGAACATGGCATTTCTTATTTCGAAACAATCTCTGTTGTTTCGAAATAAGACTGCTGTGTGAACACACCCTATGACATTATGATGTGTTACTGAAGTCATCAACGTAGATGAATGGTGTTGAGGAATTGGTAAAGATGGGATGTTCCAGGCTTCATCAGGAAGTTTAGACAAGTTTGCAATTCCTAACCAACCCTTACAATGTGACATTGAGGTGAAGTAGTTGGTAAGGCCTCCTCATCCGATTTCACATAAATGGCTCTGTCATATTTTCCATGAAAGATAAAAATTAATAATGTTACAGCCTGTTATTGTCAGTCTACTGGCAAAGAAAGAAGTTGCATGCATTTCTTGGAGATAGATAATGTCAACCCTATGATAGGCTGTGTTATTTTCTGATATCAAGTGTTTGCAGATGACAGCAACTCAATATTGAGATGAAGACTATAAAGTGAAGAACTTACAGTTATGTCTCTAGTAGCACTGTTACCAGAGTTTAGATTATCCAGGTTTGGTCTGCTGTTTTCTGCTTTAGTTTCCACAGAAAGTTACTCAAAAGATGCAAGATGAGAACATAGCACCATTGACCCCACTGGACCACCTCACAAATAGCAGTGGATTTCCCTCACAGTACTTCCTAAGGAAGGGAAGCATCATTGTCCATATTTTAAAGATGGGGAACTTAGAGAGAATTAAGATCAATATTTTCAAAAGGGGCCAGCTTTTGCAACTGCCTTGATTTCTGGGGTATTCCTTTTAACAGTTTATAGACAGCTTAGGTTGTTTCAGCTTGGATACTCCCAAAATACTGCACCGAAAATCAGTTGCCACTTTTGAAACTTTCTGCCTAAGTGACTTGAAATTTTTGCACAGAAGCCAGTAACAGATCTGGGAATAGGTTTCTGAAGTCCCAGTCCAATATCTTTAACCACAATATTATATCTCTTTGTTACACCTCAATGACAGGTGTGTATGTAGCTCAAAAGTGAACATTCACAAAAGGTTTTTCAACAAGAAATGAGACTGACCTCTTGCAATGTACTATACACAAAAGTTTTTGCAACTTTCTATTGAATAGGTACATGAAGGTAGGTGGATTCATTGTAATGCTTCTTCAAACTGTGACTGAAAGAAGTCACCATACTAAATTAAAAGTTCCCATTCTATTTGTAATTTTAAGCTGAATTCAATACGAGTGGAAGAAGACTTCTCTTTTGGCTAGTAAACCAAAACCCATCAATTAATTCTATAATGCTCTCCTTATTATGCTCTTTTATTATTTGCCAATATAAATACTCTTTTTTCTCTAGTGAGTGAACTTGTCAGGTTCTGATGTATGCATTTAAAAGTGGGTTTGATAGAATTTCACTTTATATGAAAAGGGTTAATTATGAACTAGACTGTGGATCTTAAATACATCAGCTGGCTAAGTAGCTGGTGACTGCTGCAATCAAGAGTTAACTGTGAGGAAATGAAACAGGACTTATTTACATTTAGAGTGATGCCTGAGTTCTTAATCACCTCAAAGCATTTAAAAATTAACTTTACTACCAACAGCTCAAGAGGCATAATGAACCCCAGGAGGGAGTTTTCTTCTCTTTCATTTTCATTGAAGCCGTCTATTCATTTACATCAGATTGCACTCTCTTCATTCTGTCTTCCTGCTTAAACCTCAAAAGTTTCCTTATTTAATTTTCTTAAATAACTTGTGGTTCATTTGTTGTGCTTCATCATAAAGCTAGTATTAAAAACTGCACAGAACAGCTAGTAATTACTAATGAGCGTGCACGCACAAATTCTGCCAGGAGAAGTAAGAAGAAGGAAAGCTTAATGTTTCTTTTGCTTCACTCTGTGTATATAGGTAAGTAAGGAGAGCAGTCTCCCCCCACACCCCACTTATCACAAGCTTTAGAAACATAAGACAATAGATTTTGGCTCTCAGCTGATACATTGCCATGATTATATTTATCAACAACAGGAGTAAGGGTGCAGGGTAATCAGTTAAACCTCAACAACATGATTGACATTTGACAGTCAGCTATTAAGAACTAGGAAGCTAATATACTCAAACTAGTACAAATTCCCCAAGCTCTCCACCATAAATATGTTTTACCTTGATTCTCATTTGCCCTGAATTCCATAATAGAAGGAATTCTTTCATAATATGCTCAGGCGAGCCATTATTTCTATATACTCTTCCCAGTGCTGCAAGCGTAAAGCAATAACACCTCCAGAAGTGGCCTGTTCTCTAGGGAAGGACTTCAGATAGGAGGGAAAGAATAACTTCACAGAATTCCTTCTTTGTTTTTGTTTTTTCTTCTGTGGAAGTTACCCTTTCTAAGGTATGTGCTGTTTTTCAGGGTTACTTACAGCTGAAATGAAGACAGTATTTTCTGAAAAAATGGTAATGAGGAACAGTAAAACTAATATGCTTAATGGTGGAAACCACATCTTTGTTACCTTACTTATTATTTCATGGACCACTGGAATTTAATCACTCATGTTTTTTCTTGAAGATAAACAAAAAATAACAGTTACTTACTTATGTAAGGAATGGAGGGTGACAGGTACCAGGTAAGGAGATACAGGAGGGCTGACAAAGCATACATTATTGGTTACAGAGTAAATACATGCTTTCCTTGTACACATGATTTCTTTTTAACTAGTTCATTCCACATGGCTAATCTCTATTTGAAGAGGTCGTTTGTGAATCTAAACCAAGCAACACATTACTCCATTTCTCAGATTCTTGAAATCCACGTTTTTCTAACAGGTTTTATTTTTTCCCATACTAGGTATTGACCCTGAAGTCAGTGGGGCCCCCTATGGCATATAAGGGTCCACACAGAGATGTAATTGCACGGATGCAGCCTGAGTCACTCTTACCTGCTGCAGGCAAGAGGTATACATACATTTCATTATTTGAAATCAGTGGACTGGATATTGCCCAAGAACAAGCATCATCAGGATTTGATGGCATCACTTCGGAAATGACTCCTGCATCATTTTTCTAGATGCTCTTCTGATCTGGGCAATAACCAGGTGACAGTTCACTCTGTTATGGCATCCCACATCTTTCCATGGTGATAACAAATCAGAAGTGCTTTGTTAATACCCAAGGTTTGTAGATGGGTGGATTTTGCTGTGTGATCTTCAGGGACCTAATAAGATCACCAATGGGAACTGAGTGCCCCCAGAGAAGTTATAATATCTGTTAAATCAGTGGTTGTTAAACTTCTTTGGGATCCAGCTCCGGGTCCCTCTGCCATGTGGGGACCCTCCACTGTGTGTTGGGGGGGTTGGGCTGCTCCCCCTGCAGGATCAGCACTGGCTGGTAGGAGAGCGAGGGGAAGTTGCTCCTCCTCCCATGATCAGTGCAGGCTGGCTGGGGTGTGAGGGGCAGCCACCTCTCCCCGATCACTGCTAGCTGGCAGGGGAGCAAGGGGCAGCCATCTCCGCTCCCAGAAACAGCGCTGGCCGGCAGGAGAGTGGGGGCAGCTGCAACCCCCCAGCCCCGGGTGCAGCACGGGTGCCGCAACCCAGTCCCTTTTGGTCTGCGACCCAGGACTTGGTCGCAACCTGTACTTCGACAACCACTGTGTTAAAACACCTGTAGAGAGAAGGTGGATGATTTCCTTTTCCTAATCAAATCGCACATTGTCAATATTGTCCTTTTATTCTGTAGGAAACAAAGAATATTGGAAAAATTTATTTTTTTTAAATCGAAGACTTAATTGTCTTGTAATTTTCTCAAACTGAGACTCATCATGCCTTCATGTTTTAAAACAGAATGGCCCATTGGATTGTAATGAAGTGTTATGCTTAAAAATTAATGAAACAATATTGCCCATGGTTCCCCTATTAAAGTTAAATTGTCTCCAGGTCACAGGGTTCTGTAAATAATATGGTAAGGCTAAGCAAATATAAAGATTCTGGTTTTCTATCTAACTTACATTTTTCTTATAACTGAGTGAAAGAAGTAGCCCAGTTTTTGTTCTTTTAATCTCTTTTTGTGCCGATTTTCCCCTTAGACCTTTTATGAAACTAGGTGTCACTTATGTTAGGGATACTGATAAATTCTGCAATATTCCTGAGAAATATTATTTCTCATTTTCAACACACAGGATTCCACAAATTCTTTGCTCTGTAATTCTTCTCTGGTTGATAACTGGGCCTCAGTATGCATTTAATAAGCACTCCGGCAGGCTATTGCTATTGAAAGAAGTCCCCCTGACATGGATGGCAAAAGGCACAGCACTCTGTCTGTGTTTTCAGTTGCATGATCTGGGTGCTAAAGATGTGTGTCACCTTGTACAATCTCCAACCATTTGGTCTCATCATTATTCTAATTCAAAATCAACTTTCTTTGGCTTGCTCTAAACTTCACCTTTGTCTAGGCTATTCCTCCATTTTACTTTGTAAGAGCAGTTATACTGTACTTCAAGTTTATTGTTTCATATGAAGAACATGAGATGTGATTGTCAAGGCAGTCTGTATGTTTTTCTGGTGCTTGGTAGTGGAAGGCATGGATACAAAAATAATAATCTTGGGAGATCTGTTAATTTTGAATGTTTCTTGTCTAAAGCTAATAAAGACAAAGGAGGAACATTTCATCTACATAATCATTTCCCACCCCCGGAATAACTTGCATTAAATTAGTCTTTTAGATCTGGCATTCTTTCTGTTCTAGGGGCCTGAATTCCTTTAGGTTCAATTTTAATTTATTCCTGATATCAAATTTTTTTGGACTCCTGCTGTTCAGCATCACATTGTAACTATGGTTTTCATGTCATTCATCTTGGAGCCAGAAATTGAGCCATATTAGTGTTTTGAACTGTTTTGTAATTAGTTTTGAAGGGATTGAAATATACAATGAAACATCATCCAATTGCACAGGAGCACCTCTGGCCCAGAAAAAGATCCGAGGCTCAGGCACTGGGACTCAGGGCTCACACGCTTTAAGTACATTGCCGCTGCTGCAGCAGACCTAGGGCTCTGGTGCTGGGACGTGGGGCTCGAGCCCCGTAAGCCCAGCACCAGTGATGCCCTTGCAGTGGAATACTGTGGGTGTCTGGTTCCCAGAGGTCAATATTTTCATTTGTACTCCCCTGTTGATGGCAGTACCTTTCTGGGCAGTAGTGGGGGGAAGGGAATCTGCTGGCCCATTTTCCACTTCCACCCATTGGTGGCAGCAATCCCCTGTGGGGAAGGGTATCTGTCGACCTATTTCCCTCTCTTCCTTCATTCCCTCCTACTGTGGGGGGTGGCAGGGTGGCTTGGAGTAGGAGTGACAGGAAAAGTCAGATGCCCCCAGGATGCCTGGTGGTGGTGGTGGAGGTGCTGATGGGCTCTGGCTACGGAGGGAATAAACAGAACAGGTCATCCATCCCCTATCGGCCGCTCCCAGCTTCTGGCAGACACAGGTTAGGGACATCTCATTGCATGCAGCATGGGGGCAGAAGGAACAGGGGGATGTTTGCATCCCCCACAGTGGGACCCCTCGGCTGTTGATGTAGTACCAATAACCAAGAGCTATTAGACGTTGGGAGATAGGACTGGAACGGTCTCAAATTCTGATAGGTTCTAGTTATTGATTTCAAAAGGGATAGCCATGTTAGTCTAGTCCAGTAAAAAAACAACATGGAGTTGTGTGGCGCTTTAAGACTAACAGATTTATTTTTTGCATGAGCTTCTGTGGAACAAGATCCCACTTCCTCAGATGCTTCGAAGATGGGTGAACTTACAGAAAGGAATGAAACTAAATGCAAGGGGGTGTAAAACATAGGATCAGGTCATAAGGTGACAGCAAATCAGAGCAGTTTTCAGGTTCAAACCATGGGAAGCCTGAAGTCAAATTATCTTTTGTAATGGGAAAAGAACCCATAGTCTCGATTAAGTCCTGCTTTTCCCATTACAGAAGGTAATTTGACTTCAGGCTTCCCATAGTTTGAACCTGAAAACTGCTTTGATTTGCTGTTAATGTACGACCTGATCCTCTGTTTTACACCCCCTTGCATTTAGTTTCATTCCTTTCTGTAAGTTCACCCATCTTCGAAGCATCTGAGGAAGTGGGATCTTGTCCCACAGAAGCTCATGCAAAAAATAAATCTGTTAGTCTGAAAGTGCCACACAACTCCTTCTAGTTATTGATACTCCACCGGCAGGGCTGAGTTGGAATTGGTGTGGCTGCTGGGCCCTGACCATCTGCAATAGCTGGGAGTGGCTCCTCCAAGGACCGGACTCTGCCAGCCCAGCGCCTAGGCAGACATCATCCTCACTAAAAGACAGCTAAAATGTGTGACATAAGTGTATTTTTCTAGGTGAACAATTCACTAAGTAGCCACAGGGCTGTTGTTATGTATTGTACTTCTAAGACTGTGACTAGGAATAGAAATGGTCTCTTGATCATGGTTGAGCGAGGAAGTGCTTCTTCACACAATCTCTCTTTATTTTGGGGTCCACACTATGGACCACAAAAGTCTGAGAACCCTGCTCAAATATAGTTTTAGGCCTTCCAGATGGGTTCAGTGGGAGTTAGACTCTATAGCCTGAATTCTGTGCAGAAATCCATTTTTTCCCCCTCTTTGAAGGCCTACTTTAATTTAACGAAGTGGTGACCTACTTAGTGGAACAGCAATAAATATTGAGTTCAAATGAGGGGAACAAATACATCCTTGTTCACACCAGTGTATTAGTTTTAGCACTAGGGACCTTTAAATTGTGGTTTTGTGTCTTCAGTTTCCAAAAAAACTTAAATACACTGGTAACCAGAAGGACATTCTCACAATCACCCACTCCTTTATTTGTTCATTTCCCAAAACAAACAAACAAACAAGACTCTGCCCCATGCAAAGCTTTTCTGGAAGAAATGTCAGAGATTCTGTGAAAAGGGACTGTCCTGCCAATTTATTTGATGTGGAAGGCACTCAGATGCCAACGTTGTTGAAGGAAAGAAGAGCCCCTAAGATAGAAAGCTAGATAGTGACCCACTTGTTACATTCACAGATATTGTCCAGAACTACCTACTCTTTACTTATCTCATTAGCATAACCTGAACTGAACTTGGATACGTCCTGTGTTGTCGGACTGAGTGTCCTGCATTACATTATTTTTACTGAAGTAGGTAGAGCAGTGATAGTCAGATCTCAATGGTTTAGGTGTCAAATTAGTAATCAAGATTACTCAAAAGAGCCAAAGGAGTGTGAATTCATTTATACAAATATAAAATAAAATTCTCACAGCAAAACATCTGATCAAGTGCTATTGTTTTATGAACTCAAATTGGTTAAGAACATGAGATCATAAGAACAGCTATAGTGGGTCTGACGGACCAATGGTCCAGCAGCCCAATATTGTCTCTTCCAACAATGGCCAATGCCAGTTGGTACAGGGGGAATAAACAGAACAGGTAATCATCAAGTGATTCATCCCCCAGTGATCATTCCCAGCTTCTGACAGACACAGGCTAGGGACACCTCAGAGCATAGTTTTGCATCCCCACCTGTGCTGGCTAATAGCCATTGAGGGACTTATCCTTTTTTGAACCCAGTTATAGTCTTGGTAGGATAGTAAAAGCATCCTGATTGGTTAATAACTTAGACTGGTTAATAATTAAATCACAGCGTTTTGATAGCATGTGCTGCAAAGAGCTGCAGGAGACACATTAAAGAGCCACTTGTAGCTTGGAAGCCTCAGTCTGAGTTTCAGCGCGCTAGAGCAACTGTCTGCTGAATCCCTTAGGACGCTGACTAAAATGAAGTGAATGTCATGAGGCTATCCCAGGGAGCAACATTTTAAGTAAACACACTTCTTAAGTAAGCGACTGTCTTCTAGGAAGCTGTTTGTGTTTATATAGACCTGTTTTTAAGTGTTTGGGCTTCGTCATTCTGTGAGTAGGGAATTACACACACACAATGCTCTCATAGAGATGAGAATAGATTCTTTAGTGCTCAGTGTCTTTTCAGACATCCAATGTTACAAGTTAAGTTAATAAATAACATCGTAAAGATTTGCTCTTTCATAAAGCCCTGATTCATTGAAGTCAGTGTCAAAACTTTGTTTCCACTAGAAAGTGATTTATGCAGAAGTAAGCTTTGTAATGTGTTTAATTGTGCACTTATGTCACTCCTGAGGATTTCCAAGTTGAAGTTATCCTGCAGATAACTGCTTGAATGTTTCTGTAGAAACTGATTGCAGAAAAACTAACCTTTGCATGCCACTGTGTAAAACTGCCCTGAAATTTATAAATGTAGCATTGCTCTGCATAGGAAGTGACATTTTGAGGAAAAAGGAACGAAGGTTCTCTTGACCAGGCGAGTCTAGGTGAGCTTTGCTACAGTTAGGTGTTGAGTCTGATCTGGAATTCCAAGAGTGTCTTGGCCAGCTGTATAACACAACAACTTGCATTTGTGTGACTAAATATCTTTCCTTCAGAGTAAAAAGATGTAGTCCTTAAAAATAGGTACAAGATGTGAACTTTGGATGTGTATTGAAACTATGTCATTGCTCATGGGAGGAAAGGAAAGAGTACTGAAATCTGGTATTTGGGATCAGTGCATCACACAGAGTTTGAGCACCTGCAACATTTGGACCCACTTCTGAACTATCTAAAAGTTTGGAAGTGGAATATTGGTGTTGACCCAACTCTACTATTCATAATTCTTTTTGTCTGGATTGGTTTATTGCATATATTACCAGAGACTGGCCATATGCTGATTGGGATTGCACGCACTTTTTCCTTTTCAAAGCAAATTCTGCCCTTGCCTACTCCATGCAAAATCACTGAAGTTAGCAGAGGTGCTGGAACAATTTGTATAGGTGGGCTGCTGAGAGCCACTGAACCAAACTCTAAACTTTGTATATGACAGAAACCCTGGCAAGCCATCAGCTGCAGCAGCACCTATGGAGGTTAGTGAAGACTTGTATGGTAAACAAAGGCAAAATTTCTCTGTGTGGCCAGGGAACAAAATCCATTGAATTGCTCAATGTTCATTGCTATATGTAAGGGAAAGGAGAAAGTGGAGATTATTGCTATACATAAGAAAGACATTTTGGGAAAAGGTGAACTGACAGATTTCTTGGTTGCTCCTGGAACTGCTTTCTTACTTACTAGCCAGGCTTGCCTGCTGCAATTTATTTTCCAGATTGGTCACTTGATTCTGAAGGAAGAGATTAAGCCTGAAAACAACAGTAAAATGAAAACGAAAGGAGAAATGTTGGTCAAGCTGCAAGGATTTATCTGCTGAAATCCCTTACCATTTGAAGATCCACCTACTGTACACAAAACTGGATGCACCTCAGCATGTTAGTAGCGCTCAAGAAGAGTTCAGGCAGTTGCCATCAAGGGCTAACAATACATATTATAGGTTCAGAGTGTTGCATTGACAAAGGCTAGGTAACAAAAGACAAGCAGGACAGTTTTCAGGAGATCCTGTCCTGTGCTATTAAGAGTGCTGCTCCATGGCTACCAAGTTGCTCCTGCTTTGTAGCAGGGATAAGATCAAAGTGGGGAGTACATGCAAGTGCATTAGTGGCAGGATGGCAGTTGTGGTTAAGACCATATATTTCCGTGGACATACCCATTTTCTCTGGTCCTCGTTTCACTCTGTTTGTATGTGAGTAAGGACCTGGGTATACAGGTTGCTTGAGAATTAATTCCAAAAATCAAGAGAGAACTGTGTTTAGTGCTTAACACTACTTGAATCTGTAAGGATACTCCATGCAGAGGTGATTGGATTTCAGCAATGCTGTACACTCTATGACATCACATACTATACAAGGACTAGGTATTGGAGTCTCCATGAAATTGGTTAAGGAATTGGAAGAACCTGTGTGAAAAACTGAGGCAATTCTGCTAGAAAGGTAAGTTTTTCATAAAAACAAGCAAGGAGTCCTGTGGCACTTAAAGACTACCAAATGTATTTACCATATGAGCTTTCATGGGAGAAAATCCCATTTCATCAGATGCTTTGAAGGTGGGGAAACTTACAGAAGTTTTCATAGTGGCTTTGGCCCCACAGATTTCCCTGCATTCTCTGTTCTACTAAGAACTTTTTACATTGCACTTACGTATGCAGAATACTCTGCCCCTGTACTGGGTAGGATCAAGCCGAAAATTGTTTCAAGTATTTCAGGTTTACTCAGAATTGTTGTCAACATCAAAGTTGTTGAAATACATCATTATGTTTCTTGTCTTTCCTTCTGCAGCAGAAGGTTGAGAGCCTTAGCATTTAAAATGTTTCATAAAAGGATAAAATATCAGCATTTGCAGTTGAGTTTAAGATGAAGTCTTGCAACTCTACCTAATGTGGATCTGGAGGACAAGCCATTTAGCTCTACACAGAATGATCAAATCTCTTCAAATAAAAACAAATGAGGAGTCCTGAGGTACTTTTTAAAGACTAACAAATGTATTTATTGCATGAGCTTTTGTGGGAGAATATCCCACTTCGTCAGATGCTGTGAAGCTCCTATGAAAGCTTATGTGATAAATGAATTAGTTAGTTTTTAAAAGTGCCACCAGACTCCTTGTTTGTTTTGCTGAGCAAGACTAACATGGGTACCCCTTTGGACCTTCAAAGAAAAGTGGTGGGAAACTGTAAGTTTCTTCTGAGTAGTGGTGGAAAACTGATCATGTTGCTTCTTGGTTGTTGTGATGGGACAGTTGCCCTGCACTGGAAATTTAGGGGGTAAGGAGAACTTAATGTGATCAGCCAATCAGAACCAAAGACAGCACACAAAGGTGGCTGCAGCAGCAGATCGGGGCACTCTCCTTCAAGTCCTGGATGGAGAAGGTCCTGCTGCCTCAGTGGCTGGGGGGGATCAGCATCTGGGAGAGTTTCCTATGGGCAGCAAGATTCTGAAGGAAAGTGGTCCTGACACCTAGCAAAGGTGGCCTGTGAAGGACCCCATGGAGGGAGCCCAGGACTGATACTGCTAGGGTTTGGGAGGAGCCAGAGCAGAACTGAAGAAGTCTGTGTCTGTGTGGGGCTCAAGAGGAGATTCAAGAAAGCTTGTAAGATGTGTAAGAAGTATGTGGGATGCAGGGAAGTGGCCCAGAGGGCCTTCTTGGACTGGGGATTGAGGCACTGCCTGGGGTGAGGTATATAGAGTCCTTGGGCTGGAGCCCAGAGAAGTGGGTGAGCCTGGATCCCTCCCCACTTCCCCCTGCCTGCTGGTGAGTAGTGAAGGACCAGTAGCAGCCACTGAGGCCAAGTGGGCTGTCGGGACTGCACCTTACCTCAGAAGAGGAGTTACCTGACTGGGTTGCCCTGAAACAGAGAAACACAAATAGCACTGAACTCTTGCAAGGGCGGGCTTGAGTTAAATTCCCTAAAATAACACTGCTAGGGGCATCCATCAGGGAGTCAGGCTGAGTGGTCTGTAACAATTGTGTATTTCCTGTTTTCCTGCCATCTCAGCCTTTTTTCTCCATTTGAAGTCAATGGGAGTTTTGGGTGTGCAAGGAATGAAGGATTAGGTCATCATAATTCAGATGGCGTATCTGTCAGTAGTTGCCATTTTAACAGCTGGCACTGCCTACACATTAGATAGTGCAGATGTTTCTTTTATTTAGACCTGCTAGCCTACTTTTGCTTATATATGAATAATAGTGTCTCAGATACTGGTATGTGATAACTGTGGGTAAACAGTGATATTTTAATAATTACCAATGCAAATAATGTAAATCAGTCTTGTAGTGCTGTTAGATGTATACATTGCAGTTGCAATTTATTAACTTAGTTCAGTTTCTTCTGCATAGAAATTAATTACATTTTGTAGTTGTCTTAATCAATAAAGATCCTGCGTAGTCTTCTAGTATGCCAGAATTCTATCTGTGGTTGGCCAGTTTTCTTTTCAGGACAGTCTGCCCCAACATCTTTTCTCTCTGAGCCACCTGGAAGCAACGGGAGACCAAAACAGCCTTTGTAAAATGTCTTCCTTAGTGAATAAAAACAGAGGGTCTGAGATCTGTGATCAAGGCTCTGAGATTATTTAGTTCATTGATACTGTATTACAAATGATATGCTATGTCCTAACATGAAGACATGTCTGCTCACTTCCAGATGATATGCTAAATGTCAAGCATAATTTTCAGTGACAGTGTTTTGAATTGTTAATGACACTGTTGCTTAACTATGCCAAAATCCTTGCCCTAAATATTTATGAGTGAATCTATGGTACAGGAGACAGCAACTGTTTGTGCTCACTGCTTTGTGACCAGCTGTAAGTTCTCTTGTCTTCAGACTTCCAGAGAGTGTGACCTTGTTTCAGCCAGAGACATCTGAACAATTGAATCTCAGGGTTTCACCCAAATGTGTGCCTTTCTCTTTCTTTCTTTTCAGGTGATCAAACATTCCCTGCAGGTAGGAAGAATGACACTTGCAAATTTAAATTTCAGTAACCCCTCAAACCTCATTCTGATTTTCAGGTAAGTGTTTGTGAACCATGAAGCTTTCACATCTGTTTAAACAGAGTCATCTTTTTCATGCTAAGCTGCTATGTATAAAACAAAAGTAGGAGAGTGTGTGTGTGCGTGTGCGTGCGTGCGTGCGTGTGTCTCCAAACAAGTCCTTTATGTTGTTTAGAAAGGTGATGTGAAAATTTCAGAGTGAACATCACTCTGGAAAAGATGAGATCCACCTGTGATGGAGAAAACACACGCAAAAAGACAAATGCCAATCTTTTTTTAAAATACAGGTGTTCCTTTTGTTCTTCTCATGCTGAGCCTCTTCATAAGATCTCAAGTAAAGAAACATCCATTACTATTTAGTCCACTTGTCTGATTTGAGTTTAAAACACTAACACGACACTCTATACCTCCCTCTCCACTAAAACCAGCTCTTTTATTTATTTGTTTGTTTATTTGACACCTCCCTGCCCAAACCTGAAAGAGAAAGAAAACAAATACGTTCTAAATGAGATCACTAATGATGACCTTGCCAGAAAGGACTAGATATCTCTCGGTTGGACTGGAGTGTGGTATGTGTATTTTGCAGCCATTGGTATAACTTACATAGAAGGTGCAAAAAGTATAGTGAAGACTCTAATTGGATTTTCCTTAACTGCTTTTGATTTGGACATTACATCACAATTCCTAGGCCAAGTGAACCCTGTAAAATATTTCCCAGGAGTATTCACTTTACATTTAAAAACCAGTTATCTTCAATCATGGTTGCACATCTTTTTCTGCAGAAAGAAGAGTGATTAAGTTTTGGCAGCATGAATGCTTGTGGCAAGCTAATTTTAAGTGTGCTCACTCAAGTATTTGCAGATGGCAAATGGGCTATGTTTTAAGGAACAAGCTGTATTGCTGGTGGTGTGAAGTCTGATCCTTTATGCCTACTTGAAGCCAGGGCCGTCCTTTGGGGGGTGGAGAGGGGGCAGAAAGGTTGATCGTCCTGGGTCCTGCGGGCCCCACGCTGTCCTGCCGTGAACAGGGTAGCATGGGGCTCGAACCACTGCTCCCCCATGGCCAGCTGTTCCCCATCCGGAGGACAGGATGAGCCAGCCAAAAGCTGCAGTTGGGTTCAGCACTCCCACTTGCCCCGCATTGGCCATATGCTGTCTTCGGCTCCGTGGTGGAGGATGTGGGGAGGGGGCAGGAGGCAGCCTAAGGCCCGTACTGTTGCCACCCCGGCCATGCTGCCTCCCACCCACTCCCCGCTGTCTCTGGCATAGAGCTAAAGGCAGCATGTAGATGTTGGGGGGAGTGGGAGTGCTGAACTCCGCTGCCACTTTTGGCCTGCTCCCCCTGTCCCCTGGATGGGGTCTGGCCAGAGCAGGGGTGAAGCAGGCCTGCCCTTCCTCTCTGGGCCGGCCAGCCCTGCCCCCCAGTGCGGGGAGTGGGGGGCTGAGTGGGCGATTCACATGGGGCCATGCACCTCCACAGGGACGGCCCTGCTTGAAGCCATGGGAGGTCAGGTATGCAGTACTTCTGGGCCTTTTCATGACAGATTTATTAATCAGAAAGGCTGGTGGTAAGTTGAGTCTCACATAAAGTTTAACACACTAGATGGGGAGAGTTCACAACCTTTCCAACAAAGGCAAATAAGAGTATCCTTCAGGATGTGTCTACAATTAGAATTTAATTTGAATTAATGAGGAATAACTCAAATTAAATTAATGCATGTCTACACTGGCTTTCATTAATTCAACCTAAGGAATTCCTTAGTTCGAATTAATGAAAGCTTACTTCTAAGTTCTAACACCTCACTTAACTTTGAAATAAGGGCTAAGTTGAATTTATTAGTTCAAATAACCCAGTGTAGCTGTGTTAATTTGAACTAACCATTAATTCGAATTAATGATTTTGACCTACTTCCTCCCACAGTGCCTTCCTCTTTCTCTATGTTAGGTTGGGGCATGGCCCTTCTTGGGGGCCATCTTGCCACACCTCCCATGGTGCCCCTTTCCTAAATTGAACAAGCAAGTCCTGTCCATGGACATGCTAGTTTGAATTAGGTTTTTAGTGAGGCCATGTTAATTCAAATTAACTTAATTTGAACTAATCATTATTAGTTTGAATTAATTAGTTCAAATTAAGTTAATTTGATCTAACCTTCAAAGTGTGGATGTAGCCTCACAGTTTGCACTGTGTACATATATGTAACTATTTTCTGGCAATGTATGTGATGGTGACAGAAAACTAGCTATCAGTAAATTTGTTGCACTTGGTATATTTGATATGGGATGGGCCAGTGCTCAGCAAAGGTACAATGTTGCCTGTTCAGTTCTACATAGTGTTTTTATGTCATGCTCATTATAGCTTTGTCTACACTGACAATTTAGGTCAAATTTAGGAGGCTTAATTTGAATTTAATTAGTCCCTGTCTACACTAGACTTAAAGTCAAATTAAGAAGTTCCTTAATTCAACTAAATGTAAGCTTAATTTGAATGATTAAGAACCACCTGTTAGTTTGAACAAAGCTTTAATTTGAATCCTTTAGTTCAAACCAAGGATGGTGTAGACCTGGATTAACCCTTCATTTGATTTTATGAAGGTCAAATTAGGGGCAGTTAGGTCGAACTAACAAAGTCGACTAAGTTCAAATTAAAGTCAAACTTATTAGTTTGAATTACCAAATTTGACCTAACTTTTTGTAGTGTAGACATAGTCTCTGATACTGGCTGCAGTGAAGTGTTTTAGTTTTGGTAGAAGTGAGTGTATTTTTAATATAAATATACCTGTTGCCATGTGTTGCATTAGAGAAGGCAAGGTGAAAGAAATGCACCTTGCACTTGGAGCAGAAAGCAGTGCAATTTGTGATGATTGTTAATTCCATAGTATTGAACAACTCCCAGAAAAAGTTCAGCCTTCTCCATTGAGGGGCTTGACTCTTATTGTTGAGAGCTCTGTTGTGTCAGAAGACCACAATTATCAACCCTGATCTTTATCCTGAGGCTTTCAGGTGGTCTTTTAGCTATCCTGGGGCCTGGCCATGGAGTGTTTTGAAGCTAAGGACTGAGACCTTGAACATGATTCAGAATTCTATGTAGAGGATGGAGGACAGGTTTGATACGTTTGTAGTTGTGATCCTCTTGCCAGAGCTCTGGTACTGAGGCAATTAAATGAATGAGATGGGAATCATCTGCAGATGGGATGATGTGTCTTTGCATTTGTTTGGATGTAATGAGAAAAACTAAAAGTAAGTCTGCACTCAGATGATGAAATTGACAGTAGCCTAATTTTTCTAGGAATGATGTTTCTGGCAAGGCCTGTATTGCCTAGAAAGGAGAATGGTCTAAACCAGGCATGGCCAAACTGCTGCTCAGGAGCCGCATGTGGCTGTTGAGTGAAAAAGTGTGGCTCATGGAAGAAGGTCAGCAAATCAGTTTAGTATGTAAAAGTATATGCCTCAGTGCGGCTTTTGAAGGTTTAATAATCAACTTGTGTGACTCTTGAGTTCCATAAGTTTGGCCACCCTGGTCTAAACCATTAAAAAAAAATCCTGATTGTTTATTTTTTTCTGGGAGGTTCTCAACTCCCTGGGCTTCTTGTTCTCTCTCCCTTATTACAATGATACCTTCATCCAGAAGTAATACCATGCAATTTATATAATCAATCACAACTGAACACAAAATAATTTGCAAAAGAAAAACAAAATTGAAGTATCTTTTGAGAAAACTGCAACTTCCTTGCATGCTACAAGCATAACCTAGATTAAATTAGTGGAAGAATTATTTGCCAGGGAAATTCACAGAGCTGAAATAATTGCAAAGTGTTGCAAAATTAACCTGCTGTACTTATTCCATCGTCATGCAAATTCTGAATGGATTTAAATGGGCATCAGCTGTAGGGAGATGAGAATGTTATTAAATGATGAATGCATATTCTTTTCCACAAGAAGCTAACTGACATGAACAGCTCACTCTTTAAAAGTATGAAAAAGATAATATTTGGTAGGGCTTTGATACAGACAGGACTTGTTAATTATCTTCCTTACCCCTAATTTCTGGCTTTCCTCAATGCTGCTTTGCTGTACTAGCTGGGAGAAGCTAGGAAAGTTTTGTAGGGTTAGCAATCCAGAAAATGCTCTTGTGCAGATCATCCTAACCCTTTACAGGAAGGGCTTGTTTACCAGAAACTATTCTTCAGTTATTTCCCACCTTGGAATGGAATGTAGTCACCTTACATGTGTTATATGCACTATTTTTAGCTCAGCTGTGTGAAATACCATAAAGCAGAACTGATTCTCTTTCAGAGTGGGATACAGTTTCTCATGAGACTTCTGGAAACTTAATCAATAAAATTGTCTTTTTCAATTAATTAATGTGATCACTAACAGTTTTACTACAGGGAGGGAATATCACCTAGCATTTAGAAGAGGGGGTTGGGAATAAGCAATCCTTAGTTCTATTCCGAATCTGCCACTGCTTGGGCAAGTAACTTTACCTTCTGTGCTTTTGTTTACCCCATTATTGGGGTGTAATAATACCTGCTGTGTGCTGCATGTATTGAAGGTGCTGTGAGTCTGGATTAATTTTTGCAAAGTCATTTGAGATCCTTCACTAATTGTTCCAGAAGGGTAGCCATGTTAGTTTAGTTCAGCAAAACGAACAAGGAGTCTGGTTCCAAGGGCTATGTCTACATCTGCCAAAATTAGTTTGGCCTTTTTAGTCTGAACTAAGAAGTTCGAGGTTAGTTCAAACTAACTTCTGGTCAGTTTGAACTAACTTCACACTTATAAGTTCAATCAACTGCACATTCTAGTTCGAACTAACACTTAGTTCAAATTGGAACACGCAGTTAGTTCAACCTAACTGGCTTAGTTCGAACTTCTTAAGTTCAAACAAAGCGTTAGTCCTGGTCCACATCACGTCTAGTTTGAACTAAAGTTCAAACTAAGCACTTACGTCTGGACTAAGTGCCAGTACTTATTAGTTCAAACTAAGCGTTCCTTAATCTGGACTAATTTGCCAGTGTAGACATACCCAAAAGGGTAGCTGTGTTAGATTAGTTCAGCAAAATAAGTAAGGAGTCCTGTGGCATTTAAAGACTTTCAGATTTATTTATTGCATGAGCTTTTCGTGGGAGAAAATCCCATTTCGTCAGATGCTTGAAGATGGGGAACGTCAAGTGTCTAACAAAGTGTGATTTCCTCCTATGGAAGCTCATTCAATAAATAAATATTTTAGTCTTTAAAAGTGCCACCAGACTCCTTGTTTGTTTTTTATTAATTGTTGTTGTTTAAGCAGTTATAGGTTACCTCGTGTCGTCTGTGCCTTTATATAGGGCTCCGATCCTACCTTGAGAAATTTATGATGTAACAAACACTTAGGCCTGGGTCCACAAAATGATTTGGGCATTGCTATTGCTGATTGTTACAAACCTAACTTTTAGACACCTGAGGAAAATTATGGGAACAATACTACGTGATTCACACAGCCTGAGTTAGGAACCTAGACTCCTGTACAGTGAATGGGGAGGGAGAGTTGCCTAGAAATGAGAGCCACAAAAGCCAGCATATTAGGCTAGGAGGTGCCGATGACAGCTGTGTGTGCCAAGCCCTGCCCCTCTTATGGAATTTGATGCCAGTCTGCTTGCAGCCTACAGCTAGGAACCCCTTTCTTGGAGTCAGGCTGCTTAGATGCCTAAGTTATTTCTTGTAAGAATGAGTCAGGCACCTGCCTCTCTCTTCACAAAGCAGTCAGAGGATCAAATAGTACCTACCTTATAACTTTTAGCCGTGTGGTTGGAGGCCTTGTCCAGGATGTGGGAGATCTAGGTACAATTCCTTGCTGCCTGAGAGGGAAGAAGGCAGACTTCTGTTCAAATCCTACCTCTTAAGGGTCTGAGCTTTGGTTATTCTGGTATGAGGCTCCCTTTGTCTCTCTGAAGCTGTTCTACTGTGGCTAAATAATTGAAGCAGTGGGATTGGGCCTGGGGTCCCCTACGTGAGTACCCTAACCTCCAGGCTACAATTATTCAGAGACTCTAAGGTCAGAAAGGACCAATGTGATCATTCATATTTTCCCTGTGTCTGTGGCCATGGCCCAGGGACTGTGAACACATCTACTGCATTGGGTCTTGCACTCCAGCTATATGAATACTTATCTTCCTCTGGTTCGCAAATCACTCTGGGACTTAGACAGGAGACATGTCTGGACATCTAGGGTATGTCTACACAGCACTTTTATTTCAAAATAACACTGGTTATTTCGAAATAAAAGATATTTGGTCCACGTGACGTTTTCTTATTTCGAAAGAACGGATCTTGTCCTTTCGAAGTAAGAACTGTCGTTTCGAAACAGGTTAAACCCTGATTGTTTCGAAACGGCTGTTATTTCAAAATGGTTATTTCGAAATAAGGTCATTTGGACATGTTGTTTTGAAACAACACCAGTGTTTCAAAACAACTGTTTCAAAACAACATGTCCAAACAGCTTTATTTCAAAATAACCATTTTGAAATAACAGCCGTTTCGATAGCAGGCTTTCCCTTAATTCGAATTAACATTTTGTTAATTCGAATTAACTTATTTTGAAATAACTCATTTCAAAATCCTTATTTCGAAATAATGATGTGTGTGTAGACATAGCCCTAGAGTGGGGCAGCAGTAATATCCCCACCGGCAGAAATTGAAGGTCTTTGGGAGATTGTACTCCAAATGGTTAGATTGTGAGTGAGTTTAGGCATCTATAACATTAGGTAGGAGGTTTGTGGATTGTTGTAGTGACTACAAGTTGGGTACTTAAACCTTGGGGTTGGGTACCTAGACCTCAGGGCTAGGCACCTAAGTATATTTGTAGATCTGGGTCTTACACAAGGTCTAGTTTATGCCCGTAAGGTATAGCTGGCTTTAGAAGTCTGTTGAGACACTTGAATGGAGCTTGGAAAGAGATTATACCTCCAAGGAGGCACCATCTCTCTGAGCTTCCAGACATACAATAAGTGATGGTGCAGATCGTTCCTCTTGGTGCACACGGTCCATTCTTCATATTGAAGGGGAGGAAAAGGAAGGGCCAAAGTCTTGCCTTTTCCTTACTCCTCCTCATCTATTCTGGCAATTCTGCACTCTTGGAGGGTCCCTGTATTCCCTCAAGCATAAAGATTTTGATTCTGACAATCACTGAAAAATGTGTGCAGGGGTGGGGAGGCTCCTATCTCCCTCCTTCCCTATTCCTCCCCACTGCAAACTTTTACAAAGACCAGTCAAAGTCTGGGTGTAAAGGATCAGCCAGGTCCTTGGATGGAAGGCACTGGTACATAAGTATAATGTAACATAGAGGTCTCAAACTCAAATTGCCATCTGGGCCGCATGAAGACTAGTATGTTAGCTCAAGGGCCGCACCACTGAAATCTTTTCATACAATATTGCAAATATTGGTAACAATAGTGTTGCTGTGGGCCACAGGAAACAGCTTTAGGGGCCGCATGTGGCCCATGGGCCTCGTGTTTGAGACCCCTGATGTAACAGCATTTACATTTCTTAGGTTAAATGCTTAAGAGTTAACAGCAGAGATGGTATTGAACGACAACTCAAACACCCTTGATATTTGGGTCACAGGGAATGAAATCCAAAGTATGATTTGGATCCAAATGTTGTAAAGTGCCCAAATTTTTATAATGGGTTAGATTAAACCATTTGGATCTGAGCAGTCCCAAGGGTTACTGGAAGTCTGGTTCCAGGTATGAATTACCTATTTTGTCTCTAGTTAAGAGGTGAGTCTAGGGTTCACTTTAAGAAATGACTACAAAAATAAAGATTCATGTTTATGATTTATACTAGTTTCACCTATGTGCTGAAAACTGAACAGGTTGATGGCTTGTTCAAGCCAACATGGGTTGCATTTCTGACTGAAATTGAAAGATTCCCTGGACAGAAAGGCTGTGCACTGCCGAATTATATTTCTGAGAACAGTGGGCATTTACTTCCAAAAAAATACATAAGCTTGCATAAACCATTTGCCTTTATTGCTTACTGGCTTGCTTCATGTATCTCATGGTATATTTAAGTGGGACATTATTTATGAATGGATAAAATATTGGTAAGTTATAGGAAACTAAAGCTGCAAGGAAAAGAAATTGCATTCAGGAGAACAAGGAAAGCAAGGCAGCCCATGAGCAGCCTGACAATGTGACAGACCCAGAGGCAACTCTAAAGCTGCCAATACTATTAATTGTGGACGCTGTCATTGTAGTTAGCTTGGCATGTGGGCCCTGTAGCTAGAAACAGAGGTGGAAAGCAGTGGCAAATTGGAGACAGAATATTAGCTTTGTGCTTCCTTGTCACAACCTGATAATATGCACTTTTTTTTTTTTTTTTTTTAATAAAAAACCCTCAAACCTTTTGACAGATTTTGGAGCAATGCTGCAAATGAACTAACCCTTTAAAATGTTATGTCTTGAAAGGTAGGAGGTGTGTTTTTCTCACTGTGCTAAACACTACAGAGTGGGACCCAGTGTTATTGTCTTTTTCTCAGTCACTTTCATAAGTACATTGGCTATGCTTCAAAGTATTTGACACGATGCATCTGTCTTAGGGGAGATGTACATAAAGAGATTTGTTTTAAGACAGGTTGAGGAATTCCCATTAATGCCAAGGTACACTGAAGCATATTTCAAAGGGGCAGCCTTGTTAGTCTAGTTCAATAAAACAAGCAAGGAGTCCTGGGGTGCTTAAAGACTAACAAATTTATTGCATGAGCAGATGAAGAGGGATTTTCTCCCTTGAAAGCTCATGCAATAAATAAATTTGTTAGTCTTTAAATGCCACAGAATTCCTTGTCTGGAGCATATTTGTCTCTGGTGTAACTCCACTAAAGTCAATGGAGTTATACCAGAGATGAATTTGGTGCAGTAGGTGGACTGCAACCAGGAGATGGCAAATATTAGATCATTTCACCAGCAATTGTGCTGTGCCTTTCTCCTTGGTTCTCATGACTGGGGAAAGCATTTTGTGAAAACAAAGTACACTAGCATGCTATTTTTGGCAGGGAGAACAAGCTCAGGGTATTTCCTCTGAGTTGCCCAGTGACCCAGTTCTACAGGCCCTCTGCTCTGTGCTCAGAATTCCTCTTCATTTCAATGTGTGGTACCTAGAGAGCAGTGTTGGAGGTGCAAAGTACCACTTAAGGTGTGTGTGTGTATGGGGGGAGAGGAGGGTTAAGAAGACTTTTCCTTTCAGTAAGCTAGTTGTTTTGTAGGGAAGTGTATGATCTGGGCTTGGCAGCAGTTGGTTTGCAGCCTGCCAGCCTAGAGCAAGGTGAGTTGAATTATCTCCCTGGTCTTCAGAGCAGTCTGTTTTGGGGTTTCTGTGTGTGTTAGGGTTCTGATTCTAAGAAATAATGTAGAATGATGCTGCAGCCTTCCAGCCAGAGTATTTCCATTTTTATCTAACTTCTTTGTGTGAACAAAGCAGAGAAGACTGGCACTGAGGATAGGATTATAAAAAAGAAGAGAACAGAGAGACACAAAGCAGACTGTTCCCTAAACAGAGAGGTATAGCTCATCCCTCTTGACTATAGTCTGGCTGAAATCTACCTGATGATAGGTCCAGATCACATGGTTCCCTAAAGTGTACCCTAGCCTGGAAGGAGAAGAGGAACACTCCATCACCCTGCCTTAATGGGATAACTTGCAGTTCCAGCATAGACCTCAATACACAACCCTCTGCCTGGGCCCTCATGCACCACTTTGACAGCATACAGGACTCATAAAGGCTCCAGAAAGGGTGGCGAGAATTCCCTCAGTGAAGGAACAGCATCAAGTAGCATAAAGAGCCCTACAACACTTCACTTGCAAACTTCAGGGATAGGAGGTGACAGGTGGTGGCTCTATGGTACATGATACTATGGAGACTCCCGCCTATGACAAAGCACCTAGCTATTTCCTGCGGCCTGCAGCAACACCACTCTTACTGATATTTGCAATATTGTTGTATGGAAAGGTTTCAGTGGTGCGGCACTCAGGGTAACGTACCAGTCCTCATGCGGCCCTCGTGGTGATTTGAGTTTGAGACCCCTGATCTAGTGGAGCCTTTGGGGCATTCTAATTTAGGTCAGAAACTACAATGGCCTCTAGGTGGCCCAAAATCTGGGTGAGACGTGTGACTTAAATTCTTCTTAAAGGCTATTTCCATTTGCTCAGCCCCCAAGAGACACAGAGGGCAATCAGATCTAGATTGCTTACAGAAATAGATCCCACACAGTGTGTGTGTGAGAGAGAGCTCATGAGGTCATCGTGTTAAGCGATCATCAACTTGAACAAAGCATAGAGAATTCGGAGAGGTACCTGATACTAAAAGATTGGAGGGAAGCAACCATATGAATAGAGGATTGACGTTCCAAAAAGTGAGTCACTTACCCTTGCATATGCTTATCTTCTGTTCCCCGTAAAAGAATGGAAAGAAGTAGAAAAAATATTTTGCCAAATATCTTATGATTTCCATTAACTTTATTGAAGGCGGGGGTTGACTGTAGAAACAGAGTAAAAAATTGAATAAAGACCTCAGGATTTGGCTTTTAAGAGACAATGGAACTCCTAACGTAAGATGTATGGAGTTCAGAATTATATATCTGTCTATGGTTTTATGGTAAAATCATAAAATTCTTGGTGATGGGAAGGGGATTACTGTAGTGTATGTTGATGGTGAACTGTATGATATTGCACCTTATAAATCCTCCTCTCAAAATTTGTTCAGACTGGCTTGACTATGAATACTGTCACCTGAGCAGAGCTGGCTAGGGACCATCGCTACAGGGTAACTACATCTACACTACACACTATTTCTGGCAGTGTGTCGAGTACACACACTACATCCCCTGTTAGCACAGGTATAAACAGCAATGTAAAGGATGAGGTGGTGCTTTAAGTGAGTAAAGATGTACCTGAGCCCCCAGGAGATTTACCCTAGATTGGTATTGCACCCTGCATATGACAGAAAACCCACTGACAAATCAGAGTTGGACCCACATCAGGAGAGACAGCTGGCGTTTAGAAATGTGTAGAAAGGCGTTTAAAAGGAAAGGAGACAAATTAAAAAAACAGTAAACACTCCATTTTAGCTTTTTACATGCAAAAATAGTACTTCAATCAATCAATCAAATCATAGGGCTGGAAGGGACCTCGTGAGATCATCCCATGTCTACATTACTATTTTGCTGCCTGAACCTTTCCCACCTGCTTTTCACTGTCAGGTTCTTTTATTGCTGTGTTTAGCTATGCACCACAGTATAGAAGCTACACAAACCCAAAGGATGCTGCTAGTGGTGAACAGTGCATATGGAGCTGTAGTGTTGCAGCCTGAGATAGCAGCCTTATGGCCACAGGTAAATGACTCCTCACAGTATTTACAGAGCCACATTTTCAAAGGTATCTGTGCTTTCCAAAAGGTAAGTGCATGCCTGTACAGTGGGCAAATTCAACACATTCATTCCAGCATTACCTTACTGATTCCAGATCCTTCATTCATGGAAAAAAACCTATTGTGGATGGATTACTTAAGGGGATTAAAATGATTGAAACAGGGAATCTCATCAGAACCTGTAAAACCAACATAAACTTTAAGTGCTTGCACTGCACACATTTGTGTGTTTTTACAAGTGCGGTGGTAGAAATGAAATGCAGGTCATGCGTCCATTTGTAATCTGGATGTCTTCTCTCCAACCCTTCTCTTTAAATTTCACCTTAAACGTCTTGTCTTTGGCAATAATGCTAGGCTGCACTAGGCAGTCAATGTGATATTGTGGGTAAACTCCTGGCTTCACAGAAATCACTGTAGCCAGGATTTTATCTCCACTAATTCATCCATAGTAGGCTTTTCCTTTAATGAAGGAGCTGATTGGAAACAGGCAACACAATTAGGAAATGTATGTGCTCATTAAACACCCAGATTAAAATAGGAGGTTTCTAGCTATAATCACATATCATGCATTGTGTTGCTTAAACTTGTTCGTCCCATTTGATAAACAAGCTATAAATTATATACTAGGGACAACCGCATACTTCAATCAACTGCAGACATAGATCACTAGAAGGAATAAATCACAATACAGTCAAATATGTCATCTTCCTCCTCCTCCTGCTTCCTTTCCAAGCTTAATTAAGAAGCAACATGTTTTTTTCTTTTCCAAGCTTCACTTTCATCTATTCTCCTTCTCCTGTTTCCATGTCCTCCACCCAGCCCCCTTGCCTTTATCTGATGAGAATAGTGTGGTTGGATAATGAGGTAATTCCTGATAGGGCTCCAAGTGTATCAAACACCTGGTTAATATTTTTTTACTTCAGAGTGGGTCAGATAAGACCTGATTGCCCATGGGTATTTTATGGTACTTGTTCAGGTTGAGTATGTTCTTTTGGGACCATCTGCCGCTGCTGTGTTCTGTAGAATATATTAATGACTGTACATTTGAGACTCAGGGATTTTGGCTTGCTTTGGAAATACAGACCTAAATGAATGGCTGAAAGTGAATCTATATGTGAACTGAAAAAATGGAGTGTTTACTGTTTTTTTAATTTGTCTCCCTTCCTTTTAACACATTTCTAAACATCAGCTGTCTCTCCTGATGCGGGTCCAACTCTGATTTGTCAGTGGGTTTTTTGTCATATGCAGGGTGCAATACCAATCTAGTCAATTATTTTTAATAGAAACTGCTGTGTTTACACATCGTAACATTTACAAAACAAACAAAAAATCCCTAATATAAAGCTCTGCATGGAATGCCTTTTCCAAGACTAATTGTTCCAGTAGAGGCTAATCTAAATTAGGTTTCAAACAAAGTACTTTCCATTTTTCTATGACTTGTATGTAGCTATTAGAATTGCATGATTAGTTTGTAAAACATTGGCTTAATTTAGATTCAATAAGGCAATTACAGTCAGCAAAGGGATTAACAATTTAACAGACCCCCAAAAAGGGCAATTACATGCCCAGTAATTTAGCTGACTGTGTGATGATTCTACTCAGATTCCTACTTCTTAAGCCTGTGAGGACTCACTGTTTTCCCTGGTGCTTAAACTACAAGCTTGCATGCAAATACTTGCTTCTCAGTGACTGAGGCTTCTGCTGCTTTGGGCCAAAATTGATTGCTGAAGTTACATGACTGAAATGCCTCAGGTAAAAAATTCAGTCAAAAGAAAAACATTAAGTAGACAGCTATGTCAAGTATGCTGCTTGACAGCAACTAATGCTCCCAGGATGGAAGAGGTGCTGCAAATAAGGTCAGTGGAATTAACACTCAATTACCCCCTAAATATGAAAGAGGGTGCCACACATACTTCAGAAATCATTTGGAGGTAATAATAATGTGTGTATATCTGGCTAGTTGCTCTGTCTTATGAGTGCTGATGGTCAGTAAGAGATAAATCAACGTAATTAACCATTTGCAGGCATTCCTGCTGTTTCAGAGTATGCTGTGTTTTTTAAATTCTGTGGAAAGACTACTGTTGTCCTTGTGGAGAATTGGGTAAACTCTTTCCATTCTCAGGTCCCCAGCTAGTTTAAAGTGACCATTTGACTTCTGGAGATTTGGGTCAACTTACACTGGCTGGGGATCTGACCATTAGTTTTATTTTATGCAGCCAATCTATTACTATTCAACTGAGATGTAATGCAAGTCTATTCATAGATTCATAAACTCTAAGGTTACGAGGGACCAATATGAGCAACTAGTCAGAGCTGCACAATGCAGGCCACAGCGCCTCACTCATTCCTGTGATAAACTTCTAACCTATGACTGAGTTATTAAAGTCCTCAAATCATGTTTTAAAGACTTTAAAGTACAGAGACTCCATTAACAAGTGAGCTGTGCCCCATGCTACAGAGGATGGTGAAGTGTTACTCCTAGATTTGTTTTAGTACACATCAGGATGGAAATCATAGTTCTTGTTACAGTGAAACTCTGCATTTAGGTTTGGAGCCAAAGCCCATTGAAGTCAATGGGAGGTTTCAGTGTAAATTACTTCAGTGTATTTTGGATCGAGCCCATGGGAAAACTGCTCTGTGGGTATGTGTAAGTAATAATTAGATAATTGATTTACAGGTGTTCTGCAGCTTATTCCTGTTGTATTTAACCCTTACCTTCAGTTTGTTTCCAAAATTTCCTCCCTAATAACACTATGTAATGAGAATAAGCAGTGCTTTTCTTTCTTTCTTTCTTTCTTTCTTTCTTTCTTTCTTTCTTTCTTAAAGACATACACAGGGGTTTGGAGTACCAGCACCTTTTTGCTGATTCTGCTGCCCAGCTGGGGTCAGCAGGGAAAAGGAGCATGCTGCTGGAAGAAAAGGGATGGGAGAAGCATTTTTCAATTTTACTATCAAGAGATGAGTGCCACGTTCTCCCCCCGCCCCCCAAAGCACTGAGAATAAGCTAGGGTGTAAAGCTCCTCTGAAGGAGACATCCCCCAGTCAGTCAGTCATTCATCCATTTGCTAAATCAGCAGTGTAAAAAATGGCTCACATTTTTCCTTTTCTAGGTTTTATTCCTCTCTCCTACCAGCCCTTACTATCCCCTGGTGAGTAACCAGTGATCTGTTAGTTTTTAAGCGCCACAATTGGTTTTTTCCCTGCCACCTGTTGCCATTGGGACAAGGGGGGGAGAAAGGGATTTATTTTAGTTTTAGGATTGTCCCCATTTAGTTGCTAAACTTTAGTTGGGTTTTGCAATCCACAGTCTGATCTTTCTAAATTGGGGAATGAAACAACAGCACAAAGCCTTCTCTTCATCTTTTTGTTTCTGTGCTTGTGGCTCTTAATCCTACAGTACCTGAACATTCAGTTAGGCAATATGTAATTGACAGGTTCCTGAGTTAAATAGTTGGGTGGGATCATATCCTTAAAATAGCTTAAAGAAAAACTGTAGACAGACTATCAGGCAGACAAGTCTTTCCAGGCACCTGGAAAGCCCCTATCTTCTGAAGCATTTGCACTGTAAGCAATCTGGAAGTCTTGCATATATAGTAGTTTATTATACCATGTTGCTTAGAGGCAGCTAACATGCAAACATATCCCTTGATTTAATGTCCAGGAGTCATTTTTGAATCTTTTTTCAGAAGTATCATTGCCAGTTATTAATGTGACATCATTTTCCCCTGACCTAGCTAGGTATTCTGTCTGTGCTCATCAGAGCCCTGGATGCACTGATTTTTAGCTTCTTTAAGATAAAAGCCTCATTTCTTCTGAATTCAAGCCCATATCTCCTTTTACCATGTTCATTTCCAATATCCAGAGGAAAAATTTACCAACAAAGCAAAAGAAGAAGAAAGGCAACAGAAACCTTCTATCTCCTGCTGCTGTTAGGCTTCCCAAATTTGTCAGGTTGGATAAAATTGTTCCATTTTATTGCAGCTCCTCTGTTATAGCAGGATCAAGTCTGAAATCCTTGTATGTCCTGAGTGACAGAAAATAAAGGCAGGTGCCTCTATTCTTGAATAAGTGAGAATACAAAAGTGTACAACTTTCAGCTTTTATTTCTGTAACTGGGAAAATGAGGCTTCTACATCAAGATTTTCCAAAAGTGATGAGTTGATGACTCAATTTTTGGGTTCTGAGCATTGGGCCCTTTGAGCTGCCCTATGGGCAGAAAGTGCTGTAAAGTTGCCATCTGAAAGTCAAGCCTTGTTTGAGACATCTTCCCTGGGACATCCAGTAACTGAGACACATGAATCATGGTACTTTGATAGCTTCTTGTGTTACATCATGTTTTAAAATTACTTAAAATTGCTCCAGAAGTGCATCATACCAATTAATGTAGAGGAAAGTAGAGGTATCAAGTGGTCTGAGCACAGGATGGGGTACTCTCTGATATGACTTCCATTATCTGAATGCTGCACAGCCTAATGTATGTGTTTTCACAGCACAGCTGTGTGGGAGGGAAGTGCTATTATGCCCATTTTACAAGTAGGAATTGAGGCGTACAAATACTGCCCAGAGTTTCAGAGGTATTTAGGCTCCTAAATCAATAGGGTATAAGGTGTAAGTGATTGTCTCAAGATCAAATGGAAAGTGTGTGGATGAACAGGAACTGAGTCCATGTCCCCAGAGTCCCAGGTTAGTATTCTAACCATTGCCCAAAGCAACTGGGGTCTCTTTCTCCACCTTTGAAATGATATGAACATACTTTCTCACTTACCTTAAAGGGATGTGATGAGAATTAATTAGCTAGCTTTGAAGGTATAACACACAATAGAAGTGCTAATTAGTGCATATCAGTCAAATTCTGAATTTTATTCAGGAAAACTCTCTTTTTGAAAGTACTGGAAGTTCGGCTTGAATCAAGACTGTAGGATTTGATTTATTATTACAAAATGGAGTCCTGTGGCCTTTTCAAGACTAACAAATAAGTGCCACAGGGCTCCTTGTTTTGTTTTACTGAACTAGACTAACATGGCTGCCCCTTTGGAACTTGATATTATAAAATGTATTTGGCACATGCTGCCTCTTCCTAGTCTTGCTGGCACCTTGAGTCCTCTCCTGATGCCTTCCCCATGTCTTTGGAATTTGCTTCTCAAATGTGTTATGGTGCTGGAAAACATTTCCAAAAGGACACAGTCCCTAAAACACTGATTTCAGTAGAATCACACTAATTCACACAAGTTTGCCTACGCCTGGAGACTTTGGCAAAAACTTTTTGATGGAAAAACGGCTTTCTTTTACAACTAGAAACATTCAGCAAGAGCCTTTGATTATTTTTAAAATTTTCAGTTTTTAGGGTCAAACCCTGAATGTTTGTATTTTTATTTACTTTTTAGTTTCCCTTTTCTCTCCCTTCCCTTCTTTATTTCGCTGCCTCTGAATGCAGTAAAAAGAATGGCTAGAATGCTTTCTCCTACCCCTTTTATTTTTCATTTGCTAGTTATAAAATTTCAAAAACTTGCTAATCTTTGGAAAAGTTGCAGAGTGGCAAAAGGAAAAATGAAACTCTGCAACTTTGCCACTCTGAAAATGTTTCTAACGTTGGAGTTGTCTGTTGGTTTCTTTTTCTCTAGAGAAACAGATGTGTCCAATCAACGAATGGCCACACATGGTAATATAATCATAAGTACAATAGAACTAAAATTTATTATCTACCAAAGTGTATTAGGTACTTGGAAATTAAACAAACAGATTAAAAGCTTGACTTCACTTCCATTGAAGTGTGTGGAGGAGTCTTTCTACTGGTTTTTGATTACTTGAACTGGGTCCCAAGTAAGCCCAGATACTAAAATGTGGAATAGTGACATATCTGAGAAATAACCCAAATCAAACACATTCCTTTGATAGCAATACAAAAGCTCCTTACCTTATTCTGACACAGTAACAGCAACAGCTAAATCTAAAATTCAGACTGCAGTATGTCTGTGCTACAAAATTAAGCTAATCTAACTTAATACCCACTGCCGCAGTAATTGCATCATTCTATACTGTGCCTCTTGTGTTGGCAGTGCACTTGTGATTGATTGTCCTGTCAATATGAAGCATTGTGGGACAATTTCTGTAAGCCAGTAACAAGTGACATAATCAGTGTCTACACTGACATTTTCTCAGCCCAGCTACATCAACACTGACTCGATGCCTCTTGTGGAGTTATTAAATTGGAGTAGCGGGATGGGTGTGTCATTGAGAGCAAAATTTAAGTGTGGAGACTTCCACAGTTAGGTCACTGTAAGCTGTCTTGTATCCACTAACTCCATAACCTGAGATTATTACAGTAGTCAGAAGTACATCACCTTAGTGTGTTTAGTAACTCAGCTAGCTAATTAGCAGTGGAGTAGCAGGAATCAGGTACAAAATGATCCCATAAAGATGTACTCTGGGTAGGTTTCGGGGGTTTTGGACTTTCTAATAAACAGAACAAAATGAGTCCAGTTTGGGATCTTCCTAAAAGGAAAGGGTTTGACAAAATTTCTAAGACAAGAGATGTGGAAATATTATGTGAATATCTCTGAGATAGTTTCTCTGTATTTTTTTTCTTTACTGTTTAATGTGGTACGATATTAACCGCCTCAGGCATATAACTGCTTGGCACACATACAAAACAACTTAGGAAGATCACAGTGTGAGACAACAGGAAGTTTAAAGAACAATTACAAACATTATCGGGAGGGGAAAAAACCTTCCAAGGAATTGAGTGGAGTTCCCCCTCTACCCCTATTCAATGAACATAGCCGCAGCACACTTGCAGGAAAATGTATACATGGCTTGTTCTGTAACCTGAGGACTGGCATAAATCTTAGTGAGAAATTGTTCAGTTTTTCGTGACTGGCTTTAAACAATGTTACAGAGACCTACTGCATGTGGAACACCCAGCTATTTAACATGAACATTTGTAAACGTTTTGGGGAAGTAATGAAACAGAGGGGTTTTTGTGTTCCTCTGATGAGACTGTAGTGTGGGTGGCCTAAAAAAGCCTGAAATTACAGGTTCTGATCTGTTTTATTTTATCCTAAGTAGTTTAGAACTGGAAGTCCTAAACCAATGGTCATCAAACGCAGTACTGGGTCGCGGCACTCTGGCTTGGTGATGTGGGGGAGCAGGAGAGAGGAAATGGTGGGAGCCAGAGCTCTGAGTAGCCAGCATCCGGGGATAGCTTCCCCCAGCAGCATCTGGCTCTCTTCCCGTGGTCTGCCTCCCGGTCCCACTGCCACCCTATGGAGATCACTGGGCACTGCCACTGCTGTAAAGAGCTGCCTCACTCCGGCACCCACAGGTCCCTCCGGGCTGCCAGCAAAGCACGAGTGGCTCAGCTCAGCTCCGCGCTTCTGGCACGTCAGCTGCCCAGCATCCTGCAGAGCTGAGCTGCGTTCCAGGGTCTGGGAGGGCTCGGAGGCAGCTGGAGCCCTTGCCACGCATGCACCTCATGCCTGCCCCACTCTCTCTGCCCTGCATCTCCTGTCTGCATGGCATTGGCAGCAGGAATGAGGAGTGGGAAAGGTAGAGCGGTGCTAATCATCATGCAGGGAGTGGGGCAGCTCAGGCACGTTCATGGCAAAGGCTCCAGCTGCCTCCCAGCCCCTGGAATGCAGCTCGACCCTGCCGGCCACTGGGCAGCTGACATGCTGGAGGTGCAGAGCCAGGCTGAGCCACTCACGCTGCGCCGGCAGCTGGGAGGGAGCTGTGGGCACTGGAGTGAGGCAGCTCTTCACAGCAGTGGACCTGTGCTGCACCTGGGAGGCGGGTGGCTGCCCCTCACTCCCCTGCTGGCCTCCCCTCATATCCGGGGGTCAGGGGGGATGGCCCACCTTCACCCCATAGTGGAGGGGTCGCTGCATGGCAGAGGGGCTTGGAGCTGGGTCCTGAAGAAAAAAGTTTGACAACCACTACCCTAAACTGTGTGAGTTCACCATTTTCTTACCTTGTTTCCACCTCTAATGCATCCTGCATCCGATAAGAATATTTTGCATGTAGCCATGATTTGCATTCAAAGATCTTAGAGCTTTACAAAGGTGGATAGTTGCTATTATCCCACTCTTGTACATTGGGAGATTAAGTGATTTACCTGATGTCATGCCATGAGTCAGTGGCAGAGTAGGGACTAAAACCCAGGTGTCCCCAGTGCAACAGTCACTGTAGTGTATCCATCATGCTTAGAATACCTAGAAAGTCTGAAATCGTGGCTAGGCAAACTAGTAGGGTCAAATCAACCGTTTGTTCTTTTGAAGTGCATCACTTCCATACCATGTAGTTGACTGTCTGCTAGTCTTTCAAATGAAGTCTTGAGATCCACCTGCTATGGGTGAACATGAAAGGCCTCATGGCACTTCTTGGAGGACTAAACACTCGCTAAAATGTTTACTCATTCCCACAGCTATGTAGCAGGTTTGAGCCATTTGGTTGGAGCATCCCCCCCCCCCCCCGAGGTTGCTTGTATTTCAGTGATACTTCATGTGTATCATTTGTAAAACACTTTAGCATTCTACTTGAGGTAAGGGTAAGTTGCTAAATACGAGTAAAATTTTATTGGTTTTAGTTTGTTGTTGTTTTGTGGTGCTTGCAAGCTTATTTAGAGTATACTAAAATGAATAAAGTACCAAAAGTGTAGAAAAAAAATCTGATCTCAGTGGAAGGATGGTTCAGCACAAGCCCAGAAGTCAGTGCTGGACGACCTACGCTGGAAACTAAAAACTCAGTAGGACAACTCTCTAGAGGGATGCTAGGGAAAGAGTCAGAATTTTCATTTGTGGGAGATGATGGTAATTTATAGGATTAGAGAGTAGGGACAGGGAAGTGGAAAAAAAATTGTCCAGTTAGATTTTTATGTGGTCATCTTTAGTGCGACAGATTTGCTCGTCTTTCTTCATCCATCTCATGCCAATGGGTGAATGATAATTCAAAGAGTAAATCTAAGGGTATGTCTAGACTGACAGTGGCAAAATCATTGCAGTCAGTGTGATCTTTTGGGCATGATTTAGCAGCAAGTATGAACTCGTCACTGCGGTCCAGAAGTCATCACAGAAACGCCTGCCCTCTAACAGGAGTTGCTGAAAGCCGACCACAAGCCATTTGCGATCAGCTTTCCCTGAAGTGTTCCAGCGGCTTAGAAAGTCACCGGCAGATACACAAGGTATTTTACACACCTTGCATACCTGCCATTGACTGCCACTGAAAATCCTGGTAAGTGTAGACTAGGGCTTAGTGTGTGGAGAAACCTAGGTGCCTACCCACTTGAGGTGCGCTTTTGCAGAAATCCAGTTAACACATCAGGCCTTCTCTCATTGAGTTCGTTTTGAAGTCCCTACCAAGCTGATTTAATTGAAAAGTAACAGGAAGAGAGAATGGTCTCAAGCAAAACTGTGGCACAGTAGTTGAGAGACCCTCACTTTCATATTGAGTATGAATTCTGGGGAAATTACTCTTCTTATCTCAACACAGTAGTCATTTTTTCCCCCTCCTTTCACAATTTCCCTTTAAATGACATGAGGAGAAGTTTTGGGACAACCAAAGAAAATTTAACTGAAGAGTTTCCCAGTGGTGACTTTTGGTCACAGTTTTGAGTGAGGTACTATAAAGTGTCCGTAGCTGTAGATATGATGATTACTTAGAATAGCCCTCAGTGCTCTGCTGTTGCCACAAAGCTCATCAATGAAGCCACTGCTTTGGAACACCCACCGGGATTTAGAGCTATTCTGAATAACCAAACAGCTCTCAATGATACATAAAACTGGAATGGAGATTTACTCACTCCTGATTTTTTTCCTCTGAATAAAGTAGTGCTGCAGTTGCACCAGTGGCAGCAGGACTCCCTGAGCCAGGAACCCCTCCTTTCCATTCTACAGGCTACAGCATGAAGCAATTGTTCATGCTACTGATGAAATGAAGAAATGCTGTCAGCCTTTTTGAAGACCAAAATCACTAAAAGGATACAAATGGAATTAAAATACCTCATCTATGCTGAAAATTATGTGACTTAAGATCAGTGACATGGGGTCAGGTGAGAAACATTTTTTTGAGGTAAGAGGTGTTTGTCTGGCTATATGTAAATATTTAACCTTCAGGGGCATTGTATCTAGTAATGCAGGGGTCGGCAAACATTGCTGGTCCCCGTGCCAGCCCTGTCTACTGCACACTCAGTGGGTGCTACAGGTGGGGTCAAAACAGGGTGGGGTGAGGTCTCCAGTTTGGGATCAGGGCCCTGGCCATCTCTTGTCCCCGCCAGTGGGTGGCCTCTGGCTCCTGGCCGTGACCAGCACTTGCCTCCACTACCAAGTGGCTTCCAGCACCGGGGTCAGAGCCAGCTCCGGCCTGGCCAACCTGCCCTGCTTCAATCAATCAATTCATAGGGCTGGAAGGGACCTTGTGAGATCATCAAGTCCAACCCCCTGAGAATTGAACCCAGGACCTTCTGCTTGTTAAGCAGAGACACTTCCCATCAGTCCTACCTAGCAGAGCACAGGGTCAGTAGAGGCCAGGAGACCCATGTGCTGGAGATTCTTCGTCCCTGCTGGCCATGCTCCTCAGCGGGGAAACACAGCCAGTAGGAGTCTGGAATCATGGCACATGGCTCTTGCCGCTCTGCTGTGCAGTGCTGGGAGAGCAGTGCCGTGTGCTGCTCAGGCTCAGCCCCGTGCCATTTTTTGGCACGGGTGCCAAGGGTTGCTGGCCCCTGTAGTAATGCATCAGATCTGTGATTTGTCTCCGGACAGAACTTCATGGAGGTTGACCTCAGTGTTGTCTAAGTGACACCAGGAGAACAAATCCTAACCTATGAACTTGTGCCATACTTTTCATTGACCTATTTCTGTCCTTTTTATTCCCTCAGTCCATTGAATACTGCCTCTTTTTTCTCTGTTGCACCATACAACCTTTCAATGCTGTAGTTCCTGATACCTTTAAAATAAAACCCATCCAACTCATTAGACATCTGAAAATGTGTTTTCTCCCATATATATAAATTCCTCTTTGCTCTTAGAGAATTAACTGCATTATTCAAGTCTACAGCATTTTAGAATACATTTTTCATGAAAATACTATACAACATTCATTTTCAAAGATCACTATTATATCCTCATATTGAGTTTGGACTCTAGGTGATCAATGACATTCACAAACACAGTATAAAATAGATTTATTCTATAGTATAAGGATGTTTATGTAATTTTTTTTTCTTTTGCAAAAGAGGAAGAGGATGTAAGAGAGAAGTTAAGGCACTGAACAGAGATTGGGGACCTGAGCTCCCTTCCTGAATTTGCCACCCTTCCTATGCATCCTTGGACAGCCCTTAATCTCTCTGTACCTCCATTCCCATCTGTGAAATTCTTTTCTCTCATTCTTTGCCTGTCTTGTCAGTTTAGATTTACTCTCTTTGGTGGCAAAAGTGTTTGTTTGTGTGGGGGGACATTGCACTATGAGCCCTTAGTCATGACTGTGGCTTCTCAGTACTCTGATAATAACACTATCGCAGGTCTGGAGGATTCCTAAGATATATAAAAAACAAGGCACATTTTATAAATGAGTATTTTTTGATTATTTCCATGGGCACTAGGATGGTCAATGGTGGTAAATATTCATCCTCTAGGAAATTGACCCAAAACAACAGAAAGCATTAATAGAATGTAGGTTATAATGCTATTGAACTCCCCTTCACTCTCATCTATTCATAAATTCCTTCTCTGAGTCCTCCTCTGCCCAGTCAAATGCTCAAGATGGCACCTTTCTATTTGATTCGATTGGTAGTTATTCTTTTTGTTTATAGGGTACCTAATGATTTAATCTTCCTGGCAGATTTCTTTCAACTTATTCCATAGCTGCTGCTGGTGAGGAAGGCTTTGAAGAATGCAAAAGCCCATAAGGAAGATCATAAGAGCTAGAATATCTAGGCACAAGAGGCATTTTAGGGGGAACGTTCTGTCTTAATCTATTATTTATGTTTATTATCATGAGGCATGTAGGAACCACAGGACTCCATTGTACTAGGTGCTGTATTAACATGCAGCCAACTGACTGTCTTTGCTCTAAAGAGCTCCCAATCTAACTAACTTAATAGAAGCATGGGAAATGTAATTCCAAAGCTGTGAAGGGTGAAGGCAGGGGAAATGTTTTAACCTTAACCCTCACTTTTCTGACGACTGTTAATTTAAATCAGCCCCTTACTGCTGTGCTAGATTGCTGTTCTCCTGGTGAATAATTCAATGCCTTCATCCCCAAATTCTGGCAGTGATTCTGAAACGACCCTCTTTGAAATAGTTCAATTGCTTTCTGCTATGGCAACTGTGAACGAAGTGATGAGTGACGATTAAAAAGATTGCCAGCTCCTACATAAGGGTGTTTTGTTACCTTCAATTCAGGAGAGACCTGTGCTTTTTTTTTTTTTTTTTTTTTTAAATCCCGATCATTTTAATGGCATTTTTCAAAACTTTTAGATCTTAAGCCACCTTTAGCATCTTGGCTACTGAGAGAGAATTGGAGTGTTTCTTTCCAAATTCATCTTCTGGATGAACTTCCCTTTTGTTTACATAGGTACATAAGATTTTTTTCTCCACTTAATCCTGCCAGTGTCAAAAATGTACAGCTGTTCTATTTCATTTTAAATGTGGCTTCCAGCTGTTTAATTATTATGACTATACCACTCAATGGCAACCTCCAGAAGACTTAGACCAGCTCAGCCTTGTCAGTGTTGAAAGTTTTTATAGATTTCTGATTCAATATGCATGAATAAATCCTAATCATCCCAGTGAGAGACACTGAAATGGACATGAGGAAAGGTGGTGGTGGGAGGTTAAAGTCTGTGGCATCTATGCAAGCTAGTTATGTCAAAGAAAGTATTAATTTTACTGGGTAGGAAATGTTACTGATTAGTCTGTTACTGTACATCTGTCCTTGCCCTGCACACCTTAACATTTCCCTTTGCATTGTGTTTAGATGTAATGGATATCCATTTCTGAATTTCACACAGTAGCTTATCGGTCACAGAAGCAGAGTTTGGCATGTTGCTGTGTAACACACAATGCTTGGATGTATTACTTTTGTGAGATTTACACTGCTGTATATTTACACCTGTCATTACTGTCATTTATCGCATTCTGATCAGACAGTCTCCTGTCTCTGTGTATGTGGAAATCAGAGATGCTTTGGATTGGATTCTTGCTATTGTTCCTGGGCTCTTTTTCAAAACTGGGTTTCCAGAATGGGTTCCATCTCACTTTCACTTGGGTCCTGATCATTCACTGTCTTGCACCCTAGCATCAAATGCGCCAAATCAGAATAGTAATGTTTTACACTCACTGTACACAGGTATACATGACTACATGAAATCATGTGCTTCCCTGAGGCATTTTAGGCATTTCTCATGCAAATCGTTGATGGAGACAGCTTTACCACATGTAGCACAGGGTTTAAAGTTGGGCATGGCTGAGTTGGTGCCAGTGCATGTGGTATCTTCCGATGCTGTGGTGGATTCTCTGGTGCATCTCAAGCCTGGGGGTGACATGGATACGAAGAGAGAGTCCAGATTTAAGAAGAAAGGAATGAAAAAGTAGTAGTAAACGATGCTTGCAAACTTGCAAGAGCAGGCAATTCCAGGACTGTAGCAACAGGTGGAAAGAAGGATCTGAAGGGTGGGCAGGTGCTCAGGCCAGAGGGGCTTTGGCCACTGACCCTACAGAGGCAGGCTAGGGCAAAAAAGCTTCTGGGCATCTGTGTACTGCAGCACATAGATGCCTGAATCAGAATGGATGTGAGCAGCGCTCGAAGAAGAACTCTCTGATCACCTTGTTTTGAAAGTTGCTGTTTTTTTAAAAGTCCTGTAAGGGAATTTGTTTAGTGGAAATTTTCTGCTGCTTGACAGATAACAGGATCAAAGGAGATATTGCTACTGTAAGAAAACTTAGGAATATAAGCTGGCCTACTAGACCAGTGGTTCTGAATCTTTTGTGGGTCATGACATGCTTGGCAGTATATTGCAACCCTACAGGAGACACCAACCTCCCCACCTCTCATGACACACTTATTGCTATGTGGTGAGACAGTAATGTGTCCCAACACAGTGGTTGAGAACTGTTGTAATAAACTAAAGAAAGGAATATATCACCATATATAGAAAGGGAAAAATCTCTTAGACTAGAAAGCTTCAAGAGGTCAGGACTATTGCCTTATATGTGGTCGCAGCTCTTAGCACACTGTAAGTACTGGTGCATCATTAATAATAAATAGCCTTCAGTTCCCATTCTCTCTTTTCCCTCCGCTTATTGTCTGCAGCCACGTATTCAGAATGTGACCAGTAAAGTGTCAAGGTTTTGATTCTTGAGCCCAAAACCTGTGTATGTGCAGATCAGAGATGCTTTGGATTGGATTCTTTTCTCACTTACATGAGTGTAGCTTAGCAGAAACTCAAGTGACTTCAGTGGAACTACTCTGGCAAAAATCTGTTGTAATGGAGAGTATGTTTGCATTTAAAATATACGGGTGCAGCTGTGCTATGGTGAAGACAATACTCGTGCTGATGGGAAGGGTTCTCTCATAGGAGGAGGTAATCCACCTTCCTGAAAGGTGGTAGCTAGGTTGGTGGAGGAATCCCTCTGTCAATGTAGTGCTATCTACACTGAAGGTTAGGTCAATTTATTGGTGTTCTTTGGGGCATGTTGAGTTTTCACATCTCTGTACAACATAGTTATACTGACCTAACCTCTTAGTGTGGCTCAGGCCTGAGAGCTAAGACCAGTTATCCATTCTATCCGTCCTTGCTGAAATGTCTCATCTTATGTTACATAACAGCCATCTATGTCTAAAACGCAGAGGAATCACTAGTTTATATTGTGAGGTGGGGTGTAATTTCACTTCGCTCGTTTCAGCTGAATGACAACAGCAAACCTTGTAACAATGTTCTTTCTGAAAATGATATAAGGTGTTGTCAGTCCCAGTGGTCTGAGGGGTGAAGGAGATGGGGCAAAGTTGACTGCTTAGTTTATATGAGAATCCAGCTTTCTGCACTAACCATCAGTTGTTAGCCTTATGCCAAACCTTGCAGACTGTTTCACAAAACTCATGGAAAACAGACCCTTCAAGAACTACACAGCTTTACTGGGAAATCTGTCTGTCCTCAATAGATTTCTAGCACAGTGTTATAGATATTCATTCACACCAAGTCAAAATGACCTCCAAAACTTTTGAGATTTACCAATCATTTGATAATTATTTAGCTTAATTTGTTAGAGTAAAATGGCCCTCTACTAACAATACTGTGCAAATTTTCCTGTGCTTAAGCCCTAACCATTTTTCTTTTAGGCAGGGCTATAACCAGGATGGAGTGGCCAGGGCTTTGCTTCTGGTGCCGTATTTTAGAGGGCAGTTTCAACAGAGGGGCTTTGTTTCACCACTCAATTTGTGGGAACATTTCGTGCTGCTTGTCCTGGTTGTGCCACGGGAGCCAAAATACCTAGTTCTGGCACTGTTTTAAGGTAACATGTATCATGGCCCAAGAACTCCTGCAAATCCACAGCACTTCATTATCAAATCAGTGTTTTGTGATTAGTTCATTGCAGCAATGAGTTGCTTCCTGAAAAAGGGATCTTGAGCAACAAAGTAACTGGAGCATAGGGCTCTGTGTTTTGGAAGTGGCCTTTGTCAGCATGGTGTTGAATGCACGCAGCTATTCAGGCTTTGAGGCTGAAAAATCTAGTGGTAGAGAGGAAAGAGCTCAAAGGGCTTCCCCCAAAAGTATGAGACTGGTCTATGTACTGTTGGAAGGGATTTGAGTGGATGCAAGGAGAAGAGGTTCTTAGACCCTGAAATTTTGCTGCACCAAGTTCGGAGAGGTGACAGACTTAACACAAGTTTGTTCTGTTGCCTACTGTTCTCTGTCTCTCCAAAGAATTGGTCTTTATCACCTTTTATTATCCGTGAATTTTTCCTACTGCATAGTGGGTGTTGAAGCACTTACTTCCATGGTAATAAAATTTTGCAAGACACTAAGATCAGGGACTGCTGAGATCAATATACAGTAGCTAGTCCCCACCTAGACTTACAGAGAATAAATAGCTGCAGTAGTTTTTGGACAGTAGTCCCTACTGCTTTCCTGTTTTGTTAGGGTCTCCTTCTCAATGCTGTATGCAACAATAGGGCTTGCTTAGGTACCAACAACACTCTCAGTATTCTAGTGGCTTATGTAGGAACAGAGTCTGTCTTTGCCAGATGCTTGAAATATTGCATTTCATGGTTGTCATTCTTGTAGCTGCAAGGAAGTATAGGGAGGCAAACCTTATAAAATAAAGAGGGAGTTTATACTAGGTTCCATTAGAGTCTCAAAACAAATTGCAGTGATCTTACACAAGATCAGTCTTTGAAGGACAAACTTTGTTCTCCTCGCTTCCCTGCTATCCTCTTTAAGCACTCATTAAGTTTTCATTCAGTGATTTCCCCCCCCGCCCCTTTGTACAGCTGGACTGTATTGCCTTACTGCTAGTGAGAATTGCTGGTGTTCATAGTAAACTTTTTGTTTCTGCATGTGGCATTTCCTTTGAATGGTAATGAAAATATACAGAACACTGTATTAGTGGCAGGCTATAATTTATTCTGGTCCATAGGTTTAAGTACCTTCAATTATTTCTTACTATAATCGGGTCCCTTGCTCATTTTCATGTCATAGTTTCATCTGGGAGCAATATGTAATCACAGAATCAGCAACTTGGATGGCCCCTGTTACTAAGAGAGTGTTGGGCGCTGAATCAATATAGAAATATGTTGCAAAAATGCCTTAACTGATTTGATGAACTGCACCTCCTTTTAGACATGTTGGTAGAGGTTTGCAGATAGGAGCAGTGTGTGTTTGTTTTGCTGACTAATGGATGGGATGAACCATCTGAGAAAGTTTTCTGAATCTATTATCCACAAAACTGCCAACAAAATGAATGGAAGAGGCAGCACATTTAGAGTTGGGGAACAAAAATCAAGATACCTAGATTCTGTGCACAAAGTGACCTATGTTTATCACTTGTAAAATAGGTGTAGTAATCATTGTCTAGCCTACCTAACAGGGTTGCTGTCTACACTAGAATGTTTTGTTGCTAAAAATCTCACCTTTTGTAGATAAAACAATTCTGTTCGTATTCACTGCAATGATCTTTTTGTCAACAAAAGGAAACCACCAAGATGAGAGGCATAGGACCCTTTTTTCTCTAAAGCTCTGTCACAAAAGAATCAGTGTAGACACTGATATATGTTTATGTTGTGTTTTAAATGGTCTCCAGAAACGTCACACAAGGCCAGTCATGACAACTTAGGACACTTGTTTGTATTTCGTTGCCTTGCTGCCATCAGCCCCTTCCCTCTTTACAGTCTTGGGAAGTTTAGAAAGTTTTGGTTCCACTTCCTGCTTGCTCGGTGTGGAGAGCTTGTATCTTGTTTTCCCCGGTGACCATGGTGGCTCCATTAGCAAACAAACTCCTATCTGAACCACACCAGAGTTGCTGGAGCTGGTCAGCATTTGGCGGGAGTCTGCTGTGCAGCCCTACCTTCACTCTATTCAAAGGATCTTTGATATGTATGGCCAGATTTCTTGTGCCATGGTGGAGAAGGGCTATGAGTGGAACACAGTGCAATGCCAAGCTAAAGTCAAGGAGCTGCAGAACTACCACAAGGCCAGGGAGGCAAACAGTTGTTCTGGTGTGGAGCCAACAACTTACTTATTCTACAAAAAGCTGGAAGCCGTCTCAGAGGGGACTCCACATCTATCCCCAAGACACCCCTAGACACCTCCCTGGCCACTGGATATTGGACTAAATCTGGTAAACAGGTGATTGATGAGGAAGTGGGGCTGGAGGAAGCAGCTCAGCTGAGGTTGCAAATCAGAAACTGTTCTCCACCCCTAAATGGTACAGTCAGTCTCAGCCTTTCAGCTCAGGATACAGGAGAGGGCAACTCTAGTAAGTGTTCAGAAGCTGATGCTGCCTGTGTACATGAAGCATGAGTGCTTCTGCTTGTCTACACATGCTGGTATGGGAAGAGAGAGAAATGTTCAGTGGTAGCTGTGTTGCATGTGCTTTCCCTTTCCCCTTTGCATCAAGGCAGCATGGCTAGGAAGTATGGTAACGCATGCTGATATTTCACAGGTATCCTCCTGAGTGACCTCCAGAAAAACTTTCCAAGACGCACTCTTGGATTCCATGCCTCAGATTCCTCAGCAGAGCAATGGTGTTTCTTACCCCATTGTAGGACACTTTCCCACACCAGTCTGAAGTTATGTAAGAGGGGACCAAAGCAGCACACAGCTATGCAGCTTGGGGACTTGGCTGGAAGCTGCTCACATGGAGGAGATGCATTCTAGCATCCTTGCTGACTTTGTGGTGCAAGATATCAGCTATCTGCGAAGAATGGTTGCACAAATTGAAATTTGTTTTCCTAGGATGCATGCACGTGTACCCCAAGTGAGCTACCATCTATAACCCTGAAACTTGACCTTGTTGAATGACCTTGCACCCCACTCCCAAACTCACCATTCCCAGGCTTATTAAGGAGTTGTGCTTTGCACAGGAGGGAGAGTGAAAATAAGGTGCATTTCACAGTGATACATGCATTTTCTTAGGGGTATGGACAATAATGGCTCTATTCATTGCTGATCTTACACAGATGAGACCTATGCCAGCCAAATACCTCCGGCAGATAAGGAAGCAAGCCTGAAGAAGCAAGGAACAGATGTTACAGGAACTTCTCCAGTCCTCTGCGGCCTCCAAAACATTAAAAAGGGCATGGAGAGAAGCAGTGTCAGAAACCCAGAGGATGGGCAGAGAGAAAAGGAAGGGAAACCAATAGAGGAATTTTCACTGGGCACAACCGATTGATCAAGGCCATGGAGGAGCAGACAGAGCTACTAAAGACAATAATGTCATTGCAGACACAACTGATACAAACTTACCCTCCACCCCACCCACAGCCACAACAGAACATTTTTGCCTGCACTCCAGTGATTCCCTTCCCCTAACCCGTTTGTACTGAAATCACGGCCCACCCAGCTACCTTCTTCGTTCCGCTCCTTCAGATAAGTCCAGCTGTCATTCTTGCAGTTAACACTCAGATATAGTAACTGACATTGCCCCTCCCACTCTCTTTTCCTCAGGGTTTGTTTGCATTGTGCACTGCTTGCTGTTCAGTGATAATATTTTCTGAATAACATGCATTTATGTGTTCACAACACATGTGCATCTCTGTCAAAACACAACTGTGGTTATACAGCAGCATGTCACAGTGAAGTTTAAAAAAAAATTCTTGGGTTCTCATTATCAAAGTGGATCTTGAGTGCCTCTTTTCTTATAGAGCCCACTCATTGAATCCCCCTAATGCTCCTGGCATGTAGCTGCTTATATACAGATGCAAGGTGATCTGCCTCAGCACTCCACTCAGGGCAAAACTTCTCACTTTGGCTTAGTATAAATTATATAAACACAACTGGCAGCTATAACCAGAGGAATATTGTCCTTATTTAAGGTCAGCCTGCCATAAAGGCACCTCCAATGTCCCTTTAAACTGTCAAATGCACATTAATAGTGAGTCATTCGGCACCTACTCTGGTAGTGTTCCAAGTTGCCTGTGTAAGGCTTCATGAGTCATTTTCCAAAGAGATAGCCATGTTAGTCTAGTCCAGCAAAAAAAACCCAAGGAGTTGTGTGGCACTTTAAGACTAACAGATTTATTTTTTGCATGAGCTTTTGTGGGAGAAAATCCCACTTCGTCAGATGCTTCAAAGATGGGTATACTTACAGAATATCAGGGAATAGGCTGGGTCCTCCAGGGTCACTATGTGCATCTTAATGTTTCCTATTGCAGGGTCTAGCAACCCCTGGCACCCGTGCCAAAAATGGCATGGCAGCTAAGCCTATGTGGCACATGGCACTGCTCAGCCTAACCCGCTGGCCCCACTCTTCCCAATGCTGCACTGCCAGCTGGCAAGAGCTGCGTGTTGGGGCACCAGGTCCCTGCTGGCTACACTTCCTTGCTGGGGAGCGTGGCCAGCAGGGACAAAAGCTGTGGTGCGCAGGGCTCCTGACCCCAGCTGGCCCATTCCTCTGCTGGGCAGGGCTGGAGGGGACCTGCTTCCAGCTCTGACCCTGGAGCTGGAGGCTGCCCACTGGCAGGGGCATGGGCTGGTCCTCACCAGGCACTGGAAGCCGCCTGCCAGTAGGGGAGGGAGCTGGCCACAGCCAGGACCTGGAGACTGACTGCCGGTGGGGGTAGGAGCCAGCGCCAGCCCCGGCCCCTAACTGGAGACCTGACCTATCCCTTTTGGCCCTACCCCTGGCACCTTCTTAGGATGCAGTGGGCAGGGCTGGCAGCTGGCAAAGGCTGCTGACCCCATCCTCTTGTAATCTGTGGGGAAAATGACCCTGCTTGTAGTTTGTGTTGCAGCCCTGTGTTCCTGAAGATATGTGCAGCATACATCTTTCCTGACCAACCATATTGATATCAGGTTTGCACCCCTAGTGATCCACAAGCACCTGCAGTACTATAGAGAAATGAAAAATGCCCATGGATCTGCTCCAGTGTGTTCTGTTCCAGAGCAAAACAAGGGCGATGCTGCAGTTAAGGACTCCCTTTGCTGTGAATCCATCCACAGGGACACTATCCAGAGTTACAGTCCTTTGCAGCAGACAGGGCCGTAACTATGGCAGGGTGAGCGGCTCCATTGAGCTGCTCCATTAGAGGATGTGCTCTGTGCCTCCTGCCCCAGGCGCCAACCATCGTAAAGGGCGCTGTAAACTGTAGTTACGGCTCTGGCAGCAGAATGTGATTAATCGTCATGCACGATTGCAATGATGCAGCCCCAGTGATAGACTTGCCTGTTTCAAACTGATTAGTGACCAAGCAGTAGAAGTCTGGAGTTGCCAGTGTCCACACAGTAATTGCCTTGTACTTCACCACCAAGAAAGCAGCTCTCATTCAAGTGTCCTTGTGCTACAGGACAGGGATCAGCTTCACAGACTTCCATGAAGGTGGCTTTGAGCATTCAAAAGTTCTGTAACCACTGCTCATTATCCCAGACCTGCATAACAATGTGATCCCAGTGGCTGTCTAGCCTGCCCAGAAGCAGCAGTTCAGTGTGTAGATGCTCTATGAATGAAAACAGCAATGCAGTGCTATTTGTCTGCATGTCACTCAGCAACTCAGGTTGCACAGATTCCTGATTTGGATGTGTTCAGAATGCTGCAAGGAACACTGGAGAGGAGTATGGGATCCATCTGGTCAGATTCAAATGGTAGTTGCTTAGGAAATGGAGGGGAACTGTTGAAAAAAGAGCTCAAGTTTCTACAAGGAACGCAGTGACTGATGGCATGGAAATGCATTGCTCCATTGGACATTGAGCCAGCACCCAAGATGCTCTGCACTACTCTCCCACATCCCATAATTCCTTTTGGCAGAAGCTACTGAGTTGCATGGGATAGCTGCTCACAGTGCATTGCTCTCACTGAAGATAATATAAACCCGAGTGTGGATGCTCTTTTACAATAAAAGGAGTATTGTGTGAACACTATAAATGTAGTGCTTCTTTATCACCAGTATAAATAATGTGAAAAAACTGTTCTCGTGTAGACATGGCCTCTGTTATGGTGTAAAAATCTCTGATGCCATGCTTGGAAGAAAGGGGCCATATAGGTGGTCTTGGGGTGCAAATCCAAATGTGAACTGTCCTAAACTTCAAAGTTGTTTGCGTAATCCACTTACCAGTATGTGTAACACAGCCTCCTCTGTGTTCAATCCACAGGTGGTGTGAGTCTGTCAAAGCTGCCATTTATACAGCCTGGCTCCTCAACTCAAGCTGCAGAGGTAGGACTAATGAGAAGGGGAGAAAGGAGTGACAATTACACTGGGGCGCTAAGCTCTGGGCCCCTCCACTAACCATCTGTATCCTCTGGATAAATAAAGAAATGGAAGGAGTGGGGTCCAGCAAATGGCCTCAGACCATGATCGCCCTCTGTTATGCTTGAGATACTAGAAGGTTTTTGTAACCATATCTGTTTCTTTTTCTCTTGCTTAATATCAATTAAACCTTTGTTCTATGGTACTAAAACAAAAATGAGTTAGTTAATAATCTATCTCTGTGCTGTGTAGTGAAGTGACATGGGCATCCTCAGCTAATAGGCTGGTGTGTACATTGTCTCTCAGGAGGCAGCAAATTATTTCAGGGAGTGTCACAGTAGAAGGGACTGGATACTGCTGAAAGGTGTCTCTAGAGAGCTCGAACTGGAGTTCACTGCAGTATTCAGACTGGTAGTGTCAGAAGGAGTTTGCTGGTGAGGCAGGCAGACTGGAGTAAATCAGATCTCCAGCAAAGCTCACTCTTGCTGAAGCAGAGAGGTAGCACGCTGGCTTATAGCCCTGGGCTGTCCTGAGAACAGTGTCACATTAATTCACGCTTTTTGGGAACGAGGAGTCGTTTTTCATGCTTGTATACGCTCTTCGGTTTTGACTGGGCTTGGAAGGGAAAATACCAGAATACTATTCTGGAGGAGCTGAAAGTACAAACAGGCCTAAATCAGAAGCAAATAGAAACATTATCATATGAAGTTCCCAGCAGGATTTATGGACCAAAGAGGTTCACCTATCCATCAGAACACTGGGATGCATCTATGGAGCAAAACTTGATGGCTGTTTTTAAAATTTATTGATAGAACTGTTGATCGTTCTGGAAGGATAAATCCTTTACTCTCTCTGACACCTTTGAAGGTTCACCAATAACTAACACCATCTTCCATTTTTGCAGCTGTTTCTCATGGTGCATGTAACTCAGCACTTTCAGCATGTTACTTCACACACATTTGGTAAGTGAACATTAGAGAGTGTTTTTCATTATAAAGCAAATCATGTAGTATTCTTTATATCACAGATCTGAAGTTTTATGTTCAAGGCTACATGTTGGGATGCAGCTCCAGAAAGACACAGCACAGGTAGTGTGTCCCAGAGGAGGTAGGGAAAAAGTAGCTTTCTCTCTTTATTTCATAGCCACTGAATACAAGAAAAAAGAACAAAAGTAAGGTCTGCATGGGAGTATAGATCGCACACCCATTAAAAGCAATTCCTATCTTCATTTAAAGTCAGGTCCCCTGGAATTTAATGTTGCGGGATCAAGTCAACTGTGAATATCTCACTTTTTGCAGCAGGCTTTGTCTGAGTGCAGACTGGCAGCTGCCTCTGCAGCAAGGAGGACAATCTCTCTCTATGAAAAAGTGCTGTGCATAGTAAACTAATGATGAAAGCAAGCTTCCTGTGGACAAAGTCAGCCAGACAGTGATTTTTATGTCAAATTTCTTTTTGTTTAGGAGTAAGTTTTTCATTATGGATATGGATTATGTTACTATGAATTTTGGTTTATGATAATATGCAGCATGTGAGCTTTTGACTCCTAACTTTAAAGAGCATGAGAACCTTTGTAACAAACTCCTAGTTTGCATCTAAAACTTAGATCAACTTAGCTATGTCACTTAGAGTCATGAAAAATTTCACATCCTGCCTGATGTAGCTAGAGTGACCTAACCTCCCCTGTGAATGCAGTTGACAGAAGAATTCTTCCATCACCAGTTTACCATTTCTCGAGAGAATGGGTTTACCACAGCATTTTTTTTGTTAGTATACCACGTTGTTCATGCTTCAGTGTTGTAGCTGCAGTCCTGCAGCTCTGCCACTGTCATGTGTGCCGTGTAGATGTAGCCAGAGAAAAACCTCTTGTGAAACCAGTCACACCCTTGAGTCTCCCACTCCGTAATTAAGGAAACTCTATATGGGGTGGAGTCTCAGAGCTGGTACAGAAACTTTTTATTTATAAGTAATACTCCCTTTTGAAAAAAGTGGCCTGAAGGAGTAGACCTAGCAACTTTGCTGGTTAAATACCTCTGTGTAATCAAGCCCTCCTCCTGTCCTGCAAAAAAGTCAGCCAATCAGCACAGAAAAAACAGCTGACCAATCACAGTGGAGAAAATAAATAAATATAACCTGCATGGCACAGTGCCCCTGGAAACTGGCATTTAGGCAACTGTGCCCACCTCTAAAACTGGCCATAATGGCACAGTCTCTTTCAATTGCTAGTTGGAACAGAGGATGTGTGTTTTCCATGGCTGCAGTTTTTCTGAGGAAAGGGTATGAGGGAGAAATACCACACATACTTCCAAGTAATTGCTGTGGCTGACTAGACAGACTCAGACCATCATTTCTCTTCTGTACAATGTATGGAAAGTATTAACATTTAAAACAGAGCCAGCTACAGAGAAATTCCTGGAGGCCTTTGGGTTATACCAGGAGTTTCAACCTTTTTTTAAAAAAATGAGCCACATCTTAATATAGGCCTTGTCCCCTGCCATTCGTGAGCATACAGCCAGCTACCCCATCTGTTGAAGATCTAATAGGATCTCTGTGGGAAGCTCTGCATTTCTTCACATGGAAAATAACATAATAAATAGTTAAAAAAAAAAACCCCACTACATTAATATTTAAAGTATGCTTCTAGTTTTTAATAACATTTAGTACCTGGAAATGAAGAGAATCATACTTTGTGACCATCTAGCTCTCAACAGACCATTACTGACTACTGTGCAGACCACTGAATCATACACAGAATAAAGAGATAAAAATACCTATTGGGTTCCCCAGCTTGTCTATATGGCCAAAAAAGGATTAGTTCCATTTGGGATGCAAGTGATGTGCTTTAGAGTCCTCATATGTTAGAGACACTATAGCAAGGTGGCAGTTCATTAGCCTAATGCGGAGTTCCCTAATGACTTACTTGGTCTTATGCATCTTTAATACAGATGTACACTGATGATGTAGTGACCACTTACTTTGATGTAAGTGGACAATACATGGATAATAATGAATGAATGCATGTTGGCACTTTATAGGTAAGGAGGCAGCTTCAAACTTTGGCTTTTTTTTTTTTTTGCAATATAAGGCAGCCCTTGGGTTTCTAGGAGGTTACCAATGCAGAAATCAGTTAAATTGGATACTCTTGCCTTATCAGTATCTATTCTTGTATTGGATCTTTAGTATATAGATGCATCATATAGACTTTTGGTGGTTTAGGAATATTTATTTTGGGGCCTTAGTATGCTGATAATGGTTATTAGTTTTACTTAACTAGTAAGTTCAAAGTCAATCCATCCATTTTTGGAGTGATCACCATTTCTACAAACTCCCTGTTCAGCCACATGAAATTTTCTTTGAGCAGCTTAGAACAGAAATTCAGTCAGTGATTAGGTGGCACAATGGATTATTGAGCTAATTCTTCACCTCCGAAGAGATGAATGCCATGTACAAATGCGTATTGTAGTCTCATCCTTTTTCTAGTGGATAGTTGTCTGTTACTGAAAAGCTCCACACAGTTAAGGCCTGGTCTACATTACGAAGTCATGTTGACCTAACTTGACTTGTTTCATCTTATATAAACCTAAATTTCAGAGGGATAACCATGTTAGTCTTTATACAGCAAAAACAAGGAGTGTCTGGTGGCATCCTAAAGACTAGCAAATTTCTTTAGGCATAAGCTTTTGTGGGCTGCAATCCCTTTGTCAGAGACCTAAATTTGTTTCCCACCAGTGTAGTTACCCTGTTACATTGATGCAATACCACCACCTCCCTGAAGTAGGCAGTGCCAAAGTCAACCTATTTCCATTGACGTAGTGTTTGCGTAGACATTACTTTACTTGTGTTTGATCTTGACCATTCTCTAGCAGCTGTCCTACAATGCTCTTTCCCTAATACTGTCCTGCTCTGAGGTCACAGATACCAGTAGTCCTCACCTTAAAAAAAAAAAAAAGTCCACTCCCAGCATATATTTGACATACCTTTCCTTGGTTACATAACTTGGAGAGCACATCTACCCGTCTACCTTTGTGAGCATCCAAGCAAGCTGACTTAGTGCAGACTGGGAGCTGCTCCCAGATGCCCTCCTGGCTGAAGTAAGACATAAGTCTTGGATCTTCTTGGCCTGTGGGGAGAAGAAATTGGGCGAGCCCTATTAAGGAAAAGTGGAAGGAATATAGAAATCAGCATGCAGGGGATGCTAACTTGGGGGTATGGCAAGGATGAGCTGCTATGCTAGGTAAAATCCAAGTAACGTCAGCAATCATATCAGAAGGGGTGTGTGCGCGTGGGGGGGGGGGATGGCAGGCAGTAAATCTGGAGCTTTCCTAAAGATCTACAACTTCTATAACAAACTACATACCATACTTGGCAGGGACCCCACTAGCACCTGAATGTGACGTGGAATCTTCATGAGAGAAGGGCATGGAAACTCCTTCAAGTGCACAGTGTGGAGGAAGAAGCCTTTGAAAGTGTACTAGATTCACATCTGTCGTGCCATGAGAACAAAGATGAACTTGGTGATGAAGGAGAAGGGAGCTCAGGTAAGTGATATGTTAGTTCTCACAAGAATATTTTTTTCCCTTTCCATGCCTGAAATTTCCCATCCTTGCCCCTCTTTCTTTTCTATTTAAAAACGGTACCAATCTATGTATTTCAAGAACAAAGTTTAGATTTAGAGATTAGATTCTTTGCTAAACTTTTGCAATGATCACTGGCAATGAAAATTAATGTTTTGGAATGCAAATATATTTACCACAGTGATGTTGGCAGACCAGCTTATGCCATGGTTCCCATGACCAAGGGAATCAGACTGGCTCAGCTATCATCAGTGATAAAATTAACATAAGTATTATAGGAACATCTTTGATGTTTTGACTTTGTTTTTGAGTTGTTATATACATATATCTCATGTATAACAGTCCATCTGTATCCCATTATGTAAGATAATGATTCAGAGGTTGTATTTTAAGCCTCTGTCTAAAATCATCAGGCAGGAGAGAGTTATTAACTAGTGCAGGGGTCTCAAACACATGGCTGTGGGCTGCATGCGGCCCCTAAAGCTATTTCCTGCGGCCCGCAACAACACTATTGCTACCAATATTTGCAATTTTGTTGTATGAAAAGGTTTCAGTGGTGCTGCCCTCAGGCTAATGTTCTAGTCCTCATGCGGCCCTCTACTAGTCCTCATGCGGCCATTGTGGTGATCTGAGTTTGAGACCCCTGAACTAGTGTGAACTGCTGATCTGCAATCCATATTCAATCCTGATCAACAGGAAAAGTCTACTGACATCAGACGGGCTATCATACTGATTTAGTTGGGGTTGGTCCTTCCTGAAGCAGGGGGTTGGACTGGCTTCCTGAGGTCCTTTCCAACCTTAATCTTTCATGATGATAAAAAGGCCAGAAGATGTTGTTGTTCTTTCTTCACTTTTAAAGAGAAGTCTTGAAAGACGATTCTTTCCATCAGTGGAGCTTGCAACTTAAAGCACAAGACAAGAGGGGGTTAAGGATTCTTAACAAGAAGGCACAGTATCTCTGTTGTTTTGTCTGTGGGGAGCAAGGTTTACTGGGAAAAAGTAAGAGACCCTCAGTGCTTAGCCTGGATTAGCCCTGAAGCACGTATAGCACTTGCTTATTATAGAGGCTTCTGTTGCTTTTCAAACCTTAAACTTGTAATTCGTTTGTGTACATAGCTTTACCTGACTGAATCTTGTATCTAATTCTGTTTTCCTTTTCCCACTTAATAAATCTTTATTGTATGACTGGCTACTAGTGTTGTCTTTGATGTCTGAGGTACAATTGATCAGGAGTAAATGACTGGTCCTTTTGGACTGGGAGTAACCCAGATATTGCTGTGACTCTTGGTGTAAGGGACCATTTATCACAAAGGCTAGCTCATTTGGATTGTGAGATAGATTGGAGCGCTGAAGGGGCTATGTAGGACTCTTCGTTTGGGTTGTTGAAGAGTTTTCCCTTGATAATTGGCTGATGAAATTTAAGTGTAGAACTCACAATCATTTGGGGGTTTATGCCTTGCTCCTTAACAATCTGTCCTGAGGTTGGTACTCACACTCTTGTGTTAGTGCAGCCAGCTTTCCAACCACTTCAATCAACATGTTAGGAAATGAACTAAAAAGCTTAGTGTAGCAGTCTAGATTGCGCAGTCCCCAAAAGATCACTGTTTGGCTATGTTCACACACGGGGTTATTTTGATACAAGTTGTTTCGATACAAGTTGTATCGAAATAATGCCTTATTTCTAAATGAGTTAATTCGAATTAACAGTTTGTTAATTCAAATTAAGGAAAAAGCAGGAATCGAAATAGCAAGTTCAGACAACAGTTATTTTGAAATGAGTCACCATTCTTTCAAAACAACATGTTCAGATGGCATTGTTTCGTCCCCACATGGGGTTTAAGTTGTTTCGAAACAACGGAACCGTTTCTTATTTGGAAACAACCTCTGTTGTTTCGAAAAAAGACTGCTCTGTGAACACACCCTTTGGTGCTTAACTACAGTTAGAGGTGGTATCTGCTTTGCCAAGTTTTGATAGGCAATAGGGACCACAATTCTCCCTAGGTTGGTTTGTCTGAATAGGGACATCCTCTGTGTGATCTCACTGAAACCTCCTTGGAAATGTATTCTTCCTTCTGAATGTTTTGAGGGGGGTGGCCTTCAATGGCATCATGTATGTATGAGTAGGTGGGTGCGAGGCCAAGCCCCTGAGAGCTGGGCTGCAGGGGGGGCAGACTGGCCTCTAGGTCTCCTTATGCTGACTAGCCCTGTTCCCCTGGAGAGCAACAGCCACATGCAGGCCCACCCCATCCCGTCCCCTAGGGTAATTCAGCAGCTGACCAGGGGCGGGGTGGGGCAGGAGCTGGGAAATGCTACTCCTCAGCAGAGGGAGGATGGCTTCTGGCCCTGCCCCACCCCAGTGCTGAACAAGTCCCCTCTTCAGCACCAGGGGCCATGGCCACCTGCTTCCTGTCTGGTCCATGTTCTGGAAATGCAGGGGTGCCACATGGTGCCCTGAAACTAGGCAGCCCACTCCAGGGCCTCTCTTATCCAACCCTGGTGCAGGCTGGCCCAGCAACCCCTGCAGCAGGGTCCAGGGGCCTGGACCCAAGAGATCCCCCTTCCTGAGGCCGGTGAGGGAGTGGGGCTGGGACCCCTTCTGCCCTGTGTAGGGGGCTGCACAAGGTTTTGGGGGCAACAAGTTTGATTTGTGCCCTGGGCACCAGAGAGCCTGGCTACACCTTGTTTCATAGCCTTGAGAGGTGCAGTTTCCACAATGCTGGGCAGGGAGTTCTGCTGCTTCCATTGCAGTAACCAGGCTAAGAGGGGTCAGGCCAGGTCAGCTTCAGGGTGCCAGAAGCAACGGTGTTCTCTGGACCTTCTGGAGTGACCTATCAGTTAAAATTAGCACTGCCTCTGAAAGTATGGGCACTATTCACTGCACTTATACCCAGGGCACACACAGACTACTTTCTTGTGCTGCACCGAGGCCCCATGCTGCTGCATGTTTCACTGGCTGGAGCTGGTGGCCAGTGCTGTAATAAAGTACTTCAAAGCTGAAGTGGCAAGCGGCAGGTTTAACTAACGATCTTGATGAGAATAATGTAAGAGAGTTTTGAGATTTCTCTTTCCCTTTCTGTTATGACTGTATATCTACCAATATATCTGCTTTACCTGCAGCCTCTGCAATAGTTGAGAGGTGCCTCCTCCACATCTGCTGAATGTCTGATTTGCATTAGCAGAAGAAAGGTGACCAGGGAGGTCATGTTCTCTGAGACCGTCCTGTCCACTGTAGCTGCTGACTCTGAGCATAGTTATTGGATGGGAAGACTGGCCAGGAACAGAATGAACAACCTGGAAAGGAATGGTAGAAGGCTGGAGGAGAAGCAAGAGGGTGAAGAAGGGCATCAGGAAGCATGTCAGAACCAGGGCCAGCCCTAGTGTAGGGTGAGAGGAGCAGCCACCCAAGGCCCCGTGCCTTGGGGGTCCTTGTGGGCCTGCACTGCTGCCCCCCCCATGCCAGGAACTAGGTGAGCCAGCCAAAAGTGGCAGCCCGATTCAGCACTGCTGGTATGCCCCTGGCCACGTGCACTGCTCTCTGCTGGAGCAATGGGGAGAGGGTGGGAGGCAGTGTGGGGCCCGTATGACTACCCCCCCAGCCGTGCTCTCCCCCGGCCCCTCCCCACTGTTCTGGCACAGAGCCAAAAGCAGTGCACGTGGGCGGACCAGCAGCACTGAATCTGGCTGTCGCTTTTTGTTGGCTCACCTGGGCCCCGGCATGGGAAGGCTGGAGCAGGGGCCTACCCCCCAGTGCCGGGGTGTGTGTGAGTGTGGGGGCCCCCACAGAGGGCGATTTGCCCTGGGCCCTCCGCCCCCTAGGGATGGCCCTGGTCAGAACCTTATAGCTTTGCTCAGATAACAAATGCAGTCATTATGGAACATCAAACTTAGACTCCAAGGTTGCTGCTCTCTATGCAGGTAGCAGCATGGCATGAACACTGATCCTGCCCACTCCACTCCAGGAAACAATGAGTTGTATCTCCACCATGTGTGATTCCTATCAGCTCAGCCAGCAAGCAAATGTTTTTAAATATCTAAACATGTAAGTTTTTTATTGTGCAACTTGTTTATTGTAGGTACAGTCCACCTTGTAATAAACTCTTTTAACTTGTTTATTTGCACCTTAACTTTGTTTCTTGTTTATTTGCACACAAAGACTTATTTTTGGAATACCAGATTACATTAGTTTGCTCCAAGCAGTCATGACACATTACTAAGCACCACCTCACTTACAAAATTCATAACAGGAGTCAGCAATCTGCCCATATTTAGGATCTATACACAGGAAACAAGTGCACAAAACACTAGAAAATATCACTGTACTTGATTATTAAAATTATTTTTAAGGCCTCCCTTCACAGAATAGCACCACGATTGCCTTTTCTAATAGCCCTTGTGGCAGCCTCTTAAAAATCAGCAGCTGGACCCAGCTGGACCCTCCACCCTGTAGCTTTTCTCCTTTAACAACAAAGAAAAAAAACCCCAACACATGTAGCAATAGCTATACAAATGTTTGCCTTGCTGATATCCGCTTTACTGTTTAAGCACTTATAATGAGCTTTGAAACACCAATCATCCTGCACCACTAGTTTAATACATCTTTGATGATCTTCAGGGGACAATATATTGATTCATAGGCCAAAGGTTTGGGTCCTAAAAATCAGCTGGCATTTCAACATCATGAATGCGGTAGTCGGAGACAAATGCCCCTGCTTGAAGCTTTTGGAAAAGTCCTATATTTTTTAAGGTGCAATCGCATGCACCTTCCCTGATCAGCCCTCACTGATAGAAGTATCTCTAGTGCTCCACTAATGCTTGCCTAACACCATAAAATTTCCTCAAAGATGTATGTAATTACTGGCAAGGCAGGATGGTGCCACAAGAGGGGTGTAAGTCTTGTCTGTCTCCACATCCCAATCTGGGGAACGCTATTGCTTCAAATATATCTATTATTTCCTAAACAATTCCAGGAGCATAGTTCTGTTCAGTAGGAGATACTTCATGGTCTTGAACTTTTGAATGCTAATGGCTCCCACCGTGGATTTTCAAACCGCAAAATCATTGTCCACTGACCCGTACCACTCCAACATTCAAGCTCGCACAGCACAATTGTCACTCACTTCTCTACTGTCAATAAAGTTCTCATTCTGGCATCCCTGTACTGCAGGGGTGGGATGAGTTCAGCACGCAAATCTAGAAACTGGCCTTGTGCATCTGCAAGTTCTGCAATTGCTGCTTGTTATCCCAAAACTACAATATGATTGAATCTCACCACTCCGTGCTCATTTCTTGGGCCCAAAACTGCCAAGAGACAAGCTGACTCTTTTATTTGCTATATCCATCACCCTTTCATTGTTCTTGAGCATCTCATCTTTATCACCACACCCTTGTAGTTGTAGTCATTGAAGTTCTGCAGCCAGTAGAGATTCATGCAAGATTGTATTAGCAATAGTCATGAGAAGCGGGCTGAGCTATGTCTGGTCCATACTTCTGTCAGAGAGATGGCAGAGCGCAAAAAGCAGAGCCCAGGACTGTGGGAATTTTAAAAATGGCATGAAATTTAGGGGATGCAAAAAGCAATATCAGACAGAGAAAGTAACACTGTGGGAACTTGAGCACTAGTTCCTAGAAATCCCTGAATGAATTGCTTTTATTCCACAAAACACTGCAATGAGGCCCCACAGGGCATTGCACTGGATAGCAGCATGAGGCATGCTAGGATATCCAGCCATGATGTGGTGATCATCTATCCACGTAACCGGTCCTGCTGGGAAAGCACATCACTTATGCAGGCAACCAAATGTACATGAGCCCAAGTGATATACAAACATCAGTGGCTCTAAGCAGTTGTCAGTTGTGTTGCTCAAACTTTGTAATGTAGACACAGCCTGACAGTGAATGATAAAGAGCTATCTGGGGCCAAAGTAGTGGAGTGGCTAAAGGTCAGTACTGAAGTATCTTAACACTTTTATGCAGACCTTACCTGCTAGTCATATCCCTGGGTCAAGCTAGTAGTACTTCATTTCCAAGAACATCCTATTAATTAACAAGTTTTAAAATTGGCAAATGCGATCTTCTCCCATGAAAGCTCATGCAATAAATATATTTGTTAGTCTTTAAGTGCCACAGGACTCCTTGTTTGTTTGTTTTAATGAACTAGACTAACACGGCTGCCCCTTTGGATCAAAAAATAAACCTGGTATCAGAACTGATTTGTAATCTAAAGGACAAATTTAGCTGTTCCTTAATAGAGAAAAACTTTGGTGGTAATTTTGTTTGAAGAAGCAGTAGACAATATGAGTCTTCTATTCACCACACTTTTCATTTTATTTTTTAACACCTGTGTGTAATTTAGATGAAAAACACTTTGCAGGTGTAATTACAGGTATAGAAATGGGATCAATCAATGTAATTGAATGAATATCTGCGTAATTCACTTTGCAGAGCTTTGAAAGAATGGTAGAAAATAAGCTTTCATTACTCATCCCTGTTTTGCTATGGTATTTCTAAGCCATGAGAACATGGGAACTACACACACTATGCTACACCAGTCATGAACATATCCCCACTGTTTGATTCAGTGATTGTTATTAGGCAGGAAACCCACACCAAGAGGACCATCATTTGTGCAGCTGAAAACTGAAAATGTCAATTTTTGGTTTAAAAAAAATGATTAAGCACAGAGAAAGATAGCAATTTCCAGTGTTTGCTTGGTTGGTAAGATGCAGGAGAATTAGCATTACTCCTGAGAGCTGCCATTGGTTAGCTGGAGGGAAAATGGATATCAATTATACATAATCTAAGACGCCTCTGCATAATAATCAGGCCCAGTAGGGGCTTTGGGGCAGCTTCGTTATTCTCTTGTAAACACAAGAGCCCAGATAGACATGTCAGTCAGGAGTAGCGGCTGCAATTCTTCCTTTTTAACACCTTCACATTCAATTGCTTCCATATGCAAACAAGGCTGTTTAGCTGAGGGTTGAGGCTGTGCTAATGAGCTCCCTGCACTAACCCTGAAGTAAAAAGGTTCTGTTTCACAGCTGCTCAGAGACTAGCTCCTCTGGGCATGCTCAGGTATTGGAAAATAATTCCTTTTAAACAGAGAAATGCCAATCAAGATTTCTTGCATACTTTCCCTTTTCTCAGTGTGCTAATGCAATTACTACATAACTCGTGAACTTTTTTACAGCAGTAGAATTTTTTTTGTCTTTGAATTATGTATTTTTGCCACCAGAAAGGAAAAAGTGCTTGAAAAATTCAGCAGATATAAAAAAAAAATCACACCCTCTTTAATTCCTAGAGGACTGTAACTCAAGGCTAATTTTCATATTTCCTCCTTAAAGCTTTTACCCCTCCCCTTAATACTTCTTTCCTGATATTATCACTCCCATGTCTCTGTAGCTGGCCAGTGTCATTCTGAGTGACAGGGGAGACTCTTGAACAATGTGGTCAGCACCATTCCTGCTTGATGAGCCCAACTTCTGTTGGTTTAGGATTTTGAGTCTGTCTTTAAATTGGGTTTTAGGACATTGCTGCAGCTAAGTAACTGTGTGATTGCCTAGGTAAAGATACACAAACATCCTTGATAATTCTTTCCATATGAGCTGTCATTTACAGATCATGATACGATATACAATGGTTTCTCCAATATCCAGTTATCCTTGTGAATAAAGAAATTTTCTGCATGGAACACACCGAAACCACTGGGTTAATTTAATATCTGATAGAAATCATTTGGATTTTCTGTTTAAAATAGGACATTGTATAATTTCTTATACAGTTATGACATGCACCTTCTTTCCATTTATGCATTTCAAGGTCCGTGCCTTCTTGCAACATGACGCTGGAGACGAGACCTGTTGGCAGAACCACATATGATATGTCAAGTGCAAGTTACAACTATCTCAGGCTTTAAGACATACAGTGTTAGCACAACAATAAATCAATATAACCTGGCCATCAACAGATTTAGGTTAGAAATTAGATGAAGGTCTCTAACCATCAGAGAAGTAAAGTTCTAGAACAGCCTTTCAAGGGAACTAATGGGGTCAAAAAGGCTAATTTGTTTCAAGACCAAGCTTGATAAGTTTATGGAGGAGATGGTATGATGGGGTTGCCTATATTGGCAAAAGGCCTTTCTGTGATTGCTTTTAGCAAATATTTGCAATGACCAGCGATGGTACACTAGGTTAGTGGTTCTCAACCACTGTGTCGGGAGACATTATTGTGCTCCATACAGGGGTAAGTGTGTCATGGAGAACTGGGGAGATGGTTGGAGGGGTAGACTGGTGTGCCCTGTAGGGTTGCGATATGCTGCCGACTTTATCACAGCTTATAAAAGGTTGAGAACCACTGCTCTAGATGGGTAGGGTTCTGAAGTGCTACAGGAAAGTCTTTTCTAGGTGCCTAGCTAGTGGGTCGCACTCCCAAATTTGGGGTGTAATTGATGGCTATAGTTGGGGTTGAGAAGGAATTTTCTTCTGGTAAGATTGGCAGAGACTCTGCAGTTTTGTTTTGGTTTTCTGCCTTCCTCTGCAGTGTGGGTAACTTGCTGGTTTGAACTAGTGTAAATACACTTGAAGTCTTTATGTTATTATTTGAGAACTTTGGGGAATCAACCAGAGATTATGGATATATTGGTGGTGGTGGTGGGGGGGGAGTGAGTTTGTGTGGCCTGCAGAGTGCAGGATGACACTCTAGACTAGGTGATCATGGTGGTCCCTTCTGGCCTTAAAATCTATAAACAGAGAAAGCTCGGGTTACCAAGCTTTGTAGTCTCCAGGACTAAAATATTAATCTTTAATTAAAGATTATGTCATGTGATGAAACCTCCAGGAATATGTCCAGCCGAAACTGGCAATCCCAGAGACAGCAAATTTTAAAACCATGTAACAGTCAAATATTGTGAGCTGCTCTTTTTCACTTTGTTGTAGCTTGAATATTTAACTGCTGTCTTCATATATGGCAATCCATATTAAAGTCAGTCCAAAAGTCTTAACTTCATAATATTTCAGTACTTAAATTATGGATTACAATAGATTAAATCTGTTTTAGTCAGGTAGAGCTAACTCCCTTCTGACTTGCTGAAGCTCATTAAGTGGGCATCATGTTTGGATGGGATTAACTGTATTACATCCAAATAATTCCCTGTCATTTTATTCAAACCCAAGTAAAAAGAGCCTGCTTAGGATTTTAGTGCTATTTAACCATGACTGGTGAATAGCTAGAATGCACTGTAAACACTTTATTTGTGCCATATTAGTCCAAATTTACATGCAGAATTAGTGTACTGAAGGAAGCCTATATAATGCGAAAATAAATGTGAATTTTTGATGACTCAATGAATTTCAGATTGTTTTTAAATTATTGTAATAAGGGTACTATTATCTTTCTGGATGAGTATGGATTTCTATGAAAAGCTATTATCAGACAAACAGTGGCAACATTTTCTAAGACCTATATGGGGAAACATTTATTCTATTCTCTCATTTATTCTATTCAGAGATGTATGTAAAATTTACACAGTGACTATGTTTATCTGTTACTGTAGTCAGATACTCCACTTCAAAAAATAAGATCTGGAAAAACCCTATTCTGCTGCTAGTCCAATCTTCACTGTCATTTCAGATTTCTTCCCTGAATTCTTCAGGTGATTTTAATAAATGGCTCAAGCAATAAAGATTTAACCACCTTTCTGGGGGAGATTGTTCCACAGTTTTACAGATTTCAGCATGGAAGGAAGATCTGGTGATTAAGGCATTGAGCTGTGATTATGTAGATTTCTGTTCAAGTCTCAGCTATGCTACAAATTTTCTGTGTAACCTAAGACAAGTCAAGTTCCAAAGGGATAGCCATGTTAGGCTGGTACAGCAAAACAGGCTTTCTTATTTGTTTTGCTAAGATGAGTCAGTTAAGGACTGATTTTTAGAAGCGTTTAGGTGCCTAAAGATGCAAATGGGCACCAAGTGCAATTTTCAAAAGTGCCTCAGCACTTAACTTTCATGAGGCTAGATTTTTAAAACTCCTTCACCCAGTAGTTTTGTGGTTTTGAAAGTCTTTAGGCACCCAAATACCTTTATAAATCTGACACTTAGTCTCTTTGTGCCTCAGTAGTACAACTGTATAATGAAAATGATACTGCTTCCTTTATCCATACATTGTTTTCCTTGTTTACTTACCTTGCAAGCAATTTGGGTTAAGGACTCTATTTTAGTGTAAGTACGTCTAATACTTATCTAATGGGGCTTGGTTGAGACCTCTTTCTAAGCATAACTTTATTAAAAATAAAAAATAATAATCAAACTGCCAGGAAATCTTATCTCATAGTCGGCATACATTTTCCTTTTCTAATTTCCCACTGTTATTTTTGTAATACCCTTGAAATGCCCTTGTAACATTTTACCAGCTTCTCTCCACTGGCATTGAGTGGCATATGATTCAGAATGGTTTCTTTTAAAAATAATGTGCATGTTGTCAAAAAAGGTAAACCTACCAAATTTTGCAAAATATATTAATATGTTTCTTCCCTACTTGGATATTTGTGAAAACATTTTCTAAAATATTCATGTTTGTGAATTTTTACCAAAAAACCCCAAAACCCATAGAAGAGGAGCTAGCAGTTAACTGCTTCCCCCTGCAGTCTGTTGGATTAAACCCAAAACATGGAACAAGCAGTCTTGACTTCTAGTCCCCCTTTGTCACTGAGTAGAATTAACAATACTTTGTAGTTATATTATACTTTAAAAATAAAAATCAGTAGATAAATGCCATTTTACTCTTTGCATAGATGGAGGAATTGATGCTCAGAGAAACTGAATGATACATATGCCTTCTGTCACACCATAAGTGAGTTTCAAGGACAAGAGTCGAACTCCCACCTCCTGCCTCCAAGGTTCCTGCTTAATCTACCAGATCCAGGACCCAAAATGCAAATCTTATATTTTTTTTAGATCCTCAGTTTCTCCATCTGCAAAATGTGACTAATGCTACCAACCGCAGGAAATCTGGGTATGTACAAGACTTAAAATGTGTATACCCTCGTGTCTATAACCAGCAATGCCAGTTTAGATGCATTTGAAACAACTTCCACCAGTGATCACATAGTACGGTCTTTCAGGTGCTGCCATCTATGGCCACAGTCAGGCTGGCTGTCTAAAGGTGAAGGTCTCTAATAGTCCACTATAATTTCCCTTATCCATCAGTTCCCATGATACATTGTTTCAATGTATTTTTATTTTTGAAATGCCAAATATGTTGTTTCATTAGGCTTACCCTTTTGAGAAACTGCTGCAAGAATTGTCAGCCAATTGTTAGCCAATGAACAGATTCATCAGCTTAGGAAACAGAACCTTCACAGAATTTGGATCTAGGCTATGAAGCGCATCCAAAAGAAATGAAGCTGATTACCAGTCTCCTCATTTTCAGAACTAAGCGTAAAACTCATTTCTTCAATTTAGCTTTCCCTCAAGTGGTTTTTCATATCATACATGCATTAATAATAACAACAACAATCATCATGATCATCATCAATAAAATTTCCTACAAACTAGTCAAATGACTTCTTCTGTAGGCAGTCAGGTTGTTTTTATTTCCATTTTTAAATACTCAGAGTAGCTCAGATGGGAGCCATATTAATCTAGATAGATAGAAAATGGCATGGTTTAAAATGTCCATTTCTTTAAACAGTTAACTAGAAGGTGGAAGCATAACAAAGAGTAAAGATACTCAAGCAATATAATGGCAAATCCCACTCACCTTGGCCATGCAAAATGGCTTATGTAAGGAATACCATTAGCCCTAAGGTCCCTAGGCTGAGAAACAATATGTTAAGAACAGTGAATTAACACCACAGCAGCATACACTATTAGGAGGTCTCTGTGATGATTTTTATCCCTTAAAATGTTGTACTGAAAAAACCTACTCAGATATATAGGAGGAGCGTTTGACACTGCAATTGTTGGTACCAATTCCTTTCTTTAGATGTCTTCATTCTAGATAAAAATTGATCTGAAGAGTTCTACAATGCAGGCAATATAGGGAGATGGTTGACATCCTTACTGCTAAGTGGGCTATAATATAAAGGTATGCTGAGATTAACATACTTTATTCCAGCTCACAAAGGGAGGGGTGAATTCTCTTGGGCTGGTTATAAACAATCACAGTTTGCATTTTTTATCAGCTCAGAGAATAACTGTTTGATTCTGAAAGATTTTGCAGGAAGCTGGAAAGAACTCATGATGCAAACTGCCTTCTTTGAAAGATTAATCTTCAAAAATAAAGGACAATTGGATCCATTTAATAACTTTTGAGATGCTTTTTTGTGGCATCTGGAAATTAATCACACATGAAAATCCTTCTACAGGTTTGTTCTTTTGATTATTTTTTCCATTGTAGTTGACAACACATTGCAGGTGATGGTGATTATAGGGGTGCTGATTTGAGTTTTAATTTATCATCTGTATACATATGTATAAAAATAATGGCTAAATGAATTAACATGTTGTGTATTTCTTACAATACCCCTGCTTCCTTAGATGAACCAACCTGCTACCTCACTAGCAGTAGAAAAATCAACCTGGACAGATCAATAGTCTGCTCTGAGAAGGCAATGTAGATCATATGATTGTGTCATGGATGGGTACTGATACAGTACAAAATTAATTTATTAACTGATATAGGTTTCCAGTAGGGTTCCCTGACACCAAGTGTGAAAAATTGGGACAGAGAGTGGTGGGTAATAGGAGTTTATGTAAGAAAAAGCTCCAACTATTGGGATCATCCTTATAAAATCAGGACATTTGGTTACTGTAGTTGTCAGGGTCAGGGCTGCCACCCAAACCTTACCCTAACTCAAGCCAGCCGAAAAGATGGGTTTGAAATGGCCTAGAATGAAGTGATGATTCCCTTGCTCCACCAATTTTGTGAAGGTAAGTGTCCCTTTTGCACACTTCTGCTTGGGAACAATACAAAGGGTTGTGTTCATGGGCTCTGAAGGGAATTGCCTCCAGGCTTGGTTAGTTGGAAGAACAGCAGATGTGATCAGCTGGCTTGGAGAATCATAGGGCCCAATCCCTACATGTTATAGGTCAGAGTAGGTCTATAAAAAACCCATTAGGATGATGTTCATTTACACCAGCTAAAGCTCTGATCCATGCAGGATCCGCTCCAGGGTATTTGAGGACTTAAGGCTAAGGAGAATGGGACATTCCTGATAGCCAATTTCATTTACATTCTAATAATTGTGCTGGTCTAGCCGGTCAGTTCTGTGAGAAAAAGGAAGAAGGAATGTCATGTATGTATTTAAAAAAAGGGAAAATATAGCATGGGAAGGTTTCCTCAAAATTCCAGGGTGAAGAAATGTAGAAGCCCCTTCACTAATGGTGATACATCATGTGGTTGACTTTAATGCATGCTTTAAAAATATTTACCTGTGAATATTCCTTTTAGAAAAGCTGCATTACGTTGGATCCTTTTTAGATTAATTAAATATTTTCTGTGTATAAATGTTTTCAAATTAAACATTGACTCCGTAAAATCATCCCGGGTACTGATTTAGCTTCAGGTCATTAACTCTATTATTTAATGTGTTAATACATGTGAAGAAACTTTGTTCTTTGTCTCTGTCTACCAAAATGCCTGAAGAGAACTTTTTTCCTCTACTCCTGTTAAATTGCTAATTAGTTCAAGGTACACCAGAGATGAGAGCCTTTGAGATCTTGAAAACTTGTGTTCTCAAAAAAAGTTTATTAAAACAGGAGCAGTCTCTTGATGAGAGATTTAAGGAGAATATGGTTTTCCTTGTTTTTTGTGTGGATAAGTGTCAGAGAGCTGAATTGTTGATTAAAATGGTCCTGTGTAATAAGTTCAATTAAACTCAGTAAAATACTTGCACAATAAATTCAATTAGAAAACTCTTGTTTGGTGCTTCCATACATTTCCACTTAATGGCATCTGATCTTCTAAAACCTTCTGGAAACTCCTGTCTTTTTGGGCTGTTTGAGTAACACCTCATGGTGCCAGACATCCATGTTATATAAGAAAGGGGCAAGCTTATCTGCCTCATTTCCTTCTCTTCAGATAATGGAGGTGATAGACCTCAGTGTCAAGGACAGCCATTCTGGATCATCCACGGAAGACCACAGCTTAGCCTTCTCATGTTTCTCAACATTTTGTGGATTGGGGAACACTTAAAAGTATTAATGACTTTATGCAGAACATCTGATGAAAACCTTCTTGAAAAAACTCATAACTGTGATGGGGCATATAAAATGACTCAGCCGCAGCAAAGCTTCCAGATGTATGTCAAGGTCCGCCATTTTGTACCTGGAAGCTTTACTGCAGCTGGGGCATTTTAAATTGTTCCTGCCCCCCTCCCCACACAGGCCTTGGAGGGGGTAGGATTGGGATGGGTCACAGAACACCTGCACTATATCTGCGAAACACCAATGTTCCATGGAAAACTGGTTGAGAAACACTGTCCTATAGGATCATTCTGTTCTAATAGCTCCTAGAGTTAAATACCCAGAAAAGTGGTCACTGATTGATTTAATGTGCCTCCCAGAGGTTGAAGAAGACAGAACAGAAAGCAGAAGACTTTAAAAAGCCAGGCAGTGGTGTTGATTGAGCTGAGCTGCAATGGCTCTGAGTATGTTAGGTGCACTAAACTGGAGAGAATTATGTTACGTCCCAAAACGTCAGATACCATGAAAATTCATGTGTCAGCAGCTGTGAAAAAGGAGGAAATGAGGCAACTAGGAGTGGCACTTCCCTGATATAACCTTGGGCATTGAATATTCAGTGCTGCCAGGAGGCACTCATGTATCCCCAGTAGTTGCAGCATTGATGAAAGGTCTAGGAAGAAAAGTGCCGTGAATGCTCAGTTACTCACTTTTAAAAAAAGATGTTGATAGATTGGAGGATGTTCACCAAAGAGCCACGGGAATGGTTATAACGGTAGACCCGCAGAATACAATAAATTTAGCTTAATAAAAAGAAGTTTAATGGGGAATTACACTCTATACATACCTACTTAGGAAACAAATACAATTAATAATCGTCTTTTTAACCTAGCAGAGAAAGGTGTAACATGATCCAATGACTGGAAATTGAAGTTAAACAAATTTAGACAGCAAATATACTTATAACCTTTGGCTTAGTCACTGAAGTTCCCAAATCATGATTTAAAGACTTCCAGTTATAGAGAATTCACCATTTACTTCAGTTTATAACAGCAAGTCACCTGTTTATATTTTGCTGAGTTGCAGCCATCTTGAAATGTTATAGCCCAGAGGTGTCAACGAAGGTGAATCTAAGACTCTGCATTTACTCTGTGTTTTTACATGACACTTTTATTGAAGACAAGTCTACTTCTGAAGATTTATGCTCATTCAAAACTTACTTAGAGGAGGAAATAATTAATTTTACTCATCATTTTACTCTTTATATGTAGAGATTAAAATCCAGCATGAGGTATAGGAAAATTCTGTTATTGCTAGTATTTTCCAAACTTCATATTATTATATAAACTGTCATCTTCAACTCAAGTATTTATATACACTATACATTATATACACCTGTTTTTTAAAATATTCACCTGTTTTTTTTTTAGGGTCAACTAAAAAGGGAAGGGTCAAAAGCATGGGGGATGGATGGTAAAATCACATGAATGAGTAGGGCTGGGTGAAGGCAGACAGCAAAAGGCAGAGAGAGAAGCGAGGGTGAATATGGGGCATGGGTGGGGCAGGGAAAGCTCAAGAACAATCTGCAAGGGCTGTGGAGGGGCAGGCAACAAGCTAACACCAGAAGACTAGGCGGGGCAAATAAACTGACCAGAACAAACCCTCTGGGAAATCAAACAAAAGCAAAGCAGGGGAAAGCAAACAAATGGTCACAGGGAGGAGAATGGGCAGGGCAAGCAGCAAGGGAAAAATGGAAATTTGCTAAAAGGGGGGAACTGGTGGGTGAGAGAGAAGGGAGAGGATGTCCACTGATCAAATGCAGCTAGGAAAGGGAGGAACGTACATCCTGTGCCATATGCTGCAGAAGAAGGTGAAAAATACTCAGAGTATCTGCCAGTCTGATGAGGTGGAAAATTCCTTCCTATCTCCCAAAATGGTGATCAGTTAGACTCTGAACACATAGAGGAGACCTAGTAATTAGTGATTTGTATAATTTACATCTGGGAAGCTTTTTCTAAAACATATGCTTTAGGAATTTTTTTGGAGAAATTCTATGGCCTGTGCTATATTGGAGGTCAGACTAGTTGATCAGAATGTTCTCTTCTAGCCTTAGGAATTATAAGTATGATTGGGTACAGAGGATAGTCTTGAAGATCCACAATTACTGGTAAGTAAACTTTTTTTGCATGTGCACTTTTTTTTGGACTGCACAAACTAAATGAGGTGGATCATGACTTCACGGAAGAATTGCAATGTATACGTGAGACTGGCAGTACCAAAGAGTCATAGCAATATAGCAAGCAGGTATTGACTTTTGCGGAGCTAAACGTGAGTTATTAACCTGAAAGGCAAATATTGGCCAGAGCCATATTTTCCTTGAGGAACAATAAATCATGATATTCTAAGGTAAGGATTTTTTTTTTTTTTTATATTTGTACTGTAAATTACATTTGGAGTGTCTGACACCTTCGATAGTACCTGTGTGCAACAGCACTACAACTATTAATTCATTGAGCACCTTATCACTCCTGTTTGGCACGGAAGAATTAATATTATCCCCAATTTACAGGTAGAGAATAGAGAAATTAAGTGACTTGCTGGAAGCTGTGGGGTCCACGTATGGAAGAATCATAGAATCATAGGGTTGGAAGGGACCTGCCATTTCCGAGTGTCTGGGCTTTCAGTCAGCTCTCTGACCTCCCATCTCTGTGTTTTAATCACAGTATCATCTTTCCAGTCTTCAAATCTCTCTACCATAACTTTATACTTAAATGTTTTTTCCCTGGAAGCCAATGGTCTGAAGGTAAATTACATTAGAGACTCGGAAAACCTCCTGTTTATTTAATGGGAGATAGCAGAACTTATTTCAGCCCTTTGGAATTGCCTTGTGTGCACGTGGTCAGTATGATGTAGCAGGCCCAGGCTTCTCCCTTGGCTGGCTCTGAGCAGAGAGCCAACACCCACTACCTACACTCCCAGCAAGCACTGAGACATCAGTGCAGAGTGGCTCTGCAGCCAGGAACCCATGGCTTGTAGAGGAGGTAATGGGCTGAGATGCTTGCCTCACCATCAGTGGAGGAGCCCATGCTGGAGTCCTGGCAGTGGGAGGTAAGAGGGAGAGCCCCAGAACCTTCCTGAGCCCCCTCCTTCAGATGGGCTTTGGTGAAAGAGGGGGGCTACAACCTGGATGTCAGGTCTTTCCACAAGTAGTGGATATATTGGGGGCCTACAAGTCTGCACTGCACCTCTTCCTGAGCTCTCTGGGCTGCATCCCAGTCTGGCACTGGGGCCTGAACTAGGCAGTTTTTGAAGTTCGTTCTCTGCCTGCAGCTGGCTCCATCTTCTAAGAGCTGTGTGCCAATATGAGCCATGACACCCGGCACTTTGTCGTCTTCTCTGCCTCAAGACAAAGGGCCCCTATTAGAGAGGGGCTCTCTCCTGGTGTCCCCTCCTGAGGGGAATTCTAGTAGTGCCGTGGCATATGATTAGCATCGCACAAGAACTCTGAGGAAGAAAATGGTGCAAACTTTTGATATGTCCTAGTGTGTTTTGAGCCAACTATGAAGCAGCATTTCCACCTCAGTAAGAATGAAATGTATTTCCTGACTGTCACCTGCATTTTACCAACTTACTTTCAAAATTGTATCATTTGTGGTCAATAAGAAGATGCACTTTGGTCCTATCAAATGACAATTTTGTTTTGGTTACTTATTTTAAAAAGAAAACCTTGTCTTAATTCAAGGGCAATCTCCCTCTGCTCCCCTCTTTTAAGGGCCCTTTCATAGTGGCATTTTTAAAGATATGGGCACATGTTGAGTCACCCAAAAGCACACAGCTTATATTATTCTAAGATTATATTGTTGTTATGAATCTGATCAAGTTCTAGTTTTAGCCATTTTGAGGCCTTGTGAGAACATCTTCTAGGGCCTTATGGGGGAAACATGGGGAATCTTAAGACATATCCTCTTTCACTGTCAGCTCCCTCCCCCTTTTTATTTTACCTGCCTTTAAGACAATCTGCCATTGGCAGGCTTGCATCAGAAAGCAAAGACGTCCTGTAATCCTCACAGGGATTAATTCTGAAAAACAGATGGAAATAAACAGAAGATAGTCATTTCTCAGGTGATTTCTCCATTTTTGATCTGTATTGAGACATACTTAGATGAGTGTTTTCAAGGACTGGGCTGAATGCTGAAAAGATGCCAGGGAAGGCTGAATATTTTTAGCTCTTTGAGTATTATTCCCTGACTCTTTCTAATTGTGGATCATGCAAACACCACATCTGGAATTCCAGGCTAGTGGTGGAGTTCTGAGCAATTGAAATAGGGGTAGTAGAAAGCAAAGTATGATTTGTATAATATTGTGATGTGCCAGGGTCTTGCCTTCTTTGATTCTTGGAATGACTTTTAGTTTTTAAATAGTCAGTGCAGATACAGGAATCCATAACACAAAAATCACCATCACATGTAGCACTAGTTGGAATTAATTCTTCAGTGGTCTGCTAGGAGGCCCAGGAATTACTGAGCATGAACAAAGAAAGATATGGCTGGAGACAGAACCATCCTTCCATGCATTGAGGTGCACAGGTGCCTCCAGGTCTGTCAAACCAACTGTTGGAAAACACGCTTCTTTGTTTGTTTCAAAAGCTTTCAAACCAAATCAAAATTTTCAATTTATTTTGATTCAAAACAAAAATGTTATTTCCATTTTGGTTTTCACACACTGATGATTATTATCTTTTCATTTCAGAATTGGATCCCATAGAACAGTGGTTCTCAACCTTTTGCAGGTTGTGAAACACATAGTGGCGTGTCACGACCCTACCAGACATACCAGCCCACCCTCCTCAGGCCAAATCTAGCCCTCTCCCTAGCTCTCTGTGACATGCTTACTGCTGTGTGGCAACACAATAAGGTGTCCTGACACAGTGGTTGAGAACTGCTGCTGTAGAAAGCCCTTTCTCCACACTGGTATGGCATCTGTATATAGGCCTGGATACTATGACATGCTTTGTCTTTCTTCAGGTATGTGGGCAATCTAATATAAAGTTAATACAACCTGGAACTGTATTAACTTCCAGGCCGGATCCGTCTCCTATAAAGTGTACTCTGGGTGGGGGCTGAAGGATGTGGTGCCATGAATCTGACAGAGAAGTAAAGGGCATCAAAGCTAAGTGAGAGCTAGAAGGACCCTGTGCTTATTAGCTCTTTACCTGGTAGACAGCTGAAAGATTTGTAGATAATCAGAGTTCCTCAGGGTTTAGAAGGCTAAGTGTGCTACTTCTGCTCTGGGTGGTGACACTTAGCACTCCTTGAAGGAAGAAATGAGAGGGAACTCTGTGAGGAAGTTTTCCGCTCTGTAGGGCCCCAGCCTGCTGGTCTTCCATGAAGCGTGTTTGGTGGGGAATAATTGAAGTCTAATTATTTAAAACAGGGGTATCAAACTTACAGCCCTTGGCTAGCTCTGGCCCACCAAGGATGCTGATCTAGCCCACCGAGCTGCAGCTTGGAAGCTGTCTGCAGCAGCAAACTGCACAGACATGCTGTTGGCAGAGCAGGGCTCAGCCTGTTTCTGACATACTTCTGTGATTGGAGTCACAGCAGAGGCAAACAAAGGAAGCATTGTAGCCAATCCCAGCTCAGCTTTGCTGTGATCTGCCAACCAAACAGCACCTCAGTTACAGCACGCTAGCCCAGGCTCCCACTCTCCACCCCAACTGCTCATAGTCAGTCAGCATGCTAATTTGATTGACAGCACACTGATCTAATCACAAGAAAGGAAAAAGTGTCTGGGGCTCATGTGGGAATAAGCCAATCAAAGGCCAGCTGGGACTGAGCCAACTAAAGGTCAGCATGCTGAATGACTGACAGTGGGGGGGGGAGGCAGGAGCCCAGCCTGTCTGTAGCTGTGACTGAGACTGATTGATTGCCACCTCCGGGCAGAGGAAGTGGAAGGGGGGTCTGGGAGCTGCCCAGTTGGGGAGGTGGGGTCCAGGAATGGCCCAGCTTGGGAAGAAGGGCAGGGAAATGGGAAGGTGTCAGAGAGCCTGCAGGGGAAAGGAGAGCCCATGCCACTCTGAATTGGCATGGGAAAGGGTTGGGGAGCCCGTGGAGACACATCGCCTGCAGCAGATGTCCTGCCCTACAGTGTGCCCCCTCCCTTGAATGACTTTGATCCCTCTGATTTAAAGGTACAATTAGCTAAGATTGGGGCAGTAATCCGGGGTTCTGAGTTCTAAATCCATTTGTTTGGTAGAATATTTACTTTCTTTGCATCGGCTTTCCTGTCTATAAAATGTGGATATTAGTTACTTGCCAGTTTCAGAAGTGTTGTAAGTTATTTAACTGATAAATACTTGCAAAGAACTTTGACAAAGTGTAGTAAGGAGTAGTATCTGTAAAATATACATTTTTCTGTATATCCCAGCATACATATAGGAATAACACTTGGTGCATATATTCAGATATGTGACTCATCAAAAAGATTCATTCCTAGTCTACTTGGAATACAGGAGCACGGTGATGATGTGAAAGGCTTGGGAAACACCTGAAATCTTTGGAAGCTCTGGGGAGTCTGCTCAGAAAGACTCAGTGTTGAAAGATTTATGCACAGAAAAATTTATTGACTGAAGTTCTTTTATGCTTAATGCATTAAAGCACAATTTGGCTGCTCAGTTCCCTCAACTATCAGCAACTAGCTAAGGCTGCCCAAGTCAGCTAGACCAAGGCACTTTTATCATGGGCTTTATTGCTACAGGTGCCTTGGCCTTAGTTAAAATAGTTTAGTCCTGTTGCCCAGGCTGCCCTGAGGAAGCTATCTAACTCCATTATCCAAATCTCACTTATCTGAATTAAATAGTGTTTAAATTGGGAGATGTGATCCTGTTTGAGATAAGAGATTCAGATAAATGAGGGACAAAAAAGAGCTTGGCCTTTTATAGTATGACTCAGCTGATTTTTATTACATTAATTGATATTTATTTATTTAATAAATGTATGTGTTTATAAAATACATGTATTTAAGATATTCTTAAAACAACTATTTCTGCACAATTGCAAGGATATGGTTTAGGGTCTCACACCTGTTTCGCATACAAAATATGTTCAGTAAGCATGGTCAATCCTGTATTTAGGCATAGAAAATACCTATGGGCTTGATCCTGCAGTTCTTTGTAGAACAAAACTCACTGACTTGAGTATTGCTCAGCAGCAAGAGGATAGTAGACCTTCCTTGCTTTCCCTGTTTCCTGTATAGGATCCTGATCAATTCATTTCTTAGTTTCTTTGAGAGAGTGTGGCACAGTCTTTCACTATAGTTTGTGTTGTATGTCAATCATAATGGATTTTTTACCTTCAGTCCATTTGGTATGATGTCTGATTCTTTGCACTTGGAAAGGAAGATAATGTCTGTCTCAATAGGAGTTTTTTCAAGAAGCTGATGCCTTTCCACTTCATATGGCTAACAGGGGCATCACTGGTACCTGGCACACGGGGGTCGTGCCCCGAGTCCTGGTGCAGCCCCTGCTTCTCCCAGCCCCATCTCCAGCTGGAGATCCAGGGTCTGATCAGGGCTGGGGGCATGGCCCTTGGCCAAGGGGTGAGGCCTGGGCCCGTGCCCTGGGTCCTTCCAGGGGGTAGTGATGCTCCTGATGGCTAGATTCAGTGCTTTGCATGTTGATAAGTTGCAGAAGAGTACCTCTCTGCAACTTTGCTTTCCTTGACACTCTTTTCCTTTCTCTACTCTATTTATATGTCCCAAACAAGAGCAAGGCACAGTAACAGACCATATAACTGCAAAAAAGGGTTCTGGGCCTTGGCTAAAATTTTCAAACACCCCACTTACGTGTCTTAGGTGCCTTTGTATTTTGACTTCCAATGAGAGTAGGACTCCCAAATTGCTTAAGAGTTTTTAAAAATGCAACACTTGTTTTCACTGAGGAAAAATATGTATTTTGTAACAGGTTAGCTAACACAGGTTGAAATCCAAATGTAATCAAGGAAGTTGTTTTAAAGTGTTAGTTGATCAAAGCAAGCTTTAGGATTGATCCCAAAAACATTTTCCTAGATTAGGTGACACATTAAAAATCTCTGTCCATTTCCATAGATTTTGTTTTGTTATACGTTATCCTGGCATCAAAAAACAAATACTTCATCCTAGGAAAAGATCCTTAAGAATTCATCAACCATCACTTAAATTAACAACAATATAACATACATTTCCCCAGTATCTGGTACACATGCACCACAAAGGACAAAATATTATGCAAAATAAAGATTTTATGTACAATATTTCTGTAACACATACATGTTTAAAGCATTTCCATGTGTAAATCTATTGAAAACAGACAGCTCTATAAATTAACAATTGGTTGGATTCATCAAAGTGTTGGTAAGAAGTAGTTATTTTTGGCTTGGGGGATTTTTAATGACTGAATGACAGCCCTATTAGTTGTTTCTCTGTGTTTGACTAGACAAATACTGAATGCAAGTTTTATCATCTTAAACCTATTTTAATTATTTATGGAAAATCAGAAATAAAAAAGTTAATATAAAGCATGTAAATATGAAAATTCAGCTGTGAGGCTTTGAGAATATAATGGAAGCTTGACATACAGACCCTTAAGAAATGTGGAATTTATTAACAATTACTGCATCGAAAGAAGTAGAATAAGGATAGGAATTTATTAATTACTTATGAGATAATTAAAAATATCTACCCAGTATCCTTTTGCAGAATTCTTCTACTGTGGTAGTTCCTAGAAGCCCCAGTCACAGACCTGTTAGATGCTGTAGAAACAGAAACAAAAAGAGCTTTTTGCTCCAAAGGCCTTTCAATATACGAGGAAGCCAGGACACTACTGGTGAATGCAATAGGCAAACAAAGGAAGAAAAAGGAAACAGTGAGACAGTGCTGGTCAGAAAGAAAGGTTCTGGTCTAAGCACACCCAACTGTACTAACCTCTGTCAAGTTATTTTGTAGGTATTGTTGCAAAATAAAGTTAAAGATATGTGAATGAGAACAATGAGATGTCTCTGCATATATTTTCAGAAAACTTCTCCTGGGTGAAAGGGACAGCATGGTAGAGAGTGTGAAGGTGAATGTTTGAAAATTTAACAAGTGCACAGTGAAGGCTGGCAGCAATGGCAAAGATAAGGTAGAAGTCATCTTGATTTGAATCACAGAAAACATATGACTGGTAGGGATTTCAAGCGCATATCTAGTCTACCCCCTGATAAAGTATTCCTAGACCCTCTGACAGGTGTTTGTCTAACCCAGTGTTTCCCAACCAGTGTGCCAGCAGGTCTGAGCAAGTGTGCCACAATGTTTTTTAAAAAACTACTCTAAGAGCTCTGGATTGGCTCATGAATGTTCATGAGTTTATTTGTAAACTATATGTTGGTGTGCCTCAAATTAGTTAAAGGTAGCAAGGTGTGCCATGGCAGAGAAAATGTTGGGAACCACTGATCTAACCTGTTCTCAGAAACCTCCAGCACTGGGGATTCCACAATTAACCTGTTCTAGTACTTAGCTACCTTTACAACTAGAACATTTTCCCTAATATCTAACTTGAATCTCTCTTGCTGCAGATGAAGCCATTTACTTTTTGTCCTACATTCAGTGAACGTGGAGAAAAAGGGATCACAGCACTTTTTATAACAACCTTTTACATATCCAGAGACTTGTATCCCCCCACCCTCAGCCTTCTCTAGACTACACATGCCCAATTTTTCAACCTATATTCATGTCAGGTTTTCTAAATCTTTTCATCATTTTCTGTTGTTCTCCTCTGGACTCCAGTTTGTCCCCATCTTTCTTACAGTGTGGTGCCCAAAACTGTTCACCATACTACAGATGAGGCCTCACCAGTGCCAAGCAGATATTCCTGTTAATACAGCCCAGAACTAAATTTGCCTTTCCCACAACTGCACCACATTGCTGGCCAGTGGTGGTTCATAACTTTTTTTGACAGGACAGGCACAAAAGACAATAATTATTTTCTTGCCTGCCCAGAGTACAATTTAATAGCTATTAAAAACCTACTGTATATACAGTGAAGAAGCAGCAGGTGGAACCAAGAGTAGGAACCACCATTGCCTGTGCTGCTACCCAGACTGGTATAGGGGGTGGAGATACCCACGCTCACTCCTGGGAAGGCGGCTGGAGCAGTACAGGGCTCAGCATTCATCCCTGACAAGGTAAAGCACTCCGCTCAGGGTCACTCTGATAATATCTTGAGTTTTCCCAGTCAAGTGACTCCACACCTGCTCACATCCCACCATCCATTGTGGTGAGGAACCGTTATGCGGTGCTGGACACGATGAAGGAGGTAGAGGAGATGCCATCCACCCCAGAGGCTGGGCAGACCACAGCCACCTCACCTAAGAGGAAACGTAGGGTTGTGGTGATTGGGGACTCCCTCCTGAGAGGAACGGAGGCACCCATCTGTTGCCCTGACAAGGCCTCTAGGGAGGTATGCTGCCTGCCAGGTGCCCGTATCAGAGACGTTACGGAGGGACTGTCAAAAATCATCCACCCCTCAGACTACTACCCCATGCTTCTTATCCATGTGGATACCAATGATACTGCGAGAGGTGATCCTCAGCAGATCAAAGGTGACTTCAGGGCTCTGGGAGCGAGGGTGAAGGAGTTTGGAGCACAGGTGGTGTTCTCCTCGATCCTTCCAGTCAAGGCTAGAGGCCTGAGGAGAGACAGATGCATCCTAGAGGTGAATGCCTGGCTGAGAAGATGGTGTGGTCAGGAGGGATTTGGCTTCCTTGACCATGGAGTCCTGTTTCAGGACAGAGGATTGATAGGCAGAGATGGCCTTCACCTGTCCAGGAAGGGGAATAGTGTATTTGGGCACAGACTGGCTGACCTAGTGAGGAGGGCTTTAAACTAGGTTCAATTGGGGAAGGAGACCAAAGCCCACAGGTAAGTGGCAATGTGGGAGATCTGGGGAAGGGATGGAACTTGGGGGGTGTTGGGACTGTACTACCGGGAATAAAAGAGAAGGTAGTTGGAACATGGGGGGGAATCAAATAATTGTCTTAAATGTTCCACTGAAGCGCCAACACATGAGGAGAGTGGGGGAGGAGGACTCCAAGAAAAAATGCAAGGAGGTATATGTAATAGAATTGAAAACCAAACTGACAAAGTAGGGCAAGTGACCGGGTATCTTAGGTGCTTATACACTAATGCGAGGAGCCTGGGAAATAAACAGGAAGAATTGGAAGTACTAGTGCAGGCAAGGAACTATGATATCATAGGAATAACGGAGACGTGGTGGGATAGTCGGCATGACTGGAGCTCTGCCATGGATGGGTATAAACTGTTCAGGAAAGACAGGCAGGGAAGAAGAGGGGGAGGAGTAGCACTATATGTAAAAGAGCTCTATGACTGCTCAGAGCTCCATTATGGAAGGGGAAGCGTGCCTGTAGAAAGTCTGTGGATTACATTGAGAGGGGAATGCAACAAGGGGGATGTTGTGGTGGGTGTCTGCTATAGACCACCAGACCAGAAGCAGGAGGTGGATGAGGTGTTCTATGGACAACTAGCGGAAGCTTCTAGATCACAGGCCCTGGTGCTCATGGGCGACTTCAATTACCCTGACATCTGCTGGGAGGCCAATACAGCAGTGCATGGGCAATCCAGGAAGTTTTTAGAGAGTGTTGGGGACAACTTTCTAGTACAAATGCTGGAGGAACCAACTAGGGGCCTTGCACCTCTCGACCTGCTGCTCACAAACAGGGAAGAATTGATCAGGGAGGTAGAGGTAAATGGCAAGCTAGGCAGTAGTGACCATGACATGGTTGAGTTCAGGATGTTCATTAAAGGAAGGAAGGAAAGAAGCAAAACAAAAACCCTGGACTTCAAAAGAGCAGATTTTGGCTCCCTCAGGGAACAGATGGGCAGGATCCTTTGGGAAGCTAATCTGAAGGGGAAAGGAGTCCAAGAAAGCTGGTTATATTTTAAAGAAACCCTGCTAAGGGCACAGGAAGTTGCCATTCCAGTTAGGAGAAAGAACAAACATGTGAGGCAGCCAGAATGGCTTAGCAGAGAACTCTGCTCTGAGCTTAAACATAAAAAGGAAGCTTACAGGAAGTGGAAGCTTGGTCAGATGACCAAGGAGGCATATAAAGATATTGCTAGGGACTGCAGGGATAAAATCAGAAAGGCCAAAGGACAAATGGAGCTGCGGCTAGCGAGGGATATAAAGGATAACAAGAAGGGGTTCTACAAGTATGTTAATAATAATAAGAGGATCAGGGATGGTGTAGGTCCCTTGCTGAATGGGGCAGGCATCCTCGTGACAGAGGATGAAGAAAAAGCTGAAGTGCTCAATGCATTTTTTGCTTCAGTTTTCACAGGCAGGGTCAGCTCCCAGTCCACTACCATGGGTATGGCAGATGGGAGAGAAGAAGAGAGGCCCTTGGTGACGGAAGGTCAGGTTAGGGACTGCTTAAAGAAGCTGGATGTGCACAAGTCCATGGGGCCGGACGAACTGCATCCAAGGGTGCTGAGGGAATTGGCCGATGAGATAGCAGCACCACTGGCTGTTATTTTTCAAAACTCATGGAGAACAGGGGAGGTGCCAGAGGACTGGAAAAAAGCAAATGTAGTGCCTATTTTCAAGAAAGGGAAAAAGGAGGATCCGGGGAATTATAGACCAGTCAGCCTCACCTCAATCCATGGCAAAATTATGGAGCAGATTCTTAAAAAATCCATCCTCAAACACTTAGAAGAAAATAAAGTGATCAGGAACAGTCAGCATGGATTTACCAAGGGTTAATCATGTCTGACCAATCTCATTTCCTTCTATGAGCAGATGACTGATTTTCTGGATGCAGGAAGAACCTTTGATGTGATACACCTTGATTTTAGTAAGGCTTTTGATACAGTTTCCCACAGCATTCTCATTGGCAAATTAAGAAAGTATGGGTTGGATAGCTGGACTATAAGGTGGATAGAAAACTGGCTAGATCAACGGTTTCAGCGTGTAGGAATCAATGGTTCCATGTCTAGCTGGCAGCCAGTCACGAGTGGTGTGCCCCAGGGGTCGGTCCTGGGGCCAGTTCTGTTCAACATTTTCATCAATGATCTGGATGATGGAATAGACTGCACTCTCAGTAAGTTTGTGGATGACACCAAGCTGGGGGGAACAGTAGACATGTTGGAGGGCAAGGACAGGATTCCGGGAGACCTAGATAAATTGGAACAATGGGCCAATAAAAATCTTATGAAGTTCAATAAGGACAAGTGTAAAATCCTGCATGTGGGACGGAAAAACCCCATGCACTGCTACAGGCTGGGAAACATTCAGTTAAGTAGCAGCAGTGTAGAAAAGGACCTGGGGGTCATGGTGGATGAGAAGCTAGATATGAGTCAGCAGTGTGCTCTTGCAGCCAAAAAGGCCAATGGCATACTGGGCTGCATCAAAAGTAGTATTACCAGCAGATTAAGGGATGTGATCATTCCCCTCTATTCTGCACTGGTGAGGCCACATCTAGAATACTGTGTTCAGTTTTGGGCTCCCCACTACAAAAAGGACAGGGACATGCTAGAGAGAGTTCAGAGGAGGGCAACCAAAATGATTAAAGGGCTGGAGCACAAGCCCTATGAGGAAAGACTGAAAGCATTAGGCTTATTTAGTCTGCAGAAGAGAAGATTGAGGGGAGATTTGATAGCAACCTTCAACTACTTGAAGGGATGCTCTAAGGAAGATGGAGCTCGAGTGCTCTCGGTGGTAACAGAGGACAGAACAAGGAGCAATGGTCTCAAGTTGCAGTTAGGGAGGTCGAGGCTGGATATTAGAAAAAACTTTTTTACTAGGCGAGTGGTGAAGCATTGGAATGAGCTGCCGAGGGAGGTGGTGAAATCTCCATCTTTGGAGGTGTTTAAGGCCCGGCTGGACAAAACCATGACTGGGATGGTTTAGTGGGAGTGGTCCTGCCTCTGGCAGGGGGTTGGACTAGATGACCTATGAGGTCCCTTCCAACCGTAGGATTCTATGATTCTATGACACAGCAAGAGTAAAATTTAGTGTTTCAATTTTGCAGGGGCCTTCATGATCTGTGATGATGCTCTGTCTTCAGTGGAAGCAATAAGTAGTTTTGCTAACTCAGTTCAGTACAGTCTGAAAGTCTCACATGTGGGATAAGGTGGTAAATCCCTTCACAGGTTCAATAGGTAAACAAAATCCCTCAACCTTTATCCCATGGCTTGAGAACACAGTTCAGGGAACAAGGGGTCTTCCAGATAATTTCCCTAACTGTCTAACCAAAGGATGGTGCCCTCAGAACTTTCCAAATGATCCTCAAGGTCACAGATGAATTCAGATTCTCAGCCACTGCAGAAGGGCTGACAGTGGATTTGGCAGAAATCCTCCTCATACCGGACTCTGGGTGCTTCTGTTTCTAAGATTCCTTCTCACCAAAAAGGGATGTGGGGCTCAGGTGCAAATGATAACTACTAAAAATGCTTACGTGGCTCTCCTAACCCACTGCTCAGATACAGTCACAGCAGACAAGGCAGCCGTACCAGCAGCACAAGCAGTAGTTGTCATATGGTAACTGAGTTTTTCCAGATGGTTTAATTCAGCTTGAGTGGACAGGGAGTTTTCCCACTGGCTTTCTTATCAACTGGCAATTACCTTAATGGAGAAAGGACCACACTTATGGATATAGCTTCCAGGTATCCAGAGGGCAGGTCTCAGGGGGAATGGCATACAGTTCTGGGATTCAAGAGATCAGTAAACAGCAGGTCCTTCCCTTTCAGTGGCTGGTTCCCTAAACTCTTCCACAATAGCTGCTCCCCTCTCCCAATATTTCCAGGAGCTGATATTTCACTGAATGCCTTCCTATTGATCAGGCTGCCTGGGATGTGACTTGCCAATTATTTGGCTCTATCTCCTCCTAAGCAGACTCACCTGCTTCTCTCCTAAGCAGAATCCTCTGCTAATCTCTGCTGAGCCAGCAGCATGGTTGAAATAGTATCTTTCCTCTTTTCCTGTTGGTTGCCCTAGTGGACTCTATCTCTGCACTTGGTCCCTCTTTTTCCCTAGACAATGTGCATGTTTCTCAGCTGTTAGTACACAGAGAGCAAGGTAAGCTCCTTGTGTGTTATGTAGCTGATTGTTACTTTTTAATAGATCTCTTGATGTGCTTTGTCTGTGAGTAAAGTGTGATTGGTTTAGAAATTGTTCTGCAGAAATCTGTGCACCTTATTTTCACTGTCCCACAGCCCTCAAAGGGGGAAATAGCAAACCAGAGTATCTACCAAACAAACAAGGAGTCTGTGGCACTTATAAAGACTAACAATTTTATTTAGCACATGAGCTTTTGTGAGTGAATCCCACTTTGTCAGATGCTGAAATGGCAAATGTACAGCGTGGAGGGGAAAAATAAATGCGGTGGAGAGCAGGGCACAAGATTAGTAAAGGTTATTTTAGCAAATCAAATAAGTTGTTTTGGGTCAGTGTGGAACAAGAGAAAAGACTGGAGATTGAAAGAGGGGGAAATCACCTACTGTAATGAGTGACTCAGCCTACTAATATATCTTTGTTCAAACCCAAATTAGTAGTGTCCAATTGGCATATGAATTCTAATTCTTCAGTTTCCCTTTGAAACATCTCTGTCAGAATACTGCAACTCACATATTTTTCCTGGAGTGTAAAGGGAGACTGAAGCATTCCCCTATTGTTTTTTGAATGTTGCCATTTCTGGTATCCGATTTCTGTCCGTTTATTCTTTTACACAGTGACAGCCCAGTTTGTCCAGTGCATCAGTCAGAAGGACATTGTTGACACTTGATGGCATTCCCCTCTATTCTGCACTGGTGAGGCCACATCTAGAATACTGTGTTCAGTTTTGGGCTCCCTACTACAAAAAGGACAGGGATATGCTAGAAAGAGTTCAGAGGAGGGCAACCAAAATGATTAAAGGGCTAGAGCACAAGCCCTATGAGGAAAGACTGAAAGCATTAGGCTTATTTAGTCTGCAGAAGAGGAGATTGAGGGGGGATTTGATAGCAACCTTCAACTACTTGAAGGGATGCTCTAAGGAAGATGGAGCTCAACTGTTCTCAATAGTAACTGAGGACAGAACGAGGACCAATGGTCTCAAGTTGCGGTTAGGGAGGTTGAGGCTGGATATTAGAAAAAACTTTTTTACTAGGAGAGTGGTGAAGTCTTGGAATGAGCTGCTGAGGGAGGTGGTGGAGTCTCCATCTTTGGAGGTGTTTAAGGCCCGGCTGGACAAAACCCTGACTGGGATGGTTTAAGTAGGAGTGGTCCTGCCTCTGGCAGGGGGTTGGACTAGATGACCTATGAGGTCCCTTCCAACCCTAGGATTCTATGTATCACATTGGTGGATGAGCAGGTGAATGAGCTCTTGATGGAGTAGCTGGTTTGATTAGGTCCTGTGATCTGGAAACATGAAACTACTACTGGGGACGTTGTACTGGTTTCAGGGCCAGGCAGTTGGACTGTGTAATCCCTGTAAGTCAGGGAGGGGTGCTAGATGGAGGTTTTGCACTCTGAGATTACGTCTAGAGGGTCAGAGACAGTGTTTAAACTATACGCATACCAAAGAAGCCAACACTATGTGGTATCCATTGGCAGGATCCAAGTATAGCAGCTGGGTGACCATTCACCAGTGGCAGTCATGCTGTGTAGTGAAACAATTACCTTACACCAATCCCCCCCCCCCACATTTGGTATTTTTTTTTCTTGTTTCACTTGTGGACCTGAAGGGAGAGAACATTCTTTAAGAGGGATTTGAATGAGGTGAGTGTCAGGATGGTATTACTGAGAGCTAGAGGTTGCTGTATTCCTATGAAGCTGTATGGAGGAAATGTCAGTATTTTCATTTCTCCAGACAGGTAGCTGTGTTAGTCTGTGTATAGCAAAAGTAGCGAGAGTCCTGTGGCACCTTATAGACTAACAGATTTCTTCAAGCATAAGCTTTTCTGGGCTACAGCCCACTTTGTTAGATGCATGAAGGAGAAACTAAAGAGGAGTTGTGTATATATACACATGCCAGAATGGAGGAGGGCAAAGTCAGTTCAGAGAGCAGATGGGGCCCAGTCACACCAGTAAATCAAAAGGAGAGAATGCATGAACAGATGAATCACTTTTTGTAAAGTGCTAACCATTCAAAGCCTATATTGAGACCCAGCCTGATACTGTCAAACTTGCAAATTAGCTCCAATTCTGCAGTTTCACGCTGAAGTCTGTTTTTGAAGTTTCTTTTTTGAAGTATGGCACCTTTCAAGTCTGCCACTGAGTGTCCATGAGGCTGAAGTGTTTTCCTATTGGTTTATGGATGTTGCCAGTTTTGATATCCATTTTGTGTCCATTTATCCTTTTACGTAAGGACAGTCCAGTTTGCTCAATATACATGGCAGAGGGGCACTGCTGACGCATGATAGCATACACTACATTCATGGATGTGCAGGTGAATGAGCCCCTGACGGTGTGGCTGATCTGGTTGGGGCCCGTGATGGTATCCCTGGAGTCAACGTGTGAGCAGAGTTGGCAAGGGGGTTTGTTGCAAGCAGAGGTTCCTGCACTGGTGTTCCTGTTGTATGGCTTTTGGTTGCTGGTGAGTAGTTGCTTCAGGTTGGGAGGCTGTCTGCAAGCAAGGATAGGCCTGCCTCCCAAGGCTTGAGAGAGTGTGGGATCATCTTTGAGGATAGGTTGTAGATTTAAGTTGGGGACTGTAGGCGATGACCAAAGCTGTTCTGTTGTTTTCTCTGTCAGGTCGGTGCTCTAGTGGGTGGCTCCTGGGTACCCGTCTGGCTCTGTCAGTTTGTTTTTTCACTTCACCAGCTGGGTATTGTAGTTCCAGGAATGCCTGCTAAAGGTACATAGCTGGTGGTAGAGTACGTTCTAGTTTCCAGTAAATTCATTTTTGATATTCATATTAGATACTTACCATGGAAATTATATAAACATAGACTTGTTGAGAGAGAGTTTCTGTTACATCAGAGAGACAAGGTGGGTGAGGTAATGTTTTCTATTGGATCAACGTTGATTGGTGATAGAGACAAACTTTTGAGCTTACACAGAGCTCTTCTTCAAGTCTGGACAATTTGCTTAGAGTATCATGACTAAATACAAGGTAGAACAGATTGTGTAGCAGAAGCAGTTAACACATATTGTAAGAGAAGATTCAAGGTAAACATTTATGTCTGTGAATGGATTCTGTGAAGATGGGCCTAGTTTTGCTCTCAGTGACATGTGTAACTCCACTGGAGTCAACAAAGTTGCACAAATGGATCTCACAAAGCATACTATAACCCTGTATGTTTTGAAAAAACAAATGCCCCACCTGAATGTTACTGTAGATGATTAAATATGGAAAACTGTATTGTCTACATTTTTGTTTCTGTTTGGCATTTGACTCAGTTCAGGCAGTGGCTTTACTGGTCTGGTAACTAGAGCTTTAGCTCAGGACTTAGAAAACCCTTTTTCAATTTCCTGATCAACTACATGCTTCCTATATGTCCTCTGAGTAAGTTGTTCAGTGTCTCTGTGCTTTGTTTCCCCATTCCTCCTAGTCTGTAAAATGAGGATATTGGTACTTCCCTACCTCATGAGAGTGCTGACAGGATAAAATCTTCTAAAGATCATGAAGTGCTCTATCTACTTCTGACAAAACACTATGTAAAAAGCCAGATATTAGTATATTATTTCTCATTTTTTTCTGGTTTTCATACACTTTAGTATGTTTAAAATAAAGCCCAACAAATATTTTAGCTCAATTTACTAACCTGAGACATGCTTTTATCACGATAGAGCCTGAGCAAGAATTACCAAATCCCTTGATTCCATGTATGACATCTCTTTTTTTTCCTTGAATTGATGAAACAGTACTGCTGGCCATGACCTCATCCCTGGTTTGCACTTAAAAAGTTTTGCACTGGAAAAATGCACACAAGAGTCTTTTCTACTGTTATAGCTTATTTTGTTTAGGGAATTAGTACAAGCTATACTGTCAAAAAGTTTCATTTGCTGATTTAAGCTGTGTGCATGCACGGAGGCTTTGCTAGTACAGTTATACCAGCAAACCAGTTCTAATGTAGACATGGCTTCCATGTCAGTAACAAAGAAAAACCTACAGTCTGCAGAACTTCTGATTCAGAGTCTGGCAATTTTCCTACTGGCAGTTGAACTACCTGAAAAATCAGATCTTCTATTTTTCTTTCAGATAGGAAGAGTAGACAGGAATGTCCATAAAAATTAAGCAGCACATGTAGATAGGAAGATAACTTTTCATTTGGCACCTTCAAACCCTTTCAAGTGATTGACACCATTCTTTTAAAAATTTAATACAAGAATGTTAGTAGTATATGAAAGCAAACAACTGACTAGAAGATATGGAAATGTTATGGAAGAACCTGAAATCATGAAAGTATTTTCTGGTTTAATTTTTAAAAACTTACAAATTTCACTTAAGTTCATAAACCTTTTGATCAGCCAGGATTGTTTTAGGGGTTAGTATCAGATTATGTGAATCTTTGAGAGGCAGAAGTGGTTTGTAGTTCTGTTTTGTTTAACTGACTCTTAAGATAATTTGGGCTTAAAATTTAAAACTACACAGAAATTGAAGAAAATATTTGCGTGACCCACTAGAAAGTGAATTGTTAGATTTTATATTATCTTATTGTGTGAATGGTAACTCCTGCAAATGCAGAGGAAAGCTGGGTGTGTGCTTTTCGTATCTTCTATTTTTCAATATAAAAACAATTGAGTTGGAAAACTTTTGAACAACTCTACATGTTCATGTAGCCAGTTTCATGCATCTTTAAAATTATATTTTATCCTGTATATATAAAGGTCCCAATTTTGTAAGCTCCTCACTTGTGGAGCTGGGTATGGGGGAACATTTCATGTGTTGTGAATTTACAGGACAGCACCCAAAGGGAATGAAACATTATTAGGAGTAAACAGACATAACTCAGAGTTACTTAGCAACACTTCTCCACCAAAACACTCTAGGTTTGAGCTTTTCCAAAGCAATACTGGAAATTAGACACATGCACGAAGATCCTCAGCTGACTTAAATATATATAGCTCAAGTTTCTTCAGTGAAGCTGTGTTACTTTTGGCCAACTAAAAATCTGGCCCATATACCTTTCTTCCATTAAAATTAATGGACTATATGTCTAAATCCCCTAAGCTGTTTATAAGTCTCAACCTACAGAGAAGAATCCATACTTCTATGAATTGTGTCAAAACAATATTTTTAATACAACATATTTTTGTAATGGGGAGATTTTGAATTATGATAACATAGTTACCAAATAATTTTTTCCCATATGCACCCACTCAACTTTAGTCCATCAGTTAGTGTACATAGAATCCTGTTTCCTCAAGGATTTTTGGCATCTTCTGGAAGACTGAAGACTTAGATTGGGCAATGATAATGAAAGCAGTAGAACTGGGAATGTTGTAATACTAATCTTAATAACCACCCTGTGCCAAAAACCATGTCTTAAAGGAGCATTAAAATCACACTGTATCTACAAAAGCAATCCCCAAACAAAGAAATCTGCAGTTTTAATTGAAACAGCTATTAAAATGTAAAGAAATAAAACCAAAACAAAATTTTAACTTTATTATTCACCATTTTTGATGGTGACGTTTTGCCTTTCACCCAGTGATGCAAGTAACACTGCTCAATTTCACTTTATAAGGGCAGATTTTGCCATTTATGTCATGTGGAATAGACCCTCCGACTAAGAATGCCATAATTGGGCTTGTACTTTCCAGTACTGCAGGGTAACTATGGCTTGATCTACACTACTAATTTATTGTCATGTATGACTGTTTCTCAAGGATGTTGGCAATCTATACCACACCCATGTCATAGCTACTACTTCTGGTGGTATGCCTTAGCTCAGTGGTTTTTGAAGTATGGGCTGGGACCCACTACTGGGTCATAGACACTCAGGTATTGGGTCATGGTGTCCCCTGCTGCCACCACCACAAGACTGGAATGTGTTGTTCAAAGATGTAATTATTGGGTTGTGGGCTTAAATGATTTTTTCAACTGGGTTCTGAGGAAAAAAAAAACATTTGAAAACCCCTGCATGAGCTGATGGGAGAAGTTTCCCTCTCATTATAGGTAGAGCATTCCCTTAGACCTTATTTACATTCATGGTTACACTGGAAAACTTTGTTACTCCAGGGATGTGAACAAAACACCCTCTTGAATTAATTGTTTTGTCCAAATATGTGCAAGAGGAGCTGGGTTATGTCGGTAGGAGAGAGTGTCTTCCACCCAGATAGCACTGTCCAGAATTGCACTTGTGCCAGTAAAACTAATTGCTCCGGGAGGGGACTGCTTCGCACCACAGAGTGACAACATCTTGCTTGCATAACCATGAGTGTAGACAAGGCCTCAGGGCTGAAGAGGGAGTCACAGTTACAGTGTGTGAGTATAGACAAACCCTATATAAATTAGAAAAAACTCCAAATCCTTTTTATAGAATTTTAAAGGACCATAACATCTCTAATCATTTTAGTTTTTGTAGAATGTCTTTTTAAAATATATTTTCCTTTTCCAACATTTATATTTGGGTGCTCAGCTACTTGACCATGTTGCTTTAATAGATATTAAAATAATGTGTAGGCTAAAAGGCTCTGTTACAAGATCAACCGCAGATGAAGGATGGGGTGAGACCACTCTTAGTCATTTTTAGCTAGATAAAATTGCTCTAGATGCTAGAAAGGAAGAGAACTCATAAGAGTTTGTGGCTTTTGGATTATCAGAACACTACCTCATAAATCCAGGACAAACTTTTACACATGTTTTGGTCTTTTCCTCCAGTCCTGAGTTGTCAGACTTTTGACACACAATGCTGTGGATTATTTCCATATGGATAGTCCTGCTGTCCCTGAAGTCTGTATTTTCTATGTTGTTTTGGATGACATTCAAAGCAAATTTGTTCCCTTTCCTCTTGTTATGGCAGGGAGATTTATTACGCTTCACTCATTGTGCAATTTCCCTTCTTCCAGTGAGGATGGATGGCAGTTGTGAAGAACTTGACTTCTTTGGCAAAAGCAGTCTGCTGCTCTAAATACTGAGCTTCCGTGTCGTTCTCACACTCATTTTCTGACCCAATCACTTTTTAATGATCTAGGCTGGGGGAGACCTGGGTCAATTCCCCACTTTGCCTAAGTGGCAAAAGTGAATTGCAAAGGTGTCTCCCATCTGTGAGGCAATTAAAGAATCATTGGGCCAGAGACAGAGTGTGGGAATGACTCCATAGCTCTGTGGTTAAGGCTCTCACATGAGATTCTTAGGTCTAGTTCCTTACCCCAGTCAATATCCAGAATAGAACAATTTCAATAGGAGAGAATGCTGGTGCTTGAAGTGAGATTGTTCCCTATCTCCATGGTTCGAGTATGTTTCTGAGATATGTGGGAGATTCCTGTTCAAATCCTCTCTCCCCCTCAGGCAGAGGGAAGAATTGTGTCTGCATCCCTACAACCCTGGTGAGTGCTCTAACCAATGGGCTAAAAGATAGAAGGTGGGGTGTGGTTTCTCCAATCAGAGTTTAAATAGGATCCTGTGGGCATCTGAGTATGCCTACCAGATTGGGCCCCACATACCTCCATTGGGTGAACATCTACTTTCCCATTCATTCATGAGTGACCATTCATGAGTCATGGTCAGGCTTACGTGATAGAGAGACTTCTGAGCACCTACAATAAGACATCTGTTGATTTCACTGCGGCTCTGCAGGTTGTCTTCAAGCAGTGTGCAAGGTCTGCCAGTACAGTAGTAGTTGTGGATCTGGGATCACATGTACTAAGTGTAGGTGAAGGAAAAGTTCAATTAGAACATCAGAATTAGGAGACGGAGTACCTGTGCTCACAAAAGTCTCTCTTTAGGTTGAGCAAGCTATTGTGATCTCAAGGGCAAAGCCTATGAATTTGGAGTGAGCGGTGAACATGAACTGTGGATTTTGTGTCTGTATAAAGGCAAATCACATTCAGTTATCTATCTTACAAATTGTGCAGGAAAGTTAGATTGTAGCATGCTCTTAACTCTAGGTTTTAATGATATCAGAAGAGTCAGTAGTGGTAGGAGACATCTGGTGTCTCAACCATCTTGGAACAATGCACTCTGGGGCATCTTTAATCAACTCATAAGTACAGAAGACTGCTACAGGAAAAAAGATTAGTAGGTTAAGTTACAGTTATTTTGCAAGCAGAATGATTTTGATGCCTCAAAATACCAATGTTATTAATAGTTGATCATTTAGGGGTGAGTAATGAACAACTGATTTTTAGTTTAAAAATTAGTTTCTTTGACTGAGTAATTTTTCTTGTTTGAGTATAGCTTTTGATTTCAAGGATGATGGACAGCTGACCTTAGCTAGAATGCATGTGCTCTTTGGCATCTGCTTATGTGTAACCACTAAGGAGCTTTTTGGATACATGTGTTTTTTCAAATGTCAGCTACAGCCAAGATACATATACAAAACTAAATGTAGAACTAAGGAACTTTATGTGGATTTGCGACACATTGTGGAGTTAAGTTGGGTCTGCAAAACAATGAATGGATTTCAAAGAGTCTAATATTCTGTGCCAGATTTTCCCCTCAATTACAACGCACCCATTAAATTCCCAAGCAAGTTAGTGATGTTGCATTAGTTCAATGGAGGGTGGAATTTGGCTGGTTATTTCCATATGTAACAGACATGGTCTTGCTCACAAATATCCTTCACGCTTCTTTATTCGGATGGAAGAGATCTAAGCATGAATAAGATGCAAAACATGACACCTCATTGGGCACCATCTTTTAAAACTTTCTTCGGGGAAGAGAAAAATAGGTACAGTTTTCCTTTTCAGTTTTTTTACAGTACCTTGCACTCAATGATTATATTGGAATAGAAATGATTTGTACATTGGAATGCGAAATGGAGTATCAGTAATTTGATTCATGTAAAACACATGTCATTAAAGCAAGGTCAGGGCATGCACACATGTTTCTTTTGTCTAGGGCAAAACATGACAACTAAACTGTGCCTTATGTTAAGATGGCAATGGGATGGTACTTCCCTAATGACTAAATCTCAACTGCATGATGGACATGCATGCTGCTTGCCACAAAATGATGCAATATCTGATGCATAATATTAGAACAATTTACAATATATTATACTGGTGGCTGAGATCCTGGATCAAAGGCAGTACATAGTCTGTGAATACAAAAGATGTATTCTGCAATTCAGAGACTTGAAGTCTACACTGGCTTAGAACTGTCTGGGTACCTCTTAATATTCAAGTTCTTTAGCAGCGTATTGTACCTGCAAAGAAGGTGAGGATGTTTTAATCTACCAAAGAGTGGCCTAAAAGGAATCAGAAGTATTGGGCCAAATATATTCCAGATGTAAGTCTGCTCAAAATTGGACTTGGACGTCTCCTCAGTATTTCTGAGATTTGCTGGCTCTGCTGATACTATAGAAATTTCAGCTTTTCTCTGACTGGAAAACAGGGCACAAAGCATTTGTGGTGTTGGGAGTTTTTTTAAACATAATGAGAACTGCCTGTTTTAACTAGCACTGGTTAATTTTTTTTTTTGATTAGAAGACAAATTTAGAGGGGAAAATAGTTGCAAAACTTGTCAATTTGTAAACTTCCTGGATGCTTTGATAAATTTTGAGGTTAAATAAAGAGAAAGTTTAATTTGTTTTAGTTTGGGGGGAAGAGGAATACACTTTCACTAACACTTTTTTCACTGAGGGTGGGAGAAATAAGTAGGGGGAAAAAAAAGCAAAATAATATGATCTGGTTTTGCTCTACCTCCCATTCTTTTACCTTCCTGAAAAAACAAAATCATAGAAAATTTCAAATGAAATTATAATTTTTTATATCTTCCTAAGTATTTGTAAAATATGGGTACTTTCTCTCCTCGCTCCCTCAGCCTGGAAATGTGATACAGGGTGTATCTACACTGCAATAAAATACCGATGGCTGGCCCATCTCAGCTGTTTAGGGCTCAGATTGACCAAATGTGTACACTGAAATTTTAAAGATCAGCAACAAAGCCCCACAAACCTCAAGTGATGATGTGGATCAGCTGCAGCTGTTTTACTGCAGTGTAAACATACCTGTGGCAGTCACAGTGGCAAACTGTCCAGATAGTGAATGGTAATATCCTTTACCGGCTGAAGTCAGTAGGGCCCAGATATCAAGGATATTTACATACTTAATCGCCATTGACTAAAAATGCTTCTGAGGATCTGGACATAGCAGTTTTGCCCATTGAGTTGCAGCTTTATTTCAATCTCACTTTCAGAGATGGCTTTAACTATCTCAATTTTGTTTTGCAAGTTGACATTTTCCATGATTGGTGTTTCTTCTTTGGATTGTGAACTAACATCCTTTCAGATATTTTTAGGTTATGACAGTGTGAAAAAATGTTTCCTTTTTGATCTGATTTTAAATGTAAGCACTCAAGTAAGTAGAAATGTGGCTGAAGCTGACTTCCAACATAGCTTGCTTCATTGTCCCCATGAACAAAAGAGAAGCAGTTTTAAATTGAAATAAATGAGTTTGGTATTAAATGTATAAATAGTATTTGCAAGAGAACTCAGCCTTGGCCTAATGCTGCTGCCATTGATGTCAGTGATTAAAAACCCATTGATTAATTTTTCACCAGTGGGACCTGAGGCATGGAAATGAATCAGTGTCTTGTGGTGGCACGTAGGGAATGTGTTGCTACATGCCTTAGTGAAAGGCAGACTGGGTCTGCACTGTGGTGGCGTGTGGTTAAATGTGGTAGTGAAAAGCTCTGGCAGGGAGGATGCAGTGACAAAAGGCTTCAGCAGCTTTCCATTGCCAGAGTCTCTCACTGTGGTGGGGAAGGGCTTGGGGAGGGGAAAGCTGCTGGAGCCTTTCCTCCCTTCAATGACAGCCTTTGGTAGTGGACAGGCTGTGACGTTTCCCTCCCAGAATCTGGTCTGGTGTACCATTGTGCCCCCTCCATCCTACTCCTGAACCTCAACTTACCCTGCTATGCCAGGTGACTACTCACGTTGAGATTCATAGTCTCTAAAGCAAGGGTGTCAAACACATTCAGTGTGAGGGCCACATTGGAGGGCAGGTCACTTGATGAGAGCCACATGTCCACAGAGGCTTCCCAACCCTTTCCCCTGACACATTGAGTGGCATGGGCTCCCCTTTTCCCCTCCCCAACCTGCAGGCTCGGACACCTTCCCTTTTGTCCGTCTTGTGGGCTCCCCTTCCCCACACTGGCTCCTAGACCCTCTCCTGCTGGGCAGCTCCTGGATACCCCTTCCCTTTCCGCTTCCCCTACCGTGTGATGGCAGGCAATCAATCGCTGTCACAGCCAGAGGCAGGCTGGGCTCCTGCCTCCCCTCTCCCTACACACTCACTGTCAGTCATTTAATATGCTGTCATTTGGTTGGGCTCAGTCCCAGCTGGCCTTTGATTGGCTCATTCTCATGTGGGCCCCTGCCACTTTTTCCTTTCTTATTTGTGATTTGTGCAATGTGCTGTCGATCAAATAATACATGCTGACTGACTACAGTCTAACAGTTGGGGTAGGGAGGGGTGTGGTGGCTGCTTCAGAAGTCCGGCCCAGCCTGCTGTGACTGAGACTCTGGTTGGTTGGCAGATAACAGAAGAGCTGGGATTGGCTGGAGTGCTTCCTTTGTTCCCCTGTGCTCTGACTCGGATTGTGTGAGTGGGTCAGACGCGTGCTTAGTCCTGCTCTGCTGGTAATAGCCTGTCTTTGCTGTTCGCTGTTGCTGCTGCTGCACAGAATTCCCAGGCAGAGCCGTAACTATGGCAGGGCCAATGAGGCTTTGCCCCAAGCACGTCGAAGTGGCTCAATAGAGCCAGTCTATTAAAGGGCAGGTTTGGTGGCGCCGGCTCCAAGCACTGCTAACGGCCAGGGGCACGTTCCGATTGGAATGAGTGCTCAGTGGCAAAACAGTGTTACAGCTCTTTTTCCCAGGCACAGTCCAGGCAGCAGCTCTGCGGGCCTTGAGTTTGACACTCCTGTTCTAAAGTCAGAAAGGACCAATATCATCATCTAGTCTGACTTCCTGCACAATGCGCACCACAAAATCTTTGCCATCCACCCCTGCAATATACCTCTATCCTATGACTGAGTTATTAAAGTCTTCAAATCATGATTTAAAGACTAAGATACAGAGAATCGACCAGCAAGTGAGCCGTGCCCTTCCCCCGTTACAGAGGAAGGTGAAGAACACCCAAGGCTCTAGCCAACATGCCCCAGGGGAAACTCTGTCCCAATCCCAAATATGGCAATCAGTTAAACCATGAGCATGTTGGCAAGTCTCACCAGCCAGTCACCCAAGAAAAAATTCTCTGTAATAATTTAGAACCCATCCCACTCCAACTGTCCTTCTCAGGCCATTGGCATATGCACCACCAGGAGTCAAAACTCAGTGTATTGCCAAACTAGGCCTGAGGCAGTTCACACCAACCTCCTGTGTGTAATCAGTTCCAGGCAGTGGATGTATGCTCTCTGGCCACTCAGGATAGTTCCCCAATGAGTACCCTTCCAGCGTCTAGGTACCACACCAGGAAATACTGTCCCTCATGGATCAGGCCCCTTTGCCCAGTCACTGTTTAGGCTCATGAACTCTGGTTTGCCCATTTATCAATGAAATGAGAATGCCCAGCTCTGCTCATTCACACCCTCTAAAGTCCACACAGCATTAGATGAAACAAATGCTAGTTTAGAACATGATTTTAAATGAGCATATAGAAAAATCATGCAAAATCCTTTAATAAAGGAGCCAGGAATTACCACAATCAAGTTAGAAGATGCATGCTCACTATAATCACTGTCCAAGATTATTCACTAGATCTGGCTAAATGATTGTTTGGCAGCCAGGCTGTGCCTATCCCTAGGCAAGGCTCAATCTTTCTAGATGTTTCAGGATGGAAAATCTCTGGCAAAAACCTTTAGCAGTTCCAAGCATCTGTATTTGGTTTTCCCAAAATCCCCCTCTCACTCCCCCTTTAAGAAATGATGGGAAAGCTCTCCGTCTTTCTCGCCACTTTGTGATTCTCTTCTTGCCACTGGAGCCAGGGAGCTCAATTTGCATTGTCCTTGTCATGCACTTCTCTAGCCTTCCTGGGGAGAGCTAGCCCTGACGGTTTGAGCCCTGTAACATGCTTCGCATCTGTACACACACACGATATCACAACAATAAGGCAGAGCATTCAAAAGGGCACCTTGCATGGCACATTTTTCATCAAACTACACAATTGCATTGCAAAAGCAAATGGGAAAGTTACACAGCTCATAGCCCATTGTGCATCAGGTGAGAGAGGCAGAGGGACACTACACTGATAAGAATAGCAGTGCAAGTGTGGAAGGAATTGCCTGGACAGAGTAGGTTATATATTCTAGGGTTCAGGCATATAGGGCACTCTCCGAAGTGGAGGCTCACTATCCACACTGTTGTTTGTACCTGTGCTAGCTAGGTGTTCCATGTCTCCACTCTGCATGCTACAGTAAATAGAGACCTATCTTAAGTGACTTGCAAAGGTCATACAGAAAGTCTGTAGATGGGCTGGGAGCTAAACCTAGATCTCCTGAATTACCGACCAGTCCCTTAGTCTCAGGACAATCTTTATTTTATTTCTGTTGCCTTGTTACACTTAACACTTTGTAACAAGGTTGATTTTTGGCTCAGTAATTCTACTACAGTGTAACTCGCCCATGTGGCACCTCTATATAGGGATTAAATAACACAAACATTAACAAATTTAAACTGGAATAGAAATGCTTTTTGTGTGCAGTGTGGCTGGAGTGAGTGCAGAACAGTTTCAAAGAATTTCTAGAAGGGATGACCTTGGTCCATTGACTATAGGAATTTCCTAATCTGAGGGCTTGATTGAGCAGTCTAAACACTGTTTTAACACTAGACTTTATATTTGATCTTACATTAGGTGCATTTGCTAAAGCTTTGATATAGCCTGTATAATACAGACTTTTTTTTGCAACATTTAAGTAGTTAGAAAACATTTTTTTCCTTCACGGGAACTCTCACAGAGGACACATGCAGGCTATAGCACCTCTGCCAAAGTATTTTACATATTGAAACACATTTCCAGGAACACTAGCTCTTGACAACCTTACTTCTGAGAATGACAGTGTATGTGTGTGGAATTTATAACATTCTTTTTGTTTAATTCCTAACCAATCACAAGTCTTAGTGAATAGTCCTGCAGTTTACTCTACATGGGTGGCATGTTGGTTCTTCTGCAGAGCCTGACTTAAGTTACTGCTGCTCAGCATGTGTTCGCTACTGTGGTACAAGTCCCTCTGTTATAGCTCCATTTATAAGCCTTGGCTCTTTTCCTCAGACTGCATAAACTCCTGCTTTTAATTTTGGAGCTGCCTAATTCACTCCTTTTTGTGTTAGAATCATAGAGTCATAGGGTTGGAAGGGACCTCATAGGTCATCTAGTCCAACCCCCTGCCAGAGGCAGGACCACTCCCACTAAACCATCCTAGTCATGGTTTTGTCCAGTTGGGCCTTAAACACCTCCAAAGATGGAGATTTCACCACCTCCCTCGGCAGCTCATTCCAATGCTTCACCACTCACCTAGTAAAAAAGTTTTTTTCTAATATCCAGCCTCGACCTCCCTAACCGCAACTTGAGACCGTTGCTCCTCGTTCTGTCCTCTGTTATTTCCGAGAACAGTTGAGCTCCATCTTCCTTAGAGCATCCCTTCAAGTAGTTGAAGGTTGCTATCAAATCTCCCCTCAATCTTCTCTTCTGCAGACTAAATAAGCCTAATGCTTTCAGTCTTTCCTCATAGGGCTTGTGCTCCAGCCCTTTAATCATTTTGGTTGCCCTCCTGTGAACTCTCTCTAGCATGTCCCTGTCCTTTTTGTAGTGGGGAGCCCAAAACTGAACACAGTATTCTAGATGTGGCCTCACCAGTGCAGAATAGAGGGGAATGATCACATCCCTTGATCTGCTGGTAATACTTCTTTTGATGCAGCCCGGTATGCCATTGGCCTTTCTGGCAGCAAGAGCACACTGCTGTCTCATATCTCGCTTCCCATCCACAGTGACCCCCAGGTCCTTTTCTACACTGCTGCTACTTAGCTGAATGTTCCCCAGCCTGTAGCGGTGCATGGGGTTTTTCCGTCCCAAGTGCCGGAGTTTACACTTGTCCTTACTGAACCTCAATTGTTGAGCAAGATGGTGACTGTGGCACATGCACACTAAGGGACATCCATTTGCATTGAGTTGCACAACTAGGTCTTTTGAAACTACATGTGCTGGTCTAACTACTCAGTTTCTTAAAAAGAAGTAAAAATAACTGTTGGAATGTATGATGTGTACACTTCTTTGAGTTGTGAACCTTGCAGTCCTTTTTAGAGAGTAAATGTGACATCCAAAAAACCTACTTTGAATCTGCAAAATTATATTTATTGTAAATTATTAGGTTTCTTTTCTAAGGGTGAGTCAAATAAAACAAAATTTTCTAGTTAACAGGAAGCTTGTGTTGAGTTTCTGGATAGAATGTCCCTTGGACTCTCTGGCAGGCTGGCAGAAATAGGTGGCCTGTGTATGTTTTCTTCACATCATTCTTTTCTGCCTTTTTAATTGCAGTTGCTCTTTATCTGCTTTTGCCATAACATCCATTTTCAAAGTCTATCTTATATGAAACATGACTCCAGTAATATTAAATTTAACTTTCAATTCCACAACATTAGAGTGGGATTAAAATTAGACAACAGAAGGCCTAAGCTTTAGCTGGTGTAGATCAATGTTAGTTAGTTTTGGCCCATGGTTTCACCCATACCTCATCATTGACTACAGAAATCTTGACTCATCTTTTAATGTGTTTTATCTTTATTATACATTGATGATAACCTCTTTCTGCACAGGCATTGATTGGTCATGCAGCAACCAGGAGTTCATTGTTTCTTTTAGGAGCCTTAGAACTCCTTTATTTCAAGCACACTTGTCCTTATGTTTGAGATTCATTTGTTGAATGCAACTACCTCAGTATGTACTGGGCTTTAACTGAACACATCAGGAGACATCACTGATCTTTATTTAATGCAGCAGACTTATCTTCTTGACTCTCCTGGGAAGGACAATTTAAAAGTCTCTTTTTCTCTCCTGTTAGACTTTTACTTCATTATAGTCTCTTCACAAAGCCGGTGAAGATTGGCTAGAGTAGTGGTTTTCAACCAGTTTCCCATGGCACAGTGGTGTGCTGTAAGAACTGTCCAAGTTTGCCATGAAATTTTGTACAAAGGTAATGAAAATCAATTTAAAACAAACATTGTTTCATCTTAAACAATATTCTATCCAACCAAAATTATAACTCATAAAGCTCGTGAAAATTAATCATCAAATTAAAAGTGAGGTATGTCTTTTGATTCTAAAATGCAAAACACAGGTGGCCAAAGGGCAAAACTGAGATGACATGTATTTTTTTTTCCAGTGGATTTGAAACATAAATGCATTTGATACTTCGTTAGCCTACTTCATGCACTGTTGCAAACCTCTCTAGTAAGACCACAACCATTGTAAATGTGATGTTTTATGAGCAATCAATTCAGCTGAAAAAAAGTGGTTGTGCCATGGAATTGTTTGTCTCACTGAAGTGTGCTTTGTTACTGAAAAGGCTGGGAACCACTAGCCTGGAGGAATATATGGTTTGCTATATCAGTTGAGACCTTAGGTTCATCAAATCTGGTATCCATCCACCAGCCTTAACAGATGATGACCCCTGATATGTGCCTAGTTAAGACTACAATACTGAACGTGGAGTAGAAGAGGGTACATTCCTGTGGGATCAGCTTACTTCATGAAAGCATGTGATTTGATAACTCTGAACACATATGTAATGTAAACAAAATTTAAAGCAAAAACAATTCTCTTCCATGTCAGGTTAGAAAAGAAATATTGTGCCATTAGCTTGGAATGAAAGAGCTACGTGAGAGAAATCCAGCTGCTGGGGAAATGGCTTTTAGCCAGGTTTGCATACACAAAACTACTTTCCTTAGATATTTCTTCCCTCTACCCTGCCACCCCCACTTGTTCCTTATGCAAACAAAATGTCTAAATGGTGGGACTTAATAGGAAACCGTCACTCAGTATTAAAAACAAAGGAAATCCAGCGTTTTACTGCTAGTGGGAAGTAAAGCACTGGGTGAGCAGAAACACACCTGGAGTAGCTCATCTTTTAAAGGGTGAACTTCACATCCTCCAAAACCATTAGGGAAGTACAGATTCCTGCCACATTCCTTACTCAGAACTGAGGGGTGTCTGATGGACATTAAATAACATACAGCATCATTCACTTAGTGTGGACTCAGTTTTTACTCAATGCCTTGTATTAAGGGTGCTACATAAGTGTGTGGCTCCAGGTGGTACTTAAGGGAGGAATTAACTCAGGCGTAGTTCCTTCCCTGCTTGCTGATAGAAGCAAGTTGCATCTGCCATTTACACTGAAGTGGGACATGTGACATAACAGGCTGAATGCAGTACATTGTCAATAAATAACTTTACTAGTGAACTTAAAACAAACCCAAAGAACCAACCCCCAAATCAGCAGAGGAAACAATGTCATAATGGGCAAAGCATTAAAGCAAGCCTGGCCACATTTCCTGCAAACAAAACAAAAAAGAAAGAACAAGATCATTCAGCAGCTGAGTGATGTTAAAACAGTTAGCATGCTTGCTACGCTTAGTGTACTAAGTCTAGGGTGGCTCAGGGTTGGTGTTATACAGCACAAGAGCTGCCACAGCAGGGTCTCCCTGACACCAAAGCTCTTGTAACAGAGTAACGAAAACACAATCCTATAGTAATCTGTATTTTCACCACCATAGAAAGTGACAGTCACTATATCAAGAGTCCAGGTGAAATAAAACCTCTTCCCTTCTGTCCTCAGGAGAGACAAGGATCTCATGAAGAATAGGGGATGAGAGGAATTGACATGGATTGTAGGGAAACCCTGAAAGACATTTTCTTCATCCTGGTTCATAGTCTACAGGGGAACACAGACAAAGTTGCTAGTTTATCTTATCATGTAGTCAGTGCCATGCTGCGCTTTCTCTGAGACCTCTTCTTCTTGATTCCCCAAGAATTCAGTTCAACTCTAGTACTGTCACTTAGGTTCCTTTAATCAGCATATAGCAGAGCTATGCTTAGTTGATCAAACTGAAGCACAGGGGTGGATAAGGCATACCACGCATCCAAAGTTAAATGGCAGACCTTTTCCTTTGTATATTTACACATTGTATTGAATTTACTATATGGTGTATCACACATTTAGAGATTGGCTCAGGCACTTTGCAGGAATCCATCCCTGTACAGCATAGTCTGTCCATGCACTACTCACCTTTTTACCTCATTTCGCTTTCCAGTCTTTTTTATATTTTGTTCCAGTTTTTTAATGTGTGATAAAAACCTGGTTAAAATCACAGACAAATACTTTAAAGGCAGAGCATGTTTAAAATGTGAGATTATGCCCTGGTGGGCTAGACCAGAGCCGCTTTGTACTTTGACTAGTATTAATAATTAATTACAAGTATTGTGGTCTTGAGAAATGTGTTGCTAGTACAAACTTAAAACAAAACAAAACCTCAACACCCTCCCCCAAAACAATGCAAATAAAACAAGTGATAATATAAAGAAGAAGAAGAAAAGCAATGGAATGTAGACCTTGCTTGACAGGATAAATTGGATGTGGGTGAGGCTTCATTTCTCAGGAGACAGGATGAGGGAGATAAATGAATCAGACTGTTGGAAACAGACAGTTTGTACTAGCTAAATATGAGGGAGAAAACCCAGAGACCCAGTTACAATGGACAAAATAACAATGGATAAAATAAGCCTGAAATGTAAGATGAGGTAAAGAGTAAGTTGTGCATGGACAGTGTAGAGACAGAGCGGTAGCCGTGTTTAGTCTGTGTACAACAAAAACAATGAGGCTATCTCCACACGCACAGGCACTTAAATTGATTTAACTTAAATTGAATTAATAAAATTGAAATAACTTATCGAATTAATGATTTTTAAGTTGATTTAACAGATCCACACCAAAAAAAACCCAAATCAAAATAGCATGTCCAGACACAGGACTTGCTATTTTGCTTCAGGAGAGGGGCACCATGGGAGGTGTGGCATCATGGCCCCCTCACTGGGCCATGCCCTCACCCAATATATAGAAAAAGGAAAGCACCTGTGAAGGAGAAGGGCAAAAAGTGTTAAATTGATTTAACTGTTAAATCAAAATAACATGTCTGAACTGTGTTATTTTGAAATAATAATTTTGAGTTAACTGTCATATCAATATAATACTAGGTTTTATTATATTGATATAACTTTCCTTATATCAAAATGAGGGAGCTCCTTATTTCAAAATAAGGGAATGTCACGTGGACCTACCATTTTTTAAATCAAAATAATGAGCGTTATTTTGATTTAAACAGTGTGTGTGGACACATCCTGAGAGACCTGTGTCACCTTAAAGACTAACAGATTTCTTCAGGCATAGGCCTTCGTGGGCTCCAACCCGCTTTGTCAGCTGAGCTCTGCATCTGATGAAGTGGGTTGTAGCCCATGAGAGTGTATGCCCAAAGAAATCTGTTAGTCTTTAAGGTGACGCAGGACTTTAATTGTTTTTAGTGTATTAACAGAGCATGCTGTCAAGGGGTGAATTCCTGCAAAGTGACCAACCCAGTTTGCAAAATGTGTGGTGTTGTGTATAGTAAATGCAATATAATGTGTAAATGTATATAAAGGAAGAGGTTTGCTGTAGGAGGACATGCACAGAAATAACAGTTTCACTGCTTATGAAGGGGATCATTCTGTGCTTGCTCATGGCTCTGGACTGGAAGAACTCGCTGTCGGCACTGCCCAGGCAAGACATCAGCTATCTGGACTTTCTTATTCTGTGCCTTTCTAAAGGAGGTGGAAACAGTCCTCAGCACCATCTGAGTTTGGTAGGTGAGGGGAGGAATCAAATCCTTCTTTTTCCCTCATGAATGGTGTCACCTAACTTTGAGAATTCCAATATCTGGCTAAAATGGCAGACAGCTCATTCACTGGCTTGTATCTCCAAAAAAAAAAAAAAAAAAAAAGAAAAAAGTTGCTGGCTACCTCAGTCAGCTGGTTTAGGTGGCATGCTATCAGCTTGTTAAGCATTCAGAAAGGAAACCTTTAGAGAAGAATCATTAGCAACTACTCTGCCCCCACCTGTCTAGGATTCCTGCTGATGCTGAAATAATTACATGGTTAGTGGACAGTATTGCATTCTAATGCATTCCACAAGTCTCTTTTTATTAAAATCCAAATTTAATGTTCTGTGACACAAAGGTTCTTCAGTGAGGAACCATTGTTCTGCCTTGGGAAATTACTCTGGAAAATGTGTTCTGCTCTTAGAAAAATTTGCAAACCTGCTGTAGTAGGGAAACAACATGTAGGTACAAAGCAAAATTTTCTTATGTAGAGTTTTTTTTGTTTGGGTTTTTTGCATAGCAATAACATTCAGTAATGTTTCACATTGATCTTTGTGGGAGGGATGCACAGCATATTGGGGGTAGCATTTTAGTAAAAAGTTTAAAGCTAGAGAATTAAACTCATGAAGGGCCTGATTCTTCTCACTTACTCCTCTTCTGCTCCAGTGACTTAAACTGACATTTGAGTGTAAGCGAAAGGCAATAAAAGCCTGATAGGCCGTATTACAATAGATTCTTGTGTTTCTACTAGACTTCAAAGCTATTAATTTGTTGGGAAATGTTATAAAAGTATTATATTAATTGTAATTTAAAGTTTTCTACTGAAGGGATTAGTCATGCTTATAGGGAGAGAAAGGTGTTCATTCATATTCCCACCAGAACTCCTCTTGAGAGTCATTTGCTGTTCTAGCAGTCAAGACAGGGAGAAAGCTTTGAAACCAAATTCATTATAAAGCTGCCATAACTTAGCAGTAGCAGTTGGGTCCCTTAATTCAAACAGCAATGCCGACTAATTTGTCCTTGTCAATGTTAAATAAGTAACCAAAACACATGTATTTGAAGTCTCTGGTGAACAAAGGAGAAACACATGAATAATTGTTTGGGTTTCTTTCTCTTTTACATCGATTTAACATTTTAATGTAAATAGCAATTCTCTAGAATATCTTTTGTAACCATTGCTAAGTCTGAAGAAGGTCATTGTATAGATACAGCGATAATGCCATATATTTCTGTTCTAGCCATCAAGTAATAGAAAGCCATAGTAAATATAACAATAATATATTAGTGAGGTCATAAATGGTTATATGGCCATGCAAATTAACCCAGGTTGTCTTTTCTCTTTGAATTTGCTGCATAATTGTATTATAAAGTCCAAGTTTTCATTAGAAATATACATAATTTAATTCTAAAACCTTTTGGTTTTCAAGAAAACCATCACAATGTGAAAGGAACATAAAAGGATGAAGTGTAGCTTGTGTAGGCTGAAACAGAGTTCTTAAATGAAAAATCTCTCAGAAGGGTGTCAGTTTTGAAGTCTCATGAAAATACTTTAATCATGTTACTACTACTTGTTTGAGTGAAAACATCAGGCTAATGTACTTCTTCATCTGTATTGGATGTATTGCAGATAATATATTGGGTACTTTGAGGCACATAGTTTATGCCAAGATTAATGAGGAATGAAGTATTCAAATCCCATTTCTTCCAAATTTAATGCCATGTCTGTCCCTGTTACAATAACAGAAGGCTCAGGAAGATGCATTTACTCTCCATTAGCAAGAGCCTCAACAGCTTTGTGGTTGTCAAAAAACCAACCCACATACCAGTCTGTGCCAAAATCCCAACCGCTCCTTATCCAAGTTTCTATGAATACTTCTGCACTTATCCATTATTTTGAATAAAAAAACTTAGCCTGGAGTTAATCATGACTAGTTGACAAGATCGTGAACACATCCTGCCCTTGTCTACATTCATTGCAATGTCATGGTCAATATCATGTTAGTTAACTCAGCCTTGCAAGGTGGTGGTCTAAATCAGCAGAGTGAAGACAAGACCTTTGTTTTGCCACAAGCTATGCTAGCTGCTGTAGGAACTAAAGAGCCAGGAATAGGGTTACCAGATGTCAGGCAAAAAGGAGGACATGTCCTCTTTTTTACCTTCACGTCTTCCATCAGGCAGGCATTTTAAAAATACATGATTTTGTCTGGCTTTTTACTTCAAGGGGTTAAAGTCTGCTGGAATGCCAGGAACACCATATTTTTAGGAGGAATTGTTCCAGGGCCCCGTAAAAACAGAAGAATATTACATTAATACTACATTTTCTCCATGTCCTCCAATGTCCTCCTTTTTGTATCTCCCTGTCCTCCTTTCCAGGCTTTGGTATCTGGTAAACCTGGAACTGCAGAGTATATCTCTGCCCAGTACTCTAAATGAAAATATCCGTGTATATTCATGACATCCAGTCCTGTCTGTACTGCAAGTGATGTCCTAGGCTGGCTCTTTGTTTGGACTTCCCTATTGCCAGTGGCAGAGGCTGTCTTGACCAAAAAAGAGATTAGAATAATCTCGTGTGCAGCCGACAGCAGAATGAAACTCACCAAGAATATTCAGGCTCAGCATCATCAGTTTCATCCTGCAGCTGGTTCCCAAAATAAAGCATTTACACAGGTATTTCTTAGATTAGAAAATCTAGGCTTGGCTCCCTTTGTAACATAAAAGGAGCATAAATAGCAGCTGTTGGTTTATGACCACTATGAAGAAATGAGAGAATTGGTACCCATGATATTATTTGATTGATTAAAGCCATTTGAAATGTTGTCATTAAGTATTTAAGTTTCAGCTGGCATCAAAATTGCAAAACCTTTAAAGACCCCTAAAACATACCAGTCTTAAAAAAAGGCTCAGGAAAGCTTGAAATTCTTAAGCTGACCTACAATTAAACTCATAAATGAATACAGCAATTTGCAGTGAGACCAATCTTAGGCACTTACAAGCCAGAGATGATATTTTGGTGCATCATGTAGTCTATTTGTACTCCAGTTTTCTACAACTCTGACCAGTTTACATTTCCCCTAGGAGAGTATTTTACAATCTTAGAGTGCTCTGTCAGGAAGTTTCATTGGTATTTTGCCTAAATTTTCCTTTTTCTTAATTTCAGTCCATTACTTCTGCTTACATTATTCTGAATAATTTATCTCCCTCCTTGATATATTCACACTTTACATAACCTTAGATGGTTACCATGCCAGACCTTTGTTGTCACTTGGATAATACTTTATACACACACACACACACACATATCAAGGGGCCCCCTTGCGTGTATGCATTATGATAGACTTTATTTGTATAATCACATATTTTTTCCCCACAGGACCCATGTCTCTTCAAGTGCACAGATGCTTGCTTAGTGCCATTTCAATATTCCTTTTTAACATCCTCACTTACTGTGTGCCCGAGGCTTTGTTTACAGGACACCATCCAAAACTTGCACTGAAGCCAGAATAATTTATATCCTCATGGGAGTCCGTAGGATGCTCTCACCACAGTAACTGAGTGCTTCACAAGCTATAATGAATTTATCTTCGCCATACCCTATGACATCGATCAGGTGGCATCACTAGCCCATTTTCCAAATGTGGAGCTGAGGCAAAAAGAAATTAAGGCCAAAACTGTCACAGGCTTTCACAGATTTTTTTGGCTTTAGAAATTGTTTAAGAAGTCCTGCCTCTCTTATGTGCCACTGTACTGTCTTCATCCTTGCATCGTTTCAGTCTTTTTAACCCTGATTCTTTAGCACTGCAGAACAGAAGATTATTGCCTGAGTTATGTGAATTGGCACCAAGCTGTTGTCCCATACAAAACTAGTCTGGCTGAAAGGTTCTTGTTGAGAAACTAGCTCTTTCCATTTTCTTTTCCTCTCTTCTCCTCCCCCAGCTCTAGCCAAGGATTTGGGGCAACTCCTGTCCCATGCCCTACCTCAGAAAGATGGGTGGCTGGGGCCAGGAGGGCAGTCAGTGGGATTCCAGCCTAGTTTTCTTCCCAAGGGGCTGCAGCTATTTTAGTAGCTCCAAGGCGGTTTCAATGCAGCGTGCATTGCTGGTGCTGAGGTAATGGTGTGAGGTCAGCTCTTCAGAATGTTCGTTTTTTTGGTTTGGCAGGCTGCCAACGTATTTCTGGGGAACGTCAGAGCAAGAAGAGAAATGGTGATTTTTTTCAACAGTTTATAGCTTGGCTAAACCTGAATGGAATTTCATGAGATAAGGAAAAGGCACTTCTCTAGCCTACGGGCTTCCTCCGTGATGAATTTCAAAGCCCTGTTGCAAACAGTAGAGGTGTCAGAATTTCTTTAAAAGGGGTCATAAGATTTTCTTTTTGTGATAGTATGTTCTAACAACATACATACAGGGTAGAGGTTGCTACTACTTCCTCCTGTAATTTAGTGTTGATGAGCTTTTCTAGCAGTAGCCAATACTACTAAAGAAGACACCCACCATCATGTACCTAGGCAAACATGGTATGCCATGCACCCAGAATGACTTTGTCTATTGTCTTGGTGAATGGGGGGGGGGACGGGGACAAAGAGTCACATATTTACACGTGCTGTATAAAGGCAAGGGATAGTTGATGTTGCTTGAGAGTGCACTGGTGCTGCAGATTGCTCCAGTTGGGATAGGGAGGAGCTGAGCTACAGTCCCTTTGCTTCTGCATTGGCCTGTGCCAGAAGGCCAGCTACAGGGGTGGGGAAAGAAAATTTTTCAATATGTCAAAATATGGTATAGTAGGTGCACAACTTTCCCCCTGCATGTTGGAGAGCTTGGTTAGGGACTTAGCGTTCGTTAAGCATAGTTCACCCTACTGCAATTATGGTAAACTGAGGCTTATGAATGTGTCCCCTGCTGCTCTTTGCAGCACAACATTAAAATGCTATGTTAACTATTAGCCAGTCAAAGTTATTAATCAATCAGCATGCTTTTACTGTGTTGTTAACCAATTGCAGTTGACAAAATAATAATACTTGGTCAATCATTTTGCTGAGGCTGATATTGATATACTACTAATATATGTGTGTGCCTGTGCGTGCACGCGCACACAGAGTAAATTAAACTACTGTGGCTCTTCTGGGTAACGTTGATTGCTAATCTGGTTCCCGAACACTGTGGTCTGAGTATCACTGCCCTAGAGCATAGTTGCTGATTCACATTCCTGCCTTAACTGTACAATCTCACCATAACTGTGGGCTAGGAGAGAAATTCCTTTCCTATTATAAGCCTACAGCCATGCTTTAGCATGTCTGCCATCATGTCAAATTAACATTTTATTTGAGCTTGTTAACCAATCAACAGTTCAGTGACACAGCCAGGGAGGGAAAAGTAATAATCTCAAGGTTAGCAAATATATTCCTGATATATATTTCTCTGTCTCCAACATTATTTTGGGTCCAGACGTTTCCAACATGGTGAAAAACCATCTTTGAATACCAACGTCCTCTTTCATTTCTTTTGATAGATGGCAGGCAGAACAGAAGGCATCTCTACTGCTATAAGATTAATTGAAGCTTCAATGTTAATTCTTCTGCTTCCAGTAAAGCAAGGATTCGGCCATGTGATCTTCCTCATGCTAACAGATCCACTATGGATCATTCTGGGCATGCCCCCAACTGTGATGAACTAAAGCTGGTATTGGGATAGTGGGTAATAGAAGCTAGTGAACTTTGGGCACATTAGAAAAAAGAAACCTCCTTCCCTGAGTAACTGCTAACCTGGGCCCATGTTCAGTCATGAAGCTGAAATCCTTGGTTGCTATAGATTTGCTGTGTTTGCGGTTTGTATTTAGGGACACATGCATGTTCACACACACATGTGCGCCCAAGTACTTAGGTGTGCTAATGACATCTATAAATTTGGGGTTTCTGATCTTGGAAGGTTTGCAGAGGGAGAAAGACTGTCTGATTTCCCATTCAAAACTTTGTATGCTATATAGAACCATATACTATACAGAACAGCCATTCAGTGTTCTTTCCATTAAAAACTCATCCCTTAGTCTGAAATAACCCAAACATCCTGACCTTCAGGACACACTAAAGGGCCCACTTTAATTTCTGAGGCTTTGGATTGACGGAGTGAGTTGTGGGGTATGGAGTCATTGGAGAACAAAGGTTTGAGAATTTATAATTTCCCAGTGGTTCTCTGTCATTTCCGTACAGGAATTCCTTTCCTATTTAGCTATACAGAGGGGGTCAGGAGGCTGCAGCTCTTTGACACCAAGTTATGAATGCCACCTTGAAAAACTTGTGGTGTAGATGCTGGTTTGATTTACATTCTACAGGCTAAAGTTGACCTGCATGGTTCATCCATGCTTTGGATTCATCTGTAGATTTAAAAAAAAAAAAATTGTACAAGTGCCCAAGGTGCCTTTATGTTTCCCTATGGAGCTGGAACTCGTATGCAAACTTCAGAGTGGGTCTGAATAGGAACTTGAAATGGTTATCTCATTACAAAAAGTAATTGTTCCTGTTTACACATTTTCACCTTTTAATCAACCGTTGTGAATGGGCCTCATTTACACTAACTGAATTGACTTTGTTAGTATTTGCCCTTCCCATTGTATTGTTTCTCACCCTTGCAAGTGTATATATACCTCCTAACTGTTGTTCCCACTTCATGCATCTGATGAAGTGGGTTGCAGCCCACAAAAGCTTATGCCTGAAGAAATTGTTAGTCTTTTAGGTGCCATGGGGTTTTTGTTGTTTTTACTGTATACAGACTAACATGGCTACCCACCTGGAACTTTTTTCTGCCTGTAAATTAGTGAACTCATGAGACTAGATTGGCATTGTTTGTAATATTTGCAGTAAAATCTGGAGTGTTAAGTTATTAATGATTTTATAGGTAACACGAGGCAAACACATACATTTGTATATTTGCTAGAATTATATTACTTTAAAAGGACAAACTCAATTAGTAGACCTCATTAACTTCTAATATGTAATTGTTGACACTGATATATTTATTCCTTGGTTAGGTATGACTGACTCTATCATCTGATTTCTCATTTACCTGATAAGTGAACTTGCTACTGCCTTGACAGCTGTGTGTTTCTATCAGACGGAGGCTGGGAATCCAGATTTGCACTCCAAGTTGGTTGGGACTTGACTGAATGCACAAGTACAGCTATTACCTTTGACCAAACAGAAATGAGGCAACATGTTGAGTGCACAAGTGAGTAAGCAACTTTTTTATGAAGGAATGTTAACAATGAACTCGAATTACCAATCCCTTTCCTGTCTTTTACACACTTGTATCTTTCATCCTTTTTGTCTCTTCTGTCTGCAGCTGGACTATTTGGCAAAACTGACAAGGGGGCTATCTAACCCACACATACAATGATTTTGTAGGCTATATGTAGCTTGGTATCTTTGTGGGTGAACAGACTATTCATCTTGGTCATCCTAGATTCTGAAGTCCTTTCTTTAGTCACAAAGCACAGAGAGGCAGGGAAAGCTTCCCCTGCTGATTCACTTCTCATGTCTGACCTTGGCTTGGAGTGACAGGCTGGACCGTTCCGGCTGCCCACTTGTTTAGTCCTTCACTTCCCTGAGGGGACTGCCATCCAGAGCACTCACTGTGGTGGTTTCTTTGACACCTCCCTACCGGCAACTCCATTCACACAACTTTAGGTCTCTCTCTTGTAACTCTTGTTGGATTTGAACAAGCAGCCCCTCAAATTGAGTTTAGATTGGGGGTGGAGTAGATGGACACTCATCTACTTAAAATGAAATGAAAAATCACTTGTTTAAAAGAATCCTGGGAGGTAATATGACTACCATAATGGCACATGCTCGGCATATGAAATGCTAGACTATCTGGTCGCTTATTTCAGTGCATGTTCCTAATTACAGTCTCCTTATCAAAAACAATTACTGTTCAATACAGTGCATGGTGGAATGGGGGAAAGGAATTGCAGGTAGGTTTGTTTGGAGCAGCATGAGCCTGTTTTTGCCTCGGGCTTAGTTAGCTGTCAAGAAAACCCCTGGAGCACGCACAATTCGCAGGCTTTCCAGCTGATCACAACCAATAAAGACGACAAGTCCAAGCTGTGGCAAGGTGAACAAATGTTATTACCATGCCCATCACAGAACATAAACATCTTTGCACAATGCTCTGTTGAATAATCACACTTGCTCTAGGTCAAAACCAATGCCTTGCTTTAGAAATATGCAAGTATTGTATAAAGCACTGATCAAAGTGAGGTAAAAGTTGGTGAGGCTGGTATCTACATTTATCTGTGGGCAAGGTAAATTTTTTGCCATGGGTATCCATTGGACACTCATGTCTCTCAGAGTGAAGGGCAAGAAATGCATCCTCAGAGAGAGAGAAACTGTGTAAAATATCAGAGTGCCATATGACGGATATATCCATTCAATGTGTGGATTCACACTGCTGCCATTTACTTCTGGTGAGAGAGAATACAACAGAAAAGTGGTGTAGTGTGCTCATGCTTGTAGAGCAGATTGCAACAGCCTGCATGTTGTGGTGATCTGTTTGAAAATGAAGTTCACAGTGGCTCAGACCCTGACACCCTTATTTAAGATCAATGGACTCTTACTCTGTGTATAGTTTCATTGAAGTCAGCGGGAGTGTTTGTGGTGCTACTCTACCAGAGCCAGCTTAAAGGGACTCAGGGCCCTGGGCCCCAGCCCCTTGGTGGACTCACCCTGCCTGGGGACCCGGTCTCTCACCAGTGGCCCCCCTCCACTTGTCTACCCCCAGGGGGCAGTGGGGATGACGGGCATTTGGTGGGGCTTCTGGTGCAGCCACTCAGGAGGCCACATGTAGCATGCTAACAGCCCCAGGCCTGGAGCAAGAGTGACCATGCTCGTCCACTCTGTCTCTAGGGACAGAGCAGCCGGCCCAGAATGGCAGTGGGAGTGTAGGGCCGAGCCTCCAGCCTAGGGTGGCCATGTGTCCCTAGTGCCAGCAGGGCAGAGGACCCCCCACAATGTGGAGGCCGTTGGGCATGGGCCTCATAAGCCTGTATAGTAATCCACCTTTGTACTCCACTTATACATGCCTAGCTCCCACCTTCTTTACTAATGCTTAGTTCCACGCATTTCTGTATGTTTCTTCATAACAGTGCCATGATCCTAAGTGCTTTAGAATCAAGGTAGATGGTGTGGTGTTTGTTTTTTTCCATAGTGTTTAGATAGCACGATTCTGCTTCCTGGCTTCTCCATACCACATCTATTAATGGTTCAGAGTTCTGAACAGCCACCGTGCTGCTGCAGATTTGGGCCTGAAACACAGGGACCAGAAATTATCTCTGGACACCTGTTTATTATTATTATTATTATTATTATTATTATTATTATTATTTTTATTGGACCAGGGAAAGATTACAGTTCAACCAAAAGCTCTAGTGAGTCTCAGTCTAATTCCTTCTCACAATTTAAACATTTTTTTTTATGTTTGTCAAAACCCCTTGGGTCCCCTCAGGTTTAGCAGAGATATTTGGATGCCTTGGCAGGTAATCGTTTTCAATAAATAAGACTTATCCATGTGCTCAGTTGGTGCAGAATTTCATAGATTCTTTATGGTCCTCTGTAGACAGATCATGCTCTGTGATTCTTTATTAGCCCAATTTCACTGGACTGACACTTGACTGCTGTTGGGCAAATACATGAGTCTGACACCAACCTTACAAATCCTGCACAACCAAGTGTCTGCATACTTTTCTGGTTGAGCTCATCTTTATATCCTGTATTTCCTATTCATCACACTAGGGTGTATGTTTACTTTGCATTCCCATCTCTCAGCACCCAGGCTATGGAGGCATGGTGCCAAATCATTATCTCTGCTTCTGTCAGAATGCCCATCTGAGGGAGCTCAGCAACATTAAAATCTTGCCTGAATTGGGAACACTGATTTAAATGACATTTGTTTGGGTTTTCTTAAAGGATAATATAAATTTATGAATTTTCCTAAACTCCAGATTTTAGTGGGGTTTGATTCTGATTCTTTTGTAATCAGGAAGTGCGTGTTCGTGAGTGCACGCATGCAGATGTACACACACAGGGAAGAGGGAAAATTGTGCAGCTTGAGTGAGGAGTGTCAGTAAGGTAGAGAAGGTCCCACTCAGCTTTGATATCTAAAGCTGTGTAGGTTTGAGTCTGCTCCCCTTTACTTACATTGAGTAGCTTTTCACTGTGTAGGTCTTCCCTATTCCCATAGAAAGAGTGGCAGAATTAGAGTATGCTGTGTATTGTGGTGTTTTCTAATACTGACTACTTGTCAAAGGATGGACTGGACAACATTTACACATTTTGAGACAAATCTTTGTTCCAAAATAACTGGACTTTGTGCAATAAAGGGTTGGGAGGGGATAAATTTGTTACTCTGTACTATGAAGCAGGGTGATAGTCTATAGTAAACAACTGGTCCTATTACTTACTGTGCTCCAGTTGTGGCAAATATTGAAGATCCCTCTGCCGCACCCTTTGTGCTAGCGTAGCAAGAGCTGCCATGGAACTAGGCAATATGGTATGAGATGTGATGTGTAAATCCCCAACCCCATTTTTTTCCCCTGGTATGCAGGATTTATTTTGGGTTATGGAAAACAATGAAAATAACATCTGTGAGAGAGCAATGTACATGCATCTATGCATTTGCTGAGCAAACCTAAGAACAAAATGGCAGCTGTGCTCTGCAGATAGGCAGAGCTGTTGGAATGTAAACAGGTCACAGGCAGGGGACAGCAGCGTCTTTATAGTAACAGAGCTACTGACACCACAGTTAGCTTTAAAGTTTTCCCAATGTAACCTCCCTCTGTGCGCCTCTGATATTGACATATTAATGGTTTATTCTGAATTTGCTTTTAAACTGAACTAATTTAAGCCCAGTTCTTCCTCAAGTTTGCTTTTGGCTTTCACTTAAATAACAACAAAACAGAAACCTTAGTCTAAGCCAGTGTTTCCCAACATTTTTTCTTCCGTGGCATACCTTGCTACCTTTAATTTGAGGCACACCACTATATAGTTTCCAAACGAACTCATGAATATTCATGAGCCAATGGGCCAATCCAGAGCCCTTTGAGTAGTTTTTCAAAAAATTTTGTGGCACACCTGCTCAGGCCTGAGGGCACAACTGTGTACCATCGCATACTGGTTGAGAAACACTGGTCTAAGCTGTTGTCCTTGAGCTTGGCTGTTTCTAGGCTCTTTCCCCTGTATGTGATCTATCTGTTCCTTTCTAACCTTTGCTTCAGAGAAATGATTCAGGCCACTCTCATCCTTGGCCTTAGTAGCAATATGTGTCAGCAGAAATCTCAACAACTTCATGCTAATTCCTAACATTTGGTAAAGGGACCCCGTTCTCCTTTGCATGGTCATAGGCCTCGTGAGTCCAGCTGCAGGATGGCTGTTAGACTGTAAGCTCTGGTTTCTTAGATAGTAAACTTTCTAGGGCTGGGAATGTCATTTCATCATTTGCAACCACAGTGCCTTTTATGGTGGTGCACTGTTCCTTGACTTGGGTCTCTGTGTGCCATTTCCATACAACTAAATAGAGCTGATCAAGAAAAATCAAGGCAATACACAGAGGAAATTTCATTGACTCATAGACTCTAAGGTCAGAAGGGACCAATATGATCATCTAGTCCGACCTCCTGCACACTGCAGGCCACAAAACCTCACCCACCCACTCCTACAATAAACCTCAAACCCATAACTGAGCTATTAAAGTCCTCAAATTATGATTTAAAGACTTTAATACAGAGAATCAACCAGCAGGTCAGCCATCCTCGATGCTACAGAGGAAGGCAAAAAACCCCAGTGCCCAAGCCAATCTGCCCTGAGGGAAAATTCCTTCCCAACCCCAAATATGGTGATCAGTTAAACCCTGAGCATGAGGGCAAGTCCACAACAGCCAGTTAAGAAGAACTTCTCTGTAACAACTCAGAACCCACTCGATCCAATGCTCCTTCCCAAGTCACTATCATACCCATCACGAGTAATAAAAGACAGACAATGGCCAAGCTACACTGTCCATCATTATCATTCCCTCCATAAACTTATCAAGCTCTGTTTTGAAGGCACCTAAGGTTTTTGCCCCCACCACTTCCCTTGATAGACTATTCCAGGACTTTACCCCTCTGATGGTTAGGAATCTGCATCTAATTTCAAGCCTAAATTTTCTGAAGGACAGTTTGTATCCATTTGTTCTTGTGTCCACATTGGCACTGTATTCAAATAATTCCTCTCCCTCCCTTGTATTGATCCCTCTAATGTATTTATAAAGAGCAGTCATATCTCCCCTCAGCCTTCTTTTGCTCAGACTAAACAAACCAAGCTCTTTAAGTCATCTCTCATAGGAAAGATTTTCCATTCCACAAATCGTCCTTGTAGCCCTTCTTTGCACCTGTTTCAGTTTGACTTCATCTTTCTTAAACATGGGCGACCAGAACTGGACACACTACTCCAAGTGAGGTCGCACCAGTGCCTTGTATAATGGTACTAAAACCTCCCTATCTCTACTGGAATTACCCATTCTGATGCACCCCAGGACCGCATTAACTTTTTTCACTGCCACATTGCGTTGGCTACTCATTGTCATTCTGTGATCGACCAGTATGCCCAGGTCCTTCTCCTCCCCTGTCACTTCCAGCTGATGCATTCCCAACTTATAAGAAAAATTCCTGTTGTTTGTCCCTAAGTGTATGACCTTGCACTTCCAGTTATAGGATGAAATTCAACTTCTAATGCTCCACTTACAAGGTCATCCAAATCATTCTGTATGCTATCCCGATCCTCCTCCGTATTGGCAATACCTCCCAGCTTGGTATCATCCGCAAACTTAATTAGCACATTACCACTTTTTGTGCCAAGGTCAGTAAAGAAAAGGTTGAATAAGATGGGTTCCAGGACCAATCCTTGGGGGAACTCCACTAGTAATCTCCTTCCAGCTAGACAGTTCACCTTTCACTATGACCCTCTGTAGTCTCCCCTGTAACCAGTTCTTTATCCATCTATTTTCATATTAATCCCCATCTCCCCCAATTTAACTAATAATTCCCTGTGTAGAACTGTATCAAATGCCTTGCTGAAATCTAAGTAAATTAGGTCCACTGCATTCCCTTTATCCAAAAAATCTGTTACTTCCTCAAAAAAGATCAGGTTGGTCAGGCATGATCTACCTTTTGTAAAGCTGTGTTGTATTTTATCCCAGTTACCATTTTCCTCAATATGCTTAAGTATTTTCTCCTTCAAAATTTTCTCTAAGACCTTGCATACTGCTGAAGTCAAACTGACAGTCCTGTAGTTACCTGGATCACTTTTACTCCCTTTCTTGAAAATAGGGACTACATTAGCAATTCTCGAGTCATAAGGTACAACCCCTGTGTTCACCGATACTTTAAAAATCCTTGCTAAAGGGCTGGCAATTTCATGTGCAAGTTCCTTCAAAATTCTTGGATGAAGATTATCTGGACCCCCGATTTAGTTCCATTAAACTGCTGAAGCTTGGCTTCCATCTCAGATATGGTAATTTCCACTTCTACATTCCCATTAGCTGCCCTATCTCTTGTCCCCACCATCACCCTCATTAAAGACAGAGGCAAAGTACTTATTTAGATATTCAGCCATGCCTAGATTATCTTTGATCTCTACGCCATCTTCAGTGTATAGTGGCCCAAACTCCTCCTCCTGTGTTTTCTTTCTATTTATATGGCTGAAGAACCTTTTACTATTGGTTTTGATTCCCTTTGCAAGGTCCAACTCTGCTTGGCTTTTGGCCTTCCTCACTTGATCCCTACATGCTCTGACCTCTAAAAGGTACTCCTCCTTTCCTGTCCCTCACAACTTTCACTCCTTGTAGGCCTTGTGTTTCCTCCTAATCACCTGTTTAAGATGTACATTCATCCAGCTTGGTTTAGAACCCATGCCTGAAATTATTTTTCCTCTTCTGTAGGCTTCAGATAGTTCCTGCGGCTTTGTCTTGAAGCAGTTCCAAGCATCTTCAATGTTCATATCCATGAATTCTTTGGTCCAGTCCACTTCCTTAGCTAATTCCCTTAATTTTTTGAAGTTAGCCCTTTTGAAGTCAAAGATTCTGGTCACAGATTTATTTTTGTTTAGCTTTCCATTCAGTTAAAATTGGATTAGCTCATGATCACTAGAGCCTAGGTTGTCCCCTACAACTAATTCCTCTATGAGGTCCTCACCACTGACTAATACCAAATCTAAGATCGCATCTCCTCTTGTTGGTTTGGAAACCGCTTGATGGAGAAATTCATCTGCTATCACCTCCAAGAAAATCTGGGCCCTTTTATTGCTGCTAACGCAAATTCTCCAGTCTATATCTGGCAAGTTAAAATCTCCCATAATGACACAGTTCCCAGTAGTGTTTACTTCCTTAAAGGCCTTAAAGAGTTCTCTATCCATGTCCAAATCAGATCCCGGCGATCTGTAACACACCTTTGCATTTTTTTCCCTGTCAGTCTTCCGAATGTCAATGAGAAATGTTGTCCATCTCAAAATTATTATTTTTTTTTTAAAAATCAACTGCTGGTTAGAACAGGGTGAGTTCAAATTCATTGAATATCAATTTTTGAGGGAATTTCCCCCAATGAAAGTTAAGATTTTGACAAATGCGTGTCATAGAAAAAAAATTCTGGAAAATGTTAACCAGATCCAATAAATTGCTAGCTCTTTTGAATATAATCTTCATTATAGAAATAAAGGTACTAGACAGAATCTTTTTTGTCTCAAGAGATCAAGAGCTTCACTGCAGCATTAAGCTTCTCCTCTAAAGGCAATACTTGTTTCTTTTCCCTGACTGAACATTTAAAAATATATACTACTTTACAATGGTTGTGGTGCTGTAAAAGCAGCTGGGATAGTTTGGAATAAATAAATGCCTCAGCACTTAGCCAAGTTCAAGGATACCCTTATCTACTTTAGTATTCCATGCACAACTGGAATAGCTCTGGTATTCCAGAAAGCTTACATCTCAAAACATGACTGCTGACAGGCAGCTTTTCAAGTTCATACATGAAACCTCCTGAAGTTTAATATATTAAAACTATGTTAACTGATGGAATTTTAGTGGAGATGGAATGTAGTTTTCCTACCACATAAGGGTTTACTTTAAGGTTATATCTTTTCTACTATTAGAATTTACTGAGTTCTCCTAACTCAGGCAAAATTCCTAATGGAGCAGAACTGGAGCTTCGCCTGAGTAAGGAATGCTGAACAGGGCTCTTACTGCAGTATGGGATAGAAGAATTGCAGCCATAACCACAGGAGGATAATAAATGTGCAATAGCAAAACTTGACAGTCTGCAGTCCAATCTGCTTTGCTCTTAAAAAGCTCAAGGTGTATACAATGGCAGGGAGGTTAATCTTTCTAGAATCATGTTTATTATATATGGTATATAGAGAGAGTTGATGGAAGGAAACCTCAGAGACCACCCCAGTAAGTGGTACGGCACAGATGTTTTGCCTCTTCCAGAAAATGAGCCTCATTTTTCTAAGTTGGCAGAATCTGTCTCAGAAATATTTCCAGACTCAGCAGCAGAGCTTCTGTGTGCAGCTGTGGCTTGCATTTGTCAAAGCTTGTCTCAAAGCAGTAGAAGCAGCTCAAAAGTTCCATCAACAGCTTGGGGCACAGACCCTTCACTCTTAACATCTTGTGAGTAGCAGTTTTTGGCCTGCATTTACACTGAAAGTAACAGTGCATTGAATCTCCTCAGTAACAGCAAGAACTGTACACTTGCTTTTTATATAATTTTATTTTGCGAGCATCAATTTCTTTGCTATTATTGTCCCTGCCAGTGGTTTCCTTTGTTTGCAAACTCTCTTCTGCATATGGCATGTAGAGAGATTAAAAAAGAGACCAAAGTTGTAGTCAGCAGTATTAACAGTTGGAACCTCAACCTCTTATTATAATTTAAACGTTCTCTTATTTTCAGGCAGGGAGACTGTTGCGTCTTTGTTCCATACTTTGCATATTCAAGTTATGACTTGAGAAATTGAAACAGTTGTACCTTGTTTTAATGGGTTGTAACTTACAAGTTTGTTCTTAGTGTTATAACTTCCTGAAGTCAAGTAATAAATTACTTGCTAGGCAGTCACAAAGTGATGCAAGGAGGCTGTTAATATTATCATGGGAACACTAACCAAAATGTCTCCACCTGATGCTTTATATGGAAATGAAAATCAAAATCTCAGCAAAATAGCACAGGCATCACTGGATGATAGATTTACGGTGAATATCTTGGATATGCTTTTCTTCACGATTTAGAGCCAATGAATATATTTTATCTGATTGTAACTTTTCCAGGAAAATAGTCTGGTCATATAGTGTATGCTTCTTCATATTTTATAGCATATCTACTGTTTTTGGCACAGTAACTAAAAAAAAAATTAGCTATTTTTCTCCTACCTGATGAATATGATTGTAACTTCTGTTAACTAGAACACTAAGCATTTTGCCTGTCTCCTAACAGTTATTTCACGATGTTGAGATTTTAGTGTGCTCACTTGTCAGATCATTTACAATCCAGATATTCGGCTCCACCTTATTTTGGAATTTTGCTGATATTAGTAAAGGCCATCAGCAACTGAAAAGGCAGAACTGTGAGTGAACAGCCTGTTATTATCTTTACCTCCATATAATGGACCAAGTCCTTACCTGAATGATGTTCACTGGTTTCTGTGAAGTGAATTGGCAGCATCATGCTGCACTCTTGTTAATGGGTCTCAGTCTCTCAATATCTACTGCCACCACAAATGGCACACAACACCATCTTAGTAGACAGAGTCCTAAAGATGGGCCCAAAGCAGGTCACTCAGCTGAAGAGTGAAATGTGATGGTAGGGTAGAATGGGGAAGAGAAGTTTGCACCACACTTTTCCATGTTGTAGCTATTCTGTGGCTGGTGAGACGGCTTTAGTTTACAGGGCTCTTATCCCAGCACATCCAAACTTAATATAGGAAAGGAAGTAGACAATTTCTAGGTGACAATGTACTGCAACTGTGAAAAAGGCCAATGACTGGAGATTTTGGAGGGTAAGAAGTTGGGGTAGTATTTCAGAATATTCTTAATGCAAACTACAGATCATAATATAGATTACACAAAGCAATTACATAGTTAAAATGTCTATAAATCTTAGTTTAAATCAAAATATATATTGCAGAGCAGACACAAATCTGTTTTCTAGAATATGTCTTTTCATCCAACCCTAAACTAGATCTATTTAATCTAGCATGCAGATTCCTTTCAGGAGCTCCTACTGTAATACTGTTGTTCTAATAATCAAATCCAGCTTGATCTAAACAAAACAACTCAACACAAAGTAAAATTAAAAGAAATATAATCATTGTAGATTGCCAATTACCATTGTGCACCAGGGAAGGGAACACGTTTGGGGGAAAAGCTGAAATGGGCCTTGAGAGTGAGCAGGAACAGCTACTCAGGAATGAATGTCAGACCTTTACTCTGGCAATAACCTTCATGCCTTGGAGAAAACAAAAGGTAAGGAATTACCAAAGAGAGCTGAATTAAACTGTGTGACTTTTCATTAAACTGTAACTTTGCTCTTGAGAGCCCATCCCCAAACCACAAGAGAAATCTGTAAACAAGGCATGCTGCCTATAGCTATATTATGTGATTCCCATCTATGTGACCAGAGAGTACAATTCAGAGCTTCAGACACTGTCAGTACTCTGATGGACCCCATCATTTTAGATATCATTGGGATGTTGCTGGACAAAGTGTAGAAACTGGATTCCTGACAAGAGGTTTCTTCTGCCATGTAAGAGATTTACACTCAGTAAGTCTCATGCTTCAACTGATATGTCTAATTGATGCAAATACCTTAATCAGAGAGAAAAAGCAATAAAGTAGTCGGCTGAGTCCATAAATGCCATATTGGCTTGAAAGTGCTGGTGATTTTATTTTTTTGGATGTCTTCTGAGTATGAGAATGTACCAGAAACAGAGAATGGTAACCTGAAGTGTAGAGTCCTAAAACTGTGACAATGCTTTGAACTTGCAGATGGATGCAGACAGGCAGATCCTTAAACCTACAGTGTTACATTCAAAGTCGGAAATGATCTACTCGGGCGCAAGGGTCTGCCTGGGTTTGATTGAGGAACTGGGTTCTAATTGCAATACTTTTCTAGCTGAAACTCCTGATTTCCACACATGTTCATTGTCTAGCCACTGAGATCAGTACTTTGGCTGAGAGCAGAGTTGGGAACTCACATTTCCAGCCTCCTTCATGACACCCTTACATGGGCCAAACCTATAGCTAGGTGCTATAGCCTCAGGAACTAGAGTGCTTCAGGAAGACTGTGGGACTGTGAGCCCAGTTTCTGTGGGGGACCTTTTTCTCTCCCCTCTTAATAATGCTTGAAGTTGCCATCACTCAGAGAAAGTGGGGAGTTGGAGGAAATCAGCTGAGGGGTCCAGTTCATGTGTCTGAAGCCAGTCACTGAGGAGTTGGGGAGTTACAGGGTATGTTTACATTGAAATTAAAAACCTGCAGCTGACCTATGTCAGCTGACTCAGGCTTGCTGGCTTTGGGCAGTGGGACTGTTTCATTGCCATGTAGACTTCTAGGCTTGGGCTGGAATCTGAGATCAAGGAAGGACTGAGCACGTGGGGGGTCCTGGAGCTTGGACTGCAGCCTGAGCCTGGAGCACTCTACCAGTGTTTCCCAACCAGTCTGCCATAGCACAGGCGTGCCCCCAGGTCTCAAAAGATGGGCCACAACATTTTTTGAAAAACCACTCAGAGTTCTGGATTGGCTTATTGGCTAATGAATATTCACGAGTTCGTTTGGCAGCTATGTGGTGGTGCGTCTCAAATTAATTAAAGGTAGCAAGGTATGCCACAGCAGAGAAAATGTTGGGAACCACTGAACTATACTGTAGTGAACTAGGCTCTCAGTCTGAATCAGCTGGCATGGGCGAACTGTGGGTTTTTAGCTGAGGCCAATAGGCATACCCACAGTCATCCATGATCCACTTTTGCATGCAGAGCTAGTATGCAGGTGGGACTCTTCACCATGAACAGCAAGAGGTGGAGGATTTATAAATCTGATAATATAAAATCAGTTTCAATTTAGTTTTTTTCCATATGCCTGTTGTTGTGGAGCTGATTGCTAGCTGTTTTTCTTGTGGCATAAAAGAAATGGGACTTATCTGTACACCAAGTGCTCAGTTCAGCTAGGATTCTGTAGGTCTCTCTGGTTCTCCAGCTTTCTGACTAACTGACTGTAAACTATACTGGTAGCCACACGTGTCTTCACCGCCTTGCCAACCGCCTATGTTGAAAAATCACATTTGATCTGAAGAAATTATGTATTTGGCTTAAAAATTATTAGATTTAAAAATAAAATTATGTTTAAAATAAGCAATTTGGGGACACTTGTTTGCTTGTTTTAAGCTATATTTATTTAGGAGATTTTAACGGGTTAGCAAATCCTAGCCATGTAAATAAGAGCCAATATCATAATCATTGCAACAGTGAGCTTCAGTTTGGCGAAACATTGTACATTGGTATAATCATGAGGTCTTGCTAGTTAAATATGGTTTAACTTGTCACAGAGTGACCATTTTTACACTACCCATGATTTTATTAAACTGACTGAATTCTCTGATGGCACATATTTCACAAATAAGGCATCATTATCAAATGTTAATAGTGAAGGGGTAGGGGCAAGAGACAAGACTGCTGATTTTTTTTGCATATGAATGTACTTTGTCTGCGTATTATTAAATAAATGCTAACCAGACTTCTAGGTATCTTTTTGTTCTCTGTTTTGCTGGATATGTAATTGTTGTACATTCTATTTATTTGTTCCTTTTTTCCTTCTTTTTGATGCCTTTAGAATTCATGTTTTCCAGCTTTCCCTGCTAGCTTTTTACTGCACAAGGGTAAGATGCACTGTTTTTAAAAATTATTAATTTTTTAAATGAAAGGAAGTTGAGATTTTCCTATAATAATGTGATTCCAGCAGCTGGGGCCATAAGAAAAATATCTAATATTACAAAACTTGTAATACAAATCACAAGAATGGACAACACTGTTTTCAGTCTGTGATAACGGGGTTCTCTCCCTATTCCCCTTAGACTATATATGTGCAGGTGCCATAAAATTCAAATAATGGAACAAGAGGTCAAATGGAACAAAAATTACTTATAATCTACGGTAACATTATGCAAATTTATGCTGGTGGTCATAGTGCCATTTGGAGTATTTTAATTGAGCAAGTGAGGTGTTAAAAAGGAAAGGAATATATTGCCAGGTTCAGATCTATTTTTGCTGACTTGCAGATGGAATATTTTTTGATTCAATATGGATTTTTAAAGTAGTTGTATTTTTAAAGTAACAATTGGGGGGGTGGTTCAGATGAGGATTTCTAAAGCAGAACTAGCAAGTTTGCATTGCTGATCCTGTAGAATGATTCTGACTTGGGATCATATGCTTATCACGTGAAAAGAATCCAGGTACCATTTCACCATTCTGAGATATTTATCAGGAAAATGATACAACATATAGTCCCCTCTTAGAGCTTTTCAATACGTTTTGAATGAAGAGACTGTGAAGACAGCTGATTTTAATCTGAGAATCCACTTTAAAGGGGCTCAAGAGATTCAGTGCTAATAGAGACGCTAAGAGATACAAAAGTATTAGTTACTCAACAAATGGGAATAGTAAGTAAGAATCCAAAGATAGTACAGAAGAGGAAATTGATACCTGCTGATCCTCCACTAAACACAAAGATAATGAATGGAGAGCGCGGAAGTGAGCTGATGGCATCTAGGAATGTCTTTTATCATATAATGCATATGCTGCTGTGGACTGAAATGCCAAGTTCAAGCTCAAAGACCAGAAAGCACGATGTTAACAGAAATGAGAGAGTAGTTAGAGCATTAATGTATAATGGGATTGTCATACTAGAGAACACTTCAAAATATATCAGGCTAGTAACAAATTTTGAAATGTAGCAATTCTTTTTTTGTCTAACTACACGACTGAGAGATTTACTTGGATATTATATTCCAAACCCTATGTTCTATATTTGTAAGCTGTCTGGGCCAAGGAATATGCAAGCTAAATTCTGTGAAAGCAGGACTGAATTGAGACTATGGGTTCTTTTCCCATTAGAAAAGGTAATTTGACTTCAGGCTTCCCATGGTTTGAACTTAACAACTGCTCTGATTTGCTGTTACTGTATGACCTGATCCTATGTTTTACACCCCCTTGCATTTATTTTCATTCCATTCTGTAAGTTCACGCATTGTCGAAGCATCTGATGAAGTGGGATTTTCTCCCATGAAAGCTCATGCGAAAAATAAATCTGTTAGTCTTAAAGTGCCACACGACTCCTTGTGTGTTTTTGCTGGGCCAAGGAAGCTGCTCTTCACCTGTGTTAGCCCAGCACCAAACAAAAGGGGCCCTCATTCTGGTTGTGACCTTTAAGCACTATCACAACGTAAATGATTATTAATAATTTACTTTACCACTGTCGATTTCCTCCCAAGCTCTCCCATTTTCCCTCCCTCATTATTTTTTCTGTCCCACAAGCCAAGAGCTTTCATGTCAGTTGGGATTATTCGTCTCATCCCACCCACATTGACATGACCAGTAAATCCCACTGTTTCTTTCTCTACAATGTCACCAAAATTTATCCATTCCAGTCCATTGCCCAAACCCTTGTCCAGCCTTTGACTACAGTAGCCATCTCCTCTCCAGGGCACTAACATTACTCTTTGGTCCCTGCAATGTAAAACATAGCATTTAAAGCGATGTACTTTTGTCTGCATCTCTAACCATGTCCACTGTTCTTTAAAGCTCTTTGCTGGCTTCCCCTCCTCTTCTGCATCAGACACAATCCCTTTCCTTCAGTCGTCACCAGCTCTCTCTACTCTGCTGTCTTCGCACCACAGGCATAACTATCTCTTTATTTCCATCTCCTATGCTTCTCTTTAGTCCCAGCCCATGTGACCCTCTGATGCAGAAAGAATTGCTGGCTGCTTTGCCTTTTTAACCCTCTCATCTTGTATTATGCTCATCTTTGTGCTGCAGTTAGTGAGGGTCAAGGATCTGCCCCAGTTTTATGTGCTGCACAATGGGGAGCCAGTGGAGAGATTTTAAAAAAAAATCCCTGAACTCTCCCAGTTCTGTCTACCCCCAATGAATCCATAATAAGTGCACTCTCTGACCTCCCACTAGGGCTGTCCTGGGGGTGGGGGGTGGGGGCAGGTGATTGCCCCTGGCCCTGCTGTTCTGTAGGCCCCATGCTGTCGTCCTGCCCCATGCCCCTCCCATGGCCAAGCTGTCCAGGAGAGGGGTGGGCTGGCCCAGAGGCTGGGCTCTGCTCTCCTGTCCCCCCCACCCAGCCGGCTGTTTCACCCTGGGGCAGAGAGGGCCGGTCCAGAGGTAGAGTGCCCTCAGGGGCAGAGTGGCTGACTCAGAGGAGGAATGGGAGTATGGGGCCCAGCCTCTGGGATGGCCCTCCCTGCCCCCCCCCCAGCATGGGGTTAAGGGCCCTCCACAGGCCTATTGGCCCTGAGCCCCACATCCCCTAGGGCCAGCCCTGCATCTTATGCACTCTGTTTGTTTCATTTATTCATTTAGCACAGTGGTTCCCAAACTTTTTGAGAGAGGACCCCTTTTTAATGTCAAAATTTTGTGAACCCCCAAATGATACTTGTTATTGGGGACTGACTACAGGCAGTGGTGCTGCAGAAGGCCAGTGGAGGACCTGGCCTCTTCCTGCTGTCAAGATGTTGGGACATATCCAGGGTGAGGCTGCTCACAGCAGGCAAACAATTCATTTACTGCACAGGTGTCAACTCATTCAATGTTGGGGGCCACACTGGAAGACAGGACTCTTGTTGTGGGCTATGTGGACTCATGGGCTCTCCAGTCCTTTCACCCTCCATGTTCAGAGCAGCATGGGCTCCCCTTCCTCCTCCCTAACCCTGCAGGCTCTCCCACACCTTCCCTTTTCGTTGCCCTGGGGGTCCGTCTGCCCCACGCTGGCTCCCTGACGCCCCTCTTTGCCTTCCCCTTCCCTTTCCACTTCCCCTGTCTCCCGGTGGCAGGCAATAAAATCAGTCTCAGTCACAGGCAGGCTGGACTTGTGCCTCTCCCACTTCTGCCCATGATGGTCAGTCATTCAGAATGCTGGCCTTTGGTTGGCTCAGTTTCTGCTGACCTTTGGTTGGCTCAGTCTCTGGTGGCCTTTGATTGGTTTGTTTCCTTGTTGGCCCCAGCCACTTTTCCTTTTTTATTTGTGATTCGTGCTATGTGCTGTCAATCAAATTAGCATGCTGACTGACTGACTGGTAGTGAACAGTTGGGGTGAGGGGCAGCACTGTGGCTCTCCATAGCCAGCCTAGCATGCTGTGACTGAGACTCTGGTTGGCAGACCACAGCAGAGCTGAGCTGGGGTTGGCTGGAGTGCTTCCTTTGTTCCCCTGTGCTGTGACTCCGATCATGTGAGTGAGTCAGAAGCATGCCTAGGCTGGTGTGTCTTTGGATTTCGCTGCTGCAGACAGCTTCCAGGCACAGCCCAGGCAGCATCTCCATGGGCTGAATCACCACCCCTGGTGGGTTAGATCTGCTCCACAGGCTGTAAGTGTGACACCCCTGATTTAGAGACCTCTCCAACATGGATCTCTGGCCACCAGCAGCTGAGGCTGGGTGTATTTAAGGACCCCTTGCAATAACTCCATGGACCCCCAGGGGTCCCCGGACCACAGGTTGGGAACCACCAATATAGCACACCTCTCAGCTTTAGTAAATGCAGGAAGTCAACTACAACAGGAAAAGCCCAGCATGGAAAACAACAGGACACCATAAGTCATCCCCTACAACCCCCAGGTCAAACCCCTGTAGCACATCATCAGGGACTTACAGGATCTATTCTACAAGACAATCTCTCAGGCCTTAGGTGGCAGACCTCTCCTGCTTACAGATGGCCCTCCCAACCTTAAACTTATACTCACTAGCAACTATAGACCTTACAAGCAGGCACATCCCTGCAACAAATGACATTTCTAACTTTGCCCACATAACTGCACAAAAGACACCATCATAGGTACTTGTCAAGCCAGTTATTCCATCAAGGGCTCATCCACCAATGTGTTTTATGCCATCGTATGTCAGAAATGCCCCAAACCTTATATGTTGGACAAACAGGACAGTCTCTGTGTACATTTAGTCTTTTTGCACATATCTGGCATAAGAAATAACATTCAAAAACCAATAGGGGAACATTTCAATCTCCCTGCTCACTCCATTGATGATTTGTGAAGAGCTGTGCTCAAACAAATGGATAACAAATCAAAGCTTCAAAGAGAAACTAAAGAACTAGAATTCATATGCAATTTGAATCCGTGAACTCAGAGCTGAATAAAGACTGTGGGTTCTTCTCCCATTATAACAGGTCATTTGGCTTTCCTTGTCCCTCACCCACCTCCCTGCTAGTCACTGTAGGCCACTGTTTGAATACTAATACCTTTGATTTGCTGTGACAGTCTGATCTGATCTTATTACTTACACTCCCCTGCATTTGTTTTGCTCCCATTCTGTGAGTTCCCCATCTTCAAGTGTCTGACAAAATGGAATTTTCTCCCATGAAAACTCATATGATAAATTGTTAGTGTTTAAAAGTGCCATCAGATTCCTCATTTATTAAGTTCTAAAGGGGCAGCCGTGTTAGTCTAATAAAGCAAAATTAAAAAAAAACCCCAAGGACTTTTGTGGCACTTAAATACTAACAGATTTATTTATCGCATGAGCTTTCATGGGAGAAAATCCCATTTCATCAGACGTCTGACTAAGTGGGATTTTCTCCCATGAAAGATCATGTGATAAATACATTTGTTGGTATTTAAGTGCCACAAGAGTCCTTGCTTTTTTTTCCCCCCTCGTTTATTAAATAGCTCAAGGCAGTTTACAGGGGTGCACAAGATGTGAAGGACCTTGCTACCTAATCCTGAAAGGATAAGAGCAACTCTTATAGGAGTTGATTTTTCTAAGAAAACTTACTTAAATAATGAGGGAAATATTTCTCTGGGTTCAGATTGTTTCATATTTTTGTGATTGAAAAAACAAACATACTTTATTTAAAGGGAAGCAAATAAGGGAAACCTTATTATCAAATCCAGAGTCACTCCTCAGTAAGACCAAAGGAAGCAGCAGAATCTTTTGAATTGCTTAGCGCATTTTGGGGGAGAGAAAGAGATTATAGTGTTACTGCTGAATGCTGCTGTTCAGCCTCAGTTCTTTCATGGGATGAGGCAGATCAGGTGTTGGGAATGTCAGCACATCTGGAGAGAGGAGTAACATTTATTTTTAAAATTGTGTTTCTAGAACTGGATTTTCTTGGTGGCTCTGGAATTCTGTGCCAGTTCTTCATTTGCTGTCCTCCTAGCATGGTGGGAGTAACGTGTTTCTTTGAAAAGTTCCAAAGGGACAGTCATGTTAGTCTAGTACAGCAAAAGAAGCAAGGAGTCCTGTGGCACTTGAAGTCAAATAAATTTATTTATCACATGATCTTTTGTGGGAGAAAATCCCACCTCGTCAGACACTTCAAAGCATCTGACAGTGTGATTTTTCTGCCACGAACGCTCATGCGATAGATAAATTTGTTAGACTTTAAGTGCCACAGGACTCCTTGGGTATGTCCACACTTAGTCTTTAAATTGAAAGAGTGCTGATTATTTTGATTTAAAAGATTGCATGTCCACACTATGTTTCCTTATTTCAAAATACGGAGCTCCCTCATTTTGAAATAAGGAAAGTCATTTTGATATAATAAAACCTACTATTATATTGAAATGATGGTTAAATCGAAATTATTTTGAAATAACACTGTGGATGTGTTATTTCGATTTAACTGTTATTTCAATTTAACACTTTTGCCCTTCTCCTTCCCAGCATGCTGTCCTTTCTCTAAATATGGGGTTGGGGCATGGCTCTTCTAGGCGGCCATGTTGCTATACGTCTCACGGCGCCCTTCTCCTAAATCGAAGAGCAAGTCCTGTCCATGGACATGCTAGTTCGATTTGAGTTTCTAGTGGGGACATGTTAAATTGATTTAACTTAAGTTGATTTAATGATTTGTATAGCGATTTTTATTAAATCAAATAACTTAACTATCTAAGTGTGGACATAGGCCTTGCTTCCTATGTTTCTTTGAATGATCCTGAGTTTTAGTACATAGATGTTTGGGAGGTGGCAGATCCTCTGTGTTTACACAGATGGCCACTTCCCCACTGCACACTATCCAGAAGTTATCACACTAGTTAATTTGGAGTAAATTTGGAAAGTGGGGTACAGGGAGTAGCCCTGTTAGATCCCATTGATGTGAATGGGAGTCGTGCAGCTAAGTCCTTGCATGCTGCTTTGTAATTTTACCTTTGTGCTCCTCAAATCTTCAGGTTCTTGAGTAGTTTGTGTCTAATAGAAATGTACATATTTTGCTGGTCTATGGAATGAAAGCAAGCTACTATTTGCACTGTATTTGTAATGTAAAAATTTTGTTTCCAAGATGCTAACATGCTGTGTATGAAGTGTTTACATATTTGTTCTTTTTGCACTTGTTATAGAAGAGCAGTAAATACTTGAGGTTCCTGTTCCTAACTTTAGAACCCTAATTCCTCACCAAAAGAAACTGATTCTACTTTTTTTTATTTTTATTTTTGTTTTTGGCTTACTGTATCTGTGTGGGAAGAGCTGTTTGGGGAAAAAAATCAGAACAGTATTTTTAAACTTGTAATGCTCTAAATTTTTTCCCTTATTAATTCATTTACTTGGAAGTATTCCTAACTTTCTTTGTTTAGCTCGTATCTCCAAAATGTCTTGGAATAGAAAATCTAAATGTGAGTTCTTGATCTGGCTGGGCTGAAGAGAAACACCTTTTAATATGCTTTTGGGAAGTTAAGGGAAGAATTTCAGAGAAGGTGAATGAACAAATTACATTAACAAAACACGTATGTTGAACAAATGCTAACATGGCAAAGTAGAGCACTACCAAGTTTGAAAATACTAGAATTAAGGTTGCTTGTGCAGACTTAATTTGCCTCCCTTGTCTACATGTATTAAGATACAGTCTCTAATTTCATGATCACATATTAATTTTGCACAGGACCCCTGCCTTATTCAGTGCACAGGCTGGACTTGGTCTGGGGATAAATCAGGATTGTGTAGTGAAGGGGACTGCTGCTTGTTGGATCCCTACCGCACTTGTTTTAAAAGCAAGATCATGTGTAATGAATGAAGTGGGGAACTCTTGGAGAGACAAAGTATGTTTGTATGATTAAGGGAGTTAAAAGCTTCCAAGAGAATTGGTTTCAATCACAGCATTGGCTACAGAGTTCCTATGTGATATTGTCCAGAGAGGTAGCCGTGTTAGTCTGTGTACAGCAAAAACCAATGAGAGTCCTGTGGCACCTTAAAGACTAACAAATTTCTTCAGACATAAGCTCCAACCCACTTTGTCTCATCCTTATCTAGTGTCAGACTTGCTCCATTGTTAGGATTTTGTTTATTACTGCAAAACAAACAAGGAGTCCTGTGGCACTTTAAAGACTAACACATTTATTGATCCCCTGAGCTTTTGTGGCAGAAAATCCCACTTTGTCAGGTGCTTTGAAAAAATTTATTTATTCCAGGTACATTTAGAGTGTGTGTGTGTGTGCACACACACTATACTATACTATACTATACTATACTATACTATACTATACTATACTATCTAGGTTTTGTTTTGTTTTCTTTTTTTTTTAAACTAAAGAAATCTTATATCATTGCAGAATTATTGGATCTGAGGGCATTTGATACTTATGAATGTATATATCAACAGGCAGAATAATCCAGTGGCTAATAATAATAATCCAGCACTCTCATGGGTATCAGGGCACCTGGATTCAAATCCTATAACTGCTAGCCTAAGCAATTTCCAAAGGGACAGCCCCGTTAGTCTAGTCCAGCAAAAAAACCAAGGAGTCGTTTGGCACTTTAAGACTAACAGATTTATTTTTTGCATGAGCGTTCGTGGGAGAAAATCCCACTTCGTCAGATGCTTCAAAGCATCTGATGAAGTGGGAT